>CAWUFW010009833.1:0-600000 GCA_963921515.1 Calotriton arnoldi
CCACTACTAGCACCCTCACCCAGGGGGGCTGGATGCCTACCACCACTACCACCCTCACCCAGGGGGGCAGGATGCCTACCACTACTACCACCCTCACCCAGGGGGGCTGGATGCCTACCACTACTACCACCCTTAGCCAGGGGGGCTGGATGCCTACCACTACTACCACCCTTAGCCAGGGGGGCTGGATGCCTACCACCACTACCACCCTCACCCAGGGGGGCAGGATGCCTACCACTACTACCACCCTCACCCAGGGGGGCTGGATGCCTACCACTACTACCACCCTTAGCCAGGGGGGCTGGATGCCTACCACTACTACCACCCTCACCCAGGGGGGCTGGATGCCTACCACTACTACCACCCTTAGCCAGGGGGGCTGGATGCCTACCACTACTACCACCCTTAGCCAGGGGGGCTGGATGCCTACCACTACTACCACCCTCACCCAGGGGGGCTGGATGCCTACCACGACTACCACCCTCACCCAGGGGGGCTGGATGCCTACCACTACTACCACCCCCACTCATAGGATGGACAATGCATGACACAACCAGCACACCACAACCTAGGGAATGCAAGATAAAGACATCCCCCCACCACCATGACAAGCGTGTGTAGGCTGTGTCAAATGCCTACAACACCGAACATGACTTTGAACATACAATGTGACCCCCTAGCACATGTGCCACACATATATGTGTGTGGCACCCACAATGCTAAGCAGCCCATGACCATTGTGGCAATGGGGCCTAAACCCCCATCATCACAGTGACCAAAAGGCAAGTGTGGGGTCCATAGCTGAAGCACATTTTGACCATTGTGGCAATGGGGTCTAAACCCCCATCATCACAGTGACCAAAAGGCAAGTGTGGGGTCCATAGCTGAAGCACATTTTGACCATTGTGGCAATGGGGTCTAAACCCCCATCATCACAGTGACCAAAAGGCAAGTGTGGGGTCCATAGCTGAAGCACATTTTGACCATTGTGGCAATGGGGTCTAAACCCCCATCATCACAGTGACCAAAAGGGAAGTGTGGGGTCCATAGCTGAAGCACATTTTGACCATTGTGGCAATGGGGTCTAAACCCCCATCATCACAGTGACCAAAAGGGAAGTGTGGGGTCCATAGCTGAAGCACATTTTGACCATTGTGGCAATGGGGTCTACACCCCCATCATCACAGTGACCAAAAGGTAAGTGTTGACAAAGAAAGAGCTGCAACTGCCAAACTGCATGGATCATTCCTGGTCACAGAACCAAAAACTCATCTGTGGCAAAGTAGTGTATGTGTCCCATTGCAACATAAATTGGGTGAGCCAAATACTGCAGTGCAAATGAGACATTCCTTTGGCCATGTGCAGACAAACAACACCCATGGGGGCTGACACCGTCAACATTCATCAATGACACAATGACAGAAGTGACCATCAGAATGCAGAACCACATATTTGCACCAATGGGCACACAAATGCAGATATCCTGTGGAGACAGCAGATGTGAGGTGAACAGATACCATACCATGGCAGCAATGGGACACACAAACCATGATCACTGTGCTGACCGATGACCTAGGAGTCCCAGGGACAGCAGGGGAAACACACCAAACAACATACAGCCAATGGCACACCCAAGATATGCCAATGCAGTGGTGCAGATGCACAAACACAAACAGGCAGACCAACACTGTCATCATACACAGCAGGTGAGGGGGGTGCCAGTGTCCCCAGGTAACCACACAACACATGAGGAGAGCTGAATACCAATCATACAGATGTGCATACACTGCCACACTAAGGTAACTCATGGATCCAAATCCCCTATGTGGGCAAGCAGGCATTGTCAGATGAGAGGGAGCACAAAACACACATGTCACACAGGCACGTAGGAACAACAACTGACACAGCAAGACACAGACACACCACAGCACCACCCCCAGGGCCCCCACAATGTGGTGACCCTTGGCTGCATAAAAATCCCACTCTGATGACAAAGCTGAATGTGGTTCACACTGTGAACCACAGTCATGTGTCCTGAGCAACAAACTACCATCACACCGACACAAGCACAAATCAATCAGCATGGCCAGTAAGCCAAGGCCAACATGGAGGCAGGGGTCTAGCTGGGCAACAACTCCCATCTGCACACACTCAAGACCACACCCCTCGACCTCCAACAATGTGCAGCAGTGAAGTACACATGCACTGGTGACATTGCACATGCACCCATGACTATTCCAGGGTGGTGGGTGGGAACCAAGGTGCAGAAACACATCACACATGGCCACTCAACAAGACTCCTGAATGTCTGACACACTGCACACTACGCTGTACATGGACATGACGGCGATACCACACCAACCAATGGGATCCCAGCCAAAGTCACACACCAATGAAGAAGCCAAGGTCACCCACAAAGAACACACATAGACAACAACCAACATCGCAGCCCGGACCCTGAGGAGTGCCAGCAGTCACACACACAACGTGTCACAATAACTTAAAGATAACACGAACTGAAAATCACATGACAGGGGCAAACAACAAGTGCCAAGGGGAAACCTGACTGTGACCCATCTGCGTCTGCACACAAACTCAGCCCTGACAGCAAACACACCTATGGGTGACACCCTGATGACCAGTAATGTGCCATGCACCCACATCACAGAGAACACAGGGAGAAGACTTTGGGGGAACATAGCTCAAGTCAGCAAGCATCACAAACAGGTACAACACTAGGGATCACAGCATGCACAGATAAATGGAAGTGAACACACAGACATGCACATACAACACACCCCTTGGGCGCAGGCAATGTCACACGTGTACACACTGCCATGAGGGGACTCCACTCCTGTGTGAGGAAAGCTGTGCCATATGTTGCCTCAGTAGGGCCCCATCATGTCAGCTGAGCACTTGGTCACACAATCAACAATTAGCACCAAATGAGGGCTCCCGTCACATCAGCCTGGTCATGGATGTGCCAACGGAATCATCAGCACAGATCCAACACACTTGTATAGCAATGTTGCACTGACTACACGGATGAGTCCTTCCCCATTGATGCCCAAACCTGCATGTCCAGTGGAGATGGCAACACGGTCAGGGAAGTAGACAAATCCAACAATGGCAGGCACAACAGATGTGCAGGGGTGGAAGCCACAGATATGAAATTGCTAATGTAAGTAGGAAATCCCATTGCCAAATACTGAACACATGACACCCTCAGATGCTGCTATGGATGACATGGATACACCACATGATAGGACACATTCCCCCTGGACCACATGGGTTCCTGCACAGTAACACTTCATAATCATGAGACCAGATATCACCATCACTGCAGCAAGGGCATGGTTAGCAGCACCAACAACATGTACATCTGAAGCATGAGCACTAGAGAAAAGAAAGTTGCTTTATTCAGCATATGTGTTGAATGAAAACGACGTCCAGAAAAAAAGAGCAAAGGCCAATGGCCAGTCCATTGTCAAAGTTCAAACAGGGTGACACTGGCAGATGTCACCCTACGCATGCCAGCACAAAACCAGGGACAATCCACTAGGAGGGGCAACCGGGGGGGCAGGCCAGGCACCGCAGGGACAGGATCAGGGCTCACCAGGGGGAGTCAGGGAAGGGGTGGTGGGTGCTGGAGAGCCACTGACAACTGCAGTGGAGATGTCTGACATGGTGTGTGCCGGCACAACTGGGGGGCATGACTCAGATGTCGTGGGTGCCGGCACAACTGCAGTGGACCCTGCAGATGGAGTGGACAGGTCCGCCACTGCAGTGCCCAAGTCAGACAGGGCGGTAGTGGACTCCACTGCAGTGCCTACCTCCAGGGAGGAGAATGGGGAACAGGCAAGGTGGGTTGGACAGAGGGGAGGATACCCTCACCACATCAGTGGCACAGACAAGCGCAGCGGGGGGTGGTGCTGGGAGAGCAAGTGGCAGGGGAGAAGGCCTGATCCTCTTGGGGATGGTATATCTGTGGGTGGGGGAACCTGGGGCAGGGTGTGGTGGGGGCACCTGTGCAGTGGGGGCCTGAGGGATGGAGGACGGAGACCTTGTGCGTGAGCTGCAGGGCGGTGGCGGGGTCTTGCTCTTAGGACTCCGGGGGGACTTGCGGGTGGGGGCCTCAGTCCGTCTGCGCTTGGGGGAGGGTGTCCGGGGGCGAGGGGCACTCTGCTCCGTGTGGGTGGGCTTCCTCTTCCCCCGGGATGCTGGAGCAGCTTCATCGGTGGGGAAGAGGCCGAGGTCACAGAGGAAGAGCTGCTGTGACTTTGGGGTTGCAGGTGAGGCAAGGGAGGGTGCTTTGGAGGGAGAGGGAACTGAGGACTGCGCAGTGCATGTGGATGCGTGTGTGTGTTCCAGGGCCCCATCCCCTGTGAGTCTGGCTTCAGTCCCCTGAATGTGCGTGCGTGTGCGTTTTGTCATTGGCGTGTGTGTCAGTGTGCTGGATGTGTGTGTGCTGGTGTGTGCCTGTGCCGGTGTGTGTGTGCTTGGGATGGGTAAGGTGCTGGGGAGTGTGGATGGAGCAGAGGCAGGAGGGGTGAGGGACCGTTTGAGGAGGGACACTGCTGCCGTCAGGGAGGAGTCCATGGACCTATTGCCCCTCTGTAGGTCAGACATGCCCGATGAGATGCCCTCCATGAACGACACCAGCTGAGTCAACAGCGCGGTGTGCGCATGGAGGACACTCAGCATGGCTGTCTGGCCTACATGGAGCTGGCGAAGGAGGTACACAGACTCCTCACTCAGGGCAGCAGGGGACACAGGGGCAGGGGCTGCGGTGCCTGGCCCAAAGGAGACACGCTCCCGGACATGGGAGCCTCCACGGACCTGGGGAATGGGAGCCGATGGGAGGGCGGTGGTGGTGCTGGTGGTGGCGGGGACAGCAACACTAGCTGGGGTGTGGTGGCTGCTGACACCCGCCTCCACAAGGGAGTCATCCTCCGAGTTGCTCTGGTCCTCAGCTGAGGTGGATGCTGCTGAGGACTCCTCGGTGTGGCTCCCTCGCCCTCCGTGCCACTGGGTCCCTCCGACCACTCCTCGGCTGCTGACCCAGTCTGGCTCTCTGGCTCCTCCTGGTCCGTGGAGCTGTCCCCTTCCGTGGCCGTGGATGTATCTGCAAACAATGGGGAAACAGACAGACATCAGTCACCTGCACAAAACGCACACACCACTGTGAGCACAGCACATCACAGAGCAAGCCCTGGCATCATTAGTTGTACATTGCTAAAAGTGCCCTAACTGAACAGGAGAAGCCAATTGTCAGTCTGATGCCAAGCATGGCACTCACATCCCACATGGCCTTGCACCCATCTGTCTGGTGTCTGTTGGATTGCAACACCCCAGTGTGGACACATGCACCAAGTACACAGTAGTTGGACAGTGCAGAGGACACGGTGTGGCATGTGGACATGCACACATCACAGCTCTTGCCACTGAGTCAGTACAGGTTTCCGGATGAAAGGGATGCCCAGAGTCAAATAGGAAATGCATGTGATGCATACCAGCGACAGACACCATGATGCACCCATGTCCTGATAGCCAGCGCCACTATGGTGTGCATGTAGCACATGTCACTCCCCTGCAGGCTCACCAATCAGTAGACACATGCCATGGCGGAGGCATGACTGCAAAGTCATACATCACTGTCTCAGTGATGTATGACTTTGCAGCCAGACAACAACACTCTGCACTGTGTCACAATAGTAGGTCATGGGGAATGCAAGTCCTGGAGCTGCACAAGTGCACATGTACATCCCCCCACAACACATCCTCTCAACCCTCATCTGTCCAGGTCATACCTATTGGACATATGGGAGACCTGTGACACTACCCTCTGAACCTGAGCCCCTCACACTCTGCTGTGAATGGGGAACAGCTGCCTGAACTTCACATTCACATGCCCCAGTCTGCATGGGCAGCTGATCAGACACCTATGTGACACACAAGTATCGTCTCCTATGGTCACATCTCCAGTGGCATGCTGAGCCCCTACCAAGAAACTCCACAGCAGTCCTGGCGACTAATCCACAGCACACTGACACAGAGGCAGACACCTGAGGGGTCAAATCACTGCGCACAATGTGTCAGCTGATACACGGGAGTGGGAGTACAGAGTGTATTGTATGGCCTGGAGTAGGCATGACTGTCCAGCCCCACATGAATGAGGGATGAGCCCTGGACTGTAGGCAGCTGGCTAAGTATGTGTGACACACGTCATATACATACTCCTGGGGCCCAAACATTGTTCCCACCCGCAGCATGGGTGTGTGCCAGATACCCCAGCCACATGTGGTGGATCAGCTCAGCAATTGGACCACAGATCAAAGTAACACGCTGAATACATGTCAGAATACAGGCATTGTGTAAGCAATGGACCCACCCATGATGCCCACCACAGAGTCAGGGAAACAGATGCTGTCTCCCACCTTGAGTCAAGCAAACTGCAAGGACACAGTCCTAAGTGACAGAATTCCCTGCATGTAAGGGCCACACCTGGGTATCAGATGAGGAGTGGGCAGTGCACAATAGAGGGACATGGCTCCTGGACAACATGACTGCTGTACTGTGGCAGTTTAACCAGGCCCGAGGAGGGCACATAGCATGTTAGACAGAGTTCACAGTGCAGTCTTTGACTCACCCCCTCCTTGCTGCTCCCTGGCCTTCAGCTGCCCATCCAGGTCTGGAAAGACCACCGCCAGGATCCTGAGCATGTGGGGGTCAGGGTCCGTGTTCCGCCCCTCCTGCGAGGAGGTGACAGCTTCAGCTGGACCCGTGCAATCCTCCGGGTCCAGCCCCGAAGGTCCTGCCACCTCTTTTGGCAGTTGCGGATCTGGCGCTTGTAGACCCCCACGGACCGGACAGCCCGGACGATGTCCTTCCAGATCTCCTGCTTCCGATGGGCAGAAGCCTGTCAGGATGACAAAGTGATAAGGCCATTACTACACATGCAACATATCCGTGCATGACACAGTTGCATATACATGTCGCAATCACAGGGGCACATGGTGTACACAGGCAGTGCACGGCTGCCCATGGACAGTTTTCCAGAAGTCACTACATGGTATCATTGCATGGGGAGTAAAACCCTGTTCAGAAGCACTGTCACTGCACCATACCTGTCCAGTGCAAGTCACTACACACTATGGGGGGTGACAACTACTCAGTGAGCCTGCTAGCCAGTGGCGTGCAGACTCTCAGCCTTGCTAGTCAGACAAAATGCACATTCAGAAAGGCAGTGCACAGGACACTCACCTGCTCCCCTGGTGTCCCATACAGCTTGCTGTACTGTGGAAGTAGGCTGTCCAGCAGGGCCTGGTTCTCTTCAAGGCTGAAGGCTGGGGCTCTCTCCACAGTACGTGCCATTGCAGGGTCCAGAGGGGCAGAGACAGCAGCAGTGCAGTGGCAGATGTCGTCTTGGAGCATGTAGTGCAGGCAAGTGGGCTCTCAGGGGAACAGCCAGCAATATATATGTGCTGGAGAGGCAGATACTGTCCCTTGTGTACAAAGTGATAGGTCCAAGTCGTTTGCATCTTCTGAATCTGGCCAATCCATGGAATAGCAGCACCAAAACACGCCCACAGCATCCTTCAAATCTTCAACTTCATGACATACATGATTTTGCAACATTGTTGTGGGTGACCAACTGATTTTCCAGCAACCGACTCGTTCAAAATTCGAAAACGCGTCCGTTGCCAGGCAAGCCCATTGTCAATGGGTGCGCACCGATCGGTCCATTGCAGTTCAACGCGCACAGGGGTACAACGCGTACCCCCACACATTGAAAGCAATGGGCCGGCCGGAGGCACCGATTGGTCCATTGCAGTTCAACGTGCACAGGGGTACAACGCGTACCCGCACACATTGAAAGCAATGGGCCGGCCGGAGGCACCGATCGGTCCATTGCAGTTCAACGCGCACAGGGGTACAACGCGTACCCCACACATTGAAAGCAATGGGCCGGCCGGAGGCACCGATCGGTCCATTGCAGTTCAACGCGCACAGGGGTACAACGCGTACCCGCACACATTGAAAGCAATGGGCCGGCCGGAGGCACCGATCGGTCCATTGCAGTTCAACGCGCACAGGGGTACAACGTGTACCCGCACACATTGAAAGCAATGGGCCGGCCGGAGGCACCGATCGGTCCATTGCAGTACAACGCATCACTGTACATGTGACTGGCATATGTCAGCATGCCTGTCTCAGATGGACATATGCCAGCCACAGATAGCTCCCAGGGAGTGAGGGGCACACCTACATCACGACAGCCTGTCCAAACCTTATCATAAGGCATGTAAGGCTGCATTTCCTATTGTGTGTATGTTGGTGTACATGTTGTCCTGTGGGTGTCACCTGTGGGCAGCCACCCCCAGGCTGTGCACGTGTTCATGGGGACAGGATCCTGGGTGTTACGTGTACGTGACCACTGTGATGTGCAACTGTTCATATCTGTGATTGTGCCATGGTCACATTTCACAGTGGTGTTTGTGTATGTCATGTCACATACCCCGTGAGTCCCATGTGGGACGGTATGTTTGAGCCAGGGTGTCCCAGTGGCACAATAGTGATGGACCTCCACAGTCTTTGTGCATGTAGTGTTTACAATGTCTCTGATTTCATGTGCACAATGGGAGACAGTCTCCACATCCACGTTGTGTGTGCATGGACTCTGATGTTGTGCGTGTGTGTCACAGACGTCCATGTCTGTCCTGCCGTGGCAAGTGGGGCCACTACCTGTGGGGGTCATGTTTGTTTTGCTGTGGTGTACACATGATACTCCATGTGATGCCAGTGTCCATGTGGCATTACAGGGTCCCTGGGAATGTACCTGTCGTTGAGCTGTGGTGCCTGGGGCACATCTGTCCTCACATGTCACTGTGGGGGGTGATTGTGACACGGCAGCAGGAGATGGGAACTGTGACACGGCATCATGATATCCAATGGGCCAACCTGGGACAAATTGATGCCACCTGTAGGACCGTGTTGACAGATGTTGGCCATGTATGTACCATACATGTCCTTCCGGTACTGCACACTTCATGTAGTTGTGCCTCATAATGATGTATGTTGGGATCTTGAGTGTGTTCAATGCCGCATATGTGGGGTGACTGACAATCTTGCTTACTTCTCCTCTGCACTGCAGGGCTCCTGCTGTCCATCGGCCATTCCCAGACCTGGCAACGATGGTGGAACGGGACAGCATCCGACGGTACCGCTTCACCAGGCAGCTGATTGAGGATTTGGCAGTGCAGTTGTCCCCACATTTGCAGCCTGGCCGGTCGTATCCTACAGCGCTGACCCCCAAGGTGAAGGTGATGGCAGCCCTACACTTCTTTGCCACCGGTACCTTCCAACATACTGTGGCGACTGCTGGTGGGATGTCACAGACCATGTTCAGCCGTGTGCTCCGCGATGTTTTGGCGGCAATGTTGCTCTTCCTGAACCGGTACATCTATTTCCCTAGACTGCGACGACTCACTGACGTGAAGAGTGACTTTTATGCCCTGGGGAGGATGCCGCATGTAATTGGCTCCATTGATGGGACACATGTGGCTTTGGTACCACCACAGGCCCAGGAGCAGGCCTACAGGAACCGCAAGCACTACCACTCGGTCAATGCACTGGTGGTGTGTCTTGCAGACATGACCATCACACACGTGTGTGCCCGTTTCCCTGGTTCAGCACACGATGCCTTTGTGATGAGGAGTAGTCGCATCCCCAGGATGATGGCACAGATGCAGAACCAGCGTGCCTGGCTTGTCGGTGTGTACTGACTTTGTGCCATTGTGTGTGATCTGATCTGTAGTATTCCGCCCACTTTTCCAAGTCAGCTAATGTGCACTTGTCTGTCCGTAGGTGATTCGGGATACCCCAACATGCCGTGGTTGCTGACACCCCTCAGGAACCCTGTGACACCTGCCCAGATGCGCTACAATGAGGCACATGGTCGGACCAGGAGAGTGATTGAGCGGACCTTTGGTCTCCTGAAGAGCCGCTTCCGCTGCCTGGACAAGACCGGAGGGTCCCTCCCATATGCCCCTGCGAAAGTGTGCAAGATTATCATCGTCTGCTGCATGCTCCACAACCTGGCAGTGCGGAAGGAGTTGCCTCTCATCCAGGATGACAATGACCAACATCCGCCACCTGTGGAGGATCCTGGCCTGGACCACGATGCCAGTGACGATGATGATGATGATGATGGTGATGGTGATGTCCGCACACAGCTCATCACCAACTTCTTTAGCTGAATGTGAGTATCCTGAGGTGTCATGTCAATGATGTGAGTTGGCATGATGTGTGGGTGGTGCTCTGGTGCTGTTGGAGTGTGTCCATGGGCTACTTGACTGGATGTGTGTTGCGATGTGTGGTGACAGGTGGGCTGTACTCCCCAACAGTGTTGACATGCTAACTTGGTTCTGGGTGGGTATCTTGTAACATGTATTGTGCATGAGTTTTGCTGTTCTGTCCTGTACTCCATTGCTTTTGACTGTGTGTCATTTCTGTCCTTCACAGGGTACTTTCAGATTCGTTTGGTCAACTGTGTCCACCGACGACGTGATTGCACATCCAGGCTGGTAGCTGTTGTGTCCCTACAGGTGATGTGCGCCACACCCATGGACTGCCTTCCGTCTACAGTTGTTGACTGTGTGCCCGCTACCAGGTGGGGTTACCTTGCATCTGTAGTGGTTACGGCATGTTGCAACTGTGTAATAAACCTGTGCTTCACTTTGTGATGTGCGTTGTCTGTGGTCACACATTTGACTGCCATTTGCTTACTGCACCTGTGGGCTACTTGACTACAACTGGGAATGGGTGTGGTGTCTGTGCATTGCACCGTCTTCCCTGGCAACATCAGTGTAGGCAATGAGTCAGATGGCCTAGGTGTGTATGTGTCGTGTAGCCCTGGTGGTGTGTCTCCCTCATGTGTGTCACGTTGCCTGTACTCACATGCCTGTGTTGTCCTTGCTGTTGCAGTTCGCATACACAGTGTAATTTTGCAGTTCATCATCCCCATAACAGCACCCACGTTGGAATCACGACAGAGGCAAGTATGGTGTATTAGTGTGTTTATTGTGATACATTTGTGTTAATAGTGCATAGGATGGGTTGTGCTGTACATGAATCTTGCAATCCCAAGTTCCTAGGTGAATTGAAAGTCCGGGTAGCCAGGATCCCCAGTATCGGGGCCACAGTTGTCTGACACATTGGTCCAACTTGTACTCCCCATGCAATGTGTGGGAGTAGTGTTGCCGTCAACAGGGTGAACAGTCTGTGCACAAAGGCGAACATCCAGAACAGGTTCAGGCTTCCTGGGAGTTGCGCTTGGCCATCGGCCTCTCACTTTTCCCTCCTCGGACGACCCCTCTTCTTGGGGGGGCCCTCAAGTGCAGGCTGCTGCGGTGCAGGGGACTCTCCGCCAGAGTCCTCCTCCCTCCCTGTGGCAGTTGCAGTTTGTTCGTCACCAGATGTTGTTGGCACACAGGGAGGTGTGGACTGGTTGCTGTTCATCTGGCGGAGGCATTGTAAAATGTCCCTGTGCACCGCCGTCATCTCATGCAGTGCATCCCACTTGGACTCCACGCGGGACATGTGTGAGTCCACACGGGACATGTGTGACTCCACGTGGGACATGTGGGAGTCCAAGCGGGCATGATGGGCAGCCTGCTGCTGTTTAATGTCTCTGAGGAGCCCCACTACCTGGCTGAGCTCTCCGGTGCTGGACTGGTACGCATCAGCTATGCGTACCAGTTGTGGGTCGTCATGCACACCAGCAACGTCTGCAAGCAGCGACCTCTGTCTCCCACCCCTCCCACCACCCCTGCTGACATGTGCAGTGTGTGCAGTGGCACGCACAGATAACCCTGGTCCACCTTGGGGGTTGGTGGTGGTGGTGGTGTCCATGGCCCCAGGTTGGTCCAGGGTCACTGTGCTGGTGTTGCTCCTTATTCTGTCCATGTCGGCAGGGATGGTATTCGTGGTGACAGTCGTTGTAGGGGTGGGTGCAGGGGGTGCAGCTGGTGGTCCTGCTGGTGCTGCAGCTGGTGGTCCTGCTGGTGCTGCATGTTGACTTGCACCGGATGTGCCAGGTTGTTCTTCATCGTCCGAGGAGGACAGAGGCTGTACGACGCCAGTGAGCTCGGCATCCTCTTGAGCCTGGGACTGGGACTCCTCAGCGTCTGCTGCTGTGTCCCCATCATCACCTGTTTTTGGGAGACACAAACAATGTATGTCATGTTTCTGCAGGCATCAATGGTTGACACACATGACAGTTGTGACTGTGCCTCTGGGTGCGGGCCTGTACATTGCATTGTCCTAAGTCGTCACAGTCAGGGGTTGATATTGGTGTGGCACATTGTCCTGCATTATTTGGGCATTTCTATGTATTTTCTGGGGTGTGAACATGGTCTGCATTGCTTGTGTTTGGTTGACAGCCGGACCTCCTTCCCACCCACCCAGCCAGTCAGTTATCCCACCATGGAACGTGCTTGCATTGCAGGGAGTGGAAGTTGTCTCTCAGGATGTCAGTCAGTGGTGTCCTGCTGTTTGTTGGTGCACAGTTGGCAGCAGGGCCTTGTGCTCCCCACAGCAGTAGCCAGTGTCAGCCATCTTGTGAGTCCTTCTCCACTCCCTGTGATGTGAGCATGGTTCAGGGTGGTGTTGATGGGCCAGTTGTGAGGCTGAGCAATGTCTGTGACTACGACTCCCATCATGCTATTGCCTCCACCCCACTTGCCAGCATTCCCATACTTACTTGCTTTTGTGTGGAGTTCAGTGGGTGTGGGTGTGAGGGCAATGGCAAGATGGCTGACAGTGGTGTCCTGCTGTTGGTTGGTGTGCAGTACCCAGCATGCCCTTGTGCTCCCCACGACACAGCAACAGTGTCAGACATCTTTGATGGGCCTTTCCACTCTCTGTGGGATGTGCATGCGTGAGTGTGAGCTTGCTGGGCCATGTGGTGGGGGATGTAGGGCTGTGACTACGACTCCCATCATGCTATTGCCTCCTCCCCCTTCCCAGCATGCCCATGCTTCCTTCCTTTTGACTCTGCTTCCCTGTGGGTTGGGCTGGCTGTGCTGACAGGATGGCTGGGAGTGTTGTCCTGGCAGTTGTTTGGCTAAGAGTCCCAAGAGTGTCCCTGTGCTTCACACAACATAACCCAGGGTGGTGGTGCTTTGTGGGATCTTGTGTTAGGATGGAGGGCATTGCATTCTACCAGGTGGGTACTGTGGAGTTTGTGTTGGGGGGTGTGAGGGGAGGTGCTGGTGACTATAGTCAGTGCTGCAAGTCCCCCTTCCCACCCAGCCAGCCAGATATCCCACCATGGAACGTGCTTGCATTGCAGGGAGTGTAAGTTGTCTCTCAGGATGTCAGTCAGTGGTGTCCTGCTGTTTGTTGGTGCACAGTTGGCAGCAGGGCCTTGTGCTCCCCACAGCAGTAGCCAGTGTCAGCCATCTTGTGAGTCCTTCTCCACTCCCTGTGATGTGAGCATGGTTCAGGGTGGTGTTGATGGGCCAGTTGTGAGGCTGAGCAATGTCTGTGACTACGACTCCCATCATGCTATTGCCTCCACCCCCTTCCCAGCATGCCCATGCTTCCTTCCTTTTGACTCTGCTTCCCTGTGGGGTGGGCTGGCTGTGCTGACAGGATGGCTGGGAGTGTTGTCCTGGCAGTTGTTTGGCTAAGAGTCCCAAGAGTGTCCCTGTGCTTCACACAACATAACCCAGGGTGGTGGTGCTTTGTGGGATCTTGTGTTAGGATGGAGGGCATTGCATTCTACCAGGTGGGTACTGTGGAGTTTGTGTTGGGGGGGTGTGAGGGGAGGTGCTGGTGACTATAGTCAGTGCTGCAAGTCCCCCTTCCCACCCAGCCAGCCAGATATCCCACCATGGAACGTGCTTGCATTGCAGGGAGTGTAAGTTGTCTCTCAGGATGTCAGTCAGTGGTGTCCTGCTGTTTGTTGGTGCACAGTTGCCAGCAGGGCCTTGTGCTCCCCACAGCAGTAGCCAGTGTCAGCCATCTTGTGAGTCCTTCTCCACTCCCTGTGATGTGAGCATGGTTCAGGGTGGTGTTGATGGGCCAGTTGTGAGGCTGAGCAATGTCTGTGACTACGACTCCCATCATGCTATTGCCTCCACCCCCTTCCCAGCATGCCCATGCTTCCTTCCTTTTGACTCTGCTTCCCTGTGGGGTGGGCTGGCTGTGCTGACAGGATGGCTGGGAGTGTTGTCCTGGCAGTTGTTTGGCTAAGAGTTCCAAGAGTGTCCCTGTGCTTCACACAACATAACCCAGGGTGGTGGTGCTTTGTGGGATCTTGTGTTAGGATGGAGGGCATTGCATTCTACCAGGTGGGTACTGTGGAGTTTGTGTTGGGGGTGTGAGGGGAGGTGCTGGTGACTATAGTCAGTGCTGCAAGTCCCCCTTCCCACCCAGCCAGCCAGATATCCCACCATGGAACGTGCTTGCATTGCAGGGAGTGGAAGTTGTCTCTCAGGATGTCAGTCAGTGGTGTCCTGCTGTTTGTTGGTGCACAGTTGGCAGCAGGGCCTTGTGCTCCCCACAGCAGTAGCCAGTGTCAGCCATCTTGTGAGTCCTTCTCCACTCCCTGTGATGTGCGCATGGTTCATGGTGGTGTTGATGGGACAGTTTTGGGGCGGGCAATATGTGTGACTGCGACTCCCATGATGCTATTGGCTACACTGACTTGGCCAGCATACACAGAATTCCTTCCTTTGAGTGGTCTTCACTGTGTGTTGGTGTTGTTGTGGTGGCTACATGTGTGGATGTGTTTGTTAGTTCTATTTGTGCCACTGCCTAGCTGTAGTTGTGGTTGTGTTTGTACATGTGTTGGCACAGTTGGATGTGACTTTTTTGATGGCATGTGTTGTGTTTCTCTGACTGACATACACATTTTGGGATGATTCTGTTCTGGTTGATGTGTGATTGCTATGAGTGCATGGTTTGACTCTCCCCTTGACAGTGATGTGTGTGTGTTTTGTGGCAGTATATTGTGTACATTTGTTGTGTACTCACCAGGCTCTGGGATGTCCTCTAGTCCATATATGCTCACTGGCGGTAGGATGGCCCGCACCTTCTCCTCCCAGGGCCTGAGGTATATTGGCTTGGCAGGAGGGCCACTGCCGGTGTGTTGGCTGTTGATGTAGTCTTGCTTCAGCAGTTTCCGTACCCTCCTGCGCACGTCATACCACCTGTTCTGGATGTCGGTCTTTGTGCGCCGACATGGTGATTGGGCGTTCACCCTGTTGATGATCCTCTCCCACATCTTGGTTTTCTGCAACATGGGGGTCTGTTGGACCAATGTGCCAAACAGCTGTGGCTCTACCCTGAGGATCTCGTCTACCAGGACTTCCAATTCACAATCTAGGAACTTGTGATTCTTCTTGGGGGCATGGTGATGGGTGGTGATGGTGAGTGATGTGTGTGTTGGTGTGCAGGTGAGGGTGTGTGAGTGTGTGTTTTGCTGGGTGTATGTGAGGTAGGTATTTGTTGGTGTGCTGATGGTGTGTGGCTTGTGTGAGGGATGAGCTGTGGGTGTGTGGTTGCTTTCTCTTGGGTGCTGGCAGTGGAATGGCATTTGCAAAGGCTCATGGTAGTGATTTGTGTCCTTTATATAGGTGGAGTTGTGGGTGTGTCTTTGTTCTCTGTCCCCACCCCCCAGTATTTATTGGCTTGGTAATTGCTTGTTTGGCCTTTTTTGGGTGATTTTTCCTTTGTGCTGTTTGTGTATGTTGGAAACGTTCTTGTGACCGAGTCGGACCCTGCATTGGTCTCGTACGGTGTTCTCCGTTTCGTTCACGCTGTGTTTGTGCAGTTTTCTATGCTGCGTACGCGTCGGTCGCGGTGTATTGTGTTGCTTCGGCTCGGTTTTGTATGCGTGTCGGTCGTACGGCTTGTCCTCCGTCCGACTCGCTCGTGGTTTTCGCGCCTTGCATCGTACTTAGCGGTTTGGAGTTAGCGTGTACGTTTCGGTCGGATTTGTTCCGGGTGCGTGTCGGTCGGTTGGATTCGCGTGTTTTTCCGGCCGGATTGCTGTTTTCCGTGCGGCTCGGTCGGTCGACTTGGTTTCGTTACGTGTCGGTCGGATTTTTCGCGCCTTGCATCGTACTTGGCGTGTCGGGCGCCACGGGTACGTGTCGGTCGGTATTTTTTCCGGATCCGAGTCGGTCGGTGCTTTTTCCGGCCCGAATCGGAATCGACCCCTATGTCTATAAGATAACAGGCCTCTTTGTCAGAGGTGTCTTCCAAATGGTAATTAAAAGCACCAAGGATGGTAAAATTTGTGTGACAGAATCTAGATTCAAACAATCTATCACACCCTACACAAGAAGGGAATAAATGTCACCTGCCTACGATGCAAAATGAGCGCGTTGCGTCTCTGAATAAAAATAACAAAGGTATATCCTAAAGGGGGAACAAGAGATTTGCCGCAGAACCCACAATAACACGAAATTAACAGAGTATCAAAAGTAATTTATAGAAGTATATTTTATTAAAGGTGAAAAAATATATATTTTCAGTTATTTTCAATTATTTCAAATGTATCGTAGAACAAATCAGTTTAGGTTGACATGCATATTCTTTTGCAGAATGAGACCAAACAGACATAAATGCAACATAAAAATACTCCCCATCACAAGTGAATCAGGACAAGGACATTAAAAAACATCAAAGACATATCAAATTCCACAACACAACTCACTCATTAGATCAATCATACTTCAGTCATACCCATACATTTACCATACTGTCAAAACAAACCAGTAAAAATGGTGGTTCAGGACAGGAACCACTGAACAAGCTGCTAATGGTGTCAAAAGCAGAACAATATTGAGAAGTAAACTGTTGAACAGTTGTAAAGAAATTGTTTTTAACACACGTAATACAGTGGGTGTCTATATGGACTATGTTGATTATAAAACATTTGTATGTACATTTTCTTTAATTTAATAACATTTTCATCATGTGCTTATGGGAAAAAGAGGTAAGTTGAAGCTTTTAAAGTGGATCAAGCTCTTCTTGTTCAGTCAGTACACCACTAAGTAGCTCCTGTCACTAGGTGTGCCGACGCACGTTTTGGTGTCAGGCTTCAATGTAGCCAACACCTTCTTCAGGGCACAGAGCTGGTGGGATAAAGGTACCACCTGGATGATGGGGGGGGTGGAGGTGTTGAAGAGACGAATATCAAGACACCATTCTTAAAATAGAAAAGGGAAACATAAGATGATGGCAATCTCATTCCCCAAAACAAAAGGGAATATTCATGAGCTGACAGATGAAACATGACCGATAGTGATCTCCAGTGCTTAGTCCAAACCTCGTGCAAGAGGTAGGAATATAGGAAAAATAAAAATAAAAGATTGGCATTATCCACAGTGTGCAAAGTAAGAGGCTCAAACATGATAGTAACCATGGAAAGACCGAAAAAACCATGATACCGGATGAGTGAGAATAAGGAGAGCAATCCAGACAGGTTCAGTCACCAAAACTGAAAAAGTGATGTCAAGGAAGAAAGGAGGGTGTGAAGAATTTAACAGAAGCATTGGGCATGACTTACGGGAAAGAGGAGTCAACCGTGGCGCTACAAGAAGATCAGTATCAGCAGATAATGAGGATCCAGGAAGGAAAGATAGGTCGCTGGTATATATTTAACAAACAACAATAAAGGGAAACAACAATTCAGATTTCAGGGAAGGAAGATATAGGAGCAACAGGAACAGAGGATAAAGAGCAACTACCTTACAAAAGGAGTACCATGTCTGCTCAGAAAATAAAACAAGCAACTCAGGTCGCGATGAATTCCCAATCAGGTAAATTATGGACAGCCGGGTCGCAGGACCAGGGAAAGGTGCACCTGTGGGAAATAAAGAAGTAGTAAGTGGTGCAGTCTCGCCGACTGAAGTAACAGAATAGGAGTTGGGTGGCAAACTGGATGCCGTAAAACATGGCGTCCTAGATGTATCACTTGAAAAGGCGAGCAAAAAGAGTAATGCCTTTGAGAAAGCTAGAGAGATTTGTAGGCCAATAGAAACTAGAGGGGGCCTCAGTAAAATGCGGACATAAAAATGCAAATAGCCAAAACATATCGTTAGAATTAAATGGCTCTGAGCCACCTACGATAATGACAACAAGGAGAGGATTTATCCACTGAAGGGCAAAGGAAGGGAATAGAAGGGAATAGGGGAGAGGAGTTGGCTAACGGCTAGGGCGGTCGACCTCGAATCTGGAGAACTGGGTTCGAGTCTCGGCAATGACGCTGAACACCCTGTGATTCTGGGAAAATCACTTAATCTCCCTGTGCCTAACAAAAAAATGAATGTGTCCTCATGTAATGCAACTGGTGCTGTGTAAAGCGCTCTGATACCCGATTCGGGTCAAGTTTGCGCTATATAAAACTCTGTAAACAAAAAAAAAAAAATAGTAGCGGTGAGTCAAGGATACTGAAATAATGAAAACAAATAATGAAGCGCGATGAGAAAGTGCCCCCTAGAACTCATATGAGGAAGGCCGATGAAATGAAACCCCTCTAAGTACTCACCAGATGGGCCATGCAGCAACCTGCTGAGAGACAGCCCTGGGGCGGCAACCCCCACTTTAAAGGGCCGACGCAAGATGAGGCCACGGAGGGCATCAGGAAGACGGAAGGCGAGAAGAATCTGGTTGTCGGAAGAAGAATGCCTGTAGGGCTCCAAAAGGACGCCAAAAAAACGTGTCCACCAGGTGCATACCAGGAGTACGTATCTGGGCTGTGAAGAGCCAGATATAAGCCCATCCCCTCGCTACGCCCGCCGGGAATAAGGAAAAGCTGGAACACTGAGGGTACCACAAAGAAAAGTACGGATCCGGTCGCCATTTTGAAAAACTCGCAACCTTAACATAAGGCCACAAATCACGTATCCCAGAAAACTAGAGTGATAAAACGCGACCACAGGGAGAAATGACTCCATTGTAATGGAGAAGTCCTCATGATCAGTCAAACTAATCCTCAAATAAGGGCTACTGGGCAGAACAAAACACCCCAAAATAACAATAAATATAAAAAGAGACAATAATGTGATAGAGATAAATGAAGATAAAGCCACAGAATTCTTGGTATAGTTGGCAAGCAGCAATAGGCCACTAGAGTCGGAAAGAATGCCTCAGAGGGAACCCACAGGGGACCGATATGCTAACATGGGCACAGAGAATAGAGAATAGTTTCCTACAAAAGGACCAAGAATAGAGGAGCAGTGACTGGGGTCCCAAAGCGCAGTACCAATAGATAAACAATAAAAGAGGGTACCTGTTGAGCCCAAAATTGAGAGGGCAGAAGGAAGGCTTAGGTTCCTACAAAAGGACCAAGGATGGAGGAGTAGTAACTGCGATCACGGAGCGCAGTACTTATAGATGAAAGAGGGAACTGGTCGGGCCCAAAAAACAGAGGGCAGTTAGATGGCTTGTTCCCAGGAGGTAGTTTTGTAGAGTCCTCTAAGTTGAGTATTGAGAAGAAAAATCCAGAAACCGTCTCTTTTTTTGCAAAGTTTGGTATCGTCGCATCCTCGAGCGGATGTTATTTTCTCCAGTATAGTTCATCTGAGTTCCCTGTCTGTGTGTCCTAGATCGAGCCAATGTTGGACAAGGGGAGCAGTGTTTTTTTTGGTACGGATATTGGACTTGTGTTCTCCAATACGGGTTCTTATTTCTCTTCCAGTTTCGCCCACATAACAAAGGTCACACGGCAGAGAACACAATAAACCACGTTGGAGGTCCTGCAATTGGTCATGTTCCTAAGCTCAATACTCTTGTGTCCAATGCTGATGTGGTCCAATGTGATGGCATTGTTGCAAGCGTGGCACGTGCCACATCTATGGTTGCCCTTGATGGGATGGGAACCTATAATGGATTTTTGGCAGAACGAGTCCTCCGTTTTGGGTTTAGCTCTGACTAAAAGGTTGCCCAGGTTCTTATTCCTTCTAAAGGCAAATGTGGGTTTGGGTAATTTGGGTACATTGTCCCTGATGTTCAGGAGATGCCACTGGGAATATATGGCTTGTCTGATTTTTTGATCTAGGTTGGAATGTCGAGTTACACAGACCAACTTCTCTTCAGTGGTGTTCCTCTTGGGCTTGAACATGACTTCCCTGTTGCAGTACGAAGCTCTTTTAAAGGAATCACGAATGAGTCTCTTAGGTTATCCTCGAGCTAGAAACTTATGTTTAAGAGTCTCAGTATGTCTGACAAACTCATGGATGTTCGTACAATTTCTGCGAAGACGCAAAAATTGGCTGAAGGGAATGCCATTCTTTTGACAGCGCGGGTGGAAGCTACTGTAATGGAGTAATGTGTTTCTTGCAGTCGGTTTAGTATAGAAAGACACGGAAAGATGTTGATTCTCGTGCTCAATCCAGAAATCTAAGAATTCCACTCTTTCTCTGCTTTTGTTTGGAGTGAATTTAAGATTGTCATCACAGAGATTGATCCACTCCAAAAATTGTTCAAGATCATCCTCTTCGCCATGCCACACAAAGAAGATGTCGTCAATAAAGCGGTACCAAGATGGTACATTTTCAAAGAAAGGTGCGATTTCATTATGAATGAACTGCATTTCAAAATTGCCCATGTACAAATTGGCTATACTGGGAGTGCAGGCCGTCCCCATGCTAACTCCCTTAATCTGTTTGTATAGCTCGCCATCGAATTTGAAGAGATATTCATTCAGAACAATTTCCAGACATTGAATCAGGAAATCGTGATTCTGTTCAACACCTGCAGCAACGAGACAATTGTGGACCACTTCAAGTGCCCGTTGTTGGGGCACGTTGGTATACAAGGCCTCGAAGTCCAACTTAACCAATATTTCCCTCTGATTGTTAAATGGGATACCCTCTATTTTGGAAATAAGATGGCCAGTGTCTCTGATGTAGAAGGGTAATTCGCTCACCAAGGGCTTGAGGAAGATATCTATATATTGAGATAGGGGTTCTGTGGCTGCACCTATAGTGGATACAATGGGGCGAAGGGGCGGGTCCAGGGTATTCTTATGGGTTTTAGGGACCCCGTATATCACAGGAATACGGGTGGCCGATGGAGTAAGAAATTCAAACTCTTTTTTACAGATTATACCTTCCTATTCCGCTCTTCTACTGATATCAAATATTCTGGTCTTGACTCTAGTTTCAGGGTCCCCTCTAACACTGTAGTGCTCCCGCATATCTAGCATGGCCTTCATTTTGTTTTTGTATGTTTGCGTATCAAACATTACTATTCCGCCCCCTTTATTGCAGGGTTTGATGGTCACATTAGGTTTGTCTTTGAGTTTATGGAGAGCCATAGTCTCCGATTTAGTTAAATTGGGAGCCGGTGGAGAAATACATTTGGTAACTCTGTGGATCTTCATGAGGACAGCATTTTTCAAAAATGTCCACCTCGGGTCCCAGACTGGGAATAAAGGAGGATGGAGGTTTAAGGCTAGATACATTTTTCTCCTCGTTGAAACTTCTATTGAGAAATAATTTTTTTAATCTGACTCTACAAAACAATGCAAATAGGTCTCTGTGAAGTTCGAACTTCGAGAGGCCAGTAGAGGGAACAAAAGAAAGTCCTTTGGTAAGTAGTTTTTCAGTATTGGAATCAAGATTTTCAGAGGAGTATGCTGTTCAATTTCGCCAGTATTGCTTTCTCCTCGTTTGAATGTACTGTTGAGGTTGTTCCAGATCCACAAAGTGATCCCTCTGTTGGTTCCGGTATCTGGGACGAAAATTGCCCCTCCAGTTCCCTAAAAAATGGATAGTGGTATTGGGTCTGTCGTAGTGCCCTCTCCTGCTGTTGTAGGCATCACTGTGGTTAGATGGATCTTCCCCGTCAGAGTCCGTGGTGTCGGAGAAAGTAAGTATGAAAGTAAGTAGAAGGAAAGTAAGTAGGGAGAGGAGTTGGCCTAACGGCTAGGGCGGTCGACCTCGAATCTGGGGAACCGGGTTCGAGTCTCGGCAATGACGCTGAACATCCTGTGATTCTGGGCAAATCACTTAATCTCCCCATGCCTAATAAAAATGAATGTGTCCTCATGTAACGCAACTGGTGCTATGTAAAGCGCTCTGATACCCGATACCTTCGGGTCAAGTTCGCGCTATATGAAACTCCGTAAAAAAAAATATTTAAAAAAAACCAAAAATATCTTCCTCCTGGTCCAAGTTTGCTGGTCTGGTTGGGAGGTACCCTCTTTGATTCTTGTGTAATGAATTTCTGTCAAACATGGATATACTCGCTCTTGGGAGAAGAATCTTTTGTCTTTTCTTAGTTTTTCAGTTTTTTTCTTTGTTAGATAGTCACTGAACGAGTCTAATTCTAAATTAACCTCTACTATTTCCCTTTTTGCCTCATCCAGGGGGTTATTTTGCTTAAGTTTATCTTCCAGTTCTTCTATTTCTTTGTTAAGTATGGTCTAGATTCAAGACATGTGCCAATACATTTTAAGAATTGGGTTTTGTTCATTGGAGGGCGATAAACGAGAATGCCATTAAAAGTATTTTTTGCATTTAAGTTTAGTTTAGTCCTCGTTAAGGGAGAAGGGTGTGCAGTTAATGGACATTTTTCTTTCCATTATTACGATACCACCTCCCTTATGCACAGATCTGTCTAGCCTAAGAATGGAGTATTCAGAAGGCAGGGCCTGGGTAATATCTGGTCCTTAAGCTGAGTTTAGTCAAGTTTTCGTTAAGAAAGCTACATCGATGTGATGTTGCTTGAGAAAAATGTAGAAATCCATGATTTTTTAGCTAGCGATCTGGAGTTAACAAGTAGGCATTTTATGAGTTTGGCTGGTTGGTTCTTGACCAACTCTTTGTTAAGAGGAGCTTTCTCCTTTATTTTTTCATTACTTATGGTGAGTTTGCAGGTCGTGCAACCCTTGTTGTTGGAATTATCTGGGAAAAGGTAACCTGATTTGAACAATTTCACTATCCTTACCTATTTTATTTTCCTTGTATTCCGGAGGCGCCTGGCTCCTTGCGCTTAGTAGCGCCATCTCGCAAGGGTTATGCCCTATGATTAGACCGATTGGTCTTTTTAATTGGTTTATGTTTTGTGCCATTACTCCCTTTTCTTTTAATTAGTATTTGTTTTACCAGTAGTTTCCTACAGGCAGGGGAGCCTGCGATAGGCAACAAGGGGTTGCTGGAGCCCCATTTTGCTCTCTGTTCTTCCATCAAGATTTTTAGCTTTACCGCTCTAGTGCTGAGTGGCCACGCCCCCTTCACCCGGTATCTCAAAATGACAGCCGCAACGCGTCCGCGCAGCCTAGGGAAATAGTAGCCAGATTTTAACAATTTTGCTGTCCTTACCTATTTTATTTTCCTTGTTTTTGGGAGGTGCATGCCTCCTTGCGCTTAGCAGCGCCATCTCACAAGGGCTACACCCTATGTTTAGACCGATTGATCTTTTTAATTAGTTTATGTTTTGTACCGTTACGCCATTTTCTTTTAATTAGTATTTGTTTTTACCAGTAGTTGCCTACCAGCACAGGAACCTGCAATAGGTAAAAAGGGGTTGCTGGGCCCCAGTTTGCTTTCTGTTCTTCCCTCATGATTTTTTGCTTTACTGCTCTAGCGCTGAGTGGCCACACCCCGACACTCCCCCCCCTTCATCCGGCAGCTCAAAATGACAGCTGCAGTGCATCCGTGCAGCCTTAGGAAAAGCAAGCCTGATTTTAAAAAATTTGTTGTCCTTACCTATTTTATTTTCCTTGTATTCAGGAGGTGCCTTGCTCCTTGCGCTTATCAGCGCCGTCTCGCAAGAGCTACACCCTATATTTAGACCGATTGGTCTTTTTAATTGGTTTATGTTTTGTGCCGTTACTCCCTTTTCTTTTAATTGGTATTTGTTTTACCAGTAGTTGCCTACCGGCAGGGGAGCCTGCGATAGGCAACAAGGGGTTGCTGGACCCCCGTTTTGCTTTCTGTTCTTCCCTCATGATTTTTAGCTTTACCGCTCTAGCTCTAGTGCTGAGTGGCCACGCCCGACATGCCCCCATTCATCCAGCAGCTCAAAATGACGACCGCAGCTCGTCCGTGCCGCTGGTGTGCCAAAGGCAAGCCCGTCTCCACCCGGAACGTGACCAGCCACACACTCTAAACCCTAAAAATTCCTTATCACCCAAAAACCCATACCCACCCTAAACCATAACATTTCCCTTGCCCCCCAAAAACCCAAACCCACCCTAAACTTAAAAAAGTCCCTTGCCACCCAAAAACCCATATCCAACGTAAACCCTACAAAATTCCTTGCAATCGAAAATCTCACACCCACCCTAAACGCTAAAAATTCCCTTGCCAGCAATAAAGCCCATGCCCACCCTAAACCCTAAAAAATCCCTTACCACTCAGAAACCTACACCCACCCTAAACACTAAAGATTTACTTGCCACACTGATGGAGGATCCTTGTGGGACTCCGCAGGTGGTCAGTGTGGGATCCGAGAGGAAGGGTGGAAGTCTGACCCACTGCATTCTGCTGTATAGGAATGAGCGGATCCAGTCGAGGGCCTTGTCCCGGACTCACACACCCATACAGTCACTCCGACACTCAGTCACAGACCCTCTCAGAGACATATGGACTCAGTCAGTCACTCATACACTCAGAAGCTCACACAACCACTCACAAACTCAGTCAGATATACACTCACCCATGCACTCACCCAGTCAACGCTCATGAATCCACTCACAGACCCACCCAGACACTCATGCATGCACCCATTCACTCACCCACTCAGAGACTTATGCTCTGACTCACAGACCCATTGAGATACTCTTACACCATTCACAGATCTACTCAGACACTCATATATCTACTCACAGACCCACTCAGACACTCACACACCCATACAGTCACTTACACAGCCACTTATAGACCCACTCAGAGACGTATGAACCCAATTAGTTATACACTCAGAAACTCATATACACACTCAGAAACCCACGCACCCACTGACAGAACCACTCAGACACTGATGCTGCCAGTCATAGACCCACTGAGAGACTCATGCACTCACTCACAGATCCACTCAGACACTCATGCACCCACTCAGACACTCATGTATCCAGTCACAGATACAGTCAGACAGTCATATACTTACTTACGGATACACAAAGACACTCATGCACCTACTCCCAGATTGAGTGAGAGACTTATGCAACCAAATCACAGACCCATTGTGACACTGATGTACCCACTCATACATGTACTGAGGCAGTCATGCATTTCGTTATAGAAGTACTGACAGACTGATGCACCATCTCCCAGATCCTCTCAAATACTTATACAGTGAATGAGAGATTTAGTGATACAGTGATGCATGCAGTCATAGATGACACTGAAAATGTTTTGCACATAGTTATGCATGCGCAGTCCTACCATGACGTTTGTCTGACATAGGGGATTCTGCAGGACCACGGTGAGGAGGAGGAGGGCAGCCCAGAGACGCCGCGATAAAGGTAAGTTAGCTTTATTTACCTTCATTTTCATTTTTATTTTTAAAAATATTTATTGAGGGGGTGGAGGCGGGAGGGTCCGGAGCTGAACTCCACTCCACTGTGGAGTCGGAAGTTTTGCATGAACTTCACGTTCTCCGCGGAACACAGAGTATGCAACAATCCGCAAGCTCCGCCAGTAGAGCGGAGTTCCTGCCCAGGGTTACTGTAACCTCTCCCTGCCACCTCCACCCTGCCTGTCCACGTTCCATGCCCCTATCCCCTTCCTCCTGTCCTCCATGGTCCTTTTTACTGCCACACCCTTCTAGCCCCCCTGGTCTGTTGTGCTGCAACTGCTCCTCCTGCCTGCCCCGCGTGGTCTGTTGTGAGGCCCCTTCCCCTGAACTCTCTTGTTTGTGCCCAGCTCCTATCACTTCCTTCTATCCTCCATGGTCCTTTGTGCATGCCCCTGCCCCCTACTTCTTTCCCAACATGGCCATTGTGCTTCCACTAACCCTCCCGCTTGCCATGTATGGTCTTCTGTGCTGCCACTGCCCCTCCCACCTTCCCTGTGTGGTCAGCCAGCTGACCATGACCCCCTCCCACCTTCCCTTCATGGACTGTGTGTACCATTATAGTCTCACTGTTGCCCTCCATGGTGTGTTGTGCTTCTAGTGCCCATCCTGCCTGACCTCTATGGTCAGCTTACTGCTCCTGCACTGCCCCCTTGCCCCCTTGCCCTCCATTTTCCATGTGCAGACCCCTATTCCCTCCCTCCTGGCTTGTCTGTTCCATTGTCATGCCCCTGATCCCTTCCTCCTGCCCTTTATGGTCCATTATGCTGCAGCTTTCTCTCCTGTCTGTCCAGTATGGTCAGCTTGCTGCCATTGCCTCTTCCCCTCTGTTCTCTGTTGTCCCTGTTCATGGTCCTGTCCACTCCCTATTGCTTTCCATGGTTTGTTGTGCTGCACTGCCATCCTGCATGCCCTGTGTGGTGTATTTTGCTGCTGCAAACCCTGATGCCTGGCCTGTAAAGTCAGTTTGGTACACCTGTCCATGTCCCTCCTGTCCTCTGTTGTCCCTACCCCAATTCCTCCTGCCTTCCATGATCCACTTTACCATACTTGCTAACATTTTGAACTTGGTAAGAGGGCGATTTTGACCAAAAAACTGGGGAATTGATTTTCCACATTGACTTACATTGAAAAAGAGGAGATTGTAGACAAGAGACAGATACAATAAAGCCCTTTTGGGCTTAAAAACATTGGGTGTTTCCTGCCTGAATTGGCTCTGTTGGCATGTATGGTTGTACTACCACTGTCTCTTCCTTCTGCCCTCAATGGTCTATTATATTGCCACAGCCTCTCTTGCCTGTGTGCATTGTTGATTTGTTGCCCGTGCCCCCCTTTCCACTGCCCTCCATGTTGTGCTGACACTGCCCTTCCTGCCTGCCCAGTGTGGGCAAATTGTTGCCTCTGCATCCTCCTACCTGCCTTCAATTTTTCTAGTCCGTGCCCCTGACCTCTGCCTCCCAACAGCATCCTAATGAACAACTAGATTGCTAACATTCTATATTTATTACAAAAGTGTGGCATGCCTGACGTCATCTTGATGTACCCAAAACTGTAATACCTAAAGTATTTCCTTTAGAAATTATAGAAATGAGAGGGTTTTATTTGCATAGAAATTATGGTTAGTGCTCTAAAAAACTAAAATGAGGACATATTTTCTGAGTTCTCAAATAGCAACAAAGCCCTTTTAAATTATTTGTTATCTTTATGTTTTTTTATCCAGTTGACCACTTGATTAAATGTTACGCTTAGGGGAGAGGATGTGGTGTTACTTCCAGAGCTGCAGACTTTGCAACTGGGGAACCAGGTTGGAGTTTCTGCTTCAGCTCGACATTCTGTGGTTCTGGTCAAATCACTTAATCTCTCCATGCCTACAGCCAAAATGAATTTGTCCATGTATGATGTAACCAATGCTCATGTAAAGCACTCCAATACCTGACCAGTATGCACTATATAAAACTGCAAAAAAACAAAGAATAAAAAGTGTTTTGCACACTTCTGTCATTGGGCTATATGTGGGCTGCATCTGGGTGATATTTGTGCATACTTTTGGGCTCCTTTTTCTCTGGTGGCCATCTTGGGAGACCTCAATTCAATTCAATACTTTATTCGATCCGATTTAGAAACATAGATCATAAAAGTGTACATAAAAACAGTAAATCCTCTTTCTTAATACAATACCATGAGAATTAATTCAAACTAGTAGGTAAAAATGGGTGTTACAAAGCGCGGCTCAGAGCAACTTCAGGTTAACAGAATAGTAAAGTTCAATGTTTCACAAGATCAATCTCAAGTACTTCGTGCAAAATACGCAATAAGGGGTCCAAGAAAGATGCAACGCTCCAATACCTGACCAGTCTGCACTATATAAAACTGCAAAAAACCAAAAAATAAAAAGTGTTTTGCACACTTCTGTCATTGGGCTATATGTGGGCTGCATCTGGGTGATATTTGTGCATACTTTTGGGCTCCTTTTTCTCTGGTGGCCATCTTGGGAGACCTCAATTCAATTCAATACTTTATTCGATCCGATTTAGAAACATAGATCATAAAAGTGTACATAAAAACAGTAAATCCTCTTTCTTAATACAATACCATGAGAATTAATTCAAACTAGTAGGTAAAAACGGGTGTTACAAAGCGCGGCTCAGAGCAACTTCAGGTTAACAGAATAGTAAAGTTCAATGTTTCACAAGATCAATCTCAAGTACTTCGTGCAAAATACACAATAAGGGGTCCAAGTAAGATGCAACGCTCCAATACCTGACCAGTCTGCACTATATAAAACTGCAAAAAAATAAAAAGTGTTTTGCACACTTCTGTCATTGGGCTACGTGTGGGATACATCTGGGTGATATTTGTGCTACATTTGGGCTCTTTTTTCTCTGGTGGCCATCTTGGGAGACTTATTTGTTATGAAGTTTCCTAATTTCCTCATTTACTGCAGTCCCCTCAGTAGGAAATGCTTTCAGTTTTTTACTTTGATTCCATCAAGAAGGCATTCAGATGTGTCACACATTTGCCATAAATTCAGAATGTTAGCACTCTAGTTGCTCATTAGATCACTGTAGTAAAGCTACTGCTCACCAGGGAGTTAACTGGAAGTCTGCTGCAGGTATTGAAAGTGCATGTTTCAGTCTGCATGTCAGAATTTTTAATGAAATAGAAGAGGATTTGAGAAGTCACTCAAAATGTGCCCTAATTTTTCTTTCTGCAGCACTAACCATAATTTCTATGGCAAAATGAACCCCCTCATGTTGTTCGTTTTTAAATTAAATGTTTTAAGTGTTACCAGTTTATTCCAATCAAGATGGCTTCAGGTGTGCCATACTTTTGTAATAAGTAAGACTGTTAGCGCTCTAGTTGTTCTTTAGAACACTCTGGGAAGCTGCAGTAGAACACAAAGGAATCAACCGACAATCTCTGCCCTTGTTGGATGTACATGTTTTACTGAGAATGTCAGACTTCATTCTCACATGACTGAGAAAGATAATGTGAATTTACAGAAAATATGCTCTCATTTTAGCTTCTGGAGCACCTTCCAAACCTCTGTGGGAAAAGCATGAGAAAATAGTTTTCTTTCAAACATGAGTCATGATATACCAGCAGAAGCCTTTTTTTCACAGGGTAAAATCAGCTTAGAACACACCACAATGCCTAAAATTAGTATGGTACCATCAACAAATGAATTATAATGTAACTAAAGTCTGTTATCACCCTTTATACGTTCTCCTTTTGGTGACCCTCAAAACCTTCCATTCACTACAATGCACTTTAATGGGGTGCTATCATGTATATTGGTCCCTAGATGGCTGCCAACACTTCTTAAATGAAGTGCTGACAGCCAATGAGATCTCACGATGAGATGTGCGGTTAGGCTCTGCCCAGATATCGATATTTCCTTTTCCTTTAATATTTCAAAAACTACTGAACGGATTTACACCATTTAAAGTAAAGAGTGCACTCTGGACCCAAGAGCTACCTTTCTGCCAATTGGGAGAGGTCCCCGTACCCAGAAAAACTGTGAAAAATTTAGGGATAAAATTGGACCAATCACTAACAATGAAGGATCACATAAATGCCACTACCAGCTCCTGCTACTATGCCTTCCGCCTTCTACGTAGGATCTTCCCTTATTTGCCCACAAACTCCCGTAGAACCCTTGTTCAAGCTATGGTGATCAGCAAAATGGATTATGGAAATGCCCTACTAGCAGAGGCGGATGAGACATCGCTTGCTAAACTACAAGTGATCCAGAATACGGCCGCAAGGCTAATTCTAAACCACCCTACAGGCTCCTCGTCCGGCCCTCTGCTAAGAGAACTACACTGGTTACCGGTAAAGAAGCGATCCTTCTTTAAAATCTGTTGCCTCACGTACAATGCTCTTAGAGGCAAAGGGCCCCGGTACTTGCAGAGAAGACATTTAAAATATGTCCCATGCCGAAATCTCAGATCCAGCTCACTTGGCCTCTTACAGGTGCCCCGAATACGCCTTAAGCGTACTGGGGGGAAAGCCTTCTCCCACCTCGCTCCTAAATATTGGAACAAGCTGCCCCATGCTCTTCGTGAGACCCCTTCTTACTGCACCTTCAGAAAAAAACTGAAAGCCTTTTTGTTCTAGGACATCATGCAGTCCCTCTGGTATGTCTCAACACAAGCGCCGAGATGCCCCCGGGTGAGTTGTGCGCTATAGAAGTGGTTTTAACATAACATAACATAACATAACATAACAAATTTGGTGTAATTCCGTTCAGCAGTTCGGGCTGTAGCTGTGACAAAAGTTTCCTATGGAAGTTAACATGGAGAAAACATGTTTTGGTACCCCTATTGTTTCTCGGCCCCTGCTTGACGAAGCACCCAGAAACTTTCAAGACAGGAGCTGACTGGAGCGGGCCATTACCTTTGAAAATTTCACAAAGATTCATCAAACGGCGCAAAAGATATTGGCAAAAGAAAAACTCTTTTTGAATAGAAACTATACTAGGTAATATGTGTATATATATATATATATTTATATATATATATATATATATGTATGTATATGTGTGTATATATATATGTTATATATGTATTTACATTTATATGTATATATATAAATATGCATATATGTGTTCAAGGAACATTGCTGTGAAATCACGGATGCCTTTGAAAAAGAAGCAGAAAAGCTTTGAAACGCGTCAGGCAGGAGGATTGAAAAAGGTCGGAATGCAATTACACTTTCATCTGCAAATAAAGGGTGTGAAACCTACCTGCTGCGGAGTGTGTTCTTAATGCAGGGAAAACTTTTGGAAACAAAGATACACGGCGCTTTCCGGCCGTGGAGGACTGCACCGCCCATGAAACTAACGAGAGGCTGCAGGAGGGGAATTTTCCTTTCCGAGGCAGACACAGCAGCGCAATGGATTGGGAAGGTGTAATTCCATTCCGAGGCCCACTGGAGGGTTTAATTTGTCCTCAAAAGTGACGTGAATTACACAGAACCTACTGGAAGGTATAATTAATTGCCAAATATGACCACAAGTACCAGCGTGCAACAGTAAACAAAATCCATTAAGGAAGGCACACCGGAGGCCTATAAATAAAGGAGCACGCAGAATACTGTGTTCAAGGAACATTGCTGTGAAATCACGGATGCCTTTGAAAAAGAAGCAGAAAAGCTTTGAAACGCGTCAGGCAGGAGGATTGAAAAAGGTCGGAATGCAATTACACTTTCATCTGCAAATAAAGGGTGTGAAACCTACCTGCTGCGGAGTGCGTTCTTAATGCAGGGAAAACTTTTGGAAACAAAGATACACGGCGCTTTCCGGCCGTGGAGGACTGCACCGCCCATGAAACTAACGAGGGGCTGCAGGAGGGGAATTTTCCTTTCCGAGGCAGACACAGCAGCGCAATGGATTGGGAAGGTGTAATTCCATTCCGAGGCCCACTGGAGGGTTTAATTTGTCCTCAAAAGTGACGTGAATTACACAGAACCTACTGGAAGGTATAATTAATTGCCAAATATGACCACAAGTACCAGCGTGCAACAGTAAACAAAATCCATTAAGGAAGGCACACCGGAGGCCTATAAATAAAGGAGCACGCAGAATACTGTGTTCAAGGAACATTGCTGTGAAATCACGGATGCCTTTGAAAAAGAAGCAGAAAAGCTTTGAAACGCGTCAGGCAGGAGGATTGAAAAAGGTCGGAATGCAATTACACTTTCATCTGCAAATAAAGGGTGTGAAACCTACCTGCTGCGGAGTGCGTTCTTAATGCAGGGAAAACTTTTGGAAATATATATATATCTGTACATATATATATAAATATATATATACACACATATATAATTATATATACACACATATATTTATATATATAGGTATATATACATATGCACACACACATATTACATTAGTTATAGTAAGGACCTAGTTTCCACAGGAAAAGCGTTTTTTGACTTGCCTATATCTTTGGCACCATTTGACGAATCTTCACTTACATTTCCAAAAATATTGACAAAGTAAGTTCTGTTGTGCATGGGAAGTTTTGAGGTGATCCGTTAAGCAGGGGCTGAGAAAAAGGAGGTTAAAAAAAGTGCGCTGTCAAACCTACATCCCGAACCTCTGGATGGAATTACACCAACTTTTCAGAAAGTTTATTTTTTTAAAGATATCTTTATTGGCATTTTGTTAGTATACATTACATCGCATAGCGAAGAAATGACATTTCTTGTTACATTATCAGAGGACACATAAAATGCTGAATTTGTCATCCATATACAATGTATAGAGATGGTGTAGGTATAGGAAAACATGACGATAAGGGGTGCCTCTTCCATCAGCCGTTGACTTTCCCATATTTGACCCTAAGGGGCTATAAGTCTGTACAGCTAGTGTATTCTGCCTTAGGAAATACTGTGACATGTGCAGTGTCCTATTCGCTCTGGGGCTCTTACGATTGGGTGAAAGATACCTTATTGCCATTTTAATTGACCCGCTTGCTAAGGCATCGCAGGTGTATAAACAGATAAACATGAACTAATAAAAGGAACTCAAACTAAAGCAGGTTAGGGGACCCAAGGCGAACAACATAATAAGATAAGGAAATAATGAAATAGAGGCGGGGTAGGAGCAGGCCGAACCATGTGATGTGTCCGGGTCAGAAAAGATCTGACCCACCCTCTTAGCCAATCATGCCATAACACGGCACTCGGTGGGGGAGGGGAAAAGTGGGAAAGCAGGGGGAAAGGGTGGCAAGGTAGTTAACCTCATCGCTGCTGGCCACCGTAGACCGTCACGTCCTATCGTCGGTATGGCAGAAAGTTAGATGTTGTTATGCAGATTGTGCTTTTTGTTATTTGGTGCAAATCCTTTCAGCAGTTTTTGGGACATTTAAGAAGACAAAATGTATATATCTCTGGTGTAGAGACTTCACGAAAAAAGACAAACTTGTGGAGGGAAATGCACAGCTCTGATTGGCTGCCAACACTTCAACCAGGATGTGTTGGCAGCCATCTTGGGACTCAGCTTCTCTGAGTCCCCCCAAATAGGTGAAAATAAAGAGAAGGGGGCAGGCTAGGAATGCCCTGACCCCCAAGACCATACATGGTCTTGGGGTCCTCCTGGGAACTCGCCCCACTATAAAAGCATTATTTTAAAAACGCAATGTTGCTGCAAAATCGTGTTATTCGCGAATTCTCTGCAAAAAATAATTTAAAAAACAATGCGGGCTAAGCGCTTGCTTTTAAATAACCCAGGAGTTGTTGATGTCCTTATGGGCCAACAACCCCTCCTGTTACCTTCAGTAAGTCCCACACTGTGGGATTGCTGAGGGGTCATCGTGGACCTGCCTCCTTTCTCTACCACTCTGCGAACACGCCTCCTGGTGCACTACTAGTTGAAGGATAAAGTCCCCTTGGCTGATGAGAGTCCTTGGGGTTGAACAACCCCTCCTGTTACCTCCAGTAAGTCCCACATAGCTGGATTGCTAAGAGGTCTTCAGAGGCCATGCCCCCTTTACCCACCACTCTGCAAACACATTTCCAGGTACACTACTGGTTTGGGAATTAAGTCCTCGTGGATGCTGATGGACCGTGGGGGCCAAGAAGCCCTCCTGGTACTTTCTGTATGTCCTACACAGCTGGATTCTTGAAAGCTGATCAGAGACCGCTCCCCCTTTCTCCACTAGTCTGCAAACCTCTTTACTACTTATAATACCATAGAAATTCACTGAAAAAAAGGTTACAGGGACGTTATAGTTAGGATATGGAATTTAAAAATCTTAGAAATTCTGTGAAATAACCAAAGGTTACAGGGTTGTTTTAGTTAGGCTGAGGTTTCACTCGTACAAAACCAGTGAAATTCAGCAAACTTACTCCCCAGTAATGCTCTGCTTATGACCTCAAATATTACATCGCTCATGACATGGTCAGTGACATCACTGATGACATCTCAAATAAAATCACTGATGTCATCATCCAGTGACTGTGGGTGTTTTTAAAAGGTTTATGAGTGTTTAATATATATGCCAAGGTGTATTGGTGAATCAGTGGTTGTATGAGTGCCTGTATGGATGATTAAGTGAGTGGGTGACTGACTATAGAAGTGAGTGATTAGCTGTCTCAGTGATTGTATGGGTGTGTGACTAGGTTTGTCTGAATGTTGATATCATCTGTCAGTTGGTATCTACGTGGCTGTATGGGTTGGTGAGTGGGCACGTGAGTGGCTGTATGGGTGATTGATTGGTTGTCTGAGTAGCTGTATGGGTGTAAGAGTGTCTGTGCAAGTGGGTGAGGGTGTGTGTGACTGCCTGCATGGATAAGTGAGTGGGTGAGTCAGTGGCTTTATGGGTTAGTGAGTATGTAAGAGAAGAGCTATATAATCGACAGTGTGTGTATGGCTGTGTCGATGAGTGAATGGATGTGTTAGTGGTATATGGGTGAGTAAGTGGATATGTGAAAGGAAATATAGGTGAGTGTTGGAATATATGAGTGACTGTATGTGTGAGTGATGGATTGTGATAGTGGCTGTATGGGTTAGTGAGTGTGTGTGTGAAGGGTTGCATGAATGAGTGAATATGTGTCAGTATCTGTATGAATAAGTGAGTGGGTATATGTGTAAGTATATAGGTGAGTAAATGGCTGTCTGATTGACTCTATAGGTGAGTGAGTAGTTGTGTGAGTAGCTCTATGAGTGACTGACAGTGTGTGAGTGGCTATATGGCTGTATTAGTGGATATGTCAGTGGCTGTATTAGTGAGTGAGTTGGTGTATGAGTGGCTGTATGGGTGACTGAGTGGATGTGTGTGTAGGCCTATTAATCAGTGAGTGGGTGTTTAAGTACTGGTATGGGTGTGTAAATGGTTTTGAGAATGGCAGTGTGGTAGTTGGAGTGGGTGTATGAAAGGTTATATTGGGGTGTGAGTGGATGCATCAGAGATTATGTGGATGATGTCATCAGTGATGTCATCAGAAATGTCACTGACCATGTCATGAGTGATGTAATATGTGAGGTCACTCATAAGCAGTGCATTGTGGGGCGCGAGGTACAGTTAGCTGAGCTAACTATAATTGCTGAATTTCTCTGGGTTTGTATGAGTAAATGTCAGCCTAACTATAACGTTCCTGTAACCTTTGTTTTTTTCAGTGAATTTCTAAGATTTTTAAATTCTATTTCTTAACTATAACTGCCCTGTAACCTTTGATCTTTTCAGTGAATTTCTAAGGTTTTTTAAATGCTAATTCCTAACTATAACATCCCTGTAACCATTAGTTTTGTAATGAGTTTCCAGAAAACTCGTCTTCAAAGACTATTTTCTTTTTTCGTGGTGACGCCGGGCATTGCGAGATGTCAGTAGTCGCGGACATCACGTGTTTTTCAGAAACTCTAAACCACATATATACAGATATTTTTATTGATGTTTGACACTAGATGTTTACTGATTTCCTGTTTAAAGTTGTCTGTCTATAATAAATATTTTTTTTAAATCACTTTTACTTTGTGTTTTTCGTGTTCACGGCGACAGTGGAAGTCGAGGTGACGTCGTTCATCGTGGATACCGCATGTTTTACTCTAAAATACGTATATACACCTATTATAATTGATATTTGACACTAGATGTTTACTGCTCTCTTCTTTAAAAGTGTCTGCCTATAGTATGTTATAACAAAATAATTTTTATTTAGTTCCCGTTTTCTCAAAGACAGCGGAAGACGCGATGACTCTGAAACATATATAAAGAGATATTGTGAACAAGTTTCAGCATAGCTGTTCACTATTATAGTATTGAAAGTTCTGCTTTTGTTTTCATTTTTAAAGAAAACTACTTTAAACTTGTCTTTTGAATTTCCGCTTTCATGCGATAACCGCGAATATGTTGCTAACCTCGAATATGTCGTTCACCACGAATATCACATGACTGTGAAAGTAAGGAATATAATTGGATAACTTACTTTTCAGCAAAATGAATAGAAGTACACACCCACTCCTACTTGAATCTTTTTTCATTGAACTTTATTCTGAGCAGGTGGATCTATACCAGTACTTACCCACAGTCCTATACCAGTCCTTACACACTCACTCAATGATTCATAAATCTACGCACACATCCACTCACTCACCATACAGCCACTAATACACCCACTCACTTACTAATACAGCCACTGACATATCCAATCAAACACCCATACAGCCACTCACACACTGAGTCAGTCATCCATAGAGCTACTCACACACCTACTCACTCACCCATACAGTGAATCACACAGCCACTTACTCACCCATACAGTTAGGCACACACCCACTTACTTACTCATACAGACACTAACACGACACCTACACAGTCACTGACACAAACACACACTAACCCATGCAGCCACTCTCACATTCACTCACTCACCCAAAGAGTTACTCATATACTCCATCACTCACCTATACTGCATTTCACATACCCAATTACAAACCAATTTACCACTGACACATCCACTCACTCACCCACACAGTCATACACATACTCACTCAGCCATACAGCCCCTCACACACATACTCACTAACCCATACAGCCACTGACTCACACATTCACTCATCCATACAGGCAGTCACACACCCCCTCACCCACCCACACAGACACTCAGATTTCTATACAGGTACTGTTAGACTTGAGGCAGACCTTTTGGGGATTCCAGAGGGTCTGAAGAAGCTTTTGGGAGCAATACTGAAGGGAAGGGGTGGCTCAGGTGTTCCCCAACCAAGTGAGAGAGGGGAGGTTTATGGTAGCCCAGATAGGTCCCAGTGTAGTGGGAGGGGTTGAGGGTCCCAAGGTGCCCGAAACCCAGTCCCAGGGCCTGGTTGGTTCCATGAGTGAACACCAGGAGGGGGCCTAGTCTGTACGGGGAGGCCATCCCCTGAGGGGGATCCTAAAGTGTCAGGTGAACTGGGGGGAATGCTGTAACAAGCATCCCACCAGTTCTGGGTCTGGCAGCACCGCTCCAGTTGGGAGGGTGCATGAGTCCATAGAAAAGGGTGAGGGGGATGTAGTCCCCAGTGGAAGGACCAGTGGGTGAGGGGTTGACAGCTCTGAGGTCAGAGCACCCCAGGACTGACCCTGGTGAGGCCACTTCTGGCCTGGGGGGACTTCATGCTCTGTCAGGTGTACAGGAGGCTGGAGACCTGTGCCAGGCAGACTCTCGCACAATTCATGAGGACTGTGTTTCCCTTGGGGGGTTGATGTACTCCCCGGAAGTCCTGGGTTGCCAGACACAGGTCCAGCCTAGGGGTACAGACCATGGGTTGAAGGACCAGGTTCAGAGTGTCCTCCCAGAGTAAGGAGCGACTGCTAGTAGTGTCCCTACCGGGTTGTCTTCTGGGAGTACTACTCCAGGTGGGAGGGTACAGTGCCCCAGGAGGGGGTACAGGGAGAGGAAAGCCTCACCCCTGACCCCTATCCACCCTAAGGGTACAGACCCTAGGGTGGTGAACCAGTTGCAGTATAGCAACCCTGAACTGGTGGGAGAATTTTGTGAGACACCTGCCACAGGTGCCCTGACAATTCTGGAGTCTGGGATTATCACTCCATGTGGGAGGGTACAGAGACCCAGGGAGGAGGACAGGGTGTGGGAGAGCCCAACCCCATCTCCTGTCCAGTCTCAGGGTACAGACCCTGGGCTGGTGGGCCAGTTTCAGGATGCCATACCTGATCTGGCCGGAGGGAGAGTGGACAAAAGGTGCCAGGTGCCTGGGGCTACTGCCCCCAACTCTCTGACACCACAGTGGTTAGAGAACCATGAGAGGCATAAGGCCTGGCTCTCGTCACTGACAGCTGTCAGTGGCCACTGTGGCTAGCTGTCCTGGTGGACAGAGTTGCCCTTGGGGGGGCAGGAGTCAAACCCCGGGGGTGGACTGGGCCACACAACGGTGTTGGCCATGTGGGTACTATCTGCCTGTTGGGACTCATCTGTGCGCTGCACAGATGGAGTCCACAGGTGAAGAGAAGGGTTCCCCATGGATTAGCTTAGTGGGCCCTGAGAGTATAGACAGAGGGATCCAACTGGGTTCAGCAAGGTGTAGAACCAGAACGTGCACCCGCTGTAGTGGGCCAAGTCTATGTTCTATATCCCCAAGCAGGGAAGTCCATCAAGGGATTGATTAGTCTACCCTGGCTTTAGGCTGGGAGGAGGTTGTGTTAGACTTGGCTTTTCAGCAGGTTCACCCCAAGACTTTTTGCTTTTTAGCCCCCTGTTTTTGATCCTGTGTTTGTTGGCTATAGGACTCTCAATCATTCCAATCAATCAGGGGCTTGTATAGTGCAGCTACTCACCCATGAGGGTCTCAAGGTGCTGGGGGGACTGCTCTGTAGGGTGCTGGGGTCATCTGAAGAGCCAGGTCTTGAGGTCCCTCCCCAAATGGAGCAGTGTAGGGCTTTGCCGGAGATAGAGGGGGAGGTTGTTCCATGTCTTGGCTGCTAGGTAGGAGAATGACTTTCCACCCGTTCTGGTCCTGTAGATGCGTGGCATGGTGGCCAGAGAGAAGTCGGCTGATTGGATGTTTCTCTTGGGTGCTTGGAAGGAGTGGTGGTTGTTTAAGTATGCTGGTCCGATGTTGTAGAGGGCCTTGTATGCATGTGTGAGGAGCTTGAAGGTTATTCTTCTTTCGATGGGGAGCCAGTAGAGTTCACGGAGGTGTTGGGTGATGTGGTTGTGGCAAGGGATGTCTTGGATCAGTATGGCTGCGGCGTTCTGGACGGTCTGGATCTTTGGATGGAGTTTTTTGTTGATTCTGGCATAGAGGGTGTTGCCGTACTCCAATCTGCTAGTGATGATGGCGTGTGTGACTGTTTTCCTGCATTCGAAGGGGCTCCATCTGAACGTTTTGCAGAGTATGCGGAGGGTGTTGAAGCAGGCCGAGGATACGGCGTTGATCTGGCAGTTCATAGTGAGTGATGAGTCAAGTATGATTCCGAGGTTTCGTGCATGGTCTTTCAGGGTGGGGGGTTTCAGAGGGTGGGGGCAACCAGGAGGCGTCCCATGCAAAGGTGGTGTAGCCAAGGATGAGGACTTCTGTTTTCTCGGAGTTGAGTTTCAGGCAGCTGTCCTTCATCCAGGTGGTGACGGCTTTCATCCCTTCTTGGCAGTTGTACCTGGTGATGTTGGGTTCCTTGGTGAGGGAGAGGATGAGCTGGGTGTCGTTGGTGTAGGAGACGATGATGAGCCCGTGGTTTCTGATGATGGTAGCGAGGGGGGCCATGTAGATGTTGAAGAGGGTGGGGCTGAGGGAGGATCCTCGGGGTACTCCACATCTGGGCTTTGTTGGTTCTGAGAGGTAGGGCGGGAGTCTGACTCACTGAGTTCTGCCTGGGAGAAATGCCTGTGAGAAATTATCGTATCCAGTCGAGGGCCTTTCCTCGAGTGCCGGCGCCGTGGAGTCTGGTGGCTAGCGTGCAGTGGGAGATGGTGTTGAAGGCAGCTGAGAGGTCCAGGAGGATGAGGGCTGCCATTTGGCCCTGGTCGAGGAGGGCATGGATGTCATCGTGGCGGTGAGTAGGGTGGTCTTGGTGCTGTGGTTGCTGCAGAATCCAGATTGGGAGATGTCCAGGACGTTGTTGGTTTCGGTGAAGTTTGCTAGCTTGGTGTTGACGGCCTTTTTGATTACCTTGGCTGCGAATGGAAGCAGTGCGATGGGCCTGAAATTCTTAAGGTCCGTCGGGTCTGCGGAGGGTTTCTTAGGGAGGGGGTTGACTTCGGTGTGTTTCCAGTCATCGTGGAATGTGGTGGTCTCGAGGGAGCAGTTCATCGTCCAGCGTAGTTCGGGTGCGATGGTGGCTTGTGGAAGATGTGGGGTGGGCAGGGGCCTGAGGGTGCTCCGGATGGATGCTTCTCCTGGTCTTTAAGGTGTCTTCTGTTGTGAGCGGGGTCCAAGTACAGACAGTAGGATCTGTTGTGTGGCGTTGCTGGGGGCAGGTGCAGGAGCGATGCAGAGGTCCTGGTTGTTTAAGTTGTCATAGAGCGTCCTAATCTTGAGGTGAAAAAAGCTGCTTAGTATGTTGCAGAGGTCTTGGGAGGGAGGGACGTCTGTTGTTTCGCTGCCAGGTTTGGCAAATTCCTGGATGATGGAGAAGAGATCTTTGGAATTGTGGGCGTTGGGAAGGATTCCGTCTTGGAGAAAGTTCTTCTTTGTGGATTTGATGACTTGGTGGTGTGCTATGGTGGCTGTCCTATAGGCGGTGCATGTTTCTTGGGTTTTGCTGTTCCTCCATGTCTTTTCGAGTCATCAGCAGGATCGCTTGGATTCTTGGAGTGCAGGGGTGAACCAGCTTGCTTTCTTGTTGTGTCATCCTGTAGCTATCTTGAGGGGAGTGAGTGTGTCTGCACAGTTGGTGATCCAGCGGTGGAGGTTGCGTGCCGCGGTGTTAGCATCTGGCATCATTGAAAGTGGGGTCCTGGTGACGGTGGAGGTGGAGGTGAGCTGGTCTTCAGTGGCTTTGTTCCAGCTTCTGCGGGAGAGGCATGTCGTGTGCTTGAGTACGGTGGGTTTTCTGAAGGAGAAATGGATGCAGTGGTGGTCCGTCCAAAGAAGTTCCGTGGTATGGCTATAGGAGATGCTGTTTCCTCCTGTGAAGACGGGGTTGAAAGTGTGTCCTGCTGTGTGCATGGGGTGGTGACAAGTTGCTTCAGTCCTATGTTGGTGATGTTCTCTAGGAGGGCAGTGGTGTTGGGGTAATCGTGGTTGTCCAGGTGGACGTTTAGGTCTCCAAGTAGTATGTAGTCTGTGGAGGCGAGGGCCAGGGGTGCGATGAGGTTGGCAATAGTGTTGGTGAAGGGAGCCCGGTGGCCGGGTGGCCTGTAGATGAAGGTTCCACAGAGAGTTGTTTTGGGGTTAGTCTGGATATGGAAGTGGATTTGTTCCATGGGGGTTGTGGCGTCATCCGGCCAGTGGTTGTCATGTGGAGGGAGCTTTTGTGGACAATGGCGATGCCTCTTCCTGGGCAGATGGGGCAGTCTTTTCTCAGGATCTTGTATCCGTCGGGAATGGCGATTGCGATGTCGAGCGCAGAGTTGACGTTGGTCCAGGTTTCTCTGAGGAGGGCAACGCCGGGCGTGCGGGTGTTGAGGAGGTCCCAGGTTTCTATGGCGTGCTTGTGAAGGGAGCGCATGTTGAGGAGTATGCAGTACAGTGGTGTGTGTGCGATGACGTCCAGTAAGCTGGGTGCTACTGCCGGGGTTTGGAGGTGGGTGAAGGTACAGCACCAGTTTCGGCAGGAGATTGGGCCTAGTGTGTTGCTCAGCATCGAAAGCTGGCAATTGTCGCTGAATCCGGGGTTGAGAGCGTGTTGGAGTCATAGTGGAGGTGGGTCAGAGAACAGGTGCAGATGGGCTTGCCTTGCCAGAGGCCGCCATTAAGTAGGGGGGATGGTGGGAGGGACACCCTGGAGGGAGGAGGGGCCACTGGCCAGCAGTGGTGGCAGACGGTGAAAAAAGGGGAGAAGAGGGGAAAAAACAGAGAGAGAGCAAAAGAGAGAGCAGAAAGCAAAGAGAGAGCAAAAAGCAAAGAGAGAGCAAAAAGCAAAGAGAGAACAAAAAGCAAATAGAGCACAAAAAGAGAAAAAGAGGGCACAGCGGAAGGCAAGAGAGGCGGAACAGTAGAAGAGCAGAGTGGTCTTCCACTGGACCACCAGGGATGAGGCACAGGCAGGAGCCTGCAGGTGGAGGAGGGCCTCAAACCTACGGTGTGAAACGGAGAGCACAAGGCTCACAAGGGCAGCACTTACTGGTGGAGCTGCAAAAGGGGGGTTGACCAGGTCTAGCTCTGGCTGGACTCTTGGCACTTTACCACTGCTGATCAGTGCTAAAGTGCGTATGCTCCCTGTGTAAATTTTAATTATAATTGGTTCTCCCTGATTGGCATATTTGATTTACTAGTAAGTCCATAGTAATGTGCACTGAGTGTGTCAGGGCCTGTAAATCAAATGCTACTAGTGGGCCTCCAGCACTGATTGTGCCACCCACATGTATAGCCCTGAATAGGTATCTCAGACCTGCCACTGCAGTGTCTGTACGCAGTTTGTTAACTGCCATGTTGACATGGCAAGTACACCCACTTGCCAGGCCTTAACCTTCCCTTTTCTTACACGCAAGGCACCACTATGGTAGGCCCAAGGTACCCCCTGGGCAGGGTGCAGTGTATGTGAAAGGTAGGATATGTACTGGTGTGTGTGAAATGTCCTGATAGTGAAATATGGTTAATTTCATTTTTCACTATTGAAAGGCTATCTGCCCCATAGGATAGATTGGGAAATACTTTGTAACATCTTACAAGTATAACTTCTCATTGGAACAAGATAGAGAAATAAAGTTTAGGCTCTCTGAACTCAGAATTTAATATCACATCTTGTAGTAAAGATGGTTTTTAAATTGTGTGTTTGAAAATGCCACTTTTAGAAAGTAGGTATTTTCTTGTTTAACCATTCTGTGTGCCTCTGTCTGTTTGTGCATTGACCGGTTTTGGAGTGACAGGGGCTGGGGATGTGCATACACCGTAGACAGCCACTGGGCAGGTTGAGGTGTACCTGGCTCTTCCTGGATGACTCAGAGCTGAGCTGGATAGACCTTGGCTGAATTTAGAGTAGTGGGAGGAGTTTTCCTTGCATCTGAATAAGGCCTGTCTCCCTTGCACAATGTTGTTTCCATCCCCTGTGGTCATACTGCACCAGTGGGGACAGAACTGGTTTGGACTGGGCTCAGAGACCCTTGCACAAAGAGAACAAAGACATTTTAGAATATAAGTATTACACCTGAAACCCCAAAACTTTAGATTACTTCTGGACTCAAGAGGAACCTTTGCCATGGGGAAGAGCTGTGAGGAAGAGTACTGCCTCTTTGCTGTGTGCTGTGTAGGGTTGGCCTGCAGTTGCTATTTCTGCCAAGAAAAAGACAAAGACTGGAACTTTGCTGTGAACCTGCTTGAAGAAGATCTCCAAGGGCCTGTGTGTGCTGGCCTCCTGTTCTAAAGTCTCAGCGACATAATGACTTCACCCCCAGTTCCCCTGAACTTTGTTGCTAAGAGTTCTGGCCTGACAAGAGGTGCCTGTTCCAGTTCTGGGTCTCTGGAGGTTGTTCCTGCTACCTGGGAGCTGGAAGAAAAGAAGAACTGAAGAAATCGATGCATCGCTCTTCTTGCGGCTGTTTTTCCGACGCAGCACCACTGTGCAAGAAGAATCTCCATTTGAGATAAGTCTGTCTGCTCGTGCCAAGCTACCCAGGGGGTGAGCAGGGGTTATCTAAAGTGTGTATCCCCCTTACCATGAATAGAAGCAAGGTTCCCTATTTGGACAGAGGTACCTGCCTCTGCCAACTAGAGGCCCCCATTTCTAATAGGTACTCAGACAATCAATCAATCACCCATACAGCCACGCATGTACCCACTCAAACACACATACAACAACTTAGACACCAACTGACAGACTGATACAAACATGCACACAACCAGTCACTCACCCATACATTTCCTGAGACACCTAATCACTCACTTATACAGTCACTCATACACCCACTGAATCATCCATACATGCTTTCATATACCCACTGATTCACCTATTCTCCTTGGTATATACATTTAACACTCATAGACTGTTTATAAACACTCACAATCACTGGATGATGTCATCAGTGATGCCATTTGAGAAGTCATCAGTGATGCCACTGACCATGTCATGAGTGATGTAATATGGGAGGTCATAAGCAGTGCATTGCGGGGGCACGAGTTATAGAGCTGCTGAATTTCTCTGGTTTTGTACGAGTGAAATGTCAGCCTAACTATAACGTCACTGTAACCTTTGGTTTTTCCAATACATTTCTATGTTTTTTGTTTAATTCTATTTCCTAACTATAATGTTCCTGTAACCTTTGGTTTTCAGTGAAAATATATATATATTTTTTTTTTATATATATAAATATACATACATACGGTGACATTATAGTTTTATAGTTAGTGAAAAGAGTTTAAAAAACTGTAGAAAGTCACTGAAAAAAACAACAGTTACAGGGATGTTATAGTTCGGAAATAAAATTTAAAAAACCTTAGAAATTCACTGAAAAAAACAAAGGTTACAGGGATATTATAGTTAGGCTCATATTTCACTCATGCAAACCATAGAAATTCAGCAGTTTTAGCTACCTTAGCAAACTATAACTTACGCCCCCGCAATGCACTGCTTATGACCTCACATGTGGTAGTAACAAAAACTCCTAGGCAATGTCAATAAAGCAAACAATATACACAGTATCTGTAACATTAAGAAAACCAAGGAAGACAGAAAAAATATGTTCAAAGTTGTTACCATTTTAATAATTTCTTCTCATATTGTCTAAACAAATGATATTTATACAAAACATTTAAAAAATGAAACACAATATGTAACACATCACTTTTAATCAATAGATATAAATAAAGGGTTAAAAAGTGACAATATCTTTATTAACTCGACGCGCGTTTCGGCGTATACAACGCCTTCTTCAGGAAAGCCACACAATTATAGATCCTGTTGCAAATTACTCTTTTCCGAAGGCATCATCGGCAGCCATCCTCAGCCTGGTCCTACCTGGAGCCTCCTTTTATCAGACAAGTCCTTTACTGTGCATGCCTATTGAGCTACATATTTGGAACACTATCGCATATCTAGCGCTTGTTCCAGTTTCTTCGTTGAATCTCTTCCATCGCAAGAGGCTTTCCAGAATACCATATTACTGATTTTAACATTTAGCGGGACCAGGTCGCTTTTCAAATATACCTACACGAGACATCCGACTTTTTCGTGAAATTGTTGATTTTAATATTAATAAGACATTGTTGCACATTCGGTGCACCGCATTTTTATCAGCCATTTATTAGAATCAAGAACATCCACCAACTATGGAGTTGCAGGTTTTAATCACTAGGTACTAATTTGCAACAGGATCTATAATTGTGTGGCTTTCCTGAAGAAGGCGTTGTATACGCCGAAACGCGCGTCGAGTTAATAAAGATATTGCCACTTTTTAACCCTTTATTTATATCTATTGATTAAAAGTGATGTGTTACATATTGTGTTTCATTTTTTAAATGTTTTGTATAAATATCATTTGTTTAGACAATATGAGAAGAAATTATTAAAATGGTAACAACTTTGAACATATTTTTTCTGTCTTCCTTGGTTTTCTTAATGTTACAGATACTGTGTATATTGTTTGCTTTATTGACATTGCCTAGGAGTTGTTGTTACTACCATTTAAGTCCCTGTCCTAGGAATTGAAGTATCTATTGTTCAGGGGGTCCTTGTTTTTTCTCATTTATGACCTCACATGTTACATCACTTGTGACATGGTCAGTGACATCACTGATGACATCTTAAATGACATCACTGATGACATCATCCACAGAACCACTTACACACTCACTCATACCCCCATACAACCTCTTGTATACTCACTCAGGCACCCACACAACCAATCACATACCCATTCACGGATCCATGCAAGTACTCATACATTTCCTTACTCATCCAGAGAACCACTCTCCTACCCTCTCATTCACTCATACAGGCATTCACACAACCACTCAATCACTTATACAGCTACTCGCTACTCATAAGGCTAGTCACTCACCCATACAGCCACTCACACAGCCACAAAGTCACCCATGTAGATACTACACACCCATGTAAGTTATAGTTAGCTCATGTAACTATAACTGCTGTATTTCTATGATTTTGTATGAGTGAAATCTGAGCCTAACTATCATGTCCTTGTAACCTTTGTTTTTTTCAGTGAATTTCTAAGGTTTTTTAAAATTCTATTTCCTAACTATAACATCCCTCTAACCTTTGGTTTTTTCAGTGAAAATATATATATATATATATTTATATTGACTGAACAAACCAAAGGTTACAGGGATATTATAGTTAGGCTCAGATTTCACTCATACAAAACCATAGAAATTCAGCAGTTATACTTACCTGAGCTAACTATAACGTATGCCCACCAATGCACTGCTTATGACCTTACATTTTACATAACTCTAGACAAGATCAGTGACATCACTGATCATATCACTCATGACATCTCAAATTACGTCACTGTCATGAGGGCAGAGTTCTGTAACGTTTTCAGCAAATTTTTCAGATGACGGGCACTTGCAGGACTTTCAACATTTACCTTATTTCCACTAACAAAACAACAGACGCATTTCTGCACTGGGCCTGTGTCAATTTCAGTGCACTGAACATTTTTCCTTTTAAACAAATTACGTGGTACTCAATTCATCGAAATAAAGAAGGAAGTACAAACTACTAGCCTCTACATCTCTACATTCACTTTTATGGCTACAGTGAATATGGGAGCCATCTTAACACATCTCATTTAGGGACATATTTACAAGGAAGTGGTGGAGTGTGGCATTAGCCTCCTTGATTTAACACCGTGCTCCGCCACTTCTGAAACGCAGGGCTGCACTGTATTTACAAAAAATATGGTGCAGCCTTGTGTTTCCCCCCCATGCTGGCTCTAATTTAGCTGCCTAGCACCAATGCAGGCACCCTTGCACCATAGTGCAAGGGTGCTTGAGTTGAGGGAAATGATTCTTTATGTGCAGGAAGGTGCCCCTTCCTGAACATTTCTGCAATAAACATTCAATGGCATTTTGCTGTTTCTATGTGTGCTGCACAATGCAGCACACATGGAAACAGCAAAACGAGGATAAATAAAAAATTTTGCCTCGTTGTGCCAGGGTAAGACAAGGATTTCCCTGGTCCTAATTTTGATGCTGCCCCATATTTACGCCACCCTTGTAAATATGGGGCAGCGTCAAAATCAATGGGTGTTGCCCACCACAGCACCCATTACCCGCCCCTTTCACTCTAAGTATAGTGTGAAAGGGTGCCTTATTCACAAGGCAGTGTTAAGCCAAGTTAAGTGGCTTAACGCCACCTTGTGACTAAGGCGAAGCCCTTATCGCCACCACAACGTCGAGAAAAGTGACGTTGTGGTGGCAATAGGGGCTTGTATATATGCCCCTCAGATTGCAAATGTAACAATTTGGTACACTTTACCTTTTGTTTACTCACATCATAAAATTAATCATCCATTATTATCTATAGTACAAGTACTCACTTTCTAATAAACATTACTGAATTCTACAGATAATCATATTTCAAATTTCATTTTCATAGCAAATCATAATTCATCCTAATTATGAGAGAAAGGTAACAGATGTTGGTAACCTCAGAAATATAATGTTTTCTCATATGCATCCCATCATTATTGGATACAACGTGGCACCTATGAGAATAATACCATTTAATTACCACCCAATAAATGAACATATTACAGATGAATATACATATAGGGTAACTTTCATTGGAAACACTCACTCTCTAGATGGGCTAATGCTATAGTTAGCCTACTTTCTCATTTTTAAATTAGTAGATGTTATTCAACATGAAATAGCATGCCTTTGTGACTTTAACCTGTTACTAATACTTTGCTCCAACATGATCATATCTTAGTGTGTCTAGATTTGTATTTCCGCCCCCTATCTAAAGTGCCTCTGTGACAAAATCACAAAATACCAAAATAAAAATAAAAAATAATAAAAAAATACAAATAAAAAATAAATGCCTTAGTATGGAAATGCCTTATTATGGAAAGTTACAGTTAACTGCAACTACACTGGTGCAAGCGCTGCTAGAGTAATATATAAGGTTATGTCACTTGAAACCATTAAAAAAATTACCTACCTGCATGTTGAAGTAACATGTTATAAACGTACTAAAAAACTCTTGTGGTACTTACCCTCACTGTAATGACTGTGTTGTAAAGGTTGCATACCACTTCAAACAAGTTACTGTTGTTTTAGTAAGGTAAAGTTGCAATTTCAACTATTCTCAGTTTTGAACTGCTATTTGACTATTTGTAGTGCAATATGATTATAGAACTGAAGGACTTAAGGTGACTGATTTTGCACTGTTTCTTTAATGGCCTCACTCCCAAACAGATCTATGTCTTTGTTAATGAGAAATGTGTATATAGTAAATACTTTATTGTATTTGGGTCAACAACCACTAAACACATACATAAAGTATGGTAGAATGTAAGGAAAAAACTGAACTGAGAATTCAGGGCATATAAGCTAAATTAATCACAGTCTTATACATCAAAAAGGAATTACAATATCAGCCTGCTCGATAGTGCTTCCATTGTTTCAAATAAACAGCAAATTAAAGCAAAGGCATTAATGCTTAGAAGTAATCGAGTACAATGTGTAACTAACACTCGTTCATTTTAACCCAATAAATGCTCAGCTTTCTGCTTTCAGGATACCCTTCCAGCCACCCACAACTACCCATTCCTTGTACTGATTGACCAAACGACCATGATTGATCATCTAGCTTTGGGATGTTGCATGATTTAAAACACTTTTGCAACACTGACACAATTCTCCATTAGTATCTATAATTTTTATAGTGTCACAGAACGGGGTCCTGCGATGCAGGAGAGATGCTTTGAAACAGTTGGATTCAACGAGTGGCTCAAGTACAATTAACTTGCAGGCAAAAAAAGACAATTCTACGGGAAATGTAAAAATAGTAGTCAAATTTTGTGGATCTATTCAACAGTGAAAATGGTTGCAGTGGAACTTCATTCCCATCAGTTACCACTAACTTTACCCTCTGGAAATATTTATTTCTGGGGACCTTGGAAAGTCTTTAGAAGGGAAAAACAACTACTAGGACTGCAGCTGAAAATGCCTAGCATCCAATTGTAGCAGGAAGTGTACTTCTCTCTACTGTGGGGGACTGAAGCTTGGACCACCCAGCATACCTAACTAAAACTTAAGGGATGTGTTTTGTTACTAGGCAACAATTTCCTTCAGGCCTTTCGAAAGCTATTTTGTAGAAAATATTTCATCCACTGGCATGAGGTTGAAATCCAAAATAACACCCGCACATGGTTTGATGATCATGCTGATGCTGTCAGATCTGAATCACAAAGATAGATGCTCTTACATCAGGGATGCGGGTAGTCAAGAGATTGTTCTATTCTGTGACATTTGACGAATATGTGCATTGAAAGTACATGTCAGAAACATCATGTTGATTGACTGATTGACAATGGCTTCAGAAACCTGATTTCCTACAAAAGGACTCCTTCCAGCACAGATAACAATTTGATCTGTAGGTTTAATGGACAAATTAACAACAATGACTTTTTAGCATAACAGTCACAGAGGACAAAGATCATCTTCTGCGTCTTACTGATTTATACTCAAATGGACACAGTTATTGGTCATCATGTACACAATGCAGGACACTTCTTCAAGGTGCATCAAAAAGTAGTGGTGCAGAAATTAAGATTTCATAACTTGTACATGTACTCCAAATTCTCCGTTTTATTGTGCCTTCCTCCCATACTCTCCACCACCACTTGAAGCACTACCAAAGGATAATACTGTTGCTTTTTTACCAAGCTGATTGAAACCATAATTCTTGAGGTAGGATTGAATGTGATGTGGCTTTATTTGTTGTTTGGGGTTTTAATCTGAGGAAGTATCAAATTGACTTACACATACAGTGATATTCTCATTTATCGGAAAATGAAGTGGCTTTCAATTGATTTGTGTCACTTAACAGAGTACACAACTTTATAGCACAGAATCTATAAATTGTATTACATAAAGAGCTTCAAGGGCTCGTCAGGAGTAGCAAGCATTATATAAATGCAATTTCAATGTGCTGTTGCTCTATAAACTCACACCACATTAGTAATGACATTGGCATGGTTAGCACAGGGGTCAATGTTTGGAGATCCTTTTCTCAATTAACTTTTTCCTTCATGTCCAGGCTTGCTGTTTTTATTCATAACATGCATTTACAAAAGAGAATCATATGTTTTTTATCATGTTTTTTTGATAAAAGACAAATAAGCAAGTGGATAATGTGGGAAAATATGGAAAGGAAATATAGGAATTAATAATACATTAGAGGTTTGGCTTGGGGACAGATTTTCTGGCAAAGTGCAAGATGGTTTGTTCAATGGATGGGTTCAAAGCAACTCAAATACGTTAAAACTGCTCTAACAAAACTGACTGAAAGCAGTGGCAATTGGCATCTGGCTTCCTGTGAAGTCTAGCCTGGTCCCTCAAAAAAGGGATAGGCACTTTGCTTCAAATGCTGACTAATCAATTATTTCAGTGCCAATGTGTGCATGAGAAACACAGCTCTGGTGACTAAATCAAGACGGCTGTGGATGTGTATGGCAATATGTTTACAAAAAGTAATTTTGTGTATCTACGACTGTCCAGGTGTACATTGGGCTCTATGCTTACAGCTTCTGTGACTATTAATACTATGCAAACACAAGGAGATGATGGACGGAGTGCTGCAACTTTTCAGACACTCACCCCCAGTCACAGATCTGGGTTGAATCCATCATCGTTCTTTAGCTCACTTCGCCACCCCAGTTCAGACACAGCTATATGCAAATCAGTCTTGACCCTGTGCCTCATGGGAACAGTCCAGCCCGAACTGCCAAGCCATGTCTTCCCTGGACCGGAAACAAGCATCCTGGGACCGGTTTCGGGCTAACAGCCATCATCAGCCAGGCTAGCTTGAATCCAGTGGCAAAGTGAGCAAGGGACCCACGTCTGGGCATACCCTGTCAATTTAGGGCGAACAAAGCAAACACAAGGAGATGATGGACGGAGTGCTGAAACTTTTCAGACACTCACCCCCAGTCACAGATCTGGGTTGAATCCATCATCATTCTTTAGCTCACTTCGCCACCCCAGTTCAGACACAGCTATATGCAAATCAGTCTTGACCCTGTGCCTCATGGGAACAGTCCAGCCCGAACTGCCAAGCCATGTCTTCCCTGGACCGGAAACAAGCATCCTGGGACCGGTTTCAGGCTAACAGCCCTCATCAGCCAGGCTAGCTTGAATCCAGTGGCAAAGTGAGCAAGGGACCCACGTCTGGGCATACCCTGCCAATTTAGGGCGAACAAAGCAAACACAAGGAGATGATGGACGGAGTGCTGAAACTTTTCAGACACTCACCCCCAGTCACAGATCTGGGTTGAATCCATCTTCGTTCTTTAGCTCACTTCACCACCCCAGTTCAGACACAGCTATATGCAAATCAGTCTTGACCCTGTGCCTCATGGGAACAGTCCAGCCCGAACTGCCAAGCCATGTCTTCCCTGAACCAGAAACAAGCATCCTGGGACTGGTTTTGGGCTAACAGCCCTCATCAGCCAGGCTAGCTTGAATCCAGTGGCAAAGTGAGCAAGGGACCCACGTCTGGGCATACCCTGCCAATTTAGGGCAAACAAAGCAAACACAAGGAGATGATGGACGGAGTGCTGAAACTTTTCAGACACTCACCCCTAGTCACAGATCTGAGTTGAATCCATCATCGTTCTTTAGCTCACTTCGCCACCCCAGTTCAGACACAGCTATATGCAAATCAGTCTTGACCCTGTGCCTCATGGGAACAGTCCAGCCCGAACTGCAAAGCTATGTCTGCCCTGGACCGGAAACAAGCATCCTGGGACCGGTTTCGGGCTAACAGCCCTCATCAGCCAGGCTAGCTTGAATCCAGTGGCAAAGTGAGCTGATGTATTCAACCCAGATCTGTGACTGGGGGTGAGTGTTTGAAAAGTTTCAGCACTCCATCCATCATCTCCTTGTGTTTGCTTTGTTCACCCTAAGTTGGCAGGGTATGCCCAGACGTGGGTCCCTTGCTCACTTTGCCACTGGATTCAAGCTAGCCTGGCTGATGAGGGCTGTTAGCCCGAAACCGGTCTCAGGATGCTTGATTCCGGTCCAGGGAAGACATGGCTTGGCAGTTCGGTCTGGACTGTTCCCATGAGGCACAGGGTCAAGACTGATTTGCATATAGCTATGTCTGAACTGGGGTGGCAAAGTGAGCTAAAGATTGATGATGGATTCAACCCAGATCTGTGACTGGGGTAAGTGTTTGAAAAGTTTCAGCACTCTGTCCATCATCTCCTTGTGTTTGCTTTGTTCGCCCTAAGTTGGCAGGGTATGCCCAGACGTGGGTCCCTTGCTCACTTTGCCACTGGATTCAAGCTAGCCTGGCTGATGAGGGCTGTTAGCCCGAAACTGGTCCCAGGATTCTTGATTCCGGTACAGGGAAGACATGGCTTGGCAGTTCGATCTGGACTGTTCCCATGAGGCACAGGGTCAAGACTGATTTGCATATAGCTATGTCTGAACTGGGGTGGCAAAGTGAGCTAAAGAATGATGATGGATTCAACCCAGATCTGTGACTGGGGGTGAGTGTTTGAAAAGTTTCAGCACTCTGTCCATCATCTCCTTGTGTTTGCTTTGTTCGCCCTAAGTTGGCAGGGTATGCCCAGACGTGGGTCCCTTGCTCACTTTGCCACTGGATTTAAGCTAGCCTGGCTGATGAGGGCTGTTAGCCCGAAAGCGGTCCCAGGATGCTTGATTCCAGTCCAGGGAAGACATGGCTTGGCAGTTCGGTCTGGACTGTTCCCATGAGGCACAGGGTCAAGACTGATTTGCATATAGCTATGTCTGAATTGGGGTGGTAAAGTGAGCTAAAGAATGATGATGGATTCAACCCAGATCTGTGACTGGGGGTGAGTGTTTGAAAAGTTTCAGCAGTCCGTCCATCATCTCCTTGTGTTTGCTTTGTTCGCCTTAAGTTGGCAGGTATGCCCAGACGTGGGTCCCTTGCTCACTTTGCCACTGGATTCAAGCTAGCCTGGCTGATGAGGGCTGTTAGCCCGAAACCGGTCCCAGGATGCTTGATTCCGGTCCAGGGAAGACATGGCTTGGCAGTTCGGTCTGGACTGTTCCCATGAGGCACAGGATCAAGACTGATTTGCATATAGCTATGTCTGAACTGGGGTGGCAAAGTGAGCTAAAGAATGATGATGGATTCAACCCAGATCTGTGACTGAGGGTGAGTGTTTGAAAAGTTTCAGCACTCTGTCCATCATCTCCTTGTGTTTACTATTAATACTATCTCATGGGCTCATTGGGCAATGTGCATACAATTTCTTTTTTGACTGGCTCTTTTAAGTGCACATGAGATACTGTGCCTGCAGCTAATTACCATTTTCAAATGTATGAAGTACTGTATCATTGGTGAGGAACAGTAGACATCAGGGGTCGCATTATCTAAAGGGTTCACTGTCCCTGTTTCCGCCACAGCACACCTTTACCAGATGAGCCAGGTTCAGACAGGGACAGTGCACCCTATTAGTTATAATGGACTGCCCCAAGGGCATAAAAGGTGGACATGAAAGGTGGAACCCCTGTTTGAAGCATCCGCTCTCTCTTTTACAGTGCGGGCAGCACTCAGCCTGCTTTAGAGAAGGGAAACAGTTATCCCCTCTGCAGGTGTGTGCAGTGAGTGATTGCAGAGTAATGTCTGGGGAGCTATGGTACTACTCTTCTCCTATTCAGAGGGTGCACTTGGGGGTAGCAGTAACTGTATGCCACCTCTTTGTGGCACAGTCAGTGTGCTTACCGGTGACCTCCTTACCTCTGCACCTGCATCCACAATCCAGTGTAGACTCACCAGCAAGGTGTTTCCCTCTTTTGCATAGGGTCAAGCCATTCAAATAAAAAAAAATTGAAAAGGGGATAAAGCACAAATCAAAATCTACAAAGCAAGATTTTGTGTAGGAAAACACTTTTAACACTAAAATGACAAACAGGGATGTCATCAATGAAGTCAGTGGTGATGCCATAAGTGATGTCATCAAAGATGTCATGATACACGCAGCAAGGGGGTGGTTTGAGTTCAAGTTTGTACCATGAACCCTAACTGTGGAATTTCAGTGGTTTGTCAGATTTGAGCCAGAACCCTAGCTCACTTTTTAAAATATATATCTATATATAAATCGCCAATAGGTAGTTATAGTTAGGAGGATGCTTACGTAGGAAATACATTTTTCGTTTTTCCAATACCTTTGGTGCCACTTGACGAATCGTCACGCAGTTTTCAAAGATTTGTGCTAAACAAGGTTCAGCTGCTGTGTTGAAAGTTTCGGGGGGATTCATCAAGTGGGGGCTGAGAAAAAAGGGGTCCCAAAACTCATTTTCCCCATGCATTTTCCCATAGGGATTTTAAAAACGACTACAGCTAAACGGAATTACACCAAATTTGGCAGAAAGCTAGATGTTCGTCCATAAAGCGTACAGTGGTTTTAGAGATATTTAAGTTTAAAAAATATAGATATCTGGAGACGTGTATTCTTGCAGTGGATCCACAGTCCCTGTGGTGAAATTTGATTGGCTGCCAACACTAGCTGCCAACACTTCAACCAGGAAGTGTTGGCAGCCATCTTGGGAGTCATCTTGAATCCAAATCAAACAAAAACATGTAAAAAATAAAGAAAAGGGGTCAGGGTATTAATACCCTGACCTCCCGCAGGGGTTAAAAGCATTTTTTAATAAAATTTTGCTGCAAATTCGCAGTTGGATCTGTGAATCCATGGCAAAATTGTAAAACAAAATAGTCACGCAGTCTCCCGCACGTCTTTTTCAGGAAGCCCCAAGGTGGGTCAAATTCCGGGGACATGCAGGGTTATTATAATAAAGGAGGAGGGCTCATGGAGACCCCATCTTGGCCTTTTGAAAAGCCCCAGGGACCACTACCTCCCACACTCACTAATGTTTAAATATGCAGGGGTGCCCGAGTGGTATCCCCCGCACCCCGGGGACCACCACCTCTCCAGGCTTATTTATTTATTAATGGGGGGCCTCTTAGATCCCCCACCCTGGGTACCGCCACCTCCCAAGGGCTTTAAAATTAAAGAATGTGGGGGGGCTGTGTGGACCCCCCAGCAGCCCCAGGGGCTGCCACCTCCTCGGGCGTTAGTTTAAAGTAATGTGGGGGACTGATTAAACCCCCTGCAGCCCCAGGGACTGCTATCTCCCAGGAACTTAATTTGAAAATAATGTAGGGTGCGTGGACCCACCCAGAGCCCCAGGGCCCGCCATCTCTCCAGAACTTAATTTGCAAATAATGCGGGGCGTGCAGACCCCACCCACCCCAACCTTCCTGGGGCTTAGGACAAATTGAATGCGGGGGCATGAGGCCCCATGCAGCCCCAAGAACTACCACCTCCCTGGGGCAACAAAGGAGGGGGCTGCACAGCCCCCCTTCTGGAGCCATGCATGGCCCAGGGGACCATCAACCCACAGGACTGGCTCCTGTTATGTCCCGGGGTGTCTACTCAGAGACATAGCTCTTTGCTATGGTTTGTCAGGAGCTTTACCGCTCCCGCCAGGCCATAGCAAACTGTGCTCAGATTATAGCAAGCAAGAGCATTTTGCTCTTACTTGCTCAAAGCGGAGTGCATTTGCTTTGACAGAGAGGGAGCTGCATGTTCAGCAACTCCCTCTCTGTCAAAGCAATGCTGACTCCCGCAGGAGGTGGTGAGCCAACAGGGACTGTGGGGACCTTGAGGCTCCCCCTGCAGTCCCCAACACTACAAAGTGGGTCCCTGAGTGGGACCAGGGCACCCACACTAGAGGCCAGCCCTCGGGGATCGGGTTCCCGGGGCCAAAATGGGTCAGGAGGGGGTGTGCTCAGCCCTCTCCCTTTAAGTTACAGAAAAATATTTTTTGAAAAAAGTCTGGGCCCCGAAGGATGGGGTCCTTGGGACTGATATGGGCCTGGGTAGGGGAGCTGCATGGCCCCCTCCCCTGTTCAAAATAGACCTGCCCTGGGGGATGGGGTCCCCAGGGCCAAAATTGGCCCAGGGAAGGAGGGCCATGCGGCCCCCTCCCCGAATAAATGAAAAGTAAAATAATAAAAAAAGACCGGCAAGTCACCGAAGGCCCGCCCCCTTTCTTCACCACTCTGCAAACGCTCTGTTGGTTGGGGGATAAAATCGCCTTGGATGCTGAGGGTCATTGGGGGACAACAAGCCCTCCTGTTACCTCCAGCAAGTCCCAAACATTCTGATTGCTGAGAGGAGTACGGAGGCCAAGCCCCCTTTCTCCACCACTCTCAAACTTGCCTCCTGCCACACTACTTGTTGGGGGATGAAGTCTCCTTGCCTCCTGAGGGACCTTGGAGGCAAACAAGCCTTCCTGTTACCTTCAGTAAGTCCCAAACAGCGGGATTGCCGAGAAGTCGTTGGATGCCTGCCCCCTTTCTCCACCAGCCTGCAAACGTGCTTCCTGGTGCCCTATTGGTTGGGGGAGGAAGTCCCCTTGGCTGCAGGGGATCCGTCGGGGCCAACAAGCCCTCCTGTTATGTCCAGAAAATCCCACACAGCGGGATTGCTGAAAGTTCTTTGGAGGCCAAACCCCCTTTCTCCACCTCTCTGCAAATGCACCTCCTGTCGCACTACTGGTTGGGGGAGGAAGTCCTCTTGGAAACTGAGGGTCCTTAGGGGCCAAGGCGTCCTCCTGTTACCTCTACTAAGTGGAACAAAGCAGGATTTTTGAGAGCTGGTGGGAGGCCCCGCCCCCTTTCTCCACCACTCTACAAATGTGACTGCTAGTTACAAAAACATAGAAATTCACAGAAAAAAACAAAGGTTACAGGGATGTTGTAGTTAGGCTGACATTTGATTAATGCAAAAGCAGAGAAATTCAGCAGTGATAGTTAGCTGAGCTAACTATAACGTATTCCCCAGCAATACACTGCTTATGACTTCACATATTACATACATCACTCATGACATCAGTGATGACCATACAAGCACTTGCACACTCACTCACACACCCACTCAACTACTTACATACCCATTCACACATCCATACAAGCACTCCCACATCCACTCACTCACCCATATAGTCACTCACACAGATACTCACTCTCTAATATAGCCCCTCACATACCAACTCACTTAACCAAACAGCCACGCAAACAGCTACTCATCACCCATACACCCTCTTACACACCCAGTCACTCACTCATACAGCATTCAGATACCCACTCACTCATCCATACAGCCACTCACATACCAACTCGCCCACCCATACAGCCACTCACTCAACCCTACAGCCACTGACACACCCACTCACTCACCAATACAGCCACTCACACAACCACTCACTCATATACCCACTTATGCACCCATACAGTCACTCAAACACCCCTCACACATCCATACAGCCACTCACACACCCACTCACACACAGATACAGTCACACAATAATTCATATCACATATGGTAGAAATAGTACAACTATAATAATAATAATAATAGAACCATTCAGTAGTACAAAAAGAATAGTAATTTAACATATGCAGTAGCTTAGTAAATATCTTTCAGTTTCAGAAATGTTTATATGAAATACTTACACTCACTGGATGATGTCATCAGTGATGCCACTTTCAATGTCAGGAGTGATGTAATATGTGAGGTTATAAGCAGTGCAGTAAGTTATAGTCAGCTCAGGTAACTATAACTTCTGAATTTTAAGTTTTTCGTATGACTGAATTCTCAGTCTATCTATAAAATCCCTGTAATCTTTTTCTAAATGAATTTCTATATTTTTTAAATGTTATTTCCTAACTGTAACATCCCTGTAACCATTTTTTTTTTTTAGAAAATGTTAAGGTTTTTTTAAATTTTATTTCCTAACTGTAACCTGTAACCTTTGAGAGTTAGTGTCTGAGTGAGTGCATGAGTGCCTCAGTGGATCTGTGAGTAGTTGTGAGAGTGTCTGAGTGGGTCTGTCAGTGGGTGTGTGAGGATGTGAGTGGGTATGGGAGTGGCTGCATAAGTGTCTCACTTGATGCCTGAGTGTTTGAGTGGGTCTGTGAGTGGGAGTGTCAGTGTCTGAGTGAAAGTCTGAGTGTGTCTGTTAGTGGGTGTCAGAATGTCTGAGTGGGTTTGTGAGTACCTCCATAAGTGTGTGAGTCAGTCTGTGAGTGGGTGGGAACGTGAGTCTCTCAGTAAGTCTGTAAGTGGGTGCATCAGTATCTAAGTGGGTCTGTGAGTGGGTAAATATATCTGTGAGTGGGTCTGTGACTGCATAAGTCTTTGAGTGGGTCTGTAAGTGGGTGCATGACTGAATGCTTTTGTGAGTGGGTACATAAGTATCAGTGGATGGGTCTGTGAGTGGTTGCATTATTCTTTGACTGTAACTGTGAGTGACTACATCAGTATCTGAATGGGTTTGTGAGTGGGTGCATGAGTCTCTGAGTGGGTATGTGAGTCAGTGGATGAGTGACTAAGTGGGTCTCTGAGTGAGTGCATATGTGTCTCAGTCAATATATGAGTGGGTAGGTGAGAATCTGAGTAGGTCTGTAAGTGGGTACATGAATCTCTGATTGGGCTTATGAGTGGGTGTGTGAGTCTCTGAGTAGGTCTGTGAGTGGGTGCATAAATATCTGAGTGGATCTGTCAGTGGGTGTGTGAATATCTGAGTGGGTCTGTGAGTATGTGTGTCAGTGTTTCAGTGGGTAGACCAGTGAGTATGTGAGTGTCTGACTGGGTGTGTGAGTGTCTGAGTGGGTCTGTAAGTACAAGTGTGAATGTCTGAGTGGGTCTGTAAGTGAGTGCGTGAGTCTCTAAGTGTGTCTCTCAGAAGGTGTGTGAGTGTTAGAGTGAGTCTGTGAGTGAGTGCATGAGAATGTCAGTGTGTCTGTGAGTGGGTGCATGAGTCACTGAGTGGGTGTGTGAGTGGGTACATTATTGACTCTGGGTTTGTGAATGGGCTGGGTAGATGAGAATTTGAGTAGGTGTGTGAATAAGTGTGTGACTGTCTGAATGGGTCTGTGAGTATGTACATGAGGGTGAGAGTGAGTGTGTGAGTGGGATGCATAAGTGACTGAATGGATCTGTGAGTGGGTACATGAGGGTCTGACTGGGTGTGTGAGTGGGTGCATGAGTGTCAGACTGGGTCTGTGAGTGGATGAGTAAGTATCTGAGTCAGTGTCTGAGACTTTTTAAAATTTATTTATAGATAACACTTTGCGAATCCATCGCAAACTTACACTGGGGGTCACACTGAGGACGTGACTGATTCATGAATATTCACATGTGGAATACAAAACCTGTTTCTGGGCATAATATTCCTACCAGAGGTCGCTCACAGACCTCTATAAACCTCCCAGGGGGTCAGGGTACCTCTACCCTGCCGCCTTCCACTACATTGCATGTTTTTTTTTTCATTGCCGAGAACCGTTCCCCGGTGTGTAAAATGGCAGATGCAACTTTCTACTCAGGTTGCAGCCGGCCGATCCCAGCTGTGCTGTTAACGTGTGAATTTGCGAACAATTTAGGATGGATCCGCCAACCTAGATATCCAAATTAGGATATCCTTTAGTATCTCCAAAACTACTGAAAGGATTTACACAAAATGACCAAAAGTGTGATCTCCGGAACAAAATCTACCTTTCTGCCAGCGGCGGCTCACACAGGTAATGCGGTAAGGCGGTGAGGTGGGGCGGGTGGGGTGGGGCGTAGTGGAGTACGACATACGACGGGAAAGATTAAAGTAAGTAAATAAATAAATAAAATCACTTACCCTTTGCTTACCGCATCTCTGACTCGGAGATGCGGCAAGCACAAGGTAAGTGGTTTTATTTATTTATTTATTTACTTATACCTTTCCCGTCTTATGTTGTACTCCACTACCCACCACCCCACCCCGCCCCTCCTCACCGCCCCACAGCATTACCTGTGTGAGCCTCCACTGCTTTCTGCCACATTTGGGGCAATTCCATTCTGCAGTTCGGGCTGTAGTCATGTTCAAAAATCCTACAGGAATTAATATGGGAAATGCACTTTTTTGACTCCCCCTTTTTCTAGGCCCCTGCTTCACAGATCATTCCATGCACAACTAGAATCACAGGGACACTATATTTTGGAAAATTTCGTGAAGATTTGTCAAATGGCGCCAAAGTTATAAACAAGTAAAAAAAAAAGAAAAAAGAAAAAATATCTATATATCTATATATGTGTGCATGCATGTCACTGTGTGGGGTTACAAGTGGGTATATGAGAGGTCGTAGAGGGGTGTGAGTGGGTGTGTTAGTGGTTCAGTGGATGATGTCATGAGTGATTTCATGTGAGATGTCATGAGTGATGTAATATGTGAGGTCATAAACAGTGCATTGTGGGGGTGTATGTTATAGTTAGCTCAGGTAACTTTAACTGCTGAATTTCACTGGCTTTGTACGAGTGAAATGTGAGCCTAACTGTAATGTCTCTGCAACCTTTGTTATTTCAGTGGAAAAAATATATATATATATATATATATGTTCACTGAAAAAAATCAAAGGTTAATGTAGCATTATAGTTAGGTGAATATGTCAGTGACAACATTGATGTTTTGGAGTAAAAAAACACAGAAATTCACCAACATGGGGTTGGTGGCATGTGGGGATTTTGCTGCAGGGCCTTGATGCCCCTGCCATGCACAGCCAAAGACCATGAACAGTAAGGGGCTGGCTGCAAGTATTGTAATAAATATTACTTTAAGTAAAAAAAACTAGAAATTCACAGAAAAAGAACATTATAGTTAGGTTTGATAAAAAATCTCCTTTTTGTTTAAAAAAAACCTCAGAAAGATTAAAGTAACATTATAGTTGGTGGAATATGTCAGTGACAACATTAACGTTTTGAACTAAAAAAACACAGAAATTCACCAGTTAGAGTAGCAGAGCTAACTATAACGTGCGCCTCCACCATGCACCGCTTATGACTCCACACATTACATCACTCATGACATGTTCTATGACATAATTAATGACATCACTGATGACATCTCAAATGACATCATGGATGACATTACTGGTGACATCATCCAATGAGCGTGTAAGTTTGTTTTATAGTTTACATAGTGGCGGTTGGGTACCATATTACTTCTCTACCTAATTTTATACAGCCTGTGTCCAACTAATGGGTGTAGGTGTTTACAAAACGCATGTGCTTCTAATGCATCATAGGTGCATAGAGGTATTAAACACATTATAAATCTTTTTTGCAGTTTTATATAGCGCAAACTTGGCCCGAAGGTATTGGAGCGCTTTTCATGAGCACCAGTTACATTACACATGGACACATTCCTTTTTTGGAGAGATTAAGGGATTTGCCCAGAATTACATAATAGTGACCCAACGCCAAGACTAAACCTGGTTTCCCAGTTCCAAAGTCGGCAGCTCTGGTTGTTACGTCACATTCTTTCCAAATCTTTGCATTGAAGAGTAACTTTGTGTGCAGACAACAGTTGATGACGTGTGTCCAGTATGTTCCAAATACGTTTTTTTAATCTGCAGAAAAAGTTTCCAACAGGGCAAAGATTCTACATAGTAGATACTAAGTATTGTTAGCAGCCTTGAGTTATTAGGCAGAATCGCCTCAGCATGACAATTGCTACACAACATAGAAGACTGTGTGCACCAGGTACTAACCTATGTACATGTGCTCTTTATCTTCAGACGATGGGCTATCTGTGCAGTTTGTGTTCACCACAGTATGAAGTCTGCAGGTAGTATAATCTTTAGCCCCTTCAGACCTTGGTTATTTAACTTATTTTAAGCGAATAGTGTCATTTTTGACAAGTGTTGCATCGAATGTACACTGCTCTTAGTAGCTACTTTGTAATACACTGTGTTGTATTTCTCATGAGCGTTTTACTATCTGCAAACAGTGTGGTACAAAGTAAACTCTCTCCATAGATAAACACCCACTTTTCTACTCAGATCAACTTAATTTCTCAATGTAGGTTGATGACTTTGAGGGTCTGATACAGAGCAGTGCATGCGGGGCGAAAGTTATAGTTTGTTTAAAACATTTATGTTGTCACTGACATATTCACCTAGCTTTAACAGTACTTTAACCTTTGTTTTTTTAGTGAATTTCTAGGTTTAAAAAAAAACAAAAAACAAGAAATTTTCTCACCCCTATCTATAGCGTTACTTTAACCTTTGTTTTTTCAGTGAATTTCTAGGTTTTTCTTATGTAAGGTAATATTTTATTACAATACATAAAGCCAACCCCTTGCCACGCTTCGCATTTGAAAGTACATGGCGGGGGGTTGGACACAGGTCCTGGCCTGCATCCAAGCCCTGCGGCAAACCCCCCACAGGCAGCCAACCCCCGTTGTGCACATCCTTTTGATGCATGTGGAGTGAGGTTGGCCGCAGGGCCTGGCTTGTAGCCAGACCCTGCATCCAACTTCCCACAGCCAGCCACCTGGAGACAACCAACACCATGCCGCGCATGGCCTTTAGTCGTGCGCGATGTGGGGTTAGCCGCAGGGCCTGTCTTGCAGCCATGCCCTGCTTCCAGCTCCCCACAGGCAGCCAACCCCACTCTGCATGCATCCTTTGGCCGTGCGCTGAGGGGTGCTGGCCACAGTGCTTGGCCTGCTGCCAGACCCTGTGAACAAACCACAGAAGACTGCTAACCGCACACTGCCCACAGGCTTTGGTGTGTGCAGCGTAGTGTTGGCCTTCGAGCCCCAGGGACTCCATCTCCTGAGGTAAAACCTATATATTAAGAGGAGGGAAGCATGCACCCCCCTCCTTGACCCTAATTGGCCTGGAGGACCATCCCTGGGGCCAGTTCCAATAAAAGGTGGAGGTGGCCACCTCCCCAAGCTTTAAAAGGGCCTGTGGACATTATCCCCAGGGTCAAATGCAATTAAACGAGGGAGGAGGGAGTGAAGGCCCCTCCCCAAGCCTTAATAGGCCCCAGGGACCTCAACCCCTGGGGCCAAATACAATGAAAAAGAGGAAGGGCTCTTGCCCCCCTCCCCAAGCCCTAATCAGCCCGAGGACCTCAACACTCGGGGCTGAAAATCTAAGGGGACAGGGGCATGCAGCCACCCTCCCTGAGCCCTAATAGGCCCCAGGTACCCCATCTCCTGAGGGGCCAAATATAATTAAAAAAAGGAGACAGCTGCATAGCACAACCTTATTAGGCTCCGGGGACACCAACTCGCATGGCCATTAGTTTTTTTTAAATGGGAGGGGGCAGAGCAAGTGCCCTCCTCGAGCTTTCTCATGTATCGGGCCCCCATCCCTGGGGCTCTCTGTTTTTTAAAGGGGAGGGGGCCCACATTACTCCCTCCCCACAACTTATTAGGCCTCATGGACCCCATCCTTCAGGGCCACATTACATTATAAAGGGGAGGAGGCCATGTGGCCCCCACCCGATCCTTATTAGGCCCTGGGCACCCCATTCCCCGGGCCGTATTTTATTAAGAAGGGGATGGGTCACGTGGCACCCTCCTCCGAGCCAAATTGAGCATCAGAGACCTCATCCCACAGGGGTGTATTTCATTAATTACGGAAGGGGGCACTCTGCCCCCCTCACTGAGCCCTAATTAGCCCTGTGGACCCTATCCGTCTGGGCCGTACCTTATTGTAAAAGGGATTGGAGCTGCGCCGCCACCCTCTCTGAGCCTTCTCAGGCCCTTTTAAAGGCTTGGGGATGGGGGGCTGCATGGCACCGCCCTCCCCTTAAGAAATACTTTGGGCCATGGGGGATGAGGTCCCCTGAAAAGAATATGGCTTGGAGACAGAGACACTATCCCAGGTTCCCTGGACTTATGCTTTCACAGGGCAGCGAAACACAAAATGAGTAGGAGGAGACTGTAATTGTATGGTGGGGAGGTTCGTTTAATTTTGAACATAAGGAGAAACAACGGCCACTTGTCTCTTCTAGGCCCAAGGGAGGGGCATAGGGACAAAACAAAATGAAAAGAGTCTTTTCCAGTTTCTGTGGTTTCCTGGCGGCAAGGACGGCTCTGGCTTGCTTCCAGCTCCAGCAGCAAAACGTCGGGATGGTTTGGTGGGGGAGAAAGAAAACAAATAGAGCCACAGGTCACTGGTCTGTATAACGGAGCCACACTGCAACAGGGAAGGATCGGTGCGAGAGGTCACCCAGACTGCCACCATGTACGAACGGTGAGAAAAGAAAGAATGCGGTGCCCACCCTCGTTAACTACCCATTCCCTCCCCGTGAGAAAGTCCCCGTAGACGCCGACGTACCTGCTCCAGCCACACTCCTGGAGCGTGGCGGGGCGATGCGTGGTGTCGTTGGCCTCCCGGCGCTGGTCCCGTCTCTGGCGTCTTTTCCTGGGCTTCCTGACCTCCGGCTCTCTTCCTCTGCTGTCCTCCTCGGCTCGGTCCTCGGCTTCGGCTCCTTTTCCGGGTTCTCGTCCTTCCGCTTTAGCCGTGGTGGAGTCTCCCGATAGGCGGAGAGGGTCCGACGTCCCGCCTCCGGACACAACCTCCGTTGGTTCCCAAGTCGGATTTAAAGGGCCAGGCCAGTCCTGTTCGTGAAGGAGGTTTAAGTCGTCACTGCCCTGCTTGGTCTGTGGGGCCCACCCTTCAGGGACAGCGTAACACAAACCCCCCCCTGGATTTCCCCATTCGGGGGAAAGAGGATAGCGGGAAAGAAAGTCAGCGTTCCCCTGCTCAGACCCCTTTCGGTGACGAACCTCGAACTGGAAAGACTGCAGAGCCAGGAACCATCGGAGTACGCGGTCGTTGCAACCCTTGTTCCGTTGCAGTCATGTTAAGGGAGCATGGTCAGTGTAGAGAACAAAGGGCCTACCCTCGAGGTAGTAGCAGAGTTTGTCTATTCCCCACTTCACTGCCAGGCACTCTTTCTCTATCGTAGGATAGGCCCTTTCCCTGGGAAACAACTTCCTGCTGATATAAACGACAGGCCGTTCTGCTCCCTCACTGTCTAGCTGAGACAACACTGCCCCGATTCCCGCCCCAGAGGCATCTGTTTGAAGAAGGAAGGGTTTTCGGAAGTCAGGTGTCATGAGGACAGGGGAGGTCGTCAGGGAGGTCTTAAGGGAACAAAAGGCCTGGTTTTCAAGGATTGAGGGGGTACGTAGTCGTGAGGGAGAGGTTGATTTCTTTAGGAGATCCGTGAGGGGAGCAGCGATCTCGGAAAACTGGGGAATGAAACGTCGATAATAACCGACTAACCCAAGGAAAGCTCTAAGGTCGCGTTTGGTAGAAGGGAAGGGAGTGTTCTGGACGGCCTTTACTTTCTCCATCTGGGGTTCTATCATACCTTTCCCCAATACATACCCTAAATACTTGACTTTCTGAAAAGCAAACCTGGATTTCTTCGCGTTGATGTGTAAGCGAGCAAGTCCAAGTTCGGTGAGGACGGCCTGGAGATGCTGCAGATGTTCTTGCCACGAGTTGCTGTATACCACAATATCGTCCAGATAGGCAGCGGCGTAGGACAGGTGAGGTGCTAACACCGTGTCCATCAGCCTCTGGAAACTAGCCGGCACCCCATGCAGCCCAAACGGGAGGACGGTAAAGTGGTATAAGCCATCGGGTGTAGCAAAGGCTGTTTTCTCTTGGTCAGGAGGATTTAAGGGTATCTGCCAATAGCCCTTGGTGAGGTCAATCGTGGAGATGTACTGGGCCTCACCAAGGCGCTCTATCAACTCGTCAACTCGTGGTAGTGGATAACCGTCTTGTTTTGAGATGCGGTTTACTGCTCGAAAGTCAATGCAAAACCGGATGCTGCCATCCGGTTTCGGTACAAGTACTATTGGGGAACACCAATTGCTCCTCGAGGGTACTATGACACCTGTTTTGAGCATTTGTGAGACCTCGTTTTGGAGAGCGAGTCGCCTGGCTTCGGGAACCCTATAGGGTTTTTGTCTGACCACAACACCTTCCTGGGTCGGGATTGAGTGTTCTGCCAAATGGGTCCTACCAGGGAGATCGGAAAAGATGTTCTTATGGCTAAGGAGGAGGTGCTTGAGCTCTTTGCCCTCTCTGTCCGTCAAGTCTTTGTTAATCAAGGTGTCATGGACAGTGTGGTCGGGGGACTCTACGGTGGATACGCTGTGTGTCTGGGCCGGTGGGGGTCCCAGCCATTTTTTTAGCAGATTTATATGATACATTTGTGTTTTTCTGTGTGAGAGGCTTAGGACATGTCGTTTTGCCTATCTTTCTTTTGACCTGGAACGGTCCTTACCATTCCTTCCTCAGCTTGTGTGATGATGAGGGAAGGAGCAGTAAAGCCCAATCCCCTACGTCTAATTCACGCCACTTTCTCCCTTTGTCGTAGAAGTGTTTTTGCCTTCGCTGGGCCTCTGCTAATGATTCGTGTGCTAGGGTTCTCAGTTTATGCAAACGGGATTTGACTTGGTTTGCATAGTCTAGCAAGGCCTGTGCTTCCTGTACCCCCTCCTTTTCCCAGCTCTCTGTCAGGAACTGTCAGAATGACTGAGGACCAATGACTTGCACAGGAACAGAAGTTGCCTATTTCCCAACTCCCTCTCAAAAGTCCCTCGGAGACCGTTTGTACTAATTCTGTCTCCAAGATAACTTCCAAGGGGGAATGGAGAAAATAATAAACTGAAGAAGAGACTGGTTCTGAACTTCTGGTTCCTCTTTTGGGTATTCTCTTCTGCGTCTAGTTCTCTGGTTACCGTTATACAGAAGGCACCTGAGGAAACCATGGTTCTAACCGCTGTGCTCCTCTTCTATTGTTATTACTTGTAAAGCGTTTGTGAATGACACCTATTCCTCTGAACGCTCGTTAATTATATCTCAGTAAAATTCTTCCTTGTTATTTTTATAACCACTATATGCTATTAACAGTGACTAATTAACGTCTTCTTCTTGTCTAGGTTATCAAGACACTTCTCATTATCAGGTAAGTCTTTTTCTTCCAGTCACAGTATAAATATATATTCACTCGAGTCTTTAAGATTTTTCTGTAGGCATATTAGATTAATTTAATCTATAATCACACATCCAGTATTCACTTAGCTCTCTCTGTTTCTTTCTTTCAGGAACCACCTGATTACGCTGTCTTCCCGAAAAGCACAGGTCTCTGACGAATCTGCTGCCGATGAGAAGAAGTTCACGGAGGTAAGGGAGGTAAGGGAGGAGTCACGTCGATGAGCGAAGCGGAGCCCTCTGGAAACCTCTCCTCACAACCCTTGGAAAATGCAGCACGAAATGGGGAAAAGAGGTCGACCTAAACCCGACGGGAAATAGGACGCCCAACGGAAGCAACCCGACGATAAACTAAGAGGTAATTCTCTTCTTCTAACTTGAGGTGACGGCAAGGTTAAACTCTCTCTCTGAAGGCTTCAGTGAAGTGCACATTCGTTAGGCAGCGCGCGCTACACCTAAGCTCCTCTCGCCTCGAGCGGCCAAACACTAGACTGTTTTACTGAATAGAGATATCGGCGGCCATCTTGGAGTTTCTCCTTGCCACCATGCACTCCATAAAATGTCTTGATTCAGACATCTTCTTTTGTTGCTGGGTTCTTCCCTCAGTATAGCGCAAACCGATTTGGTCACAGGGTTTGTAGTTCTGACACTCTCCTTCGTTATCTCAAGAAGTGTTCGGGGCTTCCGGCCAAAAAGGAGTTCAAAAGGGGACATCCCGAGACTGCTTTGGGTCTGTCTTTGGAGTACAAAGAGTGCCAAGGGCAGTAGCTGGTCCCAGTTTTTCCCATCCCCAGTGAGCATTTTCTTAAGAGTGAGCTTAAGATTGCCGTTGTAGCGTTCTACAAGGCCATCTGTCTGGGGATGGTAAACTGATGTCTTTATATGTCGGATGTTTAGCTCCTTGCACACCTGCCTCATCAGCTACGAGACAAAGGGAGTCCCTTGGTCGGTGATGATGTCACGGGGAAACCCCATTCTTGAAAAGACCTCAATGAGTCGTTGGGCTATTGTGGTGGATGTGGCTGCCCTCAAGGGAAACGCTTCCGGGTATCTTGTGGCGTAATCTACTATAACCAGGGCGTATTGGTAGCCCCGGCGAGACTTAGGAAGGGGTCCTATAAGGTCCATACCAATCCTGTCGAACGGCTTCCTGATGATGGGAAGGGGATTTAATGGAACGTTCGGTGGGACATAAGGGTTTTTCTTCTGGCATACCTGGCACTCCTGACAGTATTTACGTACTTGTGCATAGACACCAGGCCAGAAGAAATTTTGCAGTATGGACTGGGCTGTTTTTTCGGCCCCACAGTGTCCTGCTAGGAGATGGGCGTGGGTAAAAAAAAGGACCTGGTCTCTGAATTCGGTAGGCACCAGTAGTTGGGGCTCTTCCCCGTCTTTGGCCACCCTGTAAAGAAGTCCGTTCTTCTCAAGGAAGCAAGGATAAGTCAGTCGCTGGGACTGTTGTGTTTCCTTAGCGTTCTGCCAGGCATTGCTAAGAGTAGCGTCGTTGAGTTGGGCCGTCCTAAAATGAGTGTTGATGGCCCACGGTTCCAAGGTCAGGAGGCTGTCAAGGGGCCTGTCAGTCTTTGGGGATGGTGATAGTGTTTCTAGCATGAGGGTAGAAAAACAGGGGTTATCTATTCCTAGAATTAAAGGTTCAGGGAGACAAGGTAAAACCCCTACGTCTATCTGGACCCCAACCCCCAGTTTCGTTGTGAGAGAAACCCGAGCCAAAGGATATTCTTTCGTATCGCCATGCACACACCTTATCCTGACTGGCCTATTGGGAAGTAGTGAAGAAGAGGACAGGAGTTCCTTCCTAACAACTGACTGTTTGCAGCCCGAATCTAGAAGTGCTATTATAGGTTGGCCATTCAAATAAACACTCACATAAAAAACCGGACCCGTTTCCTGGGCGTAAAGGATGGAGCGAGGAAGGTAGTTCACGTCCATAGGTTCGTCCTCCGTCTTCTCCCTTTTCTTCCTACAGTACCTTGCAATATGCCCCCATTCCCCGCACTCAAAGCACTGAGGCCCTGGGTTAGGAAAGGCATCTGGCTTCCCATATCTGGATTTTAGGGGTTCGTACGGTGGCTTTACAACTTTCTTTTCCGGTTTCCCAGCATGCGAAACCTTAAGTTGTCTTTCGGGTTCCCTCAAAGGTGCTCGACCTTGTGCCCTAGAATAGGAAGTAGCCATCTCTATGGCATGTGCCAAAGTTAAACCGGCATGTTGTCGCAACCACCGTTGTGTACTATATGGCAGAGCCTCAAGGAATTGTTCGAGGTAGATTTTGTCCATGATCTCCTCGCGGGTGGACTCAAAGGGTTTTAACCAGCGATCTGCAGCGTCTTTCAGTCTGTAGAACAACGTTTTCGGGTTGTCACCCGGCATACCCCTTTCTTGTCGGAATTTTAGACGATGTGCCTCTTCGTCAACGCCCAGCCTGTCCAGGATGAACTGTTTTATGTGGCCGTAGACAGCAGTCCCATCTCTGTTGGCCATCTGGTATGCGGCCTGTGCCTCGCCAGTGAGTAATGGGGCTAGGTAGAATGGCCATCGATCTCCAGGCCAAGCACTGGCCCTAGCAGCCCTTTCAAAATTAAGAAAAAAAGAAACAGGATCGTCCCCTGGTACGTATTTTTGTAGGGGGACTACAGTACCGGGCAAGGAGGCTACTCTCCCTTGCCCCAGGGCTGCCACTAGTTGTAACTGACCCTCGGCTAACTTTGTGAGGTTCTCCGTCTGTGTCTGTATAGCGGAAGTAAAGATAGCTCTGTCCAGTTCCGCTTGGTTGACGGTTCTTTCCAAGGCATGCTTAAGATTGCTCTGTCCCTCTTTCATCTGGGCGATAAGGTTTTCCATCTTGTTTCAGACGGTAGATCCCACTTCTGACACCAAGTTGTCCCAGGTTCCCTGGACTTATGCTTTCACAGGGCAGCAAAACACAAAATGAGTAGGAGGAGACTGTAATTCTATGGTGGGGAGGTTCGTTTAATTTTGAACATAAGGAGAAACAACGGCCACTTATCTCTTATAAGCCCAAGGGAGGGGCGTAGGGACAAAACAAAATGAAAACAGTCTTTTCCAGTTTCTGTGGTTTCTTGGTGGCAAGGACGGCTGTGGCTTGCTTCCAGCTCCAGCAGCAAAACGTCGGGTTGGTTTGGTGGGGGAGAAAGAAAACAAATAGAGCCACAGGTCACTGGTCCTCGGCATCCCCCGACACGAACACATCAGCCAACACCTACGAAGTCTCCACTGGCTCCCCGTGGAGAAAAGAGTCACTTTCAAAATCCTCACTCACGCCTACAAATGCCTACACAACAACGGACCCAAATACCTCAACGACAGAATCAACTTCCACGTACCCAAAAGAAACCTCCGATCTTCCAACCTCGCATTGGCCGAAACCCCGCGCATCCACAGAGCCAGAGCAGGCGGAAGATCCTTCTCTCACATTGCAGCCAAGACCTGGAACGAGCTACCGGCAGATATCAGACGCGCCCCCTCCCTGAACACCTTCAGGAAGACCCTCAAGACCTGGCTCTTCGGCTAAACAGATCTGCGGACCCCCCCCTCAGCGCCTTGAGACCCTCACAGGTGAGTAGCGCGCTTTCAATTCCCTGATTGATTGACGGAGCCACACTGCAACAGGGAAGGATCGGTGCGAGGGGTCACCCAGACTGCCACCACGTACGAACAGTGAGAAAAGAAAGAATGCGGTGCCCACCCTCGTTAACTACCCATTCCCTCCCCGTGAGAAAGAAAGTCCCCATAGACGCCGACATACCTGCTCCAGCCACACTCCTCCTGGAGCGTGGCGGGGCGATGCGTGGTGTCGTTGGCCTCCCGGCGCTGGTCCCGTCTCTGGCATCTTTTCCTGGGCTTCCTGACCTCCGGATACTGCAGATCCCCGCAGCGGCTCCTCCGGCTCTCTTCCTCTGCTGTCCTCCTCAGCTCGGTCCTCGGCTTCGGCTCCTCTTCCGCGTTCTCGTCCTTCCGCTTTAGCCGTGGTGGAGTCTCCTGATAGGCGGAGAGGGTCCGACGTCCCGCCTCCGGACACAACCTCCGGTGGTTCCCAAGTCAGATTTAAAGGGCCAGGCCAGTCCTGTTCGTGAAGGAGATTTAAGTCGTCACTGCCCTGCTTGGTCTGTGGGGCCCACCCTTCAGGGACACCGTGACAGACACGCACCCCCTCCCCATAATAATTAAATTGGCCTCCAGCTGGGCCCTGTCCCCAACCCTTGCTGTGCATGGCTGATGACTGTGCACAGTGGGGGGTTCAGTGCCCATAGGCAGATGGGTAGAGGGCCTGTACTCCACCCTTGCCCTGCACATAAAATCTAGCTGCAAATTGCAAAAGGCTGTGCATATGGGGGGGACGCCTGTAGGGTGTTGGATGCAGAGTCTAGACAGAGGCCTGCCCAGAGATCAACTCTCCCTGCTTTGCACGGCCAAAGGCCATGCACAACGTGGTGTATGGCCCTAGTCTGCCCGAGGGGTTGGAAGCATCATAAAAACAACGCCAAAATTCACTAAAAACTGTTGTTATAGTTAAGTGCTGAAATGAGATAAGATCTAACACTAAAATAAAAACCTACTGAAATTCGCCAGCTATAGTTTAGCGTACTAACTATAGCTCGCACTTCATCACACTGTGTTTATGACCTCACATATAACATCGCTCATGACATGTTACTTGCCATTATTTGATTACATCAATGGTAGGAAAAAAACAGAACTCCCAGGGACGTCTTGATAGTAAAGTGCCTCCTTGTAACATGCAGACAGCTCATCACATCAGTCAAAGCAAAGTACTATACCATCACAATCAATGAAACCACCAACAGAAGGCTGTTCAAGACAATCAAGCACTGTATCAATACCCTGCTGGACCTAACTGTTCTTTACTCCACAGAAAAGTGCAATGCCATCAACCTCTTCTTCACTGAAAAAATATAGAAGATCCAATAGCATATCAACGATACCAAGCCTGATTTATCTCTCATACCCACCCCTTTCCATAGAATCTCACAATGGTTAGCCTTCAAGTCCCTATATCTCCCATATCTGGCTGACATACTCAACTCCATCAAAGTCGCTTCTTATGAAGATGATACCTTACCATTATACTTCCTGAAAAATCTGTCTGTGGGTGCTCTCTAACCCCTACATACCATAGTCAATGCCTCCCTCACTCAAAGCATCTTCCCAGAAGCTCTTCAGACCCTCCCACTCCTAAAGAAACCTACACTAGGCCCTGATGACCTCACCAACTACTGGTTCATTACTCAACTACCATTCATCGGCAAGACCATTGAAAAAGCAGTCTATGTTCAACTCCAAAATCACATCAATGCTAACAGTCTCCTGCACGACTACCTGTCTGGCTTTGGATCATGCAGCAGCACAGAAACCGCAACCTTACACATTATAGGTGATGCCCTCTTGACCATAGATGAAGATGAATCCGGCTCCCCATTATTGCTGGTCCTCTCAGCTGCCTTTGACATAGTCATCCATCCCACCCTCTTTCACACCAAGTCACAAATGGGATGACAATGTCCTTCACTGGTTCTCTTTCTACCTTTCGAAAGACACCAGCTTGTTCACATGGGCACCTTTAGGTCCCAAAGGACACATATTGAGATCCCCAGGGTTCTATACTGTCTCCTATTATCCTTAAGCTTTACACAAAGTGCATGGTGCTCTACTCACAGATACAGCATCAATATGCCAATGATGCACAACTCTACTTGAAGACACCCAACGCTTCAAACATTTCTTGCCCATCCTTCATAACTTGACGCCTATCACCTATCTGAAGTTCAAGGTAACCAGTACCTAATTCCTAATATTTGACAAGAACAGCAAACAAGGCTGAATAACATAAATTGTGACTCGTTCGAACACCAACTCTCATCAAATGCCAGATCATGTGGATTCACCCTGGAAACCAACTTCTACCTCTAGGAACACACTAACAAAAAGAGAAAGATGGCCTGGTACCAGCTCTCTCTTCTAAAGAAAGTCAAACCATTTCAACCAAGAAGCAACTGCTGTTCAAGCACTTGTACTCTCACATCTGAATGATGGTAATGCCCTATGCCATGGCCTCCTAGACTCCACACTGGTACAGCTTAGAAGCATCCTACATGCCAAAGCACGTCTCATTCATGGCTTGAAGAAATATGATCACATCACACCCATCATGATGGAAATCCATTGACTCCCTTGCCAGCCCACATCATCTTCAAATCCAGCTGCATCATTCCCAAAGCCATCACAATCAACATACTGCTTACCTTTGCAGGCAAGCTCACCATCTCTGGTGGTTATGAGTACACTTGCAGTCAGAACACCATCAGACTGCTAAACAAAAAGTGTAAAAAAGAAAAAACAAGAGAACAGGGCTTTTACATTTCCGCACCCAGGATCTGGAACAACATTCCCATGTCCATCAGAACTGTCCCAACACTGCTCCAAAATTAGGAAAGAAGTGACGGCTCATATCTTTAAAGAACAGTAAATTGCAATGTATTAAACGTCCACAACTCAGCTTCCTCTCCTATTACTCACCAACTTTAAGCTTTCGTTTGACCATGTACAGTGCAGCGCTGCCTTTTTAGCTAAATTTGAGCTATAGAAATAACATACAGATAAATATATATTACTATTCACATTACTTATAAACCTTCAGTTCTGTGCCTGCAAAACCACTAGGAGGTCTACCAAGGGTCGAGTACCCCTTGCCATTGGTTTATGAATCTTTGACCAAAATTCACAGACCTCAGGGGTGTGCACTGGGTGGGACAAATAAATGTAAACATTTTTTTGAAGCAATGAGTTATCACTCTGGGACCACTCCACCTGAGCCAGTGGTCAGGGATTACTCAACCTGCCCTTGTCAGCACACAGGGACTAATGGCATTATTTAGAATTTGACGAATGAGATACTCTGTCAAAATCATCAGTGATGTCATCAATGACCTTTAGCTTGTCATAAATGATGTAAAGTGTGTGGTCATAAACAGTGCATGACAGGGACGCAAATTATAATTATCATTAAATGATGAGCAAAGATTCTACTAGCCCAGAGCTAGCTCAACCCACTAGACTGGTGCCCAGCCAAGTGGATACATACATTACACAATAAAAGTTCTGTAGGGAGCTAATTGTAACAGTAATGGTAAGTTCATGTTTATGCACCTAATTGGAACTTCAGTTTTTTTCACTGAATTTCAGGGTTTTATTTAACATTTGTTAAGATCTAGGGCCTGATTACGACTTTGGCGCAGCTGTGCCAAAGTCGCGCAAGGACCGCTGACCTGATTACGTGTTCAACTCGTGCAGGAGGGCGGTCCTTTCCTGTGGCGGTGCCAGAAAAACAGGCCCCACAATGAGAACAGCAAAAATGTTCCAGCACGGCATGGACGGTGATGTCCATGCTGTGCTGGAACTGGCGATGAATGCAGACAGGTGGGCACATGTTGTACCCCCTGAATGCATCCCCATGGCGGGGCAGGCATGGGGGCCTTATAGTGCCCCTTTGTTCTTCCACACCAGCCTTTTCATGGCAGGGAGCCTGCCATGAAATGGCTGGCGGTGGAGGAACTCGTAATATGCTCAGCGGGACTCCGCCAGTCCCACCTAGCATGTTACATTGGGCCTCCGCCGCACCAGCGTAAGGGAACAGCAGTTCCCTAGCGCAGGTGGCTGTCCACCGCCGATACAACTCTGAAAGTCATAATCCGGCAGACAGTGGGCAACCCCTGCTGTGCCACCGCGAGTGTGGGGGTCGGAAAACCGCCGCACTCGTAATCAGGCCCTTATTAGTAAGCCTAACTATAAAGTCAATGTAACAATTGTTTTTAGTGATGTTCAATGTTTTTTTATCATTTGTGTTTCCTTTTTATGAAACAGATCCTCTATGTAAATCATATGTGCTACTCAACCATGTGACCCACCTTCTACAATTAAAGAATATTACCTAAGTACAGTGTCTAAACCCAAGAGTACTTTCTTGTACTTAATGATCTATAATTTTATCTACAACAAAATTGAACACTACACTTTTTATAAGTGTGAAAACTGTGCTGCACATACCCTTTTGCTACACAATGCATTCTACAGTGGCTGACCATAGGCCCCACTACTCTGTAGCCAACTAAACTAATCAAAAGTATATTTTTTTATAGGTTCTTCCCTTTGAACATTTTTCTATGAATTTTTTTTTTTTTTTTAAACTTTTGTATACTTTGTTCTCCTTTTTTAGGTCAATTTTGGTGTGTTTTGATTTCATTGAACATGTTTCAACGCAATTGAGACCTGCTTTCGCTGTTTGCGATATGCATGTTTTGGACTGAGATTGGGATGTTTCTAACTCTTGTTCTCCCTAGTAGACATGTCAAACATTTACTAATGAACAGTATTTTGGGATTGTTCGAAAGAAAAGTGGTGCGAAAGGGCTGTTTGAAAACTGCAATTTTCAGTATTGTTCAGGCCTAGTTTGAGGCATGATTTTGCATGTTTTATGGGTCAGTAGCAAAGTGTTCCACATAGTTTTACCTGGGTTAAACTCTTGTTTCTGGTCACCAAGATATGGAAATTGTGTCCAGAAGTGTTTTTTAGTGGATGGGCGTGGAAGATGTGTTTTGGTCAAATTTCTAAAATCAATTTTCAATATTTTGGATAGCCTAGCTACAACCACATTTTCAGAGAGTATGTGAAGGGGGATTTGAACAGGTTTAAGGTGGGTTGAGTTGGATTTGGCTTTTCAGAATTTATGAGAGGAATGTAAAGATGTCTCCAGATTGGACTTTTATAGTTGGGTGACTGACAACGCAGAATCATGGTGTCTTTTTAGAATGTGCCATTTGGTGTCTTAAAGCCTACATTGGTGTGCCTGATGCGGGTATGTGTCTTGGGTTTTCTCTATTTTAAATGCATAATATGCATAAATGTATATCTAATGTTTTACTTACAGTGGCTGGAATGTTCTAATAGTCTTGTAGCTCTACTAACTCATGCTATATCATTCATGTATGGCCATCTCCCTCATTATAGACCTTCACGTGTGAATCTGACCTATCGGTTGGGCTCAGGAACTTTACACAGTAATTTAATACTTGGCAGTAGGCTAAAAGTCTATTAATATTCCACAGTGCATTTGACATAGTGCGATAAAATATAAATACATAATAATGAACTCTATAATCTATGCCTCACTATATATTTTATCACATCATATCTCTTTTTGTGTAGCCATTACTCTGTACGTCACTGACGGTGGTCAAAAAAATTTGCATATACATTATACACCCTGTACCTCACTTTGCATGTACCTCCATTGGTGCATGCATGTCATTGATTCTAGTTTTTAGCATATATCTGTGTGACTGGTATTTCTCATAAACCTCCGTCTATATAGGGCATCCTATACCTTGCTAAACGTTTATCTATAATAGGGAAGCATCACAAAAGGCACTCCATTCCTTCCATTCTCTTCCTTGGGCTTTGCTTTGTCCTTCATTGCCTGCCCTTCCATTCACTTCTCTTACCTCAATCTTGTCTTATTCCTCATCTCTTGTAAAGGAAAGGAAAAAGTTATAATAGATAACATATCTCACTTTTAATTAAAATCAATACAGTTACATTACTACCAGGTCTATACAATTCAGGGATAATTTTGTGTAATTTCTCTAAATTTGTGTAACTCTTGTTATTCGCTCATAATTATGTGCTGGTCACGGTATGAATGTACTGCAAATGTGACATTCACTGTAAAAATGTACCCACAAGTGGATGGGACGAATAAAAAGGATAGAACAGAGTGGCTGATGTTCGCAGTGCTTTCGTTTTTTTTTTGCGTGAAAATCACCACCACGTCAGAAATAGCTTCAAGTGCTAATTTGGCATTTTGCTAAATTATTAAAAATTTTGCGCAACTACTCATAAACATGTAAAGCGAATTTTCTGCACCCCTAGTTTAATCTAAACTATTAATTAAGGGTGTTTTTAATTCATATTCTACTTCAATAGAAAAGCACATATTAAATTGCAGTAGTTCTTTCAGTTTGAACCAACAGCAAACCCCTCCTAATCTACTGTTCAACAGTTTCCAAGCTTACCAAATGAGATCATGTTAACAGCTTGCCTCAGGTCAAATGTTCACCAAACATAGACTGCCCCACAGAACACTGCAAGTAGTCAATGATTGGTTGTTTTCTGCTAATAACTTTAAATCAATAACAGCAAACTCCATAGTTAACAGTGCATTGTTACCAAAGACAATTGTCAAAACGAATAGCATTTACTTGCTCCCAAACCTATTGTTCTACCTCATTAACAGCAGTCATTCAGGAAACTAGGACAGTAAAACAAATGTGTTCTTTTCAAACTCACACTCTTCTAGAACACTTCTCATTCTGATGCAGCTTCTTCTCTGTCCTGTGCCAGGATACCACCACCATGGCTCACGTATGGATTGCTGACCACTACCTTGTATTCTGGTGTCGTGCGTTCACCAAAGGGTGTGACATTGACATGGATCCCTATTTGGACTCTACATGGATTTCAAACAGAGGGATGAAACAACATTAACGTCTACCTCTGTTGAAAGCATTTCCACTTGTGAGCACCCTGATGTGATGATAGTACACTGTGGAGGAAATGATTTGGGCACAATCGCAGGGGTAGCTTTATCAATTGCAATTAATGAAACTTTGACTTGATAAATCTTTTCCCCCCACATAGTATTTGTGTAGTTCAACATACTTCAAAGGCAAAAGTGGCAATGGTCCAATCAACTTTGTCCACAAATTGTGAGATTGCAGGAAACATGTCAACAATGTAATTTCTGTATTTCTCTGACACTATGACATGGGGGCCATCTACCAAAGAATTCACTTCAGAATCAAACAAGATCTTTCTCAACTTGACGGAATGTATCCAGTTCTTCCTTTAAAAATGCACAACACACTATAAACACAAATGCTTTTGTTTGAGAGTCGAAATGGCTACGGAGGACCACGCCTCCGAGTAGCCACAGGTGACTCACGGCTCCACCCCCAGCAATGGCAGCGTGTACCTGACTGTAGGCTTTAGCGGGCGGATTGTGGTGCCGGGGCAGAGTTGCGAGCCGGAGAGGACGGCATTGATGGTGGCGGCTTAATTTGGGTGTATGTGCGGTCTCCCGGTGATGCGAGTTTTGATCCCTCGTGACTGCGGAGCAAGTGGTTCTCGGCGGTTCGCCGTGTGAAGGAGGCGATGCTGGTTGAATACAGATTGGAGCTGGACGCTGTGTACTTAGCCCCCCGGTGGCTGTTCCGGAGCGCGAAAGAATGAAAATGGGAGGCGAAAATGAATATACTTTCCTTTGTTGAAGCAGGCGACCTGAATGAGCTGAGGGAAGCACAAGAGGAGGAGTAAGGAGAGAGGAGGTGAGGAGCTGAAAAGGACTGGGAGAGAGTTGGGGTATAGCGAAATAAACCCCCCCTTTTTTTTTTTTTTTAAAGAGAATATAGCAACTTAAATTGTCCAGATTTCGACTTCCATAGAAGGGGAAGCAAGAGAGTGAGAATGGGTAAACCCCAGAAGGAGGGGAATATTGCTGGTAAATCTAGTAAAGCAGAGGCTATGACCGGTTTTAAAGCTAAAACTCGCCAAACGTTAGCAAAGAAAGCCGCGCTTCAAGCCGTTAAAGAAAAGGAAAAAGGAAATAACTCCATTTCACCTAACCTCGACACCACTCTCGAAAGCTCAGAAGACGAGCTTCCGTCCATCTCTGTCTTCTCCCAATCAAAGGGGCAGCCCGAGCTATCGGCAATAGCGACTGATCAAGTCAGTACCTCAACGGAACAGGCAGAAGGAATCACCGCTTTAAATACTCCAGGTCAAGATGGCTTGAAGAAAGGGTTAGAAGAAAAAAAGGAGTTTCCTCTATTCATAAAGAAAGCCATTTTACAGTCTCCTCACCTCCAATCCTCTTTGTCGGCGCTGGCAACACCAATAGCAACACCAATAGCTTTAGCAGCTCCAAAACCTTCTAATGTCTCTCTCCCGGAGGCAGGTCAGATCGCACCGACTATTCCAGGATCCTTAGTCCCTGGAGGCCAGACACCAACACAACCGTATTCAGAAATTGAACATCCAGAGATCCAGCGGGATCAGCAGGATCAGCAGGATCAGACCCAAATACAAGGACAAGCTTCGGTAACACCTTCAAGGCTTTCAACCTCTCTGAATCTTCCAGTAGAATCTCTGTCTCTGACTAGTCTAAAACCTTCTCAGTTGCCAGTTCCAGCTAACAAAGGCGGTGAAGGCATGGGTGAAACCCCGTCAGACTCGGTGTCATCACAGCCTCTGGTACAGTCCCAGTTCCATCAACCTCTAGAACAGGTAGTGTCAGATGTGGCTTTTGAACTGGCGAATCCCAAGATGGGAAACACAAGCACAGATATTGATAACCTGTTAAGGAATTCCTGCCAGAATATGGAGACTAAGGGGGCATATCAACTAGATATCAGAGTCATGCTGAATTTAATCCTAGAGGAAATACGCAAAATGAAAAAGGAGCAGCAAATGGAAATTGCCGCCTTGCACCAGAGGCTGGGGAAAATTGAAGAAGTGATGACCGGGCTCCCTGTTAGAGTACAAGAGGCGGAAACCAGAATATCTGTCCTGGAAGACCAAATGAATGTGGTAATGGGAGAGGCAAAAGAGGCAGCGAAAAGAAAAAACTTCCTCGAGAACAAGCTAGAGGAACTCGAGAACCATTCGTGAAGATCTAATCTCCGCATTGTTGGGGTTCCTGAAGGAATAGAAGGCTCCCAACCCGTACAATAGGTCAACACATTCATTAAGCAGACAGTCCTGCCCGATTTCGAGGGCGACCTTACAATTACAAGAGCTCATCGAGTCCCGGGACAACGTTTTTCCAACTCTACGATTCCAAGAACCATCTTACTGAATTTTGCAGATTTCCGGGTCAAGGAAAGGATCCTGTCACAAGCAATACAGCAAAGACAGTTTGTTGTGGATGAAACCAACAAGTGTCGTATATTCTCAGATATGACTGCTGCTGCTGCTCGCAGGAGAAAAGAATTTGTTAAAATTCTTCATTTGTTTAAAGCACATGGTGCTCAAGCATCAATCGCCCAGCAGTCGAAGCTTAGAGTTTTAGTTAAAGGGAAGTTTTTTATGTTTTCAGACCTAGATGAAGCACAGGCTCTACATAAGGAGATTTCTACTGGGCCAAATATCTGAATATCCATATGTAGATAGGATTATTAATGGCAATATCAAGGGTACCTCTCCCTACCCCGTATAAGATAGGACGGTCAACTTCAGTGGAACTCCACGGCCTACGCTTTAATTATTAGAGTGGCTACATGATTGAGGTTGAACACCCAAGCAATTAGAGGTTAAAAAGAAAGTTGGGGCCAGGGTTCTCTAGGGCCACTCAGGGTGTAAATTTTTAGCACTAAACACATGTATATATATACAGAAACATCTATGGTAGGAGAGATGGGCCGAAGACTAATGATGTTGGTATTAATGTCTGGATAGATCCTAGTTCGAGGATTAGTCTCACTGAATATTTACTCTAAAACTTTCTAGATTCTAGATTTATTGTATGGCCAGGTACAAGTTGGGCCAGTAAATTAACCATTTTGTTGTTAAAAGATTGCTGGGGGAGGTGGTCGGGGGGTCACTCAGGGTGTAATTCCAGGACACCCATAAGGGTAGTTGGGTGGGTCGAAATGCGGTCGGCGTGGCTGGTCGGGGGATTCCGCATTTCGAGGGGGGCTTTCTTTTGGGGGGGAAGAGTGGGTTTCACAGCAGAAAAATGAGCAGGAGCAGAAGGTTCAGAATTTTCATAAAATAACACAAATAAGAATTAATGATGGAAAATAGTAAATGTAAGATCCTTTCAGTAAATGCCAATGGTCTACTGAACAAAAAGAAATATGGTGCTCTTATTAGATGGTTATCCTCTTTTAATCCCCAAGTTGTGTTCTTACAAGAAACACATTTGAAATCAAATTCCCCTAAACTTTTTATACCCAAAGTATTTTCTAAAGTTTTTTTTGCATCTTCAGGCCTAGTGGTCAGAGGAGTAGCTATTTATTTCTCGAATAAGTTACCCTGGGAATTTCTGCAAGTACACCGGGATCCGCAGGGGAGGTGGCTCTGGGTAGCAGCTAAGATACAAGGTAAAACGTTCAATTTTATAAATTATTATGGCCCTGTCTCAGATGATATTACATCCCTGGTCCAAATCAATGATTTATTGCTAGGAGTTCCCAGGCAGGTGATATTTGGTGGGGATTTTAATTTCATACAGAATATAAGGAAAGACACCTCGAATAAAAATAAAAAACAATTAAAACCAAATACAAAAAAAATAATGGGAGCCCTTATATTAGAATTTCAATTGGTGGATCCTTGGCGGAAATCAATTTAAACAAGGAATTTTATACTTGTTATTCACACCGTTTTCGGACGGCATCTCGAATAGATTTCTTTTTGACCTCTAGATCCCTTCAGATTTATGATGCTACTATAGGCTGTAATCCTTTTTCAGATCATGCCTATGTTGGGCTTGATATGGAGCTTGGGGGAGGAGGTAGGGAACGTCCCAGGTGGCAGCTGGATCGTCTCCTTCTACAAAATGAGGATTGGGTTGAGAAGTTTAAGGAGTGGATTCGGGAATACTTTCGGATTAATGAGAATACAGCAGCCCCCTTCGCGGTCTGGGAAGGGTTTAAGGCAACAGCTCGTGGTCAGATAATAGCCTACACAGCTGCTCAGTCTAATTCTCGGAGGACGAAGATAGCGCAATTGCAAGCTGAAGTAAACCAAGAATATGCTCTCCAGCTTCAACTCCTCCCAAACCAATATGAGCAGGCAAGATCTGTACTGAAGGATTTTTTTATTTTAGAGGAAGTGTGTAGTTCACAAACCTTCCAACAGAGGGTCTACGAGGAAAGCCAGTTAATTGGCAAATTCCTGGCAAATTCTACTAGGAAAAAGCAGGAATCAGCAATAATATCTAAGATTCGGGACCCTCAGACAGATCAAGTAGTAGTTAATGGCAGTACCATTTCCAAGACCTTCATTGATTACTACTGCCAGTTGTATTCTACTGAATATGTAGTAGAGGAGGAATCAATCCAAAATTATTTTTTTAACATGAATGTTCCCAAACTTTCTGAGGAACGGATTGATAAACTGGCAATGGAGGTTGGAGAAATTGAGATTTCAGAGGCCATTAAATCTACACCCGGGGCGAAAGCTTGTGGACAAGATGGCTTTCCAATTGAGTTTTATAAAGTGTTTTTAAAGGAACTTTTGATCCCATTGAGAAATTTATTTAATTTTATAAAAAAGGGCGGGGCCGTTTCTGCAGCCTTTAAAGAAGCAATAATTGTTTCTTTCGTAAAAAAAGATAAAAATCCAGAGGATGTGAATTCATATAGGCCCATAAGCCTTTTGAATTCCGATTATAAAATCCTGATGAAGGTATGGGCAGAACGTTTTTCACTTGCCGCTCAAGAAATAATCCATGCAGATCAAACTGGTTTTATAGCAGGCAGATCAATGGCGGCCAATACCCAGTTTTTAATACACGCTCTGGATTATTTTAATACAAATTTTATCCCGGCTAGTATTTTAATGGTCGATGCGGAGAAAGCCTTTGACCTTGTGAACTGGAGAACCTTATTCATCACTTTAGGTCGGTTCGGGTTTCCCGCACAGGTGATTAGTATGTTACGAAATATCTACCAGGGAGCTACAGCCCAGGTTATAATAAACTCAAATCGTGCAGGTACCATAAAGATTAACCGTGGAACCAGGCAAGGCTGCCCGCTTTCGCCATTGCTTTTTAGTTTTTTTATAGAGCCCCTGGTTTTAAAAATACGAAACAATGCTGCTATCCAACCTCCGATCCCTGGTATGGCTAAGCTGAAACTCTTTGCAGATGATATTATTTTATACTTGATCCCTACTAGAAAAAACCTTGAAACAGTTTTGATGGAATTTAAGGAGTTTGAACAAATAGGAGGGTACAAAATGAACACCAATAAAACCGAAGTTTTAGCTCTCAATACCGACTTGAACTCTTTTCCACCTAGTTTAAGGACACAAGCTTCAAAAACTGACCCTATAAGATATCTGGGGATATATGTTTCTAAACAGTACCAGCAGCTATTTGAGTTAAATTATCTAAGACTGAAGGGAAAGATTAAAAAATTGTTGGAACAATGGACATTACTCCCCTATCGATAGTGGGTAGAGTTTCACTGATTAAAATGTCCATACTCCCGCTATTTATGTTTCTATTTACTAATGTCCCGATCAAAATAAATCAGTAATATTTTAGGGAAATTGATATTTTATTAAGGGAGTTCATCTGGAGTAAGAAAATTCCAAGAGTCAAATTGAATGTGATACAACTACCAACAGCCCTTGGGGGGCTAGCGCTGCCTCAGTTAAGAACATATTACGAGGCCGCTTTCTTAGATTTAGTGTCCAGCCTGATAGGATCTAATTGTTCTAGAGACAGCTTCTTTATAGATGAAATGACTCAAGAAATCGGATCTTCAACCCCAGTGTTCTTAAAGACCTCCAAATTTCCCCAAAAAACGCGTTATAAGATTTTAAAAGACTATTCTTTTAGACTTCAGTTCTTTTTTAAAAGCACTGGCTTGTCAGGTTTTCAGTATTTAAAACTGAGAGAATGTTCGAGCTTTGGTCTTCAACTGCAATTAAGGCATATAAAAACCTGGGAAGATTGTGGATTTTCTGAGCTAAGGCATTTTATAGTTCAAAATAGACCAATTTCTTGGCAAGAGGTAATGATGAGAGCAGAGACCCATCGAAAGCCAACGTTCCTGGAATATTTACGGGTTATTTATCTCCTAAAAAATATCAGTAGTATTTTAAATACTCCCAACCAACTGGTGGTAGCCCTTTATGGGGCTAAGGTCAAAGGGGTAGTTAACTGGTATAGGTTGCTATATAAATCGAGACAAGCTACCCTGATAGAAAACCATTTGGATAAGATAACCCGGGAGACCGGAAGTAGACTGGCCGAGACGGAATGGGAGTCCATCTGCTATTTAGGAAGCAAATCATTGCGTGATGCGAATTTCAAAAGGATGACCTTCCTAGCGAGATGGCTTTCGTATTTGACTCCGGCCGCCTTAAATAAAAGATTTCCTGGAATTGAAAACAGATGTTTTCGCTGCCAGATGGATGGTGAAGGTGGGTGGCTCCATACTTTTTATGCATGTCCAGGACTTAGCCTTTTTTGGGAGGCAGTCTTTACGGATATTAAGCAGGCAATCGGAAAGAGCATTGTGCTCGAAGCCGAAGCGGCGTTGTTTGGAATCTGTAGAGATGAAACAAGGTTATCCGAACCCGAAAAAGCCTTTATATTTATCTCTTGCACAGTCGCTCGCTCACTAATCTTACAAAATTGGAAATCTAGGGAAGTTCCTTCGCATTTGAAATGGTTTAAAAAGATGAAAAGAACACAAAAATTTGAAGAAGTTTATGCTAAGAGGGTAGGAGCGACTAGAAAATTTGGGAAAAATTGGAGGTTTTTTAATGAACTAGAAAATTTTAAAGAAAGTTCGTAACACTGGGGAAGGTAATTCAACAAAGTAGTTTTAATCAAATGAATTAGCACTTTTTTCTATTGTATTTTAGTAGCACTCGCACTTTTCAAGGTCTATTTAATCGAATTTCTTGTAATTTGGTTAAAGTTGAAATGAATCGTCAAAGCACCAGCACTTTATTGGCACTTTATTGGCACTTTTATTGCACTTTCACTGCTGCTATTTCTAAAAATGAACTGGTAGTCTGCCTTGTGAATGACTATATGATGAGTTGCTGCTATAAGTTTTAGTTAATTTTTATAATGAGAGGCTGTCATAATGATCTATTGTAGAAACTGTTTTTTTTTATTATAATGTTTTCTATATTGTGTACTTCTTGAACCTAATGCTCTGCTCAATAAAATTTTTTTTTTTTAAAAATGCTTTTGTTTGAGCCAACCCATGCTCACTATTGCAGGTTGCATTTCTACTGAAAACTTTTAAAATAACATTTTAAGTACCATGAAATTACTGTGGACCAAGTCAAATCCTCATTTTGCTCAAATTTCTGGGATAATTCCCTTACAAGTTTGCCAGATGTACCCCAGGTCCTATATTACAACCCCCAAAAAATATTCTTTATTTCATCAATTGTAAACACCCATCCACAGCACACAGTGTTCATGCCAGGCCCTGTGCCCAAGCCTTCTGACATGCAAAGAAGGAGCATGACCATAGGGCTCGGCCTCCGGCCAACTAAGTCCTGCACCAAAGCCCCCGCAGGTGGCCAACCCCATGCTGAGTATGGTCATGAGGTTTGATGCAAGGCCTGGACTCTGATGAGGCCCTTGGCCCAACCCCCCGGTATGGCCTGCAACCAACCCTTGCTAAGCACAGCGTTCAAACAATGTCCAAACCTCCACTGGCGGTTTCTGACAAACCCCCCATGTAGGTAAGCAACCCTCTCCCGCTTTGCCTGGCCTTTTTCTGAGGGCATGATGGGGAATTACACAGGTTTTGACCTTCATCAAGGCCCTCTGCCAAACCCTCAGCAGATGGCCTATTACCTCTGCTTCTCACAAGTGTCCACAAGGTGCAAGCATCATTCGTTAGTGTTGGTCCCATGGTACAGGAAGCGGTTCCGTGATCCTACAACCTGCAAGTGAAGCTTGTACGGGTCCGCAACGCCATGTGGGAAAGCATGCTATGTGTCTGACACCCAGGGTTATTCAATGATGCCACAGTAGGGGCTTCGCTAGGTCTCATGTTCTATACCATCTGCGAGAAATATGTCATGCTAGTCAAAATAAAGGTGCCTTAGTTATTTTCAGCAACTGTGCTAGTAAATGTGTATTCATACATGTATTACAACAGTGCATTACTACTAAACCGTTCTTTACTTGGGTGCTAGGACCCAATGGAAACTTTCTGATTAGCTGGCCGCAACAGAGAAAATGTTGTTCCACCTGTCGCTACAGAATTCAGGGCTCAGTTCCTGAAAACAAAAATGAAGGAGCTAAAAGGGAAGGGGGGCAGGTATGACCCCTGGGTTAAGAATAAAAAAATAGATTTTTCCATAGAGGATAACAGATCCCAAGGCTGGGTTTGCAGCCCTGCAGCAAATTCCCTAGGACTGTGAACCCTTGCTCAGAAACTGTGAACCCACACACCTAGACCCATGTTTTACCTCCTTCATTCTCAACATATACAGTGAGGGGGATAGGACAGCTGCAAGTGGTTGGAGGCTAGATTTATGTAATAAAAATCCACGATTTTCGCACTGGGAAAAGAAACATCCACAGCAATGTGGCGAGCTCCATTAGAGGTGCCCAGCCACAGGGGAGTGCTAGGAGGAACTCAGTCGTGTGACAAATGGCAAAAAAGTAAAACAAGTTTGCCACGATAAAATAAGATTTCCTAAGGAAACCAATTACTTGCCTGCCATTTTATTACTAATAAAAAATGCATCATTTTGTGAAAAAAAGTAAAAATACAGCAAAGGAAGCCCTACTGAGCACCTCATAAGAATGTACGTAGTAGGCATTGGCCACAAGCATTGGGTGGCCAACCACTGCTCTGCATGGCCAATGGCCCTCCACAGTAAGGGGCAGATTTACAAGCCCCTTGCGCCACTTTTGCGTCACTTTTCCCATGTAAAAAATTACGCAAAAGTGGCGCAAGGGCCTTGTAAATATGCCCCTAAGTGTTGGCCAACCATGGCTGGTTGAGGACAGGGCCTGGCTGCATGGCTTCTGCGGTGGTGGTTTGGCTGTATTTGGGACATCCCCTTGCGAAATAGGGCAGGTCCAGAGGCCATGTGCAGCGGGGTTTGGCCACCAGCAGTGGAACGGGCAAGTATCTGTTCCTGTGTTTTATAGAAACAAACGTATTTAATCCTAACCAGAACATGGGGTTAAATCCGTGCAGTGAGACAGAATCACAGTAACTAGGAATGTGAATTTGGACCTAGTTCTTTTCTCTGGTAAATAGGTAATAGAATGGAATATTTGAGAAAATAAGAATCGTTTTCATGAGTCAATTAAGCTGTAGTGTGGTAATAATACGGGAGTTTGCCTTTGCATTGTACTAAAAAAATATTTGAAAATGTATTCTATAAAAATATGAAACCAAGTAATGCACAAAGCGCCCTTATACAATGTGGTGCATGAACGCCATTTTAGACAACTCAATAAATAATTAAATTGGCAATATATTTGTAATTTTTGTGGGCAGACCACTCTTCAGTAAGTGTTATTCCCGTCCTGGTATAATTCTATGTACATATTAAAGCTCAGTCGTCTTTTGCTAGCAAGATTCTGTTATGTGGGAAATGTTTGCCTCAATCATAATGCTTTTAACTTCACTACAATATGTCCTTGTGCATCGTTGACCACAATAATGTGTGCAGAGGTTCTATTTCTATAATGTGGTTATATCACACATGCTGTGCAGTGCAGTCATTATCAAAGGAGGTCTTAGGCTGTGAACATTGTCTCTCAATCAATAAATCAGTCAGGGGTTGGTAAAGCGCAACTACTCACTGCAAGGGTCTCAAGGCGCTAGGGGGAGGGGGCGTCTCCGTTGAGTGCTTGGGTCATCCCTAGTGTACAAATTTTACAATCTTAGTTTAATTTAACCGTACACAGCCCTCTGCCACTACACACACACGAGGTTTCAGCAGCCTTGCTATTTAATCCTATATTCTGCCTTCTCGATTTAAACATTAGTTAGCATACTAATGCAAAGTCGTTCTCCTGCTGCCTTTGAATCAATGAATTTGAGGATTCATTACCTCAGCACTGCTGTCACCACGGTGTTCTGGGGCTATTTTAGGTCTTCGCTTTCTATTTCAGTTCACTGAACATTGTGACATGGTTACTTTCACCTTTTACACGTACCATTACCCAGAGTGTTACTTGATATGTTGAAGTCTCAATCCCTCGGCTCCGCTACACATGCTCGCTGCTGCCATCTACTCATCTGATTCTCTGCTGCTCAATTTGCAGGTGGTGACAAGTGCCATGTTGTAAGTCAGACAGACTAACAGTGTTATCACCTCAACCTTATGCAAATGCCACAGTGCCAAACATACATACAGCGAGCAGATTCCAATTTATTATAACAGCTTCTCCACCAGTGAACTAAGCTGACATGAGCTCTCAGGAAAATTGTTGGTTTCACAGACGTTTTTGTCACACTTTTACTAGGTTGGGTTCCCAATTTAGATTGCTATACATTAATAATTAAGTTTGAGGAGAAATGTATAGTTTATTATCCGCTGAAGAAATACAAACTATACTCACTGCCATTTAAAGCATTGGTTCTTAACCTTTTGACTTCTGTGGGCCCCCAGGTAATTGTTACCGGAATCCGGGAAACCCCCCACTGACTCATTAATGGAATCCAGGGACCCTCACCAAGTTCGACGCCAGAGACCCCCTGGCCTCACAATTTCGTAGATTTAAACCGCAAAAGATATACAAAAATATAGAACCACGCATTCATCAAGGAAATACACAAATGATGAAATATTTTTCTCAGACACACATAAACAAATCAAAATTTTAACCGGAAGGTTGAAGCTTTTCTAAATTCAATTGAGGCCACCCATTGTCTTTCCGTTTTTTTCTGTTTGATGCACTTGCACTGGTCCTACAAATCAATCTGAAGGTACCAACTTAATTTTTAGCCTCCAATTTCAAATTCCTTCACATTTACAGAACGTTTAAAAATGTTCAAGTTTTACATTTAGTTTCTTTTATTTTATATGCACCTTAATACTAATCTGATATTATTTATTTTCTAAGCAGTCGCAGACTCCCCTAATAAGTCTCATGGACCCTCAGGGGTTTGTTGACCACAGGTTAGGAACCACTGATTTAAATTACTTAAAATTCTCCATTTTACTTTGAATATTAATTATTTGCGCAGATCATATTGCATTTGCCAATATGTCCATTCTTCAATAAAAGTTTGAATTTTAGCTTACTCGTTCCTACTTTTGTTTCAGTGTTCCCCTAATGGTAAATATCATGCACCTCCCTCAAATCACTAAAATCTTCACATTCCTTGTTACTTGCAATCATATCCTTAATCCCCAGAAATCACAAAATAATCCCTAAAACAATAAGTTTTCTTTTCAGAGTCACATTCCATGCATGCCTTCATTAAGGTTCCGGCTTCAGAGCACACAAGAGATGTTTAGGTTTAGCTAGTAGGTCTCCCTTGCAACCTCCCCATTAACACCCTGAACATTTTGATAAGCCTCTATGTTGCAGAATATCTAAACTACATATTTTGCAATCTTTCTACCTCAGGGCATGAGGACAGGATGTAAGACATGTGACGAGAAACAAAAGACTCTGTAATGGGACATAGGGTCAGTAATCCAGGCTTCATCTATTTATTTTCTTATTCTTGTTCCATACTTAGTTGTGAGGGTATGCACCCTCAATATCGACACTATAATATTAATGGGACACAATACTGAGGACAAAATATTGAAAAAAAATCGACAGGTAAGTAAGTCTAGATTTTCTCTACCTGACTCCACATTTATGTATCTACGTGGCATATATGTCCTCAAGGAACATAAATGTGGGAATAAGAATAGTAGCTCTATACTACCCTATATGCACTTACCTTTTGATAGTTTGTTCCTCAGTATTCTGTCCTCAATATTCTTGTATCACGATATTGTGGGGTCAATATTCAGTACAATCATTGTGATGATACACCCATGCCATTTAGGTTGTGACATGCAAAAGAAACCAGATCAAAAGCAAGCCACTGTAGTTAGTTTTATTCTTCTGCCACAAGGTAATGAAACTTCAATCCCATGGACAATACAGATACACCCTGATTCCTTTCTCCTCTCTACATTGCTATTTTATGCAAAAAGGTGGTTTGAGAACGAGGTTGCTGCCCTAGAGATATCGATCAGTATTGAGATCCACAACTTTAGTTGAAGATGCAGCCAACTCCTGAGTAGACTGACTCCATGTTATTAAGGGCTATCCAATTTTTGCCACTTCATATGCTTTCAAAGTCCAGGTCCTGTCCGACCTGCAATGCAATGTAAAGCAGTTGCAGAATGCTGAGTCTTCTTGTGGCCAGCATTTTCTAATATTGCTTTGTAGGCTCAGAAATTAGTGGTTCTAGCATTGTTGGTGAACCCCACTCTACTTTCGCACAACCCATCAAACCTCAGGTAGGCTTTTTTTATGGAAAGCAACCTGACATCACTTCCCAGAAGGTAAAAGATCCTTGAGAAAAATAACTGACCAATTTCGGGACACGACCTCTGGAAAGATCCTCAAACATGGTTGTGTGCATACCAGTAAACCGAAATCCTGTAGGCAGCCTAAAGGCGTTATCACCACCGGCATTACTCCTTATTTTTTCATAGCTCCAAAGGAATCTGATCTAAAGTTTCAAAACCAAGCCCTGAAGAATCTAGAATACCAGGCAAAAATCTGGTGGTGGAGCCATTAACTTTACTAGTGGCGTAACAACAAAACATATTCTATCATCATGGGACCTTCAGGCCCACCATAGCTGCCTTGAAGTTTTCATTGCTGGCAGCTATAAATTCAGGGTACCCACAGCATAAACATTATGAAACTCCACCCAGATGAAATCCACATTTCTGAGTAGAGGACAGGACAGTCAGTGACTAAACAGCCTTAGACAGAAACCCTGTCTGAAGCAGCATCTAGTTGTGTGTGTGTGTGCACGTGTGTTTGTATTTGTTTGGTTAGTATAATTAGGCCTAAATAGCTGCACCCAACCTCTAATGAAATACAAGAGCTTGAGTAGGATTAGGCAGTGACGATCGTTCTAGAGATATTTTAGGGCAGGGGCAAGGTGGACTTTGGTCCAGGGCCCCCATCTTTTATGGTACCCCCCTTCCAGTTACTATTCAAATTAAGCACAGTGTGCTAAGTGATTTACTTATAGTGTATTTTTGTTAGCCGACTAGCCCACCTCAGCTGTCCCTGGCTGTCTTGCCCTCTCTCCAAGTTAAAAAAATCATCACAGACTGACAAGTTATTTTCTGGTTGAACTGGGCATGGGCCTTAAACTTCTGCCCAGCACAGTCACACGTCCCTTTTTAAGTGCTTTCCTGCATGTTGTCTTGTGAGCCCCGAGGACACGTCACGTCTCCTTGCCAGTGCAAAGGAGCTATATGCAGAGGGAGCCAGCTAATAGTCTCTGTGTATGCCCAAGCCCCCAAAAAAGTGAATAAAGGGGTATCGTAGTGCTGTCAGTTTTCTGCTGACCTTCCTGCTCAGCTGCATTTTCCCCACATGCTCGTGAGAGATGACTGATACATATAATGTGGAAATACGAGGATTAAGACTTTGGTGTCTGTCTAGAAAATAAAAGGGGCCAAGTTTGCCTCTCTTACAAATACCCTGGAGACATATGTAGTGACTTTCTGTGCCTTCAGACAGGTGAGCGTTGGCCTTTCCACAACCTAAATAGGCCAGGGCACAGAAATATAAATATATCAGCACTGCCGGTCAAATTAATGGCTGTAAACTTTAAATGAAGCCACCATTTGTTAACATTGAACTTTATCTTTCATCCTGGTGGACCACCCCACTCCCGCACCGCCAAATCCATGGTTGAACTGCACGATTAGTAGTTTTCTCCTGGTCTAGCGGGTGGTTCTTTGGCGTTCCCATTGCGGTGCCTATGAAATAGGCTCCGCAATGGTAACATCAAAGTCATTATCTGCACGGCATGGACTGCTGCAGTGGTTTCGTTTCGTTTAAATCTTTATTTGGCTATCAAAGAAAACAGCCATAAAAGTACAGACAAAGTAATATATCTAAAAAGTATTAAAAGGCACATGATTACAATAAAAAAATTTAAAACAGTTCTTTTGCTACACTATAACACAATACTTTTCCTCGCATTAATCGATTTCAGGATAAACAATGCAACATTATAACATGTTAGAGGATCATCTAGTGTCACCAGGAATTTCATTGCTACTTTGTGTGACCAGATGCTATGGGCAATAAACAATGGTTTAAGATAAAAACACCTAAAATTATGATAAAAGCTACAGAACAGTAAAAAGTGCAATGTGCTTTGTTTACTTTTCTTATCGCAGGGGCATGGTTCCATATCAGATGGTCGCGACTTCATTTTTGGGAATGCAACAAGATAATGAGCAATGCTGCATCTCAATCTCAACAGTACAAAACGATGCTGTACATAAGTCACATATGACAAATAATTATTAGCTCCCTCCTCTAAATTAAAGGATTTGTACAAAGTGACAGTCGGTTTATTCTGCTCAGCCATTTCTCTAAGATCCAGTCTGTGCTGTAAAAAATAATCTTTAATCTCTTTCTTTGTGTAAGACAATATTTTTGAGGTATCCGACCAAACTGATATCTTGAACAGCCTTTCTAATGTGGAATTAATATATGATAGCCAGGGAATTCTTAATGCATCATTCAGATTTAGACAGTCTAAAATAATTGATCTAGTGAAGGCTGTTTCTTCCCTCTTCCAATGTGAGGCCCACAAAAGCAGTGGTCTAACCATTAAAAAGTCTTCTAAAAACCCAAGTCCCACCTTGTGATGTACAATAGTATTTGATACAGGGGACGGTAGATATAGTAAACGTTTCTGTTTGCAACGTTGTGCTACTTGCATAACCCCAGAGACCTGCCCCATAATGTGCTGCACTTACACCTTTTGCTCTGTATATGGCGACCATTTCATTAATTGGTCGATTCCCTAGTTTTGAGGAAAATGTAAAAATCCCTTGTGCTGCCCTGCTCATTTTAGCTCTAGTGTTTAAAATATGTTGGGACCATCAGCCGTTTCCCGAAAATAAAATACCAAGGTAGCAAAAGGAATTCACTGTGTGAAATGGAGTACTATCAATAAAAAAAGATTTGCAGGATTTCGGTTTAGGGCCACAGACCATAGTGAAAGTTTTTGCTTTATTAATTACCATTTTCCTTTGTGTCATAAAGTCTGAAAAAGCGTCCATTAATCTCTGGAGGCCGATTGGGGTCCGTGCTAATAATACTGCTTCGTCCACATATAATAGTATGGGTATTGAACGGCCAGCTGCCCGAGGGGCATCAGCCTGTATCATTTGTAAGTGATCATCTACCCCATTAATAAAAAAGGAAAATAAAATTGGCGCTAGCACTCACCCTTGTCGTATACCCCGCCCTACTTTAAATTTGCCTGAGCATTCTCCCCGAGGGTCGAAACGTACTTGACTGGTTAGTTTCTTGTATAAATGGGAGAGAAACCCAATGATCGCCCTAGGTGCTCCCATGGTAATCAGAGTTGGCTAGAGTAAATTGTGGTCGACCAGGTCAAATGCACTACTTAAATCGGCAAAGCATAGATAAAGAGTACCTGCCTTTGGCCTAGTATATTTGCTGATGAGTAACTCTAAGTTAATGCATTGCTCAATTGTCCCAAGTCGTTTCCTAAACTCGAACAGCACCGGGGTTAGGATCAGATGCTCTAGCGCCCATTCTTCCAATCTTAATGTCAGGACCCTGATCATCACTTTCTAGGCAGTCTAGGAGCGAGATAGGCGATAGTTTTTAGGGTCTGTTTTGTCCCCTTTTTTATATATGGGTACGATGATCGATTCTCCCCATGTCTGGGTGATCATATCTGTTACGGTTGAATTGAAAACTCTGGTTAAAATAGGTCCCCATAGATCAGGGGCAGATTTGTAGACATCAACTGGGACACCATCCGGGCCAGGGTCTCTTCCCCCGGCGCTCGCCTGAATAGTCTGATGCACTTCATCAATAGTAATATTCAGAGGCTGACACCTCCCCTCGTGCAACACCCAACCATCCTCTCCCCACTATTACTGCTGCAGTCCATGCCATGCAGGTACTGGGGTGCATGCACACAGGGGGCAAAACATGTGCCCCCCTGCATGCACCCCATGGCTCAGGGGCACCTTTGTTTCCTCTCCACCGCAGTTTTCATGGCGGTGGAACCGCCAGGAAAACCGTGGCAGAGAGGAAACCTGTAATATGCTTGATGGGACCGCAGCGGTCCCGCCAAGCATATTGCTGCCTGAGACCACCACGCCACTGCCAGGTATCTCTGATCCCTGGCGGTTGCAGCAGTCCCAGGGCGGTCCGACCGCTCTAGGTGTAATAGGGAAGTCAGAAGACCGCCACGCCCCCGTGAGTATGGTGGTCCATTGACGGTCCGTGGACCCCCAGACTCATATTTGGCCCCTAAGAATCTAGGGCGACATATATCAAAAATCCATTTTGCATTCCCTCAATAGCGAATTTTAGGTAATCACTATTTAAGGAATGCAAAATGGTATGTAAGAAAATAGCGCTTCCAACAGGGTGGCACTCGCAATTAGGTAATCGCTATTAGGTAATACCACTCCATTCATTCCTATGGGCCCAAGGGCCCATAGGTGCGAATGGTTTGCATTACCTAATTTGCAATTACCTAATTGGTAATTGCCAATTAGATGATGCAAAAGCTATGGTGCCCGGGAGCCTAAGGCCCCACAGAAACCCCCCCCCTAAAAAAATGTGCACATGTAAAGCACGCAAATGCTCTAAAGGCATGTGCGATCTACATGGCACTTTGAAAAATGCATTTTTTGTGCATTTTCAAATATTGCACATGGTTACCATTGAATGGTAATAGTATTTCCTAAATGCACAGTTTGCATTTAGAAAATGATTTGAAAATGAGCTTAGAGAATCGCAAATTGCGATTCTCTGTTTGTAGTCGCAATTTTAGGTAACTGCAAAAAATTGTGGTTACCTAAAATGCACTGCCAAAGCCTTTCATACATCTTGAAAGGCTATTTTGCATTCGCAAATGGCCGAATTTGGCAATTCGCTATGTTTGCAAAAGCAAAATGGTTTCATATATGTGGCCCCTAGTCTCTCTCTCACACAAGTAGGCTATGTTGAGGGACAGGAAATGGCTGACAAGGCAGTGTTACAAACAAAAAATGTGTGTTACCAGGTAGTAAATTATCTCAGTTGGGTGAACCGTCTGATGGTGCAATGTTAATACAACCTCTGATGGGGGCGAGGCAGCAAGCATAAGTACAATATATGTAAAAAATGGAAGGTCTCAACTTCATATCCTTTCAGTCTGACTCAAACTATCCCCGTTTCAGAGTTGACAAATAATAAATCCTATTGAGTTGTGTGCCAGTAATGTGAGTACTTTACTATGAACTTACTATGAAGTTACTTTCCCACACCAGTAGGCTCATGTCGCCTGTATATGCTTTAGGATTTTTTATGGCTCTTATGATACAAATTTACCTATTCTATTCTATTAATGGGAATTTATAAGGCGCATGGCTACCAAGAAGGGACTCCCAGCACTGTGGCAGCTAAGGAAGAATGTCAATGCCATTCCGAACAAATTGTTTTTTAACAGATTCCTGAATGTTAATTCAGATTTGATCTGTCTGCTGTGCTGTGGAATGCATTACAGACCTTATGGACCAGGAAGGTGAAGGACCGACCTCCATTCCTAGCTCTCATTTTACTGGGGATTACAAAGAATTGCTGATTAGTAGACCACAGTGATCTGGAGGGGTTGTAAGGAGTAAGTGGTTTTTGGATCAGTTTAGGACCCTTTTTTGCATCACTCAATGGGCCAGGCAGAGTACTTTGAAATGTATCCTCTTAAGCACTGGCAGCCAGTGTAGGCTAGCCAGCACCCCTGTTGATGAGTTTAGGGACTTTCCACAATCTCTGGGTTGCAACATTTTGATTAACCTGGAGTCTTTTTATGACTGCTTTGGGACTTCCCAAGTATAGGGAGTTCCCAAAGTCAAGCCGTCACATGACTAAGCCTTGTACCACTTTGCAACAAGATGGTTCGGGTAGCCATCTCAGCAGCTTTCCTAGGTTTCTTAGCATGTCGAAGCATGTTGCCGGCAGTTTTTCTTACTTGAGTGGCCATTGAGAGTTATTGTCTAGGCAAGCACCCAGACGTTTGACCTCTGTTTTGGGGGTGGGCTGACTGCCAAGAGATTCTGACCTATTTTACCTAATCAAATGAAAATGTGTAAATATGCACATTTGTAAAACAAAGTTTAACTTCGAGATTGTGTTTTGCTAGAAATGTTATTTAATACCCAATAAAGGTTTGCACTGTGCCAGCCAGTGTATTAAATACTTTCCATGTGTGATGTTAGGCCAACTTAACTAGATGCTTGAACACTTGGGACCTCATCACAAGTAGCTGGTGCAGGGATGTTAAATCCGCACCTCAAGAGCTAATGATACCAGGGTCCTACTAACTCTGATGGTGCAGAATTATTATCGATTCCAGGTTGAAGCCTGAGTAATGAGGAATTACTGGGGAAATGGTACTTCTGGGTTTGATTCCCCTACTAATTCCTAATTCTCCTTTCTCGGTATCCCCCCACTATTTTGGCAGCTTGAAGCAGCCAAAATCTCCAGGGGACACATGACAACATCTCCAGGGACTTTGTAATTCCCAATGGGAATTCCAGATGTGTTCAGTAACTGTTATTGGCACCATCAGGAATACTGAGACACTTCAGTGCCTCAAATGGAAATGTGAAAGTGTAGATACTCACTATCCCAGAGTACCTGTTTTCTTCAGAGATGTGACCGCACTCGCCCACTAAAAGTTTTGGCCATCTGCTGAGAAGCACAGGTAGCCCTTCCCTTTGAATTAAAGTAGTGCAGGAACTCAGTGTCCTAGAGTACCTTCACTTATAATGAGGCCCTTAGTAGATAATTAGCATATACTTTAAAGCAGTGGCAGGCGGTACCATACGGGGGTAATGAGGCAGGGGTCGTGGCATGGGGAAAAAAATTAAAAATCACTTACTTGATCGCCGCGTCTCTCCTCTGTCCCTCCCACATCGTCTCTCCTGCGCTCCTCAACCAAGAAGCACCCAGGCTCCATAAGCCAATCACAACGCTGCAATACAGCGTTGTGATTAGTCTGAACTCCGTGGTTCAATGCTCAGACTGGAAATGGGAGCCTGGGCATGTTCTCCACCCAGGCTGTAATGCAGCCTGGGTGGAGAATATGCAAAGTGTGCATGGCGGTTTGGCCGGGCCAAGACGGCCGGCCAAACCATCATGAGCATTTTAGAGAGCAGCAGTCACTCCTCCTCCTGGACGTCATTGGAGCCTAGCCCCACCCACCCTAACCTAGTGATTCTAAAAATAAAATGTATGCTTGTGTGTAAAGAAGCTTCAATAGTGGTGCTTGCAATGTAATATGTAGTGTTCTGTTGAGGAAGTAGTGTTGAGGATGTTTCTTTACTCTGTAACTTTTGAAGGCTTCCTTATGAGGCTCTATGTATGCAATTAATTAACTTAGCAGACCATTGTTATGATGCAGTACATAAAATGTCAACTCATTCCTTTAATTTGTAGTGCACAGGCTAAGCACACGGATGTGTTTGTTCTCTTTCAGAAAATCATTTTTAGTTCAGAGGCAAATCACAGTCCATGTTTGTGTATTTATTGAATAACAGTTTGCTAGCTTCCTTTCAATAGAATGAAAAGTACTAATTTCCAGGGCTATCGTGTTGTTCTGAATGCCCAGAAGAAGCTCATGGTGGAATGTTTCATTCCATGTTTATTTCTTCTTAGTAGTTACATCATGTATTCATCTAGCCAATCACACTCAGTTGGAAGTAGGCGATGAATGCCTTGCTAATAATTTGATTGGCTGTTATGCAAAAGTATTTTAAGAAAACAGCCCATTTATGTAATGTAATTCTATGAATTTGGGTGTTTCTATTATCTGAAAATGTTTTAGAAGATGCTGTATTTAGGAGAACAGCCAGACTGTCTTTGACTTTTTAACTGAGCAGACTGTATGTCCGTCTGATTATTTGCTTTATACTTAGTTCTGGCTTTGTATTTCTTCATAGTGACCTTATGTTTGTCCTCTTGCAGATGATGACTTTGACTATTTTGTTTGAGCTAAATCATGATTAACTAACTAATTACTTTTTGCTTTCTGTAATGAATATATTTTTGAATAAACCCATAGGGCCTGATTTTTCTGCTCTTTTAGGAATCTTGTAGTATTATTTGACACAAAAATGTTCCTACCATTCTTCTGATCCACCACGACTACTGCATCAGATATGAATTATACTCTTTAAGAAAGACTTGTCCCTCGGTCCCATTCTATGATCCAATGTGCTGAATACACCACTGGGCTTGCAGAAACTCATCTGCTGTAATAGTGTACTTGTGGAGCTCCCAAAGCATGTCCCCCTAGCAAATTCATCAACTATGCAACCTGAAAGATCTTCACTCTACCAAAGCAACATCTAGCCTCCATCCACCAATGATAGGTCAGTTAGATTCTGGCCAGTGGCATGCTCCTCATCTTGGATTATAGGGCCATTCTTGGACTATACTTGAGACATGAGTATCTTTAAATTCAGGACAAAACAAATGAGTAATAGTGTAATAAGTGCTATATGTAGCGCTATTTAAAAACATTTTATTATTATTAATATTCTACCACCTGGTCAAAAAACTTTCATCTCCTACATATTCCAAAACCTGTAACCACACCAAATCTTGCTACCCTTCCATCCATTTTCTTGCCCACCTCGAAGGAAAACGGTCCCCTTGATCACTGGTCTAAACTCTCTCAGACTTTAAAAACGCTCTTAAAAGGCATTTCCTTAACTGTAAATGCAATCTTGCTACAAAGACATTCTGTTGACTGTCCTCTCCCACTTTCACCATTCTCTCTGTCCTGTAGTCTGATGTATAATGTTTAATATTTTTATTATGTTATACAGTAATGTATGTACTGACCTACTCTATTATTGTAATGCTTCATCTTTTCCTTGAACTTCACTGGTTTATGTAATCATCCAGTAAATAATGTCCTTATTTAATACTGGTTTATTATGTGCATTGTTTGCTGTCGAAATCATATTGCTTCTAAGGAAATACAAAACACAAACACACAACTATGACACTGGGGATGCAAATAAGGCAGGCAGTCTGCCTCTCTGGAAAATGCATCTCATACTGTTTTTCAAAATTAAATAAAATTGCACAACAATGTGCCCCCGAAGTTGTGTTCATATAAACATTGTCTACCTCTCAGTTAAATAGGGTACTTTCTATTTTTCAATTCAAGCGAATTGGACGTTGCTTATAAATGTGACTCAGGCTGCGTTCTTTTTAACATACCAGGGGGCAGATTTACAAGCCCCTTGCGCCACTTTTGCGCCGCCGTTGCGTTACTTTTGTGACGCAGCGGCGACGTAAACCATGCGCCACGTTGCGCCTTATTTACAACGTGATGCATCTAGGGAGATGCGTCACGTTGTAAAGCCCTGCACCACACGAAACCTGCGTCAGGTCTCATGTGGGCGTTCCGTCGCAGGAAAGCCTCGTAAAAGTGACGCAGTGAAATCTACAAGATTTCACTGAGTCACTTTTCCGACGCCGCTGCGACAAATCCTTACGCCTGCTTCAAGCAGGCGTAAGGAGTGGCGCACCACGTTAGAGATGGGCGGCCCACGAGCATTGCTGGAGTTGCGTCGCACTTGCGACACGACTCCAGCAATGAGCCACCCTTCCGACGGGAGATGCGACACGCATCTGTTTATCTTTGCGCCACGGTGCACTGCATAGTAAATGCGGTGCACCTGTGGTGGCGCAAGGGTAAACTTGCGTGACGCATCTTTCCTGGCGCATCTCTGCTGATTTGCAGGGATGCGCCAGGCATTGTAAATCTGCCCCCTAGCCTATCTTCTTGGCAACCCTCTATACTCATTCTTTATTAATTATAATTCAATTTGAGTTGTGAAAAGACAGCAGAACGATTTAGTAGAAGAGTGATGTGGGATAATATACGTTTATTGTGTAAAGAGTGCGTCCTCATGCAGCCTCTACACCAGCTGAGGCTTTCTCTGAGGCAAGCCATCTGAACCTTCTAAATTAACTCCCTTGAGAGTTCAAAATGAACTCCAATGAGAGTTCTAACGGACATACCAATGTACTGAACATAGAGGGGAGCATCCCAATACAGTAAGTACCACTGCAACATGTGTTTAACAATCCTAGTCATACTCAGGGCCGGTTTTAGGGCAGTGCGACCTGTGCGGCTGCATTGGGCTTGACCTGGGGAGGGGGCGCTGACCTCAGGAGGGGGTGCTGAATTTAGCAATAATTTACGATTTCAAAACACATTCTGCAGAGTTGCTTGTGCCTCCAATTTTAGGCAGCAATAAAAATGTCAAGACAACTCTTTTGATTAATGTTCCTATTAGAGAGAGATCAAAGTTTTGTCTGGTGGCATAAAGTGGGGCAGAGGGTTAATGTGCCTTCTGCAAAGAACTCGTACGGTGAAGATCACGGATCTGTATTTTATGTGGATAGCTGAGTGGATTACTGCTTTTGGTACAGAGGTCCTTGTGTTACCACAGCTCATAAGAGACGACCCTAATATAGGACATTGACGGTTACGAACTGTCATCAAAGAGCTGCATGCAAGCTGCATAAAATAGGTCAGGGCGTTATGGTGTTTTCCCCCAGTCTTTCATTATCTATTCCTAATGTTGCTAAAAAGTGTTTATTTGGGTAGATATACATTCTTATTAGTAAAGCCAGCCTTTACCAGCACTTTAAAACAAATGAAATGTATGTGAGAGAGGGGCTCTTTAGAGATAAGGGGCACTTTTGCCCAGTGGTAGTCAGGAAATTCGAGGAGGAAGTCATTGTGGGGGGGGGGCAAAATGGATTGTTGTACCTGGCGCCACCAGCGCTAAAGCCGGCCCTGGTCATAGTTACATCATAGAGATAATCCATGTCTAGATTATAACAAGTTGTGAAAAAGTATCTGCCTACTGTGACATTCCTTACAACAACCCTTATTTGCCGTGCTACAGTTTTATTTTTCAGGTTTAGAATGAAAATGAGTCCGGGCTGCATTATGAACAGTTGCGCTGGCTTAAGGTGCACAACGCAGATCCCTGCTGGTCCTGAGGCGCAGGGGGCTCCAACTGTTCAAGGGCCTGGAAGCCCTTCAGAGGGCCTACAATCAGTCCAGGGCCAATGAATATCTGTGAGATATGGGAGACTTAGCAGCATCTCTTCACATTCTGCAGGGGGGGCCCTTCATTCTGTGTTACACCACTGGATGGCTTGCAGCTGAGGGTGTGTATGTTTGAGCTTGCAGGCCCTGCATTCACAAAGGTAAACTTACACATTCATGTAAGTTTACTATTTTTGTGGGTATTCACAAACTCAGAGTTTAATTTTTCTAAGAGCAATTTTATGACTGCGAGATTCCGTAGTCAGGGCGGAGAACTCCTCACATAAAAAGTTGGACAGGCCTATCTTTTTATGTGTGCAGTCTCCGCCATTGAGTGCGGAATCCCCACAGTCGTAAAATTACTATTAGTAAAAGATAACTCGGAGTTTGTGAATTCCAGTAAAATTGTAAGCTTACAGAAAAGTATGTTTATCTTTGTGAATCAGGCCTACATTTCATGCATTTAGCACCTAATTTCCGCTGAACTACAAATAGCCAAAGTCTGAAACAGAGGTGGGAAAACGCAGTTCACTATTTCCAAGATGTACTTTCTGCAGTTTCTGCACTAACTTGAAAAAATTCCAAGTTGAATGTATGCATTACAGGCAGTTCTAACGTATAAACTGATGGTCTGCTTTTCTCCGAGCAAGTGCAGCTCATGACCAAGGCAAACCTCTCCCGAACCTTCAAAAGATTGAACATGGGCAAACTCTGAATCTCCTGAAATTCTGCAATGTTTTAAAGTTGAATGAATGTACACACCCACATCTAACTACACAAACTGAGCCGGATTAACAAAAAACTTTGCAAAGATACTCCTTTCGAGATATAGCTATGCAGCGGGTAAATTTACCTTTTTTCATTCCTAATAAGGAGTTCTGGAAAAATCGCGACCATCGCAGCTTTCCAGGAGTAGTCTTTTTCATATACATTTACACCTGTGTAAATCCACAGGATCTACTTTCACGTAGGTAATATTTTCCCTATGTGGAAACAGTTTCACCGATCCTTTTTGTGTTTTTGAGGCTGTTCCCACCACATTAACCCTGCGAAAAATATTCACCCTTGCTCTTGACAGAATTAAGGGCCAGATGTACGACCGTTTTTTGCAGTTTCAAACAGGTAATCAGCCCGTTTGCACCAGCAAAATAGGTCTGCCCTATGTACAAGCCCTATTTTGCGAGTCAGTAACCTATTACCGACTCGCAAAATAGGGTTTGTGGCTCGCTATTAGGAAGGGGTGGGCCAAAGGCGTCCCTTCCTAATAGCGAGACGCACTTCAATGTACGATTGTTTTGCGATCGCATTTGCATATACAAATACAAAATTTTAACATGTACATTAATACATCTGTTTGTTCGGTTCACATCACAGAATTATGCAGTTAACCTTTTAGCATATGTATATTCTTTTCTTCCATGCCCAATGCATTACTATCATTACCATCATGCATGATATTTAATTGTTTTTCAGCACTGAGTAACAGTGCTTTGTTAAAAAGGATGACTAATGATTTACTCTGCACATTGTCACATTTGTTTTTATTGTTACAGATTTGGCCCCTGATGAAGGGACACATGTCCCGTAATGCATTGGGCATGGAAGAAAAGAATATAAGAGTTTTTTTATATGTTTATGAAGATTTGAGGTGAGAATACCTCATTTAAATACAAATTATTTTGTGGGAAAAGTAAAAGATTGTAAGCATTTGTTTTTTGCAAAAGTGCACATTGGAACAAGTACAAGTACTTGAATGTATGATTTTGATGTTTTCAGGGCATGTTAGACATCATGCCTTCCAACGTAGCACGCGAGAGTTAAAAAGGATTATTCATTTATAATTAGGGTTTAGACAAGGCGAGCTCCACTACCAGTCATCACAGCACGGGGAATGTGTTACATTACATTCCCAGTACTTTTCCTGGAAACCTGAACCAGGCTCAGATTTTCAGGAATACTATGATGAATGCTTGTGAATGTCCAAAAGAAGAAAATCCGCACCTGCTCATAGAAGTACCACTATGTGTGGATTTATAAAGTTTTCTTTCTAGCGCAACCCTCAGAGTGTCTTTTGGCAGAAACCAGGCTGTGCAAAAGATTGTAAATATGAACAAACTTCCATGTTTTCATGTGTTCATATGAAAAGCATCACATCTCTAGACCACCCATAGCAAGCTCTTGGGAGCAGATTTACTCCCTACATAAAACTACACAATGTTGGTTTAAGGTTACATGGAAGTAAAGCAATCTATGAATGAAATGTCATCTGTGCAGATAAACTGAACTTAGGTACGCAAATCGCTTTCTGAATCTGGCTTCTTAGCTCCAACTTTCACGGTAGGTTTAATTCCCAAATCGACTTATAGCGCCTATTGTTTTTATGAAACTACCCCAGATATTTGTAAAATCACTTGCAGATGTTTGCTCCCAGGTAAAATGTTGTAAGCTGAAGTTTGTGTTCACAGGAAGAATAGCGTTTGTACTCCCATTTCAGGTACCCACTCGTTCATCTCTGAAGCCCTGTTGCGCTACAACTCCCTGTATTTTCTGGACCTCTACAGATCAATCCAAATGTAACTCCTCACAGTAACTTATCGTATAGTTAAAAAATAACTGCTGAAAATGTACTTTTCTTATAGAGTATTGATAACATGTTAAAAAGTAATAGCACGTTAATTTTATTACCCTTTCAAATAGTTGGATGCTTCCATTGCTTGATTTATAACATTCAGTTGTTCTATGGGTAAGTTTAGGTATTGCATCTCTAATCAAGAACCGCTGGACCCAAAAATGGGACCCAGGCTATGGCGATTAGGTAAAAAGCTGAATAAATATGTAATAAAAAAACTAGAAGAAAACCAAAAACAACCAGAACTACTGAATAAAATATCTCCGTCTGGGCACAGGCTTGGTAAATAAAATGAGCATAAATCGGCTAGCTCATTGTCAACGACTTTGAAGCCACTTAACTAATTTAATAGGCTCTGGAATGCAGTAATTTGTTAGGATGTTTTTGAATCACATGCCAAAAAACATTCTGCACGCGAGCCAAAAAAGAAAAGATAAACAGTGTTTGCACATCTTTGCTGATGTTAAGTCCATTTTACTCCAATGTTTAGTTTTGGAATCGCTCATGCTTCATTTATGACTCCTATTGGCCACCATTAGCTTCATAAATGCAATATTGATGTTTGATCACACACAAAACATAGGGGCATATTTACAAGCCCGGGCCGATTCACAAAAGTAATCTGAGACAAAATCCTAACTTTACGACTTTCGGTATTCACAAAGGGCATTTAGGAGTAGTAAAGTTAGGATTCCTAACTTTACTACTCCTAAATGCCCTTTGTGAATACCGAAAGTCGTAAAGTTAGGATTTTGTCTAAGATTACTTTTGTGAATCGGGCCCCCCATTCGCCACGGAGCAACACTTTTTTTGATGGTTCGGTGGCATAGCACCATTTCCCATATTTACAAGGTGGTGCTAAGCCACTTAATGTGGGCTAACGCCACCTTGTAAATATGCCCCTTAATGCCACAGTCCTCTGCCGCAAAGGGGCATGCAAAGGGTGTTGCAGTGGGCGTTCCACAGCAACACCCATTGCTTTTTGACACTGCCCCAGATTTACAAGGCTGAGGCAACGCAAAAAAATAACCAAGGAATACCTGGTCTTAGCATGGCAATGCGAGGAGAAATTATTAATTTCTCCTCATTTTTTGCTCTTTCTATGTGTACTGCATTCCGCAGCACATGTAGAAAGAGCAAATCGCCATTATTGATTGTTGATGTGCAGGCAGGTGTCCCTTCTTGCAAATAAACAATCGCCCCTGCAGCGCAGTCACCCTCACAACATGCCGGCAGCGTGCCTGCGCTGGCTCTAGGCAGCTTTTTTTGTGCCAGTGCTAGGGGAAACACTTGGGGGCGCTGTATTCTTGTAAATACAGTGCATCCCTGTGTTTAAAAAATGGTGGAGCGTGGCGTTGCCAAATTTGGCGTAGCACCGCGCTCCGACATTGTTTTGTAAATATGCCCCATAATCTATTAAGATTATTGGTTTTGCCAATTTGCTTCTTATTTACTTAGTCAAAGACGGTCTGAGCTTTTACAGATTTCCATTTGATTATCAGTAGAATGCAGAGGGTACTGCTTCCAATAATTGTAAGATCAGGGTGATTAATTTCTATGACTGATGTAAAGTTACAGTCATGGAAGAACTTCAGAGTTTTACGACTCATAATGACCTTCTATTATTTTCCAAGGTAGATTTTAATAGTGCTGGTGATCTGCGGGGCAGTGAATTCCCTAATTCAGTAATCGTGGCAAACGCAATTAGAAGTTGATGTACGCATGTTATTATGTCCTGCTACGTTTAATGTAGGTGTTCTAGCAATTGATTTTGTCTATGCTAAATTGAGTTGTATGCGTCAGTAGTACATTGTGCATTATTACTGATAGTTTATACTGCAGGAATGAGGCTTAAACATCAATTTGACACATTTAATTTTGAAATAAATTTCAAATTTTTGTGCTTCCATTGCAAGACATTTTGCGCTAAGCAAACAGAAAAAGCTACATTGGGCCCCATTCCGACCTGGCTGTTACAATGTGGATTAAGACTGGAATTGCTATTATTGCGAGGTATTGCCACCCCATTTAGGCCATGGTTACAAGGTTGCTTAATTTTTGCGTAGGAATCCCTTGTGGCTGGAAATAACATTTCTGTCCCGTATCCCTGCACATAATCCCAGCTCTGATGAGCATTTCTCCCCGCAATGAGGAATAACACGTGTACCTTGATTTAAGAGATCCAAATTCACAAGCCTTATCACCATTCCACCGAAATACACAGCCATCTTCCACTTGCTTTGAACGGGTGGTAAATGGAAGGGGGCAGCAGATAGTGGCAGGCGGGCAGGGCATGAGGAAACTGCAATGGCTGCGGCCTGGCAGGGGAAGCTTTCCATGCCCCTGTGCCACCAAAGGAGGAAGCGCAGGAGACAAGACTCGGCTGCAATTGCAGTCTCAGCATCAAGTGATTTTATGGCTGAAATTGCCAACCAGTAAGGGCACATCTGGTATTCCTGCATTCGGGAAATCTGAATGAAGGAACACCAGTTCCTTTGTAATTGGGCGGAGCAGTTTCCCATCCAGTCAGTTACAAGACTGTGGCCTAAAATAGGCAACAACATGCAGTACATGGAGCTACTGGACCATTGACCATAAGCTTTCCAGTGATTCGGGGTCCCTTTCTGCTTACAAAGTGCACCTCTTGTGAGCAGGTGAAATTTGCGACTTTAAAAGCAAATGGCAACATTTGATGCAGTATTACCAGCAGTGGCAATACCACACAGTAACACAGCACCTGGTAACTTTTGTAACTTCAGAAATGTCATTCATCAGTAGGTAGAACACAATTTCTGTTTTTCTGCTGACCTCAGACTACTTTGTGCATTACTGTCATTTTTCCTCTTATCGATTCATATAGGGGAGATATTTCAGGAGTATTGAGGTGTAATGAGGAAAAGTGCCTTCCAACATCTGTTGACCAGAAAACCATATCTGCTATGTTGCTTTATGGTATAGGTCACAGGATTTATCCGCAGTATTTTCTTTGTTGAATTATATTCCATATCCCATTGAAGTGCTATATTGTGAATTGCTTTAGCATATTGTAGCAAGCTTTTTCAAAGTTACCTTTTGAATGTAACAATTCCATCTTCCATTTTGTCTATTGAACAAAGTTCTGCACCACATGGTAAGTTAGCTCTACCAGCTGTATCAAATACTTCTTTCAGATATTTTACAGGGCGATAGACACTAAACGTCATAGGTGGAATTCACCAACAAACTGTAGGGAACCAGAAGGCTACTAACCAAACTTGGAAAAATGAAACTCACAGGACTGGACCAAACAAGTAACAGGTGGTTGTGTTCAACCTTGACATTGTGCACTGTAAGTGAGAATTTGTATAAGTCACAGTGGTGCAACCAAACGATATAAAGCCCTACAGGACCTTTCTATTTTAGGCAAAATTGTTTGTCGAGACCTTCATTTCTGACCAGAAATGCACACTGAGTTTTCTAGGATTGATGATCCCTCATATGAATACATATGAAAGTAATTTGTTAGCAGAGATTTCTGTGATATTCTCTTGTGTGTGACTCCTTTTTGGGTCAGACTCATCCAGTTTGTCACTTCTATTAATATTTTTGTGCATTTTGAAATAATGAATGAAGAGACATTACTTTAGTGAGACAATGCCAGTTTAAATTGATTTAATCTCTCTCTTTTTCAAAAGAATATCAAGAATTGTGATGGCAGAGGTGCAGCAACAGATGTTGATGCACGGTAATGTAGCATACCAATGTTGCAACTAATGGCAGATGGGCTGTCTTTAAGGATGTCCTAGTGACTCTTGTAATTTGAAAAATCTCACACACACACACAAAGAGACCCACACACCCACACACACACACACACATCTATTGAATAAAAACAAACTCTGAGATTCACTGAAAAAACAAATGTTAAGGTGACATTATAGTTAGGTGAAAATGTCAGTACAAATGTAATATTTTGAACTCAAAACCCACAGGAATTCACCAGTTAAAGTCAACTGAAGTAGCTATAACTCATGTCCTTGCCATGCACTGCTTATGATGTCATATATTACATGAGTCATGACGTTATATGACATCATTGATAACATCAATGATAACATCTTAAATAGCTACATTGATGACAAAACTGTTCACGGTGAGGGCATGAGTTATAGTTACATCAGTTAACTATGCCTGGTAAATGTTGGTATATATGTATATATATATTCACTGAAAAAACCATAGGTTTTAGGGACAGTTATAGTTAGTTGGACATTGCACTCGTACAAAACCCGTGAAATTCCCCGTTATAGTTAGTCCAGCTAACTATAACTCGCGCCCGCAATGCACTGCTGATGACGTCACATATTACATCACTCATGACATGGTCAGTGACATCACTGATGACATCACTGATGACATCTCAAATGACATCACTGATGACATCACTGATGACATCATCCAGTGACTGTGTGTTTCTGTAAAGTTTAAATATTTTTAATATATATAGGAAAAGACGTATTGAAGAATGAGTGGGTGTGTAAGTGTCTGTATGGATGATTTAGTAGGTGCGTGACTGACTCTATAAGTGAGTGATTTAACGTATCTTACTGAATGCATGGGTTAGTGACTAAACTGGGTGAATGTCTGTATCCGTCTGTCTGTTGCTGTGTAAGTGGCTGCATGTGTTTGTGAATAGCTACATGAGTGTCTATATGAGTTATTGAATGCTTGTCTGAGTATCTGTATGGGTGCCTGAGTGTTTGTGTGGGAGGGGTGTGTGCAACTCTGTGCATAGATGTGTGAGTGGGTGATTCACTGGGTGGATGGTTTCAAGAGTGCAACTGTGATAGACTGTATGGGTGGGTAAGTGTGTGTAAGAGTGTGTTAGTGAGTGAATGTATGTCCCAGTGGTACATGTGTGAGTAACTACATATGTGAAAGGCAGTATATATGTGTGTTGGAGTATATAAATAGCTATAAGCGAGAGTGAGTGATTGTGATAGTGGCTGTATGGATGAGTGTGTGCTTGTACCAGTGATTGTATAAGAGCGTAAGAATGTGCTACTATTTGTATGAGTAAGTGAGCTGGTGTGTGTATAACTGTATAGGTGAGTAAATGGTAGTGTGTTTAATTATTTGCATGACTGACTAGGTGTGTGAGTACCTCTATGGATGAGTGGCGGTGTTTGAGTGTCTATATAGGAGTATGAGTGCATATGATAGTCCTGTACTGAGTGACCGTAAGTATGAGTGACTGTACGGGTGAGTGAGTGGATGTGTGCGTAGACCTAAGAATCAGTGAGTGGGTATGTAGTTATTGGTGTTGGAGTGTCTATGGTTTTGCGAATGGCAGTCTGTAATTTAGAGTGGGTGTATCAAAGGTTATATTAGAGTGTGAGGAGGTGCATCAGATTATCACGTGGATGATGTCATCAGTGATGTCATTTGAGATGTCATCAGTGATGTCATCAGTGATGTCACTGACCATGTCATGAGTGATGTAATATGTGACGTCATCAGCAGTGCATTGCGGGGCGCGAGTTATAGTTAGCTGGACTAACTATAACGGGGAATTTCACGGGTTTTGTACGAGTGCAATGTCCAACTAACTATAACTGTCCCTAAAACCTATGGTTTTTTCAGTGAATTTCAAAGGTTTTTTAAATGCTAATTTGTAACTATAACGTCCCTGAAACCTATGGTTTTTTCAGTGAATTTCAAAGGTTTTTTAAATGCTAATTTGTAACTATAACATGTCTGAAACCTACAGTTTTTTCAGTGAATTTCAAAGGTTTTGTAAATGACAATTTTTAAATGTATTAATTGTTATATAAATTTTTTTCATACTGATTTCCAAATTTTTTAGAAACAATTTTTTTTTACATATTTTATTTTTTAAATTACATTGTAATTACATTATACATTACATTACAAAAAATACTTTCTCAGAATGAATTACTTTAGTTTAATTACTTTGCACATAGGCAATAGACTTTTAAGTACAGTAGTTACAGTTGTTGCAATGGGCAACACATTTTCAAACACAATGCAACATTCAGCTCAATGTGAATTTCTAGTTAAATGCAATTAGTTACTTTATGGATTACTTTTCTAACCACATTACTGGATCCTAGATTCAGTCCTGGGACATCTCCTGTAAACAGTTGAGTAAAAGCATTTTGGTTACAGTCGTGATTTTTAAGGAATATTATTGTACTTTAAAAGTTCACACTTAGAAACTTTTTCTCATAGAATCACCAATGTTATCCTATGGAAGGAAATTCACTTAGAAGTTAAAAACTGTTATCGTTACTTTTTCTTACTCAGTGTTGGATCCTGGATCCAGCACTGGTGCATCTCCTGTAAACAGTTGAAAGAATGCGTTTAAGTCATACAGGCGATTTTTAAGGAATATTTGTAGTTTGTGAAAATCGACACTGAAACTTTTCTGCTGAAAACCAGACAATGGATTCCTATGGAAGGAAATTCAATTTACTGGTAAGTACGGTTATAATTACTTTTCAAGATCAGTGCTGGGCTAAAAGATGCAGCACTGGGTTCTCTCCTGATATTAGGTGAGTAAATCGGAATTCGTAGTTCGGCTGATTTTAGAGGAATATTATAAAGTTCCAAAACTCCACACTTAAAAGAATTTCCAAGTGAAACCAGTCAATGTTAGCCTATGGAAGGAAATTCAAGTTACTGGTAAGTACGGTTAAAATTACTTTTCAGGATCAGTACTGGGCTCAAAGATGCAGCACTGAGGTCTCTCCTGATAACAGGTGAGTAAATCGGAATTCGTAGTTCGGCTGATTTTAGAGGAATATTTGTATGTTACAAAAATCGACACTTAGAAACTTTTTCAGCAAAAAGCAGGCAATGATATCCTATGGAAGGAAATTCAAGTTACTGGTAAGTATGGTTAAAATTACTTTTGAGGATCAGTACTGGGCTAAAAGATGCAGCACTGAGGTCTCTCCTGATAACAGGTGAGTAAATCGGAATTCGTATTTCGGCTGATTTTAGAGGAATATTATAAAGTTCCAAAACTCCACACTTAGAAGAATTTCCAAGTGAAACCAGTCAATGTTAGCCTATGGAAGGAAATTCAAGTTACCGGTAAGTACGGTTAAAATTACTTTTCAAGATCAGTGCTGGGCTAAAAGATGCAGCACTGGGTTCTCTCCTGATAACAGGTGAGTACATCGCAATTCGTAGTTCGGCTGATTTTAGAGGAATATTTGCACAATGGTGAAGGAAGGGGGTGGGGCCTGAGGTGACATGTCTGCAAACACGCCCTGTGGCGCGTTTTAAGTTGGAGAATTAATTCCTCCTCAATCCCGAGGGTCCCTAGGGGCCAACTAGCCCACCAGATACCTCCAGTATGCGCCAGAGAGCTGCATTGCAGAGAGGTGTTCAGAGGCCACGCCCCTTTTTACAACACTCTGTTTCTACCCTGCCCCCTTTTTGCGCTTTGTGCACTTGTTTCTGTCCCTCGGTTCTACCGAGGGACAAAATGGCTGCCAACACTTCCTGATTTGGAGTGTTGACAGCCACTTCACAGCCAATTAGCATGCAGCTCGTGATCGGGAGGGTACGCGGACCCTACTCGGCCATAGATATATATGTGACTTTACTTTTGATTTTCTCAGGAACTACTGAACGGATTTACACCATTTAAGCAAAAGGCACGACACTGAACCAAGGGCTACCTCTTTGCCAAATTTGGTGTAATTCCGTTCAGCAGTTCGGGCTGTAGCTGCGACTAAAGGTTCCTATGGAAAAATGAATGGGGAAAACGCATTTTGGGACCCCCCTTTTTTCTCGGCCCCCGCTTGACGAATCACCCCGAGACTTTCAGGATAGGAGCGGACCGGAGAGCCCCAACAAGTTGGAAACTTTCGCGAAGATTCGTCAACCGGCGCCAACGTTATTTCAAATAGAATGTTGCGGATTTCCTATGGAAAATAGGTCTTAACTATAACTATCTACTGGCGACCGCCAGTAGATAATATATATATATATATATATATATATATATATATATATATATACCTCTTCGATAACCCTTCTCCACGGGCCGTAAATGAGGCGCACACTAGGGGATTGTATTTTCTTCAATTTATTTTAGCCACAAACAAAAAAACACCCGACAGACGCGTTTCGGCTACACGCCTTCATCAATGTTGGTAGGGTCAACAATTGCATTCATTTTTAAAATTAAAATCATAGAGATAGAAAGGAGCAGTAGTTCATTTTCATTATGGAAATCAAGGAAGGGTTAGCTGTGTTCCATAGCAGGACATAGGTTTTAGCGGCGGCCATCTTGTGATGTTTTATAAATCATGCAATTCATTAATGCATACGTATTGCCTGCTACATCCTATTTATCATTATATTGTGGACATTTCCTTTATACAAACTATATACAGCTATTTACATTCTGTACAACTGATTAACCATTTTGTATATATACACTTATAAGAAAATACCGCCCTGAATGGGCAATGGGTGTTGTCTGTTAGGTGGTCATATATTCTTTATCGACAATTGTATAGACCGAAGTGTTACTAATTTAGTTATCATGCCCTGAATGGGCTATCTCCACTAGTTCTTCAATCAAAATTACATTCCAATCACCTCCCATCAACATTTCAGTGTACTGTAAATTGTGTAAAGATTCTTCATATAGGTCGTGTCCACAAGTGTGTACCTGTCATTGAAATAAATAGTGCCCTTCCTTCCCTATGTACAAGTGTGATTCAGTGCAAATAATATATCTTTATTCAATAACCTTATCAGTATTTACAAAGAATTCCATATCTTATTCTCATGGAATATGTATCCATAACTCTTCCTCGTTGTTCAAGCCTGACGGACTTTTAGTTTGCATCTCAATTATATATTTCGATTCTAACTTCCACAGTTTCCTTACTCTGTCCCCTCCCCTTTCATCTTTTGGGATGTGATCGACACAGAAAAACTTTAAGAGGTTCTGGTTAGACTTGTGATGCTCCTGAAAGTGGCGTGCCACTGGGTACACAGTATCTCGGTTCTTTATAGCACGCATGTGCTCGAGAACTCACTTTTTAGTTGGGTGGATGGTACTCCCCACATAGTTAAGCTCACATGGACAGGTCAAACAATATACCGCAAAATCTGTGTTGCAATTCATAAGTTTGTTAATTTTCTTCTTTATTATTCTGCCCGGGATGGTAAACTCCTTGACCTTTTTACAATTTTTGCATGCCTTACAGTTCATGCAAGGGTAAAATCCTGTTACCGTGTCCTTCCTTACTGGGTTCTTGGGAAAGTGGCTCCTTACTAGTTGGTCTTTCAGAGCCGAACCTCTCCTGTAGGTTATCAGGGGGTTCTTTGATATGTGTGGCCCTACAATGATATCTGATTTAAGAACCTTCCAATTTTTCCGAAAGATTTGGAAAACGTCTGACGATTGGGCTGAGTATTCCGTTATCATCCTTATATCGCCTTTTTTCTCCTGTCCCTTTCCTGAGGTTTCTCTCTCTCCTAGTATCAGATTCTTTCTTTCTAGATGTTCAGCTTTCCTCTCTGCTCCTTTCAACACTCTTTCTTTGTATCCTTCTCCCTGAGTCTATTAAATGTTTCAGCCTTGGATTTTTGGAATTCTTTATCTGTTGTACAATTCCTTTTTATTCTCACAAGTTCTTCATAATGGACCCCCTTAATCACGCTATCGGGATGGAAACTCTCAGCATGCAACGTGCTGTTTCCAGCTGTCGGCTTCCGATAGAGTGTTGTCTGTATGTTATTATCTTCTATATAAACTAATAAGTCTAAATAGGGTACTTGTGTGTCACTGATACATTCTGTGAATGTCAGATTACATGTATTGTCATTGAGAGCCGCTACATAGATTCCTGCCTCTTCTCGTGTCCATTTCCAAATGATGAAGAGGTCATCTATATAGCGGGTCCACAACACAATGTTTTCCAACCACTTCTCATTGTCCCCTGCCCAGGCCACGTGCTTCTCCCACCAGCCCATGAATAAATTTGCGTAACTGGGGGCGAAGCACGTGCCCATTGCAGTTCCCTGCTCCCGATGGTACAATTCCCCTGAAAAAAGAAAAATGTTGTTTTTCAGACAGAAAGATGTTAACTCTACAAGCATCAGGTTATGTTCGTAAAATTTTGCATTCCGTTTCTTTAAGAAGAACTCCATCGCCCTCAACCCCTTGTCATGTTCTATGCTCGTATACAGACTTGTTACGTCTAAAGTAATGAGCAACATATCCGACTCCCATTGGATATCAGAGATAGTACGTAAAAAGTCCTTTGTGTCCTTTATATAGGAGCTTAAGTCTTTAACCAGTGGATTTAGAAAACAATCTATATATACTGAAATGTTCTCCAGTAGACTGTTGAGCGAGGACACTATTGGTCTGCCCGGTGGATTTTTATTACATTTGTGCACTTTCGGCAGATGATAGAATGTTGGAATTTCTGGTGTTTCACAATAGATGAACCTGAAGTCCACATCTCCCAATATCCCTTTGTCCCTCCACTTTATCAGGATTTCATGGAACTCCGTAATGCTTTTCTCATACGTAGCTCGAGTGACAGATCTATAGCAATCTTTGTTCGACAATTGCCTCCACGCTTCCTTTTGATATTGTTTTTTGTCCATCAATACGACGTTCCCTCCTTTGTCCGAGGGCATTATAATTAGATCTTCATCATTTTTGAGATCCATAATTACTTTTCATTGGTTCCTTGAAATATTTTCTTTCCTGAGATCAGGGCCTCTTGATTGTAATTTTTTAAGGTCCCATATGACTAAGTCATGGAAAGTGTCAATTGCATCATGTGCAGTTTGGGGGATTACATGTGACTTGATTTTGATGTTGCTGGTAGCTCCCACTTGTGTTATTCCAGCTTCCTCTAAAATTCTCATTGTATCAATTTGACTCATGGTACTTCCCTCAGATTCTAGTTCTTGTAGCAATTGCACAGTCTCAATGTCAGCTCCAGTAATAATATCCTCCTCCATCTGAACAGATTCCGTTGGGGGTTTAGATTTCGTGAGGTGCAGGAGGTGCAGTTTCATTCATTTTATTTTTCTTATGTACTTATATAAGTCTATGCGCACGTTTGCATACTCGAATTGTGCTGTGGGGCAGAAAGTGAGACCTAGTTCAAGTACTCTTTCCTCTTCTGTTGTTAAAAGTCTCTTTGATAAATTCACGATTGTTTGCTTTCTGATCACTTTCTCTTCCCCCCTCGTTTGCTCTGTGTCATCATCTGTTCTGATGTTGTTGCTTTTTCCTTTCCTGCCCCTTCTTGCCCTCCGTTTCCTTTCCCTCTCTGAGGTGGATGGGTTCTTGCTGCCGGTCGTTGTTTCACTTGCCTGATTAGCTGGTATTCTTGAAAAAAAGTAGGAATTGCTTCCCTATCTTTTCGTGCCGGTTGCTCCCCTTCAGATATTTCCACCTCCGACTCTGATGTCTCTCTGGACGAGACCTCCTGTGTTCTCTGTTGCATCAATTGCTTCCTAGGACCTTCAAACTTTTTAGCAAAGGTTAATATTTTTCCAGACTCGTAATCCTCCTCGTCCCGGAGGTATTTCGTTTGCTTGCGATGCTTGATTACGCTCTCATAATCTGTTAAGCGTTTCTTCATCCGTTGTTGTAGTTCATCTTTTAGTTTGGTATCTTTCTCCAAGGCTATTTCTCCTTCAATGATTTTAATTTCCTCTAATAATTTCTGTCTGTCACTCCATTCGTACTTAATGAGTATTTTCACCATGCCCGTAGCGGACTCATGCGTATATTCAGACCATTCTTGTAAAAGCAAAGGGTCTGGGTTCTCATAAGAGGGGGTTGTATAAATTCTGAGCCCCCTTGGTATCCGGTTAGCGTCAAGGTATCTTTGCAGGGAGGTAGCCTCCCACCACTTTCTAGTTTCTTTCTCGTATGTTTTTTCTAGCCTGTTGTACAAGGATCTTAGGTTATTGGATTTCGTTTGTACTCCCGTGCCCACTTGCAATTCAGTGTTCGGTTTCCGTGCACTTTTACAGAAAATGCTTTCTGCTGCTTCTTCTCTCTCACGATCAGAAAACATACTCCGTTTCCCTTGTTTCCAAATGTGGCTTTCACTGTATGTTCTAGGACTCTTCCCCCAACGTGTCTATCACTTCAGTCAGTTTACGAAAGTCAAAAAGAAGGCGGCTCCGCTTACAGGTAGGATTCCTGTCCAGCGCCCCGTGTCCTCCGACTCGTGGCATCCGGCGTTTCTCCTTACACGGTGCTGCGTCGCCCTCCCTTCTCCCGATTCGTCTTCTCCAGCTGGAGTTTGCTCGATTCTGCAAGCCAAGACGTGTGACGGAGCCAGCAGCAATAATCCAATTTTGCGATGCGTTCAACCGCTGCTTCTCTCACGACACGGGTGCAATGCTCCGCGTTGGTGAGACGCGAACTCTATTCCTCTTCGATAACCCTTCTCCATGGGCCGTAAATGAGGCACACACTAGGGGGTTTTATTTTCTTCAACTTATTTTAGCCACAAACAAAAAAACACCCGACAGATGCGTTTCGGCTTCACGCCTTCGTCAATGTCAGTAGGGTCAACAATTGCATTCATTTTTAAAATGAAAATCATAGAGATAGAAAGGAGCAGTAGTTCATTTTCATTATGGAAACCAAGGAAGGGTTAGCTGTGTTCCATAGCAGAACATAGGTTTTAGCGGCGGCCATCTTGTGATGTTTTATAAATCATGCAATTCATTAATGCATACGTATTGCCTGCTACATCCTATTCATCATTATATTGTGGACATTTCCTTTATACAAACTATATACAGCTATTTACATTCTGTACAACTGATTAACCATTTTGTATATATACACTTATAAGAAAATACCGCCCTGAATGGGCAATGAGTGTTGTCTGTTAGGTGGTCATATATTCTTTATCGACAATTGTATAGACCGAAGTGTTACTAAAAAAAAAATATATATATATATATTCACTGGAAAAAACATAGGTTTCAGGGACGTTATAGTTAGAAATTAGCATTTAAAAAACCTTTGAAATTCAACGAAAAAACCATAGGTTTCAGGGAAGTTATAGTTAGAAATTAGCATTTAAAAAACCATTGAGATTCAATGAAAAAACCATAGGTTAAGGGGACCTTATAGTTAGAAATTACCATTTAAAAAACCTTTGAAATTCACAAAAAAAAACATAGGTTTCAGGGCCCATTTCGGCCCCGGGGACCCCATCCCCCGGGGCACGGCCTCCTTTTTTTAAATATTCATAGGGAAGGGGGACAACAAGCCCCCCTTCCCTGGGCCACTTTTGGCCCCGGGGACCCCTTCCCCCGGGGCATGGCCTCTTTTTAAAACAAATATTTATAGGGAAGGGGGGCCACATGGCTCCCCTTCCCTGGGCCACTTTTGACCCCGGGGACCCCATCCCCGGGGCATGGCCTCTTTTAAAAAAAAATATTTATAGGGAAGGGGGGCCGCATGGCCCCCATTCCCTGGGCCACTGTTGCCCCCGTGGACCCCATCCCCCGGGGCTTGGCCATTTTATATATATATTTAGGGAGGGGGCCACGCAGCCCCCCTCCCCAGGCTGATTTCGGCCCCGGGGACCCCATCCCCTGGGGCCTGGCCATTTATTAGTTGTAAAATAAAGGGAGGGGGCCATGTGGCCCCCCTCCTTGGTCACTTCTGGCCCCAGGGACCCCATCCCCCGGGGCCATCCCTCAGCATTGGGGACTGAGGGAGAGCCGCAATGCCCCCACGGTCCCAGCCGGCTCCCCGCCTCCTGCGGGAGCCGGCATTGCTTTTGGGCAAGGTGAGCTGCTAACATGCAGCTCCCCTTGTCCAAAAGCAATTATGCTTTGCTTCTCTGAAGCGAGAGCTGGTTTCCTGCTCTCACTTCAACAAAGCAAAGCAGTGTTTGCTATGGCAGGGCGGGAGCCGTGCTCCCGCCCTGCCATAGCAAACAGCAATGTCCCGGGTGTGGGCACCCCAGGACATTGCAGGAGCCGGCCCTGGGGGGTGGCAGTCCACAAGGCCATCAAGGGCTCCAGGAGGGGGGCCGTGCGGCCCCCCTCCCATCATTTCAACAGCCCCAGGGAGGTGTTGGTCCCCGGGGTTTGGGGGGGCCCGCAAGGCCCCCTGCAAATAATTAACAAAAGCCCCAGGGAGGTGGTGGTCCCTGGGGCTTGGGGGGCCCATGAGGCCCCCACCCACAAAATAAAGCCCCGGGGAGGTGGTGGTCCCCGGGGCTGCGGGGGGGCACGTGCTCCCCGCACCTAATTAAATAAAGCCCCTGGGAGGTGGCAATCCCCGGGGCTTATATATATATATATATATTACCTACTGGCGGTCGCTAGTAGGTAGTTATAGTTAGGACCTTGTTTCTAATCAAAAAGCGTTTTTTCTTTTGCCAATATCATTGGCGCCGTTTGACGAATCTTCGAGACATTTTTTAAAACTAATGGTTCACTCAGGTCAGCTTCTGTCTTGAAAGTTTCAGGGTGATTCGTCAAGTTGGAGACGAGAAAAAAGGGGGGTCCCAAAGGCCTATGTTAATTTCCATAGGAACAACACTGTTTCCTCTTTCTGCAATTCGCTTGCTTCTGTTTGCATCCCTCTTGCCTCTTTCTGCACCCTCTTTCCTCTTTCTGCACCTCTCTTGCCTCTTTCTGCCCCCCTGTTCCCTCTTTCTGCACCTTTCCTGCCTGTTTCTGCACATCTCTTGCCTCTTTCTGTACCTCTGTTGCTTCTTTCTGCACGTCTCTTGCCTCTTTCTGCACCCTTCACGCCTCTTTCAGCACCTCTGTTGCTTCTTTCTGCACTTTTCTTCCTTCTTTCTGCACCTGTCCTGCCTCTTTCTGTACCTCTCTTGCCTCTTTGTGCAACTCTCCTACCTCTTTCTGCACCCCTCTTGCCTCTTTTTGCACCTCTGTTGGTTCTTTCTGCACTGCTCTTGCTTCTTTATGCACCTCTTTTGCAAATTTCTGTATCCCTCTTGCCTCTTTCTGCACCCCTCTTCCCTATTTCTCCACATCTCTTCCTTCTTTCTGCACTTCTCTTGCTTCTTTCTGCACTGCTCTTGCTTCTTTCTGCACATCTCCTGCAAATTGATATATCCCTCTTACCTCTTTCTGCACCTTCTCTTGCCTCTTTCGGTGCCTCTGTTGCTTCTTTCTGCACTTCTCTTGCCTCTTTCTGCTTCCCTCTTGCCTCTTTTAGCACCTCTGTTGCTTCTTTCTCCACTACTCTTGCCTTTTTCTGCAGTTCTCTTGCCTCTTTCTGCAACTCTTTTGCTTCTTTTTGCACTTTTCTTGCCTTTTTCTGTACCCCTCTTGCCTCTTTCTGCACCTCTGTTGGTTCTTTCTGCACTGGTCTTGCTTCTTTCTGCACCTCTGTTGCAAATTTCTGCATCCCTCTTGCCTCTTTCTGTATCCCTCTTCACTCTTTCTGCACCTCTCTTGCCTCTGTCTGCACACCTGGTCCCTCTTTCTGCACCCCTTTTGCCTGTTTCTGCAACTCTCTTGCCTCTTTCTGCACCCCTCTTGCCTCTTTCAGCACCTCTGTTGCTTCGTTCTGCACTTCTGTTGCCTCTTTCTGCACCCCTCTTGCCTCTTTCTGCACTTTTGTTGGTTCTTTTGCACTGCTCTTGCTTCTTTCTGCACCTCTCTTTCCTCTTTGTGCACCCCTCTTGCCTTTTTCTGCACCCCTCTTCCCACTTTCTGCACCTCTCTTGCTTCTGTCTGCACCCCTGTTCCCTCTTTCTGCACCTCTTTTGCCTCTTTCTTCAACTTTCTTGCCTCTTTATGCAGTTCTCTTGCCTCCTTCTGTACCTGTGTTGCTTCTTTCTGCACTTCCTTTCCCTCTTTCTGCACCTCTCTTGCTTCTTTCTGCACCCATGTTGTCTCTTTCTGCACCTGTCTTCCTTCTTTCTGCATCTCTCTTGCCTCTTTATGCACCTCACTTGACTCTTTCTGCACTTCTCTTGCTTCTTTCTACACCTCTGTTGCTCCTTTCAGCAATTCTCTTGCCTCTTTCTGTACTTCTCTTGCTTGTTTCTGCACCTCTCTTGCGTCTTTCTGCACCTCTGTTGCCTCTTTCTGCACCTCACTTGCTTCTTTTTGCACCCCTCTTACCTCTTTCTGCACCCCTGTTCCTTCTTTCTGCACCTTTCCTGCCTGTTTCTGCATATATCTTGCCTCTTTCTGTACCTCTGTTGCCTCTTTCAACACTTCTCTTGCCTCTCTCTGCACCCTTTGTGCCTCTTTCAGCACCTCTGTTGCTTCTTTCTTCACTTCTTTTCCTTCTTTCTGCACCCGTCCTGCCTCTTTCTGTACCTCTCTTGCCTCTTTGTGCAACTCTCCTACCTCTTTCTGCACCCCTCTTTCCTCTTTTTGCACCTCTGTTGGTTCTTTCTGCCCTGCTCTTGCTTCTTTCTGCACCTCTTTTGCGAATTTCTGCATCCCACTTGCCTCTTTCTGCACCCCTCTTCCCTATTTCTCCATATCTCTTGCTTCTTTCTGGACTTCTCTTGCTTCTTTCTGCACTGCTCTTGCTTCTTTCTGCACCTCTCCTGCAAATTTATATATACCTCTTACCTCTTTCTGCACCCCTGTTCCCTCTTCACTACCTTTCTTGCCTGTTTCTGCACCTCTCTTTCCTCTTTTGGCACCTCTGTTGCTTCTTTCTGCACTTCTCTTGCTTCTTTCTGCACCCCTCTTGCCTCTTTCTGTACCCCTTGTGCCTCTTTGTGTACCTCTCCTGCCTCCTTCTGCACTTCTCTTGCCTTTTTCTGCAGTTCTCTTGCCTCTTTCTGCAACTCTTTTGCTTCTTTCTGTACTTTTTTGCCTCTTTCTGTACCCCTCTTGCCTCTTTCTGCACCTCTGTTGGTTCTTTCTGCACTGGTCTTGCTTCATTCTGCACCTCTGTTGCAAATTTCTGCATCCCTCTTGCCTCTTTCTGTATCCCTCTTCACTCGTTCGGCACCTCTCTTGCCTCTGCCTGCATACCTGTTCCCTCCTTCTGCACCCCTTTTTCCTGTTTCTGCAACCCTCTTGCCTCTTTCTGCAGTTCTCTTGCCTCCTTCTGCACCTCACTTGCTTCTTTTTGCACTTCTCTTGCATCTTTCTGCACCCTTCTTCCCTTTTTCTGCACATCTGTTGCATCTTTCTGCACTTCTTTTGCCTTTTTCTACACATCTCTTGGTTCTTTCTGCACTGCTCTTGCCTCTTTCTGCACCCCTCTTGCCTCTTTCTGCACCTCTGTTGCTTCGTTCTGCACTTCTGTTGCCTCTTTCTACACCCCTCTTGCCTCTTTCTGCAGCTCTGTTGCTGCTTTCTGCACTTCTCTTGCTTCTTTCTGCACCTCTGTTGCTTCTTTCTGCACCCCTCTTGCCTCTTTCTGCACCCTTCTTACCTCTTTGTGCAACTCTCTTACCTCTTTCAACACCTCTCTTCCTTCTTTGTGCACCCCTCTTGCCTCTTTGTGCATCTCTGTTCCTTCTTTCTGTACTTCTCCTGCCTCTTTCTGCACCCCTCTTGCCTCTTTCTGCACTTCTGTTGGTTCTTTTGCACTGCTCTTGCTTCTATCTGCACCTCTCTTGCCTCTTTCTGCATCCCTCTTGCCTTTTTCTGTACCCCTCTTCCTACTTTCTGCACCTCTCTTGCTTCTGTCTGCACCCCTGTTCCCTTTCTGCACCTCTTTTGCCTGTTTCTGCAACTTTCTTGCCTCTTTCTGCAGTTCTCTTGCCTCCTTCTGAACCTGTGTTGCTTCTTTCTGCACTTCCTTTCCCTCTTTCTGCACCTCTCTTGCTTCTTTCTGCACCCCTGTTGTCTCTTTCTGCACTCGGCTTCCCTCTTTCTGCACCTCTCTTGCCTCTTTATGCACCTCACTTGCCTCTTTCTGCACTTCTCTTGCTTCTTTCTACTCCTCTGTTGCTTCTTTCAGCAATTCTCTTGTCTCTTTCTGCACTTGTCTTCCCTCTTTCTGCACCTCTCTTGCCTCTTTATGCACCTCACTTGCCTCTTTCTGCACCTCTCCTGTGTCTTTCTGCACCTCTGTTGCCTCTTTTTGCACCTCACTTGCTTCTTTCTGCACCCCTCTTGCCTCTTTCTGCACCCCTCTTCCCTCTTTCTGCATCTCTCTTGCCTCTTTCTGCACCCCTGTTCCCTCTTTCTGCACCTTTCCTGTCTGTTTCTGCACATCTCTTGCCTCTTTCTGTACCTCGTTGGTTCTTTCTGCACTTCTCTTGCCTCTTTCTGCACCCTTCGCGCCTCTTTCAGCACCTCTGTTGCTTCTTTCTGCACTTCTCTTCCTTCTTTCTGCACCTGTCCTGCCTCTTTATGTACCTCTATTGCCTCTTTGTGCAACTCTCCTACCTCTTTCTGCACCCCTCTTGCCTCTTTTTGCACCTCTGTTGGTTCTTTCTGCACTGCTCTTGCTTCTTTCTGTACCTCTTTTGCAAATTTCTGCATCCCTCTTTCCTCTTTCTGCACCCCTCTTCCCTATTTCTCCACCTCTCTTGCCTCTTTCTGCACTTCTCTTGCTTCTTTCTGCACTGCTCTTGCTTCTTTCTGCACCTCTCTTGCAAATGTATGTATCCCTCTTACCTCTTTATGCACCCCAGTTCCCTCTTTCAGTACCTTTCTTGCCTGTTTATGCACCTCTCTTGCCTCTTTCGGCACCTCTGTTGCTTCTTTCTACACTTCTTGTGCCTCTTTCTGCACCCCTCCTACCTCTTTCAGCACCTCTGTTGCTTCTTTCTACACTTCCCTTGCTTCTTTCTGCTCCCCTCTTGCCTCTTTCTGTACCCCTTTTGACTCTTTGTGCAGCTCTCCTGCCTCTTTCTGCACCTCTCTTGCCTTTTTCTGCAGTTCTCTTGCCTCTTTCTGCACCTCTTTTGCTTCTTTCTGCACTATTCCTGCCTCTTTCTGTACCCCTCTTGCCTCTTTCTGCACCTCTGTTGGTTTTTTATGCACTACTCTTGCTTCTTTCTGCACCTCTGTTGCAAATTTCTGCAACCCTCTTGCCTCTTTCTGTACCCCTCTTCCCTCCTTCTGCACCTCACTTGCCTCTTTCTGCACTTCTCTTGCTTCTTTCTGCACCCTTCTTCCCTTTTTCTGTACCTCTCTTGCCTCTTTCTGCACATCTCTTGGTTCTTTCTGCACTGCTCCTGCCTCTTTCTGCACCCCTCTTTCCTCTTTCTGCACATCTTTTGCTTGTTTCTGTACCTCTCTTGCGTCTTTCTGCACCTTTGTTGCCTCTTTCTGCACCTCACTTGCTTCTTTCTGCACCCCTCTTGCCTCTTTCTGCAACTCTCTTGCCTCTTTCTGCATACCTGTTCCCTCTTTCTGCACCTTTTCTGCTTGTTTATGCACCTCTCTTGCCTCTTTCTATACCTCTGTTGCTTCTTTCTGCACTTCTCTTGCCTCTTTCTGCACCCTTTGTGCCTCTTTCAGCACATCTGTTGCTTCTTTCTGCACTTCTCTTCCTTCTTTCTTCAGCCCTCCTGCCTCTTTCTGTACTCCTCTTGCCTCTTTGTGCACCTCTCCTACCTCTTTCTGCACCTCTCTTGCCTCTTTTTGCACCTCTGTTGTTTCTTTCTGCACTGCTCTTGCTTCTTTCTGCACCTCTTTTGCAAATTTCTGCACCCCACTTGCCTCTTTCTGCACCCCTCTTCCCTATTTCTCCACATCTCTTGCTTCTTTCTGCACTTCTCTTGCTTCTTTCTGCACTGCTCTTGCTTCTTTCTGCACATCTCCTGCAAATTTATATATCCCTCTTACCTCTTTCTGCACCCCTGTTCCCTCTTTCCGCTCCTTTCTAACCAGTTTCTGCATCCCTCTTGCCTCTTTTAGCACCTCTGTTGCTTCTTTCTGCACTTCTCTTGCTTCTTTCTGCACCCCTTTTGCCTCTTTGTGCACCTCTCCTGCCTCCTTCTGCACCTCTCTTGCCTTTTTCTGCAGTTCTCTTGCCTCTTTCTGCAACTCTTTTGCTTCTTTCTGTACTTTTTTTGCCTCTTTCTGTACCCCTCTTGCCTCTTTCTGCACCTCTGTTGGTTCTTTCTGCACTGGTCTTGCTTCTTTCTGCACCTCTGTTGCAAATTTCTGCATACCTCTTGCTTCTTTCTGTACCCCTCTTCCCTCTTTCTGCACCTCTCTTGCCTCTTTCTGCACACATGTTCCCTCTTTCTGCACCCCTTTTGCCTGTTTCTATAACTCTCATGCCTCTTTCTGCAGTTCTCTTGCCTCCTTCTGCACCTCACTTGCCTCTTTTTGCACTTCTCGCATCTTTCTGCACCCTTCTTCCCTTTTTCTGCACATCTCTTGCATCTTTCTGCACCGCTCTTGCCTCTTTCTGCACATCTCTTGGCTCTTTCTGCACTGCTCTTGCCTCTTTCTGCACCCCTTTGCCTCTTTCTGTCCCTCTGTTGCTTCTTTCTGCACTGCTCTTGCTTCTTTCTGCACCTCTCATGCGTCTTTCTGCAGCACCCCTTTTCCCTCTTTCTGCAATTCTCTTGCCTCTGTCTCTACCCCTGTTCCCTTTTTCTGCATCTCTCTTGCCTGTTCCTGCAACTCTCTTGCCTCTTTCTGCACCTCTGTTCCTTCTTTCTGCACTTCTTTTGTTACTTTATGCACCTCTGGTGCATCTTTCTGCACTTCTCTTGCCTCTTTCTGCACCCCTCTTGTTTCTTTCTGCACCTCTGTTGCTTGTTTCTGGACTTCTCTTGCCTCTTTCTGCAACTCTTTTGCTTCTTTCTGCACTTTTCTTGCCTCTTTCTGTACCCCTCTTGCCTCTTTCTGCACCTCCGTTGCTTCTTTCTGCACTGCTCTTGCTTCTTTCTGCACCTCTCATGCCTCTTTCTGTACCCCTCTTCCCTCTTTCTGCAATTCTCTTGCCTCTGTCTGCACCCCTGTTCCCTTTTTCTGCAACTCTCTTGCCTCTTTCTGCACCTCTGTTCCTTCTTTCTGCCCTTCTTTTGTTACTTTCTGCACCTCTGGTGCATCTTTCTGCACTTCTCTTGCCTCTTTCTGCACCCCTCTTGCCTCTTTCTGCACCTCTGTTGCTTGTTTCTGCACTTCTCTTGCCTCTTTCTGCAACTCTTTTGCTTCTTTCTGCACTTTTCTTGCCTCTTTCTGTACCCCTCTTGCCTCTTTCTGCACCTCTGTTGGTTTTTTCTGCACTGGTCTTGCTTATTTCTGCACCTCTGTTGCAAATTTCTGCATCCCTCTTCTTTCTGTACCCCTCTTCACTCTTTCTGCACCTCTCTTGCCTCTGTCTGCACACCTGTTCCCTTTTTCTGCACCCTTTTTCCTGTTTCTGTAACTCTCTTGCCTCTTTCTGCAGTTCTCTTGCCTCCTTCTTCACCTCACTTGCCTCTTTTTACACTTCTCTTGCATCTTTCTGCACCCTTCTTCCCTTTTTCTGCACTGCTCTTGCCTCTTTCTGCACCCCTCTTGCCTCTTTCTGCACCCCTCTTGCCTCTTTCTGCACCTCTGTTGCTTCTTTCTGCACTGCTCTTGCTTCTTTCTGCACCTCTCATGCCTCTTTATGCACCCCTCTTCCCACTTTCTGCAATTCTCTTGCCTCTGTCTGCACCCCTGTTCCCTTTTTCTGCACCTCTCTTGGCTGTTTCTGCAACTCTCTTGCCTCTTTCTGCACCTTTGTTCCTTCTTTCTGCACTTCTTTTGTTACTTTCTGCACCTCTGGTGCATCTTTCTGCACTTCTCTTGCCTCTTTCTGCACCCCTCTTGTCTCTTTCTGCACCTCTGTTGCTTTTTTCTGCACTCCTCTTGCCTCTTTCTGCAAATCTTTTGCTTCTTTCTGCACTTTTCTTGCCTCTTTCTGTACCCCTCTTGCCTCTTTCTGTACCTCTGTTGGTTCTTTCTGCACTGGTCTTGCTTCTTTCTGCACCTCTGTTGCAAATTTCTGCATCCCTCTTGCCTCTTTCTGTATCCCTCTTCACTCTTTCTGCACCTCTCTTAGCTCTGTCTGCACACCTGTTCCCTCCTTCTGCACCCCTTTTGCCTGTTTCTGCAACTCTCTTGCCTCTTTCTGCAGTTCTGTTGCCTCCTTCTGCACCTCACTTGCCTCTTTTTGCACTTCTCTTGCATCTTTCTGCACCCTTCTTCCCATTTTCTGCACATCTCTTGCATCTTTCTGCACCTCTCTTGCCTCTTTCTGCACATTTCTTGGTTCTTTCTGCACTGCTCTTGGCTCTTTCTGCACCCCTCTTGCCTCTTTCTGCACCTCTTTTGCTTCTTTCTGCACTTCTCTCTCCTCTTTCTGCACCCCTCTTGCCTCTTTCTGCACCCCTATTGCTTCTTTCTGCACTGCCCTTGCTTCTTTCTCCACCTCTCAGGCCTCTTTCTGCACCCTCTTTCTGCAATTCTCTTGTCTCTGTCTGCACCCCTGTTCCCTTTTTCTGCACTTCGTTTGTTACTTTCTGCACTTCTGTTGCGTCTTTCTGCACTTCTCTTGCCTCTTTCTGCACCCCTCTTCCCTCTTTCTGCACCTCTGTTGGTTGCTTCTGCACTTCTCTTGCTTCTTTCTGCACCTCTCTTGCTTCTTTCTGCACCCCTGTTCCTTCTTTCTGCTCCCTTCTTCCCTCTTTCTGCACCTCTCTTGCCTCTTTCTGCACCCCTGTTCCCTCTTTCTGCACCTCTCTTGTTTTTTCTGCAATTCTCTTGTTCCTTTCTGTACTTCTCTCACCTGTTTCTATATTCAAATGGGAAGTGCAAGCTGTCAAGTTTAAAGGTCTGCATGCTCTCGTGACTGAGGTATATGTCTACTTGCACATGTATTCTCACATGTGTTATGCATCTGAAGATGGTAGCTTAAAATGCGTGAGCCTCTCTTATAGGGGGACAAATCTTGTTAGTTCTGCTCTGTCATTCGGTTGCACAGGCAGACATGTCTTATGTATATATGTTATAGAGTCCCTCAAATATACCCATGTGCCCTGTATTGTGAGCAGAAAGATATGCATACACCTTTTTTTACACAAATTTACAGAGTATGCTGTTTGAAATACAGGTATTCAAGTGTTTGTATGTTTATTTTTATTTAACATGTCACTAGGTAAAAGCATAGACACGCATGCATACCTCCACACACTTGGTCAGACTTACAACAGTGATATGCTTAGGATTGCTGTTTTATATTTGGTAGGCCTAACATTCTGAGCAGTCGATTAATAGTGAACCTTCAAGAAAAAAAGTGAGGTTTAAGACATCTTCGGAGAAGGATTAGCGATTAGGGTACTTTGTATGAGTCTGTTGTAAGGTACAGTCAAAGTAGGCCTCTTTCTGCACCTCTGTTGGTTCTCTCTGCACATCTCTTGCTTCTTTCTTCACCTTTCTTCCTCTTTCTGGACTTCTGTTGCCTCTTTCTGCATTTCTTTTGCTTCTTTCTGCACCTTTCTTCCTCTTTCTGCACCTCTCTTGCCTCTTTCTGCACTTCTCTTGCTTCTTTCTGTGCCTTTCTTCCTCTTTCTGCACATGTCCTACCTATGTAGGCTAAGTTAGAAATTATCATTTAAAAAACCATGGAAATTCACTGAAAAAACCTTAGGTTTCAGGGACGTTTTAGTTATAAATAAGCATTTAAAAAAACCATAGAAACACAGGTTTCAGCACGTTATAGTTAGTTGGACATTTCACTCGTACAAAACCAGAGAAATTCGGCTGTTATAGTTAGTTGAGCTAAGTATAACTCGGGCCCCGCAATGCACTGCTGATGACATCACATATTACATCACAAATGACATGGTCAGTGACATCACTGATGACATCACTGATGACATCTCAAATGACATCACTGATGACATCATCCACGTGATAATCTGATGCACCTCCTCATACTCTAATATAACCTTTGATACACCCACTCTAAAGTACAGACTACCATTCTCGAAACCATAGACACACCAATACCAGTTACTACATACCCACTCACTGATTCCTAGGTCTTCACACACATACACTCACTCACCCATACAGTCACTCATACATGCAGTCACTCATCAATACAGCCAATATCATATGCACTCATGCACCTATACAGACACACACACACCACCATAGAGTTACTTACACATCTAGTCAGTCATGCAAAGAATCAATCACACTCCCATTTACTCACCTATACAGTTATACACACACCACCTCACTTATTCATACAGATACTAACACATACTTACTCTCTTATACAATCACTGACACAAGCACACACTCATCCACACAGCCAGTCTCAGAATCACTCACTCTCACATATAGTCATTTATATACTCCAACACTCACATATACTGCCTTTCACATATATAGTTACTCACACATGTACCACTGAGACATCCATTCACTCACCAACACACCCATACACACACTCACCCACCCATACAGCCCCTCACAGATGCAATCTTGAACTCATACACCCAGTAAATCACCCACTCACACATCCATGCAGGGAGTCACACATACCCCACCCACCCACATAGACACTCAGGCACCCATACAGATACTCAGACAACCAATCAATAACCCATCTAGACACTCATGTACCAACTCATCAACCCATGCAGCCGCTTACACACCAACAGACAGACTGATACAGACATTCACACAGTTTAGTCATTAACCCATGCTTTCAGTAAGACACGTTTAATCACTCACTTATACAGTCAGTCACGCACCTACTAAATTATCCATTCAGACAGTCATACACCCACTCATTCTTCAATACACCTTGGCCTATATATATATAAAACATATTTAAACTTTACAGAAACACAGTCACTGGATGATGTCATCAGTAATGTCATCCGTGATGTCATTTGAGATGTCATCAGTGATGTCATCAGTGATGTCACTGACCATGTCATGAGTGATGTAATATGTGATGTCATCAGCAGTGCATTGCGGGGGCGTGAGTTATACTTAGCTCAACTAACTATAACAGCCGAATTTCTCTGGTTTTGTACGAGTGAAATGTCCAACTAACTATAATGTCGCTGAAACCTGTGTTTTTTTCAGTGAATATATATATATATATATATATATATATATATATATATTATCTACTGGCGGTCGCCAGTAGATAGTTATAGTTAGGACCTATTTTCCATAGGAAATCCGCGACATTCTATTTGAAATAACTCTCTTGCCGGTTGACGTATCTTCGCGAAATTTTCAAACTTTGTGGGGCGCTCCGGTGCGCTCCTATCCTGAAAGTCTCGGGGTGATTCGTCAAGCGGGGGCCGAGAAAAAAGGGGGGTCCCAAAACGCGTTTTCCCCATTCATTTTCCCATAGGAAACTTTAGACACGGCTACAGCCCGAACTGCTGAACGGAATTACACCAAATTTGGCAAAGAGGTAGTTCTTGGTTCAGAAAGAACCCTTTTTGTTAAATGGTGTAAATCTGTTCAGTAGTTGCTGAGAAAATCAAAAGTAAAAGTACATATATATCTATGGGCACGGAGGATCCGCGCACCCTGAGCGCACCCTGCACGCACCGTCCCGATCACGAGCTGCATGCTAATTGGCTGTCAGCTGGCTGTCAACATTCCGATTCAGGAAATGTTGGCAGCCATTTTGTCCCTCGGTAGAACCGAGGGACAGAAACAAGTGCGCAAAGCGCACAAAGGGGGCAGGGTAGAAACACCCTAACCCCCTAGGCCTGCTCAGGGGGTCCCACAAGGACCCCCTGGGCAAAAAAAAGCATTTTTATTTTTTTTAAAAATCGGCAGGATGCGCTCAGGGTGCGCGGATCCTGCAAAAAAAAAAAATCGAAGCGCGGTCTCCCGCGCTTCGATGTAAATTTGCCACCGGGTGGGCCAAGTCCAGGGGGCATGCTGGGGGGTTTATTTTATGTATGGGGGGCCTCTAAGGGCCCCCAAGCCCCGGGACCGCCACCCCCGGGGCTTTATTTGAAAAGTAGCGGGAGGGCTGTGAGCCCTCCCGCAGCCCCGGGGACCACCACCTCCCCGGGGCTTCTTTATTTATTAAATTAACATGTGTGGGGGGGGCTCCAGCCCCCCCACACGCCCCAGGGACCACCACCTCCGCGGGGCACTAACAGAATTGAAAATGGGGGTCCGTTAAGGACCCCCGAGCCCCGGGGACCACCACCTCCCCGGGGCTTCTTTATTTATTAAATTAACATGTGTGGGGGGGCTCCAGCCCCCCCACATGCCCCGGGGACCACCACCTCCCCGGGCACTAACAGAATTGAAAATGGGGGTCCGTTTTGGGCCCCCAAGCCCCGGGGACCACCACCTCCCCGGGGCTTTCAAAATGTGGGAGGGGGGCCGCGCGGCCCCCCTCCTGGAGCCCTTGATGGCCCTGGGGACCGCCACCCCCCAGGGCCGGCTCCTGCAGTGTCCAGGGGTGCCTACCCCCGGGACACTGCTGTTTGCTATGACAGGACGGGAGCCTCGCGGCTCCCGTCCTGTCATAGCAAACTTGGTTTGCATTTTGAAAGAGAGAGCAGGAAACCTGCTCTCTCTTCCAAAATGCAAACCAATTGCTTTTCCACACGGGGAGCAGCATGTTAGCTGCTCCCCATGTGGAAAAGCAATGCCGGCTCGCGCAGGAGGCGGGGAGCCGGCTGGGACTGTGGGGGGATTGGGGACCCCCCCACAGTCTCTAACGAGAGGCCAGGCCCCGGGGGATGGGGTCCCCGGGGCAAGTAGTGGCCCGGGAGGGGGGCCACGTGGCACCCCTCCCCAGAAATAATTTAAAAAAAAATAAAAATAAAAAAAAAGGCCTGCCCTGGGGATGGGGTCCCCGGGGCAAAGGAGGCCTGAGGAGGGGGGCCACGCAGCCCCCTCCTTAAAATTAATGAAAAGTGTGGCCATGCCCCGGGGATGGGGTCCCCGGGGTAGGATTCGGCCAGGGAGGGGGCCACGCGGCCCCCTTCCCGTATAATTTAAAAAAAAAAAAAAAAAAAGGGGATAAGGCCCTGGGGGATGGGGTCCCCAGGGCCCAAAAATAGGAAAAAGGAAGGGGGGCCACACAGCCCCCCTTCAGGAAAAAAAAAACAAAAAAAAAAAAAACGATCGGGCCGCAGGCCCCGCCCCCTTCCTTCACCACTCTGCAAACGCGCCCCTGGCGCGTTTGCAGATGGGGAAGTAATTCCCCTTCAATACTGGGGTCCTGAGGCCAACTAGCCCACCAGGAACCTCCAGTATGCGCTAGGGGCTGCGTTGCAGAGAGGTGTAAAGAGGCCACGCCCCTTTTACACTTCTCTGCAACGCAGCTCTGTGGCGCTTTGGATATACCTGTTGGGCTAGTTGGCCCCCAGGGACCCTCAGGATTCAGGGGAGTTAATCCCCGACTTAAAACGCGCCACGGGCGCGTTTGCACAGTGGTGAAGGGAGGGGTGGGCTTCAGGTGACATGTGTGCAAACAGGCCCCATGGCGTGTTTTAAGATGGGGGATTAAGTCCCCTTGAATCCTGAGGGTCCCTGGAGTCCAACTAGCCCACCATGTACTTCCAAAAGCGCCACAGAGCTGCGTTGCAGAGAGGTGTAAAAAGGGGTGTGGCCTCTGTACACGTCTCTGCAACGCAGCCCCCTGGCGCATACTGGAGGTTCCTGGTGGGCTAGTTGGCCCCCAGGGACCCTCATGATTAAAGGGGACTTAATCCTCCAACTTAAAACGCGCCACGGGGCGCGTTTGCACAGATGTCACCTCAGGCCCCGCCCCCTCCCTTCACCATTGTGCAAATATTCATCTAAAATCAGCCGAAATACGAATTCCGATTTACTCACCTGTTATCAGGAGAGACCTCAGTGCTGCATCTTTCAGCCCAGTACTGATCCTGAAAAGTAATTTTAACCGTACTTACCAGTAACTTGAATTTCCTTCCATAGGATATCATTGCCTGCTTTTTGCTGAAAAAGTTTCTAAGTGTCGATTTTTGAAACATACAAATATTCCTCTAAAATCAGCCGAAATACGAATTCCGATTTACTCACCTGTTATCAGGAGAGACCTCAGTGCTGCATCTTTCAGTCCAGTACTGATCCTGAAAAGTAATTTTAACCGTACTTACCAGTAACTTGAATTTCCTTCCATAGGATATCATTGCCTGCTTTTTGCTGAAAAAGTTTCTGTGTCGATTTTTGAAACATACAAATATTCCTCTAAAATCAGCCGAAATACGAATTCCGATTTACTCACCTGTTATCAGGAGAGACCTCAGTGCTGCATCTTTCAGCCCAGTACTGATCCTGAAAAGTAATTTTAACCGTACTTACCAGTAACTTGTATTTCCTTCCATAGGAATCCATTGTCTGGTTTTCAGCAGAAAAGTTTCAAAGTGTCGATTTTCACAAACTACAAATATTCCTTAAAAATTTCCTGTATGACTTAAACGCATTCTTTCAACTGTTTACAGGAGATGCACCAGTGCTGGATCCAGGATCCACCACTGAGTGAGAAAAAGTCACGATAACACTACTTACCTGCTAAGTGAATTTCCTCCCATAGGATAACATTGGTGATTCTATGTGAAAAAGTTTCTAAGTGTCAACTTTTAAAATACAATAATATTCCTTAACAATCACTACTGTAACCAAAACGCTTTTACTCAACTGTTTACAGGAGATGACCCAGGACTGAATCTAGGATCCAGTCCTGTGGTTAGAAAAGTAATCCATAAAGTAACTAATTGCATTTAGCTAGAAATTCACATTGAGCTCAATGTTGCATTGTGTTTTGAAATTGTGTTGCCCATTGCAACAACTGTAACTACTGTACTTAAAAGTCTATTGCCTATTTGCAAAGTATTTAAAGTAAATTAATTCATTCTGAGAAAGTATATTTTGTAATGTAATGTATAATGTAATTACAATGTAATTTAAAAAATAAAATATCTAAAAATAAATAGTTTAAAAAAATGTAGTAAATCAGTATGAAAAAAATAAAAATAACAATTAATACATTTAAAAATTGGCATTTACAAAACCTTTGAAATTCACTGAAAAAAACCATAGGTTTCAGACATGTTATAGTTAGGAATTAGCATTTAAAAAACCTTTGAAATTCACTGAAAAAACCATAGGTTTCAGACATGTTATAGTTAGAAATTAGCATTTAAAAAACCTTTGAAATTCACTGAAAAAACCATAGGTTTCAGGCACGTTATAGTTAGAAATTAGCATTTAAAAACCTTTGAAATTCACTGAAAAACCATAGGTTTTAGGGACAGTTATAGTTACTTGGACATTGCACTCGTACAAAACCCGTGAAATTCCCCGTTATAGTTAGTTCAGCTAACTATAACTCGCGCCCCGCAATGCACTGCTGATGACGTCACATATTGCATCACTCATGACATGGTCAGTGACATCACTGATGACATCACTGATGACATCTCAAATGACATCACTGATGACATCAACCATGTGATAATTTCATGCATCTTCTCACACCCTAATATAACTTTTGATACACCCACTCTAAATTACAGACTGCCATTCTCAAAAACAAAGACACTCCAACACCAAAAACTACATACCCACTCACTGATTCTTAGGTCTACACACACATCCACTCACTCACCCGTACAGTCACTCATACTTACGGTCACTCAGTACAGGACTATCATATGCACTCATACACCTATATAAACACTGACACACCGCCACTCATCCATAGAGGTACTCACACACCTAGTCAGTCATGCAAAAATGTAATCACACACCCATTTACTCACCTATACAGTTATACACACACCAGCTCACTTACTCATACAAATACTAGCACATTCTTACGCTCTTATACAATAACTGATACAAGCACACACGCATCCATACAGCCACTCTCACAATCACACACTCTCACGTATAGCCTTTTAAATACTCTAACACACATATATACTTCCTTTTACATATGTAGTTACTCGCACATGTACCACTGAGATATACATTCACTCACTAACACACCCATACACACACTCACCCACCCAAGCAGTCCATCACAGACGCACTCTTCAAATCATGCACCCAGTGAATCACCCACTCACACATCTATGTACAGAGTCGCACACACCCCACCCACACAAACACTCAGGCACCCATACAGATACTCAGACAACCAATCAATAACTCATATAGACACTCATGTAGCTATTCACACAGCAACAGACAGACGGATACAGACATTCACCCAGTTTAGTCACTAACCCATGCATTCAGTAAGATAAGTTTAATCACTCACTTATACAGTTAGTCACGCACCTACTAAATCATCCATTCAGACACTTATACACCCACTCACTCTTCAATACGCCTTTCCCTATATATATTAAACATATTTAAACTTTACAGAAACACACAGTCACTGGATGATGTCATCAGTGATGTCATTTGAGATGTCATCAGTGATGTCATCAGTGATGTCACTGACCATGTCATGAGTGATGTAATATGTGATGTCATCAGCAGTGCATTGCAGGGGCGCGAGTTATAGTTAGCTGAACTAACTATAACGGGAAATTTCCGGGTTTTGTACGAGTGCAATGTCCAAGTAACTATAACTGTCCCTAAAACCTATGGTTTTTTCAGTGAATTTCAAAGGTTTTTTAAATGCTAATTTCTAACTATAACGTGCCTGAAACCTATGGTTTTTTCAGTGAATATATATATATATACTATATACTATAACTATAACTATAACTATCTACTGGCAACTACCAGTAGGATATATATATATATATATATATATATATATATATATATATATATATATATTCACTGAAAAAACCATAGGTTTCAGACACGTTATAGTTAGAAATTAGCATTTAAAAACCTTGAAATTCACTGAAAAACCATAGGTTTTAGGGACAGTTATAGTTAGTTGGACATGTCACTCGTACAAAACCATAGAAATTCCCCGTTATAGTTAGTTCAGCTAACTATAACTCGTGCCCCCGCAATGCACTGCTGATGACGTCACATATTACATCACTCATGACATGGTCAGTGACATCACTGATGACATCTAACTCCCCTAAGCTGTAATATAACTAGCGATGCTTGGGTTGCCCATTTCTCAAAAATATATACAGCTTCTCTCAGAATGAGGTCTATATAGACCTTCAAGCTGCTATCCAGATATCATTATCTCAAGTTGAGGATGCAATTGACCAAAGTTTAGCTAACAAGGCCCCTGGTCCTGATGGGCTTTCTATTGACCTCATTAAGCTTAAACCTGAGTTTTGGGCACCGCTTTTACTTAATGTTTATAACAACCTAACAAACTCCCAGATCCCCAGCACATGGTCGACCAGTATTATAGTCCCAATTTTCAAAAAGGGGGACAGGTCCAACCCCAGTTGTTATAGACCGATCTCTTTGATCGATAATACACTTAAGATACTTGGGCGGGTGTTATTCAACAAAATCAGGAATTGGGCTGAGGATGAAAGTATTTTAAATAAATGTCAGTTAGGTTTTAGAAGTAAATTGGGAACGGTAGAGCAATGCCTCAATCTAGATTTGATAGTTGGCAGGTACACAATAGCTCGGAAGTCTCCCATCTACCTAGCTTTCATGGACCTCACCTCAGCATTTGATTTTGTAAACCGATCACGCCTATGGTTATGTCTTTTAAAATATGGGCTGGATGAGGCCTTAGTGCACTTTTTGGCTTATTTACATAGGGACCTGGGGGCAAAGGTGAGGATCAGTAGGGATGGGGCGGTCTCAGAGAATATTATTATTGGCAGAGGGGTCAGGCAGGGCTGCGTGCTGGCCCCTCTGCTTTTTATTCTATACATTAATGAGCTGCATAATGAGTTGTCTACACTGACTATGGACGTCCCGATGATCAACGGTAATAAATTACCTGCCCTATTATATGCGGATGATGCGGTCCTAATGGGCTGCACACCTAACGCTCTGCGCATTTTAGTTGAGGGTTTTGTTGATTTTATGAATAAGCTGGATCTTTGAACAAATTTTAAAAAATAATTTTTAATCAGTTGTGGCCCGAAAAAACACCATGTTAATGTAATTACCTCTGGTTCTGAAAAACTGTTATGCACACGCACTTTTCCATATTTGGGTTTGGTTTTTGCAGATAATGGCTCTTGGGCTGCTCATTTGGCATATAGCCGGAGCAAGTTTTTAAAGGCCGTTAATTCAATCCTGTGCCTTCCCCAACCTAGAAGAACTGAGGTAGTGTTATCTCTATTGAAAATATATAAAACTCAGTGCTTACCTACCGCAACATATGGAGCTGAAGTTTGGGGCCACGTGAATTGCAACAGTATCCAGGTAGAAGAAAATAGATTCTGTCGGAGAGTTCTGGGGGCACCGATCTGTTCCTCATCTTTTGTCCGCCACCATGAGTTAAAACTGTCCTATATAGAGGATTATATTAGGACCCGCCCAGCCATTTTCTGGATAAAAGTATGGCAAAATCCAGCAGCCACGTTAACTAGAGAAATCATAGTTGACTGTCTTAAATGTGACAAGGGCTGTGACATACCATGGTTGACGGCCGTTAAGGATAGCCTGTCCACTGTAAACTTGTTGCATATTTTCACAAACCCAAGCACCATGGCAGGCGTTAACAAAAAGATTATCCAGAAGTCTTTGTATGAGTATTACGGCGACTTGAGATATAAGCAAGAAATTTTGAAATCCTCAGTCGCCCGGTATATAACTATGGTGGAAGTTGACAGCCCCCTACAAAATTCCCAGCTAGTTATCTCCTAAAAGTGACCAACCGCTGGGAACGAAGCTTGCTCTTTCGCCTTAGGGCTGGCACCTTCAAATACCTACTGTGCTTCCCCTTGGGCTTTAATATCAATCTTGAACAAATGCCTTGCCCCTGTGGAAACCGCGGTAATCAATCCATGTTACACTTTCTGTTTTTTTGTAACTTCTACCAAATATATAGTAAACAGCTGCTGATTCCCTTTTTTAAGGCTTCGGCCATTACTGATTTTAAGGCGGCCCACAGAGATATTGTTACGCTTAATGGGGAAAATGTAACCCTTCGTGTTAGTACCTTTTTAAGACTGGCTGTTCGATCCCGTGCCTCTATGAGTACTGTATAAGTTAAATTGTCTGCACTTTATTACATTATGCTGCTACATTTTATGATTCACACTGTTTTTAGAAATATTGTTGTTATTGGTCTTAACTAAATTACAAGTTTATGATGAATTTGCCGTATCGATTTTTGCACTATGTATATGTTTTTTGTGTGCCTATTGCTTTTTAGCTATGCGTTCATTGTTTTTATGTATGTCGATTGTCATTGTTTTTAATGCATATTTGTGCTGGTATTTTATTCTGTACTTTTATGGATATCTTTTATCCGAATAAAGAACGAATTGAATTGAATTGAATATACTATCTACTGGCAACTACCAGTAGGATATATATACATATATATATATATATATATATATATATATATATATATTCACTGAAAAAACCATAGGTTTCAGACCCGTTATAGTTAGAAATTAGCATTTAAAAAACCTTTGAAATTCACTGAAAAAACCATAGGTTTTAGGGACAGTTATAGTTAGTTGGACATTTCACTCGTACAAAACCATAGAAATTCCCCCATTATAGTTAGTTCAGCTAACTATAACTCGTGCCCCCGCAATGCACTGCTGATGACATCACATATTACATCACTCATGACATGGTCAGTGACATCACTGATGACATCACTAATGACATCTCAAATGACATCACTGATGACATCACTGATGACATCATCCATGTGATAATTTGATGCATCTTCTCACACCCTAATATAACTTTTGATACACCCACTCTAAATTACAGACTGCCATTGTCAAAACCATAGACACTCCAACACCAATAACTACATACACACTCACTGATTCTTAGGTCTACACACACATCCACTCACTCACCCGTACAGTCACTCATACTTACGGTCACTCAGTACAGGACTATCATATGCACTCATACACCTATATAGACACTCACACACCGTCACTCATCCATAGAGGTACTCACACACCTAGTCAGTCATGCAAATAATTAATCACACTGCCATTTACTCACCTATATAGTTATACACATACCAGCTCACTTACTCATACAAATACTAGCACATTCTTATGCTCTTATACAATCACTGATACACGTACACACTCATCAATACAGCCACTCTCACAATCACACACTCTCACTTATACCCATTTATATACTCCAACACACATATATACTGCCTTTCACATATGTAGTTACTCACACATGTACCACTGAGATATACATTCACTCACTAACACACCCATACACACACTCACCCACCCATACAGTCCATCACAGATGCACTCTTGAAACCATGCACCCAGTGAATCACCCACTCACACATCTATGCACAGAGTCACACACACCCCACCCACACAAACACTCAGGCACCCATACAGATACTCAGACAACCAATCAATAACCCATGTAGACACTCATGTAGCTATTCGCAAACCCATGCAGCCGCTTACACACCAACAGACAGACGGATACAGACATTCACACAGTTTAGTCACTAACCCATGCATTCAGTAAGGTATGTTTAATCACTCACTTATAGAGTCAGTCACACACCTACTAAATCATCCATTCAGACACTTATACACCCACTCATTCTTCAATAAGCCTTTCCCTATATATATTAAACATATTTAAACTTTACAGAAACACACAGTCACTGGATGAAGCAAAAGAAATGCAGAAAGAAGCAACAAATTCCACAAAGACGAAGAAAAGTGCAGGAAGAAGCAAAAGATGTGCAAAAGATATATATATATATATATCCTACTGGTAAATGCCAGTAGATAGTTATAGTTAGAACCTAGTGATGTCAGCGGTGACGACATTTGAGTTGCTATCAGTGATGTCACCACCCATGTCATGAGTGATGTAATAAGGTGATAAGGAGTGCATTGTGGGAGCATAAGTTTTAGTTAGTTCAGGTAACTATGACTGCTGAATTTCTATAATTTTGTGCATGTAAAATCTGAGCCTAACTCAACCTTTATTTTTTGTGGGAATTTTGAACTTTTTTTCCATTCCTTTTCCTAACTATAACTCCCTGTAACCTATGGTTGTTTCAGTGAATATTTATATATTCACTGGAAAAAACAATTGTTACAGAGACTTTATAGTTAGGCTCACATTTCACTCATAAAAAACAGAGTAATTCAGCAGTTATACTTACCTTAATTCACGCCCCGCAATGTACTGCTTATGACCTCACATATTACATCACTCATGACATGGCCAGTGACATCCCTGATGACATCACCAATGACATCTCAAATGATATCACTGATGACATCATTGATGACATCACTGATGATATCATCCAGTGAGTAAGTTTTTCTAAGAGTTTATCATTGTTAGAAATATAAAATAAACTACTGCAAAAGTTAAATTACTGTACTAGTTTTATGACTAATGAGTGATACTATTTCTAACATATATTATATGAGTGGCTGAGTGAGTGGCTGTATTGGTGAGTGATTGGGTGTGTCAGTGGCTATATGGGTGAGTGAGTGGCTGTGCAAGTAGCTATATGGGTAGGTTAGTGGCTGTGTGACTGTGGGTATCTGTGTGTGAGTGGCTGTGTGAGTAGCTGTATGGGTAGGTGAGTGGCTGTATGACTGTGTGTATCCGTGTGTGAGTGGGTGTGTGAGTGGCTGTATAGGTGTGTGAGTGGCTGTATATTTGTATAAGTGGGTGTGTAAGTAGCTATATGGGTTAGTGAGTGGCTGTGGGAGTGGATGTATTGGTGAGTGTGTGGGTGTGTCTGTGGGTGTTTGGCTAAGTGAGTTGGTATGTGAGTGGTTGTATTGGAGAGTTTTTCTCTGTGTGAATAGGTGTATGGGTGAATGAGTGGATGTAAGAGTGCTTGAATGGGTGTGTGAATGATTATGTAAGTGGTTGCATGGGTGTGTGAGTAAAAGTGTCTGAGTGCTTGTATGGGTGAGTGAGTGGGTGAGTTTAGAGGCTGTATGGGTGAGTGAGTGAGTGGGTATGTGAGGGGCTGTATAGGTAAATAAGTGGGTGTGTGAGTAGTTGTATGGGTAATTGTGTGAGAGGTTGTATAGATGAGTGACTGGTTGTATCAGTAGCTGTATGGGTGAGTGAGTGGCTGTTTGGGTGAGTGAGGGGGTGGGTCAGTGTCTGTATAGGTGAGTGAGTGAATGTGTGAGTGGCTCTATGGTTGAGTGAGTAGTTAAGTGAGTACTTGCAAGGGTCTGTGAATGGGTATGTGAGTGGATGTGTGGGCATGTGAGTGGGTGAATGAGAGGTTGTGTAAGGTGTGAATGGGTGTGTGAGTGGTTGTGTGGTTGATGTAATCAGTGATGACATCAGTGATGTCACTGACCATGTCATGAGTGCTGTGATATATGAGGTCATAAGCAGTGCATTGTAGGGGAGTAAGTTATAGTTAGCTCAGGTAACTATAACTGCTGGATTTCTCTAGTTTTATACGAGTGAAATGTGAGACTATAATGTCCCTGTAACCTTTGGATTTTTCAGTGAATTTCTACTTTAAAAAAAATATTATTTCCTAACTATAACATCCCTGTAACCTTTGGTTTTTCTGTAAATTTTAACTTTTAAAAAATTATATTTCCTAACTGTAACCTGTAACCTTTGAGAGTGACTCACACCCCCCTGCAGTCCCAGCCAGCTCCCTGACTCCTGAGGGAGCTGGCCCTGCTTTCGCATACAGGGAGCTGCTAAACATGCAGCTCCCTGTGAGTGACAGCAATCATTTCATCTCTTTTCCTGCCCACATGTCTGCAGGCAGGGAAAGAGATGAAAACTCCACTTCCAGCAAGCGGGAGTGGTTTGACATCTCCCACTAAGCAAAAGCAAATAGCTATGTCCTTGGGGCACATACCCCAGGACGTAGCAGGAGCCGGCCCTGGGGGTGGCAGTCTCCAGTGCCATGTATGGCTCTAGGAAGGCGGCCATGCATCCTTCCTCCTTTACTTCTCAAGACTGGCCTCGGGGAGGTGGTGGTCCCCGGGGCCCTACGTGGCCCAAGAGGGGGTACCATGTGGCCCCTCTTCATTTTGTTTATAAATATTTGGCCCCAGGGAGGTGGTGGACCCCAGGGCTTCCTATTAGGTGATTTTTAGCCCCAGGGAAGTGGTGATCCCCAGGGCTCTGGGGGGTCCAAAGCGGTCCCGCATCAATGTTTCATTAGCCTCGGGGAGGTGGTGATTTGTACGAGTGAAACCTGAGCCTAACTATAACGTCTCTGTAACATTTATTTTATTTCACTGAAAAAACCAAAGGTTACAGAGACGTTATAGTCATATATAACCACCTGGCGGTCGCCAGTAGGTAGTAATTGTTGGGACCTAGTTTCCATAGGAAAAGGGTTTTTTACCTTGCCTATAACTGTCATGCCGCTTGATGTATCTTTACAAACTTTTCCAAAAAAAGTGGCCTGTTTTGTCTAGTTCTGGATCGAAAGTTCGGAGTGATCTGTCAAGAGGGGGCTGACAAAAAGGAAAGGCCAAAAATGTTGCATCTCCATGCACTTTTACATAGGGATTTTGAACACAACTACAACCCGAACTGCTAGATGGAATTACACCAAATTTTGCAGATAGGTAGCTCTTGGTCCAGAAAGAGCCCTTTTTGTGATTTGGTGTAAATCCATTCAGTAGTTGTGGAGTCATTTAAGAAAAATGTTACTTGATAGTGGGGTTTTGGTGAGCTAGGAAGTGTGGCGCTCTGCTGATTATGCGTATAGTGTGCTAAATGTCTAGTATAAAAGGTGCAGACAGGTTCGGGGAAATACCCTCTAACCCCTGAATGTGTGTTGGAAAAAGATCCTTCACAAAGTTAAGAACAAAAGTCCTGTGCACACGTTACAATTCTTAGATGACAGTTCATCTTATCCAGTGTGCTCAAAAAGAAAAGACAATATAGTTCGAGTGAATCTGTTCTTTGTCTTTTAATTCTTTGGTACAACAAAAAGCAACCAGCCAACACGTGTTTCGTCACAATGGGTTAGTGTCCCGCGACTTCTTCAAGGCTGGGAATGATACAATAGGTAGTGTAAAGGCAGAGTGTTACAATATGTTACAAACATGGGGAGAGATTGAGCTCCTCCTCAATTTGGGTGAAAACACGTCACCTTAAGCGTGGAAACCATCAGACCCCTCAAAGATAGGATTGGGGAACATGCAAGAGCACTACACCAACAAGATGTCAGATATCCCATGGCACTTGACGCCGCCTCTTGCCCATCTCAAGGCCCGCAGAAATGTTTTTCTTTCTATGGTATCGACGTGGTAGAACCGAGTCCACGTGGTGGAAACAGAGAACTCAAACTCAGACGTACGGAGGCTATATGGATCAAGCGCCTTCGAACTGTGGAACACGGCCTAAACAGCGATCACGAAATGCAGTACTTTTTGGGTGATTAACATACTGTAAGAATCCGATATCACATACTGAAACGAATTATGTGAAGACAGGTGTGCTTGGTTTACCCACAACACATGCCATAACTGTGAATTCTTGGCTTAACTGATTTGTCAATGATTTGTGATATCGCAAGGATTTCAAGTTTTAAATCATTACTATTCCACTGTATAATCGCATTGAATTGTATTGCAGGTACCATCCCACACACACAATGTCTCTAGAAGATCCCCATCTGAAACACTGGAGCCTTGTTATTTTCTAATGCTACAATCAACCTTGAATTACCAAACTATGGATACATCCACACTACTTTTACTTGTAGTGTGGACATTATTTGCACTGTAACTGATTTGAGTTCGTAATGTTCACAGTAACTTACTTCGGCTTGCGTCTCCTGCTTAAACGTTCATGAACGCTACGCGACACAAACCAGATTTCCGGATAGCTTCTCTTCGGTACAGCTACCCATTTGTTTACACTCCTAATTTTAACATGAACATGTTGTTCCCGTTATCCATCTCTCTCTTTTCAACCTCTGATATAATCATAACATTGACTCTTCCATAATTAAGAGTCATATTTCAAATACAGCGCCCTCCACTTCACTATGCATATTCTTCGCTAGACTACCGAATTGGCAGTCTCCGTTCCAGTATAGCGCCCTCCACTTTATTAAGCACTTTCTCCGTAAGGCTGCTCTATACCATCATAATTTTGCCTTCAGATAGACGCCCGGGAGCCACGCGCTCTAGCCTATCAACATGCCCCTAATTCTTACACCTCGCAATACTGATAGCCACTAGTAAAGCTTTCCCTTCAAAAAGACACCTTGGGCTACGCGCTCTAGTCTTACGACTTGGGGTGACGGTATAAATAGTCATTTCCGGGTTATTCGTGTATCCACATCCGGAACGGAGAACCCCAGCCGATGCCGCCGCCACGCTCAGCCACTCGCTGTAGGTAAGGAAACTTCTAGTGCCCTGTTACTTCGCCACTATAACCATTACAGTATTCACTGTATTTTTTCTATTAAAATCGCACCTTAATGAGGGAATGATCTGTTTTACAGATCGTCAATTGCACCAAGCGGTTCACTCACTGTCCCCTGCTTTAGCGGCACAGCCCCAGTCATGATCACCATAATTTAGGTAAGATCCGGGCGACAGCTACTTACTCTTTTTCATTATTATTATCACGCTACACTGCATTCGCTTAGACGCCGCTACTCAATCTTTTACTAACTCTACTCATTATCCATTTAGGTGACGGTTTTGTATACTTGTTAAACAATGATGGACGAACCCTATCTATGTGTGGCACTATCACTGGTAGGCAGTGTTTGGAACCCACTGGGTTTGTTAAAAGACCCCTCACACACCAACCTAGTTGGTGTCATGCTTCATCATTGGGGTCTACAACCCCTGGTACAATCAACCAGCACCTACCTGAAAGACACAAAAGACCTATTAGGCCTAATAACGGCCCTACCGTATGACCCTAACACTTCACTGTTGGTGTGCCTTGATGTGGAGAGCTTATACACCAGTCTCCCACAAGATGACACTCTCAGGGTACTAGAAAGCGCCATGAACAACTCCAACTGGCAACACCGAACTTCTATATCCTTTGTTCTGGAATGTGCAACACTTGCACTCAAAGAAAACTTCTTTGAATACGAAGGCAGAATCTACCTCCAGAAGTACGGGACCTCCATGGGGAGTGTCTTCGCTCCCAGTGTAGCAGGCCTGTACGTGTATGACTTTGAGACTCAACACCTACTACACAGCGACCAACCTCGAATTCCTCAAATCAAATTCTACAAGCGCTACATCGACGACATTTTACTAATCTGGGAAGGAACAAGTGAATCCCTCACCACATTCTGTGACTGGCTCAGCACATGCGATCCCAACCTTCGCTTTACATATAACTTCCACAGACAACAGACCACATTCCTGGACTTGGATATTGAAGCAGCAGGAGGAGGCCTCAAGAGCAAAACACATTTCAAACCAACTGCCTGCAACTCTCTACTCCACTTCACAAGCTTCCATACTAGACCACTTCGCGAAAACCTCCCATATGGCCAATACCTCCGGCTACGTAGAAACTGTAGCGAAATAAAAGACTACAAGTCTCAAGCCATAGATCTGAGCAAAAAACTACACCAACGAGGATACCCCAAATGCATTACTAATAAAGCCAACAAGAGGGCCAGAAACCAAAACCGCGAAGCACTCATCGAAACCCAGACACGAGATCCCACCCCAGTGCCACTTACATGCGTGACAACTTACAATACCGTGTCCAACAAAGTCTCTCAGATCCTCCGGAAACACTGGAAAATACTGAAGACAGGCAACCTTGATTGGGCACCACCGCTCCTCTCCAACAAGAGAGCAAGATCAATAAAAGATGCCATAGTGTCCACCAGACCAATACAACCACAAAGACCTACAAGCACAGTTCTCAATGCCTGGGGGCTCCCAAGCATCACGGGTCACTACCCGTGTGGGAACTGCAGTGTGTGGCACATTACCGAGACTGCGAAAAACCTCACCCTGGAACCAGGAAAGACATGGGAGCTAAGAAAACACACCAACTGTAACACTGAACATGTCATATACCGTATCGTCTGCCCCTTTAACCTTACGTACATCAGCATGACGAATCACAAAATCAAAACCAGGATTTGCGAACATCGCAGCACCATACGGTGCAAGAAAAACACTACCAGAATGGCAAACCACTTTCTAGAGACAGGCCACACGACCAATGATATGAGATGGGTAGTCATAGAAGCACTAGGCCCCAACTTACCCAATATCCAAAGCCGCCTACTTGAGAAAGAACAAAGATGGATAAATCGTCTGTCAAGCCACATTACAGGCTTGAACGACAATATCCCCTGGAACAGTCTCAGAAGACTTTAGACACAGCATTTAAACACTCAGTCCACTTTTGGCACAAAGCACACCTATGGCCAATCCAGCCTCCCTGTGAGATCCCAGAGCCCACCGCCAGATATGGCGCGATCACACTCGCCCTACCAACCCAACGAGAAACGGGACACACCTGCAAAACCCTCAGACTCCAACTTTGAAGTCCCTCAGCATCATTTCATTGTTATGCTTCCCTCCACGCTATGTGCTCTTTACTGAACACTGTACTTTTGCATATCCCAAGTCCAGCGCCTACATTTTACATTTTGCTTCATTACAGCATTACTTCAGACATGCCAGAGCGCTCCACTCTTGCAACTCTGCTTTATTACAGCGCCTTCATTCTGCTTTATTTCAGCACTACTGCTAACAAGCTAGAGCGCTCCACTCTTGCGCGACATGCCGCCGACTGCGCATGCGCACCTTCAGACACCCTCGAATCCCGTGCGCGCATGCAGATAGAGTACCTGCTCCTAGCCACACATGCGGAAACGCCCCTCTCGCTCCAGCCTCGCATAGCCCGGCCCCCCGGCGTTCATACCGGCACGTACTCCATGGCTCCAACAACTACATTAACCGAGCCCACACCGGCCCCCATTCTCATCCAGGACAACGAGAGACCACAACAGGTTCTTAGCGGGTTCGCTCTGATATCAAGTAAGGTTGCGCTGCGGGCCATATCTACAGGCATTCCGTGAGCATTTACAATCCCTGCAACTCACATGCCGCTTTTTCCTCTTACCAGAGTTATTCAGAGGAGCGAACTCCTCCGGAGCCCCGATCAGCCACTCAACTCAACCATAGTGTAATTATAATATCTTCTACATAAGCGCCGCTTCCTGCTTTCTGTGCTTTGTTTTTAAACTAATTTGCGTGCCACGCATGATGGCATAATGCCGGTTTTTCCACGTGTGCGCTCACCATTTTAAATGAATAATCTACTAACACTGTGGCTAGTCTTGCACCTAATCACGCTGCAACACTGTTCAAAAACGGTGATCACGGCCACCATCGTGACAACCCCATGTTGCCACTAGACTGCCGCACAGAAGCCTCACAGCTTCATAGCAACGCTAAGACTGCTAACCATAATAGCTGCTGCACCAATTCTGCATGCAGCATGTTCACCATATATATATTCATTTTATTACAGGTACCATCACCAGGCAGGTCAATTTGGATGACCATAGCACCTAAGATTGCATTTTATGTTGCTTAATACCACTGCCAATATATTATCTGTTCGTCATAATTATGTATGCATACATGTTTTGTGCTGCTCTTTCTTTACCCACAGGTTCTTCTTTTTACATATGTGTCCGTAAGTACGTAGACACGCAGTCCACACACCTTAGTGCGTGTGTAGGTACTAGTTTTACTGTTTTCACTTTTCACGTGGCATCACATCTTTTGCCACTCACTTATTTCCACGGTCCTGAAGAAAGCCCCTCCTACATTCTCTTGCGGGCTGAAACATGTAGACCCATCACATAGCCAACTACAAGATAATTATTTCTTTTTTAGTTGCATCACACACAATTTTTAACCATATCCTGAGCCGCCAGTAATAAACATAAAGAGGCAAGGATTCTCAGAGATATTTTTAATGCACATCACATCACATCTCTGCACCCCACCAGCTCTGCTGTAATCAGGCGTCGTAGCACAACCGGGGGGCATTCGGCCACCCGGTTGGGACCCCAATGATGAAGCATGACACCAACTAGGTTGGTGTGTGAGGGGTCTTTTAACAAACCCAGTGGGTTCCAAACACTGCCTACCAGTGATAGTGCCACACATAGATAGGGTTCGTCCATCATTGTTTAACATATATTACACAGGGGATACGGACGCACCCCCTCCTTCCCTTGCTCTCCCATTGTTTTCAATATGGTTTTGTATACTTACCATTTAGAAACTTACGGATCTACAAATTATTTTCCCTTTTGGCCAGCCGGGTGGGAATTATCACCGGCTGAGTGGTAAGGGCTTTTGTCATACTCCTTACAACCATACTATGGTATTATTCTGCCTCCCTGATTTAAATTCATGTAAGTTCCCCTAACTAGGGCTCTTTTTTATTACCTTGTAACTTTAGATCTTGAAGAATCGCATGATAACCATAATTTAGGTAAGATCCGGGCGCCAACCACTTACTCGTTTTTACTGTTGTCGAGCTACATTGCACTCACTTGGACGCCGCTACCCGATCTTTTACTGATTCACCTCATTATCCATTCAGGTGATTTTTATTGATACTCACCATTTACAAACTTACGGATCTACGAATAACTTTCGATATTGGCCAGCCGGGTCGGAATTATCACCGGCGGAGTGGTGAGGGCTTTTGTCATATTTCTTATAATCACACTATGATATTACTTTGCCTCCATGCTTCACTCTCATGCAAGTTCCCCTAACTAGGGTTCTTTTGATTATCTTGTTACTTTTGATCTTTAGAATCAACCTACACGAAGTACAGGTAGCTTTTCCATTCACAACTACACAATGTACAACAAATAATTCTTTATTATATTGTTCAGCGCTGTACCTCCCTCATTTTGTTCCTAGAAACTATTTCTCACCAATGAAACGGGTTATATGGTCCTCACATTATTAAATGATAGGCACTTCACTTTTCAATGTCAAAGATTGTCGTTACTTGTTTGTTTGCACTTTCGGTCAATTAAATGACCATTTTGTCACTTACATTATATATCTCGTTTAGGGTTTCCACGCTTAAGGTGACGTGTTTCCACCCAAATTGAGGAGGAGCTCAATGTCTCCCCATGTTTGTAACATATTGTAACAATCTGCCTTTACACTACCTATTGTATCATTCCCAGCCCTGAAGAAGTCGCGGGACACTATCCCATTGTGACGAAACACGTGTTGGCTGGTTGCTTTTTGTTGTACCAAAGAATTAAAAGACAAAGAACAGATTCACTCGAACTATATTGACTTTTCTTTTTGAGCACACTGGATAAGATGAACTGTCATCTAAGAATTGTAACGTGTGCACAGGACTTTTGTTCATATAAGAAAAAAACAAATGTGTATGTTTAGGGATGCAGACCTTCCGCACCACCAGCAATGCCATGGTTGGCAGACCACAATTTGACCTGGAGGTTGCAGATGCCATTTTAGGTATCGGTGAATAATCCCGGGTGTCTTAAAATGTATCCACAAAATGATTCACGGGGTCAGGGTAGATGTTCCCTGACCCCATGGGTGTTTTAGAGGAGTTTCAGAGAGACATATGTTGGGTACAAAATCGAGTTTTTCTTCCACTTCGTGAAATTTTGGATCCCCCATGAGGCTGATCACAGCCCCATGTAAATCTGCAAATCTTGGCACACTTTCAAAAAAAACCTTTCCAACCCATTAAGACACCCACACAGGTACTGTCACACCCATTTACAGACCCGCACAGGCAGTCATGCACCCACTCGCAATCCTACACAGGCATTCACAAACCCACTCACAGAGCCATGCAGGCACTCTAAGACCCACTCACAGACCCACACAGCCACTCACACACCCACTTATATACCCACATAGATACTCATGCACCCACTCACAGACCCAGTCACAGACCATACACTCACTCACACACTGACTCACAGACCCACTCAGGCACTCACATATCCACTGAGACCTATACAGACACCAATACACCCACTCACAGACCCACTCAGACACTCACACACCAATTCACTGACCCACACACTCATATATTCACCAACTCACAGGCCCACTCAGGCCCTCAAACACCCACTCAGACTCATTCACACACTCATACAACCACTCAGAGAACCCACACAGCTGCTCCCAAGACCCACACAGGTGCTCACATACCAACTCACAGGCCTACACAGCTACTCACAGACCTACTTAAAGACCAACACAAATACTCACACACTCACTCACAGACCCATGCAGGCACTCACCCACCCACTCACAGACCAACAATGGCACTTATACACCCATAGCTCCCCTAACATACTCACATGGGAACTTATGCAAAGACAGACCCACACAATAACTCCCACACCCACTCACAGACCCACACAGTAATGCACACCTACTCACAGACCCACACAGGCATTCAGACACCCGCTCACTGACCCACACAGTCACTCACACACCCACTCACGGATCCACAGAGCCACTCACACACCCACTCACAGACCCATAGCACCACTCACACACCCACTCACGCACCCCATCAGGCACTCACATACCCACCCATAAACTCATGAAGGCACTCATACACCCAGTCACAGACCCATAGCACTACTTACACACCCCATCACAGACCCACACAAACACTTACACACCACTCACAGTCCCACACTGACACTCACACACCCACTCACACACCCACACAAGTGCTAACGCACCCACTCACAGACCCACACAGATACTCACACACCCACTAACAGACCCACACAGCCACTCACATACCCACTCACAGACCCACACACATGCACACACACACATACTCACAGACCCATAGCACCACTCACACTCCCACTCACACATCCATAGAATCACTCTCACAGACCCACACAGCCACTCACACACCCACTCACATGCTCACACAGTACCTCACACACCCATTGACAAACCCTCAAAACCACTGATACACCCACTCAGAGACCCATTCAGACTCTCACATATCCACCACATAACCACTCACACACCCACTCACAGACCCATACAGCCACTCACACACATATCCTCTAAGGTTAAAGGTTACAGTTTAGAAATAAAGTTTAAAGAACCTTAGGAATTCACTGCCAAACCAAAGGTTACATGGACATTATTGTTAGGAACTAAAGTTAGAAAATCTTAGAAATTCACTTAAAAAACTGAAGTTTAGAGGGGTATTATAGTTAGGCTCAGATTTTACATGCATAAAACCATAGAAATTCAACAGTTATAGTTACCTGAGCTAACTATAACTTACTCCCCTCAGAATATGTACTGCATATGACCTCACATATTACCTCACTCATGACATGGTCAATGACAACACTGAAGCCATCACTGATGACATATCTGTAGGGGGCTCCATATAAAGGAGATTTTCTCCACCTAAACAACCCATAGTTCTTTTTTTCCTTTTTGCATGTGTGTGTGTGTGTGTGTGCGTGTAAAAAAGGAAACAGGGACCTCTGGGAAGTTTAAGTGGAGAAAATCACCTTCCGATACAAAGTTCTCCCCAAATAAAGTGCCTCAGTGATTCTTGTGGTGCATGGAAAGTTTTGGGGTGATCCATCAAGCAGGAGCTGAGAAAAAAGGGGGGCAAAACCCATGCATTTCCCATGTCAATTCCTTTAGAACATTTAGACTCAGCTATAGCCCGAACTGCTGATTGGAATTATACCAAATTTGGCAGAAACGTTAGTCCAGGGAAGTGCCTTTTTGTGATTTGGTGTAAATCCATTAAGTTGTTGCAGAGTTATTTAAAGACATTTTCAATTGTTTATATAGGGACTCAAAGGATTGGTGACCCCTCCCGATCTCATGCTGAGATCTGATTGGCTGCCAACACTCCAAACCAGATAGTTTTGGCAGCCATCTTGAGACTCGGCCTGAGCCGAGCCCCAGTAAAAACAAAAAATTTGGGCAGGGTAGACATACCTTGACCCCCTAGGGCCCTTGCAGTGCCAAAAATGCATTTAAAAAAAAATATTCTGTGGGAGTTGCATTGGATTCATGGCTACCTCTGAAAATTTTAAAAAACTGAAACTGCCCCTCCCACTTGTCCTGCTTGCTCAACTTGCTACCCCTGCCTCCTCCCTTTACCCTCCGATGTCAGTGTAAGTGCCCCTTTCCACTCCCTCCTGCCAGCTATGGTCAGTTGTGCTGCCCTCCTGCCCATCCTGTGTGGATAATTGTGCTGCTATTACCCCTGCCACCAACCCTGAATGATCAGCTTGCTGCCCCTGCCACCTCCTCCTGCCCTCTATTGTTCAAGTCTGTGTGCCTAACCCATTTCTCCTGCACTCCATCGTCCATAGTGATGCCACAGTCCCTCCCTGCTGCCTCCATGGTCCGTTGTGCTGCCACAGTCTCTCTCGCCTGTCCTGTATGGTTGCCTTGATGCCCCTGCCCCATCACCTCTGCCGTTCATGGTCCGTTGTTCTGACACTGCTCCTTCCACCTGCCCTTTGTTGTCCGTTGTATAGCCACTGCCTCTCCCACCTGCCCAGCATGGTCATAATGCTGGCTCCGCCCATCCTCCCATGTTGCCATCAATTGTCCAAGACTGTGATCCTTTCCTCCCCACCCACATAGTGTTCTAATGAACAGGTAGAATGCTACTATTCTGTATTTATTACAAATGTGTGGCACACCAGAAGTCATCTTGATGAAATCAAAACTGTATAACCTCAATAATTTCCTTGGGAAATTAATAAAATGAGGGGGGGGGTCTTTTTCTCAAAGATTTTATGACTAGTGCTTTATAAAGCTAAAATGAGGACACGTTTTCTGAGTTCCCAAATGGCCACAAAGTTCTTTGTAGTCTTGGCTTTGCTGATTGTGCTCAACCAATGACATCAGGGTATGCCATATTTCATATGGAATGTATTGTCAGTTGAGCAGGAACTGCAGAAGGAGTCAGCTGTGTGTCACCGGGCTGCAATAAATCTGTGATTAACACTATTCAAATGTATGTCCTGTCATTACAGGCATTTAAAAATGTTTTGTATCCAATTTATCACTTGATTATTTGTTGTACGTGCATACATGTCAACGGATCCGATTCCGGCAGAAGACTACCAATTTCGTAAGCTGAAAGCTGTTTTTTTTAGCTGTCTCCCACCTAAAATTCTCTATGTTACTTCAGGTAATTCAAGGTAATTCAAAGAGGAAAATAAATTCGAACAAAAAAGAGGGTCAGAGCATAAAGATCCAGCACCAGACGTTACTCCGTGTAGTGGCCTCTAAAACCTTTCAACAAATCGGTGCACCGGGTCTGGGATGTGACCCACATACATCCCATAAAGGCAGTATACAAAACTACCACTAACAAAAACACACAATTGACCCTGCACTCGAAAACCACAAATAATCTATTTGTAAAGGCAATTGTGCATCATGTTGTAAGAACAGAACAGAATATGAGTAAATAGCTTCCCAAATGAAAAGACCAGACAATCGTACTTTTGATTGTAGGAAAACGTCTTTTTTTATTCCAAAAACTTCATTCTTTAAAATACACGACAGAATTGCTTGCCAACGCGTTTCATCCCTCATGGGACTTCTTCAGGGCTCAAAAGATTCTGTATCTGCTGTGTTTATTTTAAAAGTTCAGATGTGGTGTTTGGATCAGCAAAGGGTATAGTCTATGATTTATCGTGTTCCTGATGTTAATATTGCATCCCTACAAGCGAGAGGCATCAACAAGTCACCATGTAATTAATCATCTCAATATAGTGATTTCTGACCTGAGGGCTGGGCCTGGCCTGGCCTGCAGCTTCAGAGGTAGAAGCGAGCGGGCCGGGCAGGGCAGGCAGCAGAAGGCAGGGCAAGGCTAGCCAGGCAGGGGCTAGTAATAATTTAAATTATGGCCGGTGACGGACGTCGGACGTTCCTTCTCAGTCTCTGGCGTAGGAGCGTGGCTGGGTCCTGGGACAACGTTTTCCTACAATCAAAAATACGATCGTCTGGTCTTTTCATTTGGGTAGCTATTTACTCATATTCTGTTCTGTTCTTACAACATGATGCACAATTGCCTTTACAAATAGATTATTTGTGGTTTTCGAGTGCAGGGTCAATTGTGTGTTTTTGTTAGGAAAATAAATTCCACTGATTTCATTTAAAAATTTCCATCTTTGCAGCGTGAAAATGTTGGCATGCATTCATGAGTTAATTAAGTGTTTTGCATGCTACAGACATTGGTCTATATTTGGGCTACATTTGAGCTCTTTTTTCTCTGGCGGTCATCTTGGTAAACTGTTTTGTTGTCAAGTTCCCTTATTTCTGTATTTACCGCAGTATTTTCTGCAGAAAATCATTTCCATGTCACAAATTTGATTTCATCAAGATGCATTCAGGTATGTCACACTTTTGTCATAAATTACTACAGTTAACACTCTAGTTGCCCGCTAGAGCATGGTTATAACTGCAGTTGATCACAAGGCAGTTAAGTGATGGGCTGCTGCTTTTGATGAAATTTACATGTTTCAGCCTGCATGTCACAATTTTTACTTAAATATCTGAGGCAGATATCTGAGAACTCATGGAAATGTGTCCTACATTTGCTTTCTACAGCACTAACTATAATTCTTTATGACAAAATGACCCCCTCATTGTTTTTTAATTTTGACAACTTTGATTCAATCAAGATGGATTCAGGTCTGCCACACATTTGTCATAAATAAGAATGTTAGCATTTAGTTGTTCATCAGAACACTCTGAGTGTCTGCAGTAGAACACAGTAGAATCAACATGCAGGCTGCTGTTGGAAGTAGATGTTTTACTTGGTATGTGAGACTTTATTCTCACCTGGCTAGGAAGATAGTGTGAATTTACAGGAAATGTGCTCTCATTTTACCTTTTGAGGCAACTTCCCTTTGGTATCCCCCACACCATTTGGGTTCATTGTGTCTATACCCTGCACCCTCACATATTTTTTGCATTCATTTGCAGGACACAGGGACCATGTATCTAAGTCCTGTAATGGCTGCCACAAAATACTGTTCAGGATTTAACCAAACAATCATGATTGATTAGTCCCCTTTAAATTGGCCACTCAGAGCATATCTGGATTCTGGACACCAGCAGACCAGCTATCTCTATAGTTGGAACTCTAATTTCTCAAAAACTACTGAACAGATTTACACCAAATCAAAAAGGCACACTTTCTGGGTAAAAATTTGCTTTCTGCTAAATTTGTGCAATTCCGTTCAGCTCATTGGCTGTATTGCTGTTCAAAATACCAAATGGAAATTGGATAGGGAAATTGTGTTTTGGGACCCCCTTTTCTCAGTCTCCCTTGATAGATCACCCTTAAACTTTCCCGGATTGGAGATGAGGTGGATAAACTTTTTTTTGGAAACCTTTGTGAAGATTCACCAGATGGCTCTGACACGTTTCGGTGGTAAAACCACCTTGCTCACATACCTTAGACGCCATTGAGCTTATGCTTTATACTGCTTTATACTGTCATGGTTACAACGCATAGCGGCATGGGCAGAAAAGAAACACTCCCGTTTTCTTTGCTCTCCTACCAGAAAGGCAAGACTAAATGAAGTGCCCTGTGCACATTATATACACATGCAATTGCAATATGCTCCTCTTTTGTGAGTTACATTGAAGATATACAATTTATAAAAATTATATTTATATATATATCTATATATATATATATAAATTCATTTTCATGGTACCCAATATTATTTCTTTGTAGAACTCTCTGCCACAGGGGTCTACCAGAAAAAAAATTCTGTACAGAACTAGACATATATTTTACTTACAGCTTAGCATATTAAGTCAATTGCATTATAGAATACATTTTGATTTCCCCTGTTTCTGCGTTTGGGAACATTAGAACATGATTGAGGATATGATCAGGAAATCCCAAGTGGGTGAGTTTTATAATTACCATAGATAATGCCATAAAGATTAACCATACAGGAATATACTTTACAGTTCTGAGGCATGTTCTAAAACCTTATCTAGAAGGATCCCAGATTACTTCTTTTTGAAACATATATATCATTCCCCAGGAGGGCAGTTCATCAACTTCACAGTTGCTATTCATACTTCTTTCTCTATTGGATTATAACTATATTCACTGAAAAAAAACAAAGGTTAGAAGGACGTTATAGTTAGGAATTAGCATTTAAAAAACGTAGCAAATCCCTGGCAAACCAAAAGTTACAGGGACGTTATAGCTAGGCTCAGATTTCACTCATACAAAACCAGTGAAATTCAGCCATTATATTTAGTGCGCTAACTATAACTCATGCCCCGACAATGCACTGCTTATAACCTCACATTTTACATCACTCATGACATGGTCAGTGACATCATTGATCACATCAATGATGACATCTCAAATGACATCCTTTATTACAATGCCCCCGGGACCTGGCCCACTTGCGGGCCAATTAGAAATGAAGCGCAGAAGCCTGTGCTTCATTTTTAAAAGAATTTCGGCTGGATCTATAGATCCCACCAACATTTTAAAAAACAATTTTTTGGGGGGACCCCCCCAAGAGGCCTAGGGGGTCAGGTTTTTTCCTGTGTTGGCAGCCAATCAGATCTCAGTACCAGAACAGGAGGGATCGCGGATCCTTCGTGTCCCTATATGTACAACTGAAAATTTCTTTAAATAACTCCAAAACTACTGAACGGATTTACAACATTTAACAAAAAGGACTCTTGCTGGACCAACAGCTACATTACTGCCAAATTTGGTGTAATTCCGTTCAGCAATTCGGGCTATAGCCGTGTCTATGGAAATTAACATGGGGAAAATGCTTTTGGACCCCTCCTCTTTTTCAACCCCTGCTAGACGGATCACCCCGAAATTTTAAACACAGCAGCTAAAGTGAGTGGCAAATCAGTTTTGAAAATTTCATGAGAATCCATCAAACTACGCCAAAGTTATTGGCAAATGAAAAAATGCTCTTTCTATGGAAAATGGGTCCTTACTATAACTACCTACTGGCGAATATATATAGTGACAACTCTTTTTGTATTATATATATATATATTATCTACTGGCGGTCGCCAGTAAATAGTTATAGTTACAACCTATTATCCATAGGAAATCCGCGACATTCTATTTGAAATAACTCTCTTGCCGGTTGACGTATCTTCGCAAAATTTTCAAACTTTGTGGCCCGCTCCGGTCCGCTCCTACCCTGAAAGTCTCGGGGGATTCGTCAAGCGGGGGCCGAGAAAAAAGGGGGTCCCAAAACGCATTTTCCCCATGCAATTTTCCATAGGAAACTTTAGACACGGCTACAGCCCGAACTGCTGAACGGAATTACACCAAATTTGGCAAAGAGGTAGTTCTTGGTTCAGAAAGAACCCTTTTGTTAAATGGTGTAAATCCGTTCAGTAGTTGCTGAGAAAATCAAAAGTAAAAAGATAGTGATATCTATGGCCGAGTAGGGTCCGCGTACCCTCCCGATCACGAGCTGCATGTTAATTGGCTGTCAGCTGGCTGTCAACATTCCGATTCAGGAAATGTTGGCAGCCATTTTGTCACTCGGTAGAACCGAGGGACAGAAACAAGTGCGCAAAGCGCACAAAGGGGGCAGGGTAGAAACACCCTGACTCCCTAGGTTTGCTCAGGGGGTCCCACAAGGACCCCCTGGGCAAAAAAATAAAAAAATGTTTAAAAATCGGCAGGATGCGCTCAGGGTGCGCGAATCCTGCCAAAAAAAAATCGAAGCGCGGTCTCCCGCGCTCGATGTTAATTGGCCCCCGGGTGGGCCAAGTCCCGGGGGCATGCTGGGGGGGGTTAATTTTATGTGTGGGTGGCCTCTAAGGGCCCCCAAGCCCCGGGGACCACCACCCCCGGGGCTTTATGTATAATGGTGCGGGAGGGCTCTGAGCCCTCCCGCAGCTCCGGGACCACCACCTCCCCGGGGCTTCTTTTTTAAAATTAAAAACCTGTGTGGGGGGCTCCAGCCCCTCACACGCCCGAGGACCACCACCTCCCCGGGGCACTAAGAACAATTAAAATGGGGGTCCGTTTTGGACCCCAAGCCCCGGGGACCACCACCTCCCCGGGGCTTTCAAAATGTAGGGAGGGGGGCTGCGCGGCCCCCCTCCTGGAGCCTGTGGTGGCCCTGGGGACTGCCACCCCCCATGGCCGGCTCCTGCAGTGTCCCGGGGTGCCTACCCCCGGGACACTGCTGTTTGCAATGACAGGACGGGAGCCTCGCGGCTCCCGTCCTGTCATTGCAAACTTGCTTTGGATATTGGAAGAGAGAGCAGGGAAACCTGCTCTCTCTTCCAATATCCAAAGCTGATTGCTTTTCCACATGGGGAGCAGCATGTTAGCTGCTCCCCATGTGTAAAAGCAATGACGGCTCCCGTAGGACACGGGGAGCCGACGGGACTGTGGGGGCTTGGGGACCCCCACAGTCCCCAACGAGAGGCCAGGCCCCGGGGATGGGGTCCCCGGGGCCATAAGTGGCCACGGGGGGGCCACGCAGCCCCCCTCCCCAAAGTAAAAAAGGAAAAAAATTAAAAAAAAAGTGCAAGGCCGGCCCGAGGGATGGGGTCCCCGGGGCCTTAAATGGCCTGAGGAGGGGGGCCACGCAGCCCCCCTCCAAATAAAAAAAAAAAGAGGCCATGCCATGGGGGATGGGGTCCCCGGGGCCATTACAGGCCCAGGGAAGGGGGGCCACGCGGCCCCCTTCCCGTTTTTTTTTAATTTATTTTAATTTAAAAAAAGGGGGTAAGGCCCTGGGGGATGGGGTCCCCAGGGCCTAAAAATAGGAAAAAGGAAGGGGGGCCACACAGCCCCCCTTCAGGGGAAAAAAACAAAAAAAAACGATCGGGCCCGTAGGCCCCGCCCCCTTCCTTCACCACTCTGCAAACGCGCCCCCTGGCGCGTTTGCAGAGGGGGAACAAATTCCCCTTGAATACTGGGGGTCCCTGGGGGCCAACTAGCCCACCAGGAACCTCCAGTATGCGCCAGGGGGCTGCCTTGCAGAGAGGTGTACAGAGGCCACGCCCCTTTTTACACCTCTCTGCAACGCAGCTCTATGGCGCTTTTGGAGGTATATGGTGGGCTAGTTGCACCCCAGGGACCCTCAGGATTCAAGGGGAGTTAATCCCCCGACTTAAAACGCGCCACGGGGCGCGTTTGCACAGTGGTGAAGGGAGGGCGGGGCTTCAGGTGACATGTGTGCAAACAGGCCCCGTGGCGCGTTTTAAGATGGGGAATTAAATCCTCTTCAATCCTGAGGGTCCCTGGGGGCCAACTAGCCCAACAGGTACGTCCAGAAAGCGCCACAGAGCTGCGTTGCAGAGAGGTGTAAAAAGGGGTGTGGCCTCTGTACATGTCTCTGCAACGCAGCCTCCTGGCGCATACTGGAGGTTCCTGGTGGGCTAGTTGGCCCGTAGGGACCCTCATGATTCAAGGGGACTTAATCCCCCAACTTAAAACGCGCCACGGGGCGCGTTTGCACAGATGTCACCTCAGGCCCCGCCCCCTCCCTTCACCATTGTGCAAATATTCCTCTAAAATCAGCCGAAATACGAATTCCGATTTACTCACCTGTTATCAGGAGAGACCTCAGTGCTGCATCTTTCAGCCCAGTACTAATCCTGAAAAGTAATTTTAACCGTACTTACCAGTAACTTGAATTTCCTTCCATAGGCTAACATTGACTGGTTTCACTTGGAAATTCTTCTAAGTGTGGAGTTTTGGAACTTTAAAATATTCCTCTAAAATCAGCCAAAATACGAATTCCGATTTACTCACCTGTTATCAGGAGAGACCTCAGTGCTGCATCTTTCAGCCCAGTACTGATCCTCAAAAGTAATTTTAACCGTACTTACCGGTAACTTGAATTTCCTTCATAGGCTAACATTGACTGGTTTCACTTGGAAATTCTTCTAAGTGTGGAGTTTTGGAACTTTAAAATATTCCTCTAAAATCAGCCGAAATACGAATTCCGATTCACTCACCTGTTATCAGGAGAGAACCCAGTGCTGCATCTTTTAGCCCAGTACTGATCCTCAAAAGTAATTTTAACCGTACTTACCAGTAACTTGAATTTCCTTCCATAGGATATCATTGCCTGCTTTTTGCTGAAAAAGTTTCTAAGTGTTGATTTTTGAAACATACAAATATTCCTCTAAAATCAGCCGAAATACGAATTCCGATTTACTCACCTGTTATCAGGAGAGACCTCAGTGCTGTATCTTTCAGCCCAGTACTGGTCCTGAAAAGTAATTTTAACCGTACTTACCGGTAACTTGAATTTCCTTCCATAGGCTAACATTGACTGGTTTCACTTGGAAATTCTTCTAAGTGTGGAGTTTTGGAACTTTAAAATATTCATCTAAAATCAGCCGAAATACGAATTCTGATTTACTCACCTGTTATCAGGAGAGACCTCAGTGCTGTATCTTTCAGCCCAGTACTGGTCCTGAAAAGTAATTTTAACCGTACTTACCGGTAACTTGAATTTCCTTCCATAGGCTAACATTGACTGGTTTCACTTGGAAATTCTTCTAAGTGTGGAGTTTTGGAACTTTAAAATATTCATCTAAAATCAGCCGAAATACGAATTCCGATTTACTCATCTGTTATCAGGAGAGACCTCAGTGCTGCATCTTTCAGCCCAGTACTGATCCTCAAAAGTAATTTTAACCGTACTTACCAGTAACTTGAATTTCCTTCCATAGGATATCATTGCCTGCTTTTTGCTGAAAAAGTTTCTAAGTGTTGATTTTTGAAACATACAAATATTCCTCTAAAATCAGCCGAAATACGAATTCCGATTTACTCACCTGTTATAAGGAGAGACCTCAGTGCTGTATCTTTCAGCCCAGTACTGGTCCTGAAAAGTAATTTTAACCGTACTTACCAGTAACTTATATTTTCTTCCATAGGAATCCATTGTCTGGTTTTCAGCAGAAAAGTTTCAAAGTGTCGATTTTCACAAACTACAAATATTCCTTAAAAATCGCCTGTATGACTTAAACGCATTCTTTCAACTGTTTACAGGAGATGCACCAGTGCTGGATCCAGGATCCAACACTGAGTAAGAAAAAGTAACGATAACAGTTTTTACCTGCTAAGTGAATTTCCTTCCATAGGATAACATTGGTGATTCTATGAGAAAAAGTTTCTGTGTCAACTTTTAAAATACAATAATATTCCTTAAAAATCACGACTGTAACCAAAACGCTTTTACTCAACTGTTTACAGGAGATGTACCAGGACTGAATCTAGGATCCAGTCCTGTGGTTAGAAAAAGTAATCCATAAAGTAACTAATTGCATTTAACTAGAAATTCACATTGAGCTGAATGTTGCATTGTGTATGAAAATGTGTTGCCCATTGCAACAACTGTAACTACTGTACTTAAAAGTCTATTGCCTATGTGCAAAGTATTTAAACTAAAGTAATTCATTCTGAGAAAGTATTTTTTGTAATGTAATGTATAATGTAATTACAATGTAATTTAAAAAATAAAATATGTAAAAGAAATTGTTTCTAAAAATGTAGTAAATCAGTGTGAAAAAAATTAATATAAAAATTAATACATTTAAACATTGTCATTTAAAAAACCTTTGAAATTCACTGAAAAAACCGTAGGTTTCAGGCATGTTATAGTTACAAATTAGCATTTTAAAAACCTTTGAAATTCACTGAAAAAACCATAGGTTTCAGACACGTTATAGTTAGAAATTAGCATTTAAAAAACCTTTGAAATTCACTGAAAAAACCATAGGTTTTAGGGACAGTTATAGTTAGTTGGACATTTCACTCGTACAAAACCCGTGAAATTCCTCTGTTATAGTTAGTTCAGCTAACTATAACTCGCGCCCCACAATGCACTGCTGATGACGTCACATATTACATCACTCATGACATGGTCAGTGACATCACTGATGACATCACTGATGACATCTCAAATGACATCACTGATGACATCATCCACGTGATAATCTGATGCAGCTCCTCACACCCTAATATAACCTTTGATACACCCAATCTAAATTACAGAGTGCCATTCGCAAAACCATAGACACTCCAACACCAATAACTACATACCCACTCACTGATTCTTAGGTCTACACACACACACATCCACTCACTCACCCATACAGTCACTCATACTTATGGTCACTCAGTACAGGACTATCATATGCACTCTTACTCCTATATAGACACTCAAACACCGCCACTCATCCATAGAGGTACTCACACACCTAGTCAGTCATGCAAATAATTAAACACACTGCCATTTACTCACCTATACAGTTATACACACACCAGCTCACTTAATCATACAAATACTAGCACATTGTTACGCTCTTATACAATCACTGATACAAGCACACACTCATCCATACAGCCACTATCACAATCACTCACTCTCGCTTATAGCTATTTATATACTCCAATACACATATATACTGCCTTTCACATATGTAGTTACTCACACATGTACCACTGGGACATACATTCACTCACTAACACACTCTTACACACACTTACCCACCCATACAGTCTATCACAGATGCACTCTTGAAACCATCCACCCAGTGAATCACCCACTCACACATCTATGCACAGTCGCACACACCCCATCCACACAAACACTCAGGCACCCATACAGATACTCATAGAACCAATCAATAACCCATATAGACACTCATGTAGCTATTCGCAAATCCATGCATCCACTTACACACCAACAGACGGATACAGACATTCACACAGTTTAGTCACTAACCCATGCATTCAGTAAGATACGTTTAATCACTCACTTGTAGAGTCAGTCACGCACGTACTAAATCATCCATTCAGACACTTATACACCCACTCATTCTTCAATACGCCTTTCCCTATATATATTAAACATATTTAAACTTTACAGAAACACACAGTCACTGGATGATGTCATCAGTGATGTCATTTGAGATGTCATCAGTGATGTCATCAGTGATGTCACTGACCATGTCATGAGTGATGTAATATGTGACGTCATCAGCAGTGCATTGCGGGGCGCGAGTTATAGTTAGCTGAACTAACTATAACGGGGAATTTCACGGGTTTTGTACTGAGTGAAATGTCCAACTAACTATAACTGTCCCTAAAACCTATGGTTTTTTCAGTGAATATATATATATATATATATATTTATATATGTATATATATATATATTTATTTATTTATTTATATATATATATATATATTTATTTACATATATATACATATATATATTATATGTAGAGCGATAGATAGGTAAATCCCTGCGCTATTGTGAAATTATGAGGGAATTACCATGTGTGACCGATTATGAGGAGATTAACAAGTGTGATGATAGATTTGCCAGTTATAAAACCATATGGAATTCCCAATTCCATGGGCTTGTAATGCATACATTTTCTACCTGCTCCGAGTAGGAGGTAAATGTATGAGGGGACCTGTGTGAGGGGTGGGGCAAAGGAAGGTTAAGTAGGAGAGTGAAAGAGAAGGCTTTTCTATGATCCACCCTGTCAAAAAATGAAATGGGAAATGAGGCCTGGCTGCTGTTGCAATTACTGCCTGGAAAAAGAAGTTATGTTTATGCAACACCTGGAAAAAATTCCATTGAGGTAATTTTTTTCTGTCTGGCTCCAAATTGGTGCCATAGAGGGACTTTGGCTCAGCCCTCTTGATCCGTATGTCTCTTCAGAGGCCATTCACATTTTGCTTACATGCAACATGCATCATGGGGCAATGTGTCAACCCACTTCAGTCATTAGTTCCCTTCCACTGTGAGGCATGGCATTTTTCCTTAGTGCATGTGCACAGCCACTTAATTAGTAATACACTTGAGTGCCAGGGTTTCTATGCCAATACTTTACCAATGCTTTTTTCCTTTCTTTCTTTATCCTTTTTAGGTCTGGTTTGACAGCACAGCCTTTGCCCGATCTTATGAGCTCAACAGAAGAGGAGCTTTTGGAAGCATAACTGAGAGAGGAGCTTTGGCTCCTCCCACATGTTGAGTCCCTTGAGTACAGCATTTTATTGGGCAGACGTTGTGTGCTTTTACTGACAAACAGTGCTTGTATTCTACTTTTTGCATTGAGGAGACTTCATGCTCAATAAAAGAGGACTGACTTGGTTATGGTGACAAGGCAGTGACCAAGGCCCTAGGCCTGATCTGTTCATTAGGAAAAGTTATGAGAAAAGAAGTAGGCCTGACATATTTATTGTGAAATACATTTGTTAAAATGAATAGACTTTTAAAAGCATATTGTCATTACAAAGTGCTAAGGAGCATTATCTCTGCCACCACCATCAACAATTCAAGCACATCAGAAATGAGGCAAGCTCACCCAAATTATTTTACTGAACATCATGAAATCTGAAATAAAATGCCAAAGGAATTTGAAACCCACCCTGAAAAAACGATCTTGCCAATGATGAAAGCAATGTGTAGAACTCTTGACACAATATGGGGTGCATTATTCACTCAACCGGCAAAACTAAATGACCAAACGCTGGTGCTGCTGGAATCTTTTATGTCCATCACCACCATAGACAAAAGAATGCATGCAATAGAAAGTTGTAAAAGTTAATCCAACTCACAATCAAAATAAAAAGGCATGTGTACCGTTCATCAATTCTTGAAAAATTGTCTGAAGTTCCAAAAGTTATAAATTTAATTCTAGCAGGCTGTAAAAGAAAATTGGCTTAATAAAGGACCGGTAGCTTTGGTCAAAAGCACATACATTGAGAGTGACTCAAGTTTTAAAAACCTATTAACCACAAGTGATTCCTGCTACAGCAATGGGCGAGCCATCTCAACAGCTGCTCCAAAGTCCCATTCGGACACCAGAAGGAAAAATAACAGATTCCTACCCAGGTCGATCATCAAAAAGGTCCACAGAAAATATAAAAAGAAACCAATATGGGTGAAAGTATATAGCATGGGAAATTATACAGTTAGTGACAAAACAACAGAGTCAAAGGTCTTGCAAGATATACAGGTTCCAATTGACAAAGACTTGAGCTTGTGCCAGCCTGATGCAGAAACCAATAATCTGCTATCTGCCAACAAAGACCATCAGGTCCAAGGAGCAGAAAGCTCAAGATGGCTGTTACTTCATGAAAATATCAAGTTCACTAATGTTAACCCAGGCTTGCTTCTTGACAAATCTTGTACAACCCACATACATGTGAAAAGAGTGCCAAAGGCCATAGAGAACGTGGAAGTACCAACATTTCTCCCATTACTCCGACGTAATTGAAATTCTCCCCAGGTATAATCCACAGGAGAGGCAAAATGGGGGAGACCATGGCCAGTCTCTTTTTGAGAATTTCCCATTGCATGATTTAGAGTTGATGCAGGCGCTTGTACCAGAGATGTTCAAAGCAATAACTCAATTATGTTGCTATGCAGTCCTTTGATTGTAATTCCATTCTCTATCCTGAGGTTGCTTTGGACATTAGAGTACTGTTGTAATGGCTCTGGTACTGGTATTGATGAGAGAACAGAATTAAGCTTTCTGGAAGTGGTGGTAATTTATACATACCACTGCGAATCTGTATTTGGAATGGACACCCTAAACACGCCCTTCCAAATACTGAAACGCTAACACAAATTGCGATTCATTCACATGTTACTAAATTGGAATTTGTGCTTTGTAGATATGACAAGCATTTTTGATATCAGAAACTGCCAGATTCTATGAATCTGCCGTTTCCAACCGCAAAAATGCTTTGTACATATGGCCCTAATCCTTTACTTACATGGTGCACCACAACAAACAAGTGCTCATTAAGGAGAAATTGCAGGAATTAAACCAACCAGATTTCCCTGACAAGACCAGTTAGTCTCATCCTTGGAACTGCACCAACTATCACCTGATCACTGTCTCTCATCGCTTGAGGCTCTTGGGATCTAATGCCTACTAAAGAGGCCGGCATGCACCTGCGATTAGTGCACGAGGAGTGTTGGGTTGGGTTGTGCCATGATTCGCTTGCAATGTTTGTTATGTGCTCATTTAACGCACTGGTCCTGTTTTAAATCTTGCTCTACATGTGGAAAAACTGCACTAATATGCTCTTCGCAAAAACACAACAGCAGTAAAGTTACTTATGCTTTGTGCTTGCATACATTTGTGAACTTCTAGGTGGTCAAAATATTATACTACTTTTCAAATGGACAATAACCCAAATAAGTATTACTAAGACAAATACTTTAATCAGTGCCTGAAAAAGCCTCTGAGCTGCAATATAGACCAGAGAGGGCCTCATTACGAGTTGGCCGGGGTTTGCATCGGAGATCCCGGAAGGCTGGAATTATGTTTATCAGCTGACATCTCCACTGCAAAGGCTGGCCATTATGAGTTTTTCCCTCTGAAATGGGGAGTGCCCGCTCACTCCCTGATTTACCAGATAATTTTCAGATCAGTTTTTCACTATTTTCTTGAGAAAAAAAACGCTGACATTATCTAGTGGGGGGTGGTGAATGGAGAGTGGGGCAAGGGTGACCAGCACGCTTTTGCCTCTCCTGGGGTAGTAATAAATGCTTCCGCACCCCCTCCCCCACTCGGAGGCAGGCGGAGGAGCTATGCAATGCTGCAGAATGCCCCTGCATTCTGGGCCTAGCATTATTGGGAATTCGGAGATTTTGAGCCCAATAATTCCGAACCCTGGAGCTCTCATAATTGCGAAGTGTTTTATTTCACCTGCAATTACCACTTCTGGTGGTACAACACAAATTATGAGGGTCAGAGGGGCTTATTTACAAGGCCCTTGCGTCACTTTTGCGTCATTTTTAACATGGGAAAAGTGACGCAAAAGTGGGGCAAAGGGGCTTGTAAATCTGCCCCAGAGTATTTAGTAAATCTTAAGATGTACAAGTACTTACTATATAATGTATAGCTAGACTGATATCCCTTTTCTTTCTCCCTAAAGCACATGGGGGCATATTATCAACGGCCAGCGATAATTATCGCTGGCCGTGCTTAGCGATAATTTTGTTATCGCAGGCTATCTCTGGAATTTATCGCCCTGGTAGCGCATTATTAACAACGCGTTTCTCCAGGGCGATAAAAATTCCAGAGATAGCGAGGTTATCGCCGTTTTGCAGGGAACATCGCTGGTTTTCCAGCGATGTTCCCTGCAAAACGGTCGTATCAGCATAATCCACCCTAATGTTAGGGATAGGTAAGTCTGCATTTTAGCAGACGTTAGTTTTTGGAGAAAACAGCAGTTTTCTCCAAAAACTAACGTGTGCTAAAATGCTGGGGCAGCCTTGTAAATATCGCGATGTGAACATCACCGATATTTGCAAGGTAGTCCATCCGGGGTACGCCCACTTTGCATCTCATTAGAAATGCAAAGGGAGGCGTTGGGAAAAATGGTGCTAACATGCGATTATGCATGTTAGCACCCTCTTGTAAATAGGGCGATAGTTTTGATAACGCCGATTCTTATCTAATTATCTATAAGAACCTTCTGGTCGCCAAGATCTTTTTACCTGTTGAATAGTGTAAAGGAGAGAATCTCATCTGGTTATATATCAGCATTCATTTTGTCTGAAAGGACCACTGACTCCGAATTCAAGTTTGAGAATTTATTATCGCCAAAAATAACTGAACGTGCAAGCACCTCAACACGAGGTTAAAGAAATAGATGGGCACTAATACAAATAATAATCTACGCAGGAATCTCATCCGACTCAGGATAAGGAGAATAGAAAGTTCTAAAAGGATCAACCAGACTATGATTGCTCCTATTTCTAAGTTGCTCTTCATTGGCCTAAACAAGCTTAAAATCAATAGCTGTCCCTACACTAACGCTAAGTGACATCCCTGCATAACGATTTTCCCAGGCAAGAGTGAATAAAAAGGTGTCAGCTGTGAAGACTTCCTAAGAAGTGCAATCACATAATACCTAAGCTCAGCTCTGTCCTTCTCTCTGGTCTCCTCTACCTCTTCTCTGGCCTCCTCCCTCAGGGCACTATCCCTAATACAAAACCACAATACAATTGTACACGCCTTTGTCACGCCTCCTTGGCCAGGTCTTCCTTCTTGTGCTTTTCCATCGAAACGGTTACTTCATCCTGGACGGTTGCGATGACCTTGAGTCCCAGGCACCTTCTCCGCCGAAAGTATCATCCCTACATTCCATTTCACTCCCCGTACCATGCCTCCCCTCTCTCTAGCTTTCGAAAACAAAGAGTTAGTCTTGCTAACGAGACATGTGTCCTTGCACCTGCAACAAAAGATACTTTCAACAGAACCCTTCTACTGTGCAAATTAAATCTACCGTTTGTGCCCAGAGAGCCTTACCAAGAGAAACTTTTCTCGGCCTACAATATAAGCTAACATAAGAATATACCAGGCCTTCCCTAAGCATATATGTAGTCAGGCCTTTACATATAACCTTTAATCACACATCTTATGTTTCCCTATAAACATTTTCATTATGATTCATATGCAAACACTGAATTACATGTGCAATTTTAATATGGTGCACGTTTAAACTACTGCAATTACGTTACACACACGAACTAATTCCCCTATGCATTATATTCACACAATTCAATAAGCATTACATTACATCAATATCCTAACACCCATTATGCTGCTGATTCGCTTTGTCTCAGCAAACTATTCATTCTTTACTAAACATACATGAATATGAAACTGGATATACGAATATATGTCTAAATACAAGTGGGTGCGGCCTATCAATGATTATGATGCACCCCTACAATTCACAAGAACATTTCGCTCTATCAGTTCCCCCTTTGATGACTCCTGTCATCACATTTCACTCTACTCCCTTGGAGAAAGAACCGACCTAAACAGAACTTGTTGCCATCTTCCCTGATCTAAATTTCTCCATGCTCTTGAGCCTTTGATACTGATTGTCCTGCAGTCTTGCCAACTTCATGTCATTTTCCCTCAAAGCTCTCTTGACTCGGCCTGCTCGATACCACTTGTAGGCCTTGATCACAATCCACAAGCCAGCCACACAAACCACCAAAATAAGGAGTGGTCTCAGGAAGTACCCAAGGAAACCCTTTCCTAGGTTCGCAAACCAACCTCCCACTTGACCAAAACCCTTTCCGACCTTTTCCCAGGCCCCTTCTTCAGTCAAATCCGCTATCTTTGTGTGGATCGTAGTGATGTTACTTATATATTTCTCCAGATCCTTGCTACGGTCTGGTATATAAGTGCAGCACTCTTGAACCTTCAACATTTTACAGACTCCGCCCTCTTTTGCCAATAGGACATCCAAAGCAAGGCGATTCTGCAAAACCATTCCCCTTATTGACAACATCTCTCCTTCCACCAACACCAACGACTTTGCTGTGTTCATCGAAAATTCATCCACCACAGTCGCTAACCTCCGGATCTTCACGTCATTCAAGACTACCCCTAGACTAGGTATCATAGCTCCAAAGATATCCCCCACAACGATCCCTGCACTTGCAGCTCTTCTCGTTCTTGAATGCTCTCCACCCTCTAGAAGATTTAAATCCTCTGTATGGTAAATCTTTGGAAATATTATTGACAAATAACATGTTCCATACCAATTTGCAGGCAACCTCACATAAGCATTCTTCCCACATACGTAATACACCGTAGGTATCACTTGTACAGGACCTTGAAGAAAATCTTTTGCTACATCTGCCATGGTGAAAACGTGATCACAAGTACTTTGTCCCACTGGAACCTTTTCGTAGTAAGTCTGATAACGCCTTATACACAACTTACCCCTCTGCTCCTTATCTAACGCTATAGGACCATAGCTTCCCCTGGTCTTATGCAACCGTTCTTCCTCTGTCCAATCTGTCCTGTGATGCCCGTAATCTCGGGATTCAGTCAGCTTTCTATACCTATCTTCAACTTGATCTACGAACTTTCTCTCTACATCCGACATCAAACAAGTCAGATTGTTTCTGTGTGCGAATGCTGTATCTAATTCCAAACTCGGTATGAAGTACTTCCTCAATCTGTCCTCGGTCTTATAATAGTCATACTTATTCAAATGCTTGTAAGCTGGGACTTCAGGAAGCACTGCGTCGAAATTGGAAAAGAAATACTCGAACTGATCTCTCTCATAAAACAAACTAAGCAAAAGACTACATGAAATACCATAAGTCAGTGGAAGATGGTGATACCTAATACCCTCATCCACCGAAGTAGGCAACTGCATACACACATAACAATCTTTCGCATCCATCACGTCAACATACTCATACAACAACTTAGCATATGCATTCAACTTAAAATCCCCTTTAGATAAATCTACATGTAATCTACGACTTTCTTCTAATAGCAAAGCTCTATCAGCTGCCCTGTCTACCCCCTTCTGACTAGGTGTGATAGGTGTAGGTGTCCCTGTCACCTCCTCTACTTCTTGCTCATGCGAACCAGTGTATGAGACTATAACTACTATGATTATAGAGATTATTACACTACTTATAAGGATGCCTACAATCCACTTTGATCTACGATTGGGATCTCCCGGCTCCATGGTTTCGAAAGTTCTCAAAAAGTCTTGGTTATCGCAAAGAACTCTGAAAAAGTCTCTGTCCTTTATTAGTGACTTGCTTAACCAGCTCGAGCAACCATGAAATCTCCGGACTTTCCCTTTCCGATCACAATCTTATTTACACAGTCCAGAAAAAGACTTCCCTAGTTTTCGTTCCTCTTCTGTGGAAAGTCCCTAAGTTTATTCTTCTTCCACTCGGACCTAGGTTATCTTCTTCTTTTAGACTTTTATTTACAGTTCATAACTGATCCACAATGAGATCCTCATTGAGCAAGACCAGAACGTGATACAAAAGTTCAAGACGCAAAATCAGCACTTCATGTGAAAACGGCTCAACTCCAAAAGGCGGAAATTCGAGTCGATGCAAAAGCAAGTTTCGGACTTCACTCAGAAGCGGGGGATTCGGAACCGTGAGTGTCAGTGTTCCTTCTATCTCGAGCCCTGGCATCCGCAGCACCACCTTCACCACCACATTCGGGCTCCGACTGACCACTTGCACTGACCTCAGCCTTCCCGTACTCACCACCCCCTGCATCAAACACAGTGTAAGTCCACTCAGGGGTAGAGTATCTGCGACAAGGCACTCTTGTTCTCTTTGACCTTCGCCGACTATCTTGTGCTTGGTCCTCGTCACTTGCTTCCGTTTCAGATACTTCAGACACTGGAGCAAGGTCTCTTTCAGGTGCTAACCTCAGGTTCAGTCGCCTCTGTCTTTCAGGCCAACTTTCTGCACTTCTGTTCGTTCGTCTGCCTTCCCCTTCTATACCCAGTGCACTACTTCCTCTTTCTGCTGAGTCTGACTCTTCTCCGCCCACTGCACCGTTTCTGTCCTCGGTGTCTGAGTCAGGGTTCGAACTGTGGAAACCCCCTTCAGCTTGCTCTAGTGCACCACCAGCTGTGTCAGCGACCCTTACAGCTTGACGTGTCCTCCCATGTGGCCTTGCCACATCAGCTGGATTTTCATTTACGAGAGGAGCTGTTTCTTCCAAGGGTGCTGAAACTCTGCGGGTATGGGAAGCATGCACCCAGTTCGGCAATCCTCCACACTTCACTGCTGTGTTCGTGATAAGTATCACCTGATACGGGCCACGCCAGCGGGCATCCAAGCAACTCTTCCTCACGTGCTTTCGGACGAGTACCCAGTCACCGGGACACAAGTCGTGGCATAGATCACTCGAGGCTGGGACCACTGCTGCTTGCACCTGCTGGGATACAGAACGGACCACATCAGAGAGTCCTTTACAATAATCAAGAATCAAATCATCAGTGATGTTTATCAAGGCTGTAGCTGGTACTGCTGGCAGTCTCATTGCCCTCCCCATTAGTATTTCATGGGGGGACAACCCGGTCTTTCTGTCTGGGACACTTCGCATGCTCATTAGCACCAAAGGCAAGGCGTCGGGCCATTGCAGGGATGTCGAAGAACACATTTTTGCCATCCGGGCTTTCAAAGTTCCATTAACTTGTTCCACCATCCCAGAAGCTTCTGGTCTGTAACTACAATGAAGTCTCTGGTCTATGTTCAATGCAGCACAAAGCAACTTCATGATTTCGCTATGGAAGTGCCCTCCTCTATCTGATTCCAAAGAGGTCGGGATCCCGAATCTAGGGATGAGCTCCCTCAACAGTAATTTAGCCACTGTGAGAGTGTCACACCTGCGTGTGGGGTAAGCCTCCACCCACCGTGAGAATACACATACTAGCACTAAAATGTACCTCAATCCATTGCACCTAGGCATCTCCACGAAATCCAACTGTATTCTATTGAAGGGCCCTCCCGACCTTCCAATGTGACTCAATGTGACTACAGTTTTCTTTCCAGCATTCATCTGTTGACACGTAACACACCTCTGGCATACCATCTCAGCCATTGCTCGGAACCGTGGGTTATACCACGTCTGTCTAAACACTCTCACCATTGCGTCTCTACCAAGGTGTGCCTGTCCATGTATCAGTCTTGCCATCGGACTCAGCAATTCCTCAGGCAACACGGCTCTCCCATCGTTGGATACCCACACATCCACATCTCCTCTCTCGCACCCAGCTTTGATCCATCCCTCTCTCTCCTGGACTGAAACTTCATCCTGCAATCTCTTAAGCTCTTCCCAAGTGTCTGCCATGGCCAACATTATGCTGAGATCGGTTCCTTCTTGGCTCTCTTCTATCTCTCTTCCTGTGAATATGCATCCTTGTTCTGCACAGAAGCGGGCTACTTCGTCCGCATAGTTATTACCCAAGGATACAAAGTCCTCCCCCTTCCCATGGGCTGAGCATTTTACCACAGCAATTTCTTTCGGATGCTGTAATGCATCTAACAATTGTCTTACATATTCTCCATTACGAATGGGTGAGCCAGATGATGTCAAAAATCCCCTCTGAGACCATAACTGCCCGAAGTCATGCACCACGCCAAAGCCATATTGGCTGTCTGTGTAAATCGTGATTCGAATTCGATCAGCGGCCAAACAGGCACGGGTCAAGGCAATGATTTCAGCTACCTGCACGGAGCGTACTCCTTCTAGGCAAGCAGCCTCGACCACTCCTGAAATGGTACATACAGCAAATGCTGCTTTCAATTGCCCCACACTGTCTCTTAAGCATGAACCATCGACAAAGAAAATTTCATCTGGGTCAGTCAGTGGTTCATCGACAATGTCAGGTCTCGGTTTGGTGCAAAGTTCGGTCACATCGAGACAATCATGGTCCTCACAATCTTCATCATCTGTGTTCGGTATAGGCATTAATGTCGCAGGGTTCAAGACGGAGCACCTTTTCAGAGTCACATTCTCTGCGGCAAGTATGACTTGCTCGTACCTCGTTAACCTATTATTCGTTAGGTGCTGGGTCTTGGTCCTGGTCATCAATAACTCAACCGAATGTGGCACATGTACAGTCAATGGATGTCCCATTACAATGCTTTCACATCTTTCAATGCTGACACCTGTTGCAGCAACGGATCTTAGACATCCGGGCAACGCAGAAGCTACTGGATCTAAAGTAGCTGAAAAATAGGCAACTGGTCTACGGACACCTCCATGATTCTGAGCTAACACTGCTAATGCACATCCTTCTCTCTCGTAACAAAACAATGAAAAGGCCTTGTTGTAATCAGGCATCCCCAGTGCGGGAGCCCTGCACAAATCATCTCTCAGCTTCCGGAATGATATCAAGCACTCCTCGTCCCATGGTACCGGATCACTCACATCCTTGTGCGTAAGCCTCTGCAGAGGCTTTGCTCTCAAGGAGAAACTAGGAATCCACTGTCGACAATAGCCAACCATTCCCAGAAACATCCTAACTTCTCTCTGTGTGGTGGGTTCTGCCATGCTCATTATTGCCTCTATTCGATCTGGTGATACCTTCCTCTTGCCTTTCTCCAATCTGTGTCCCAAGTACTGTACCTCATTCAGACAGTACTGCAGCTTGTTCGGGGACACTTTATGTCCGTTCTCTGCTAAGTGGTTCAACAAGGCTACTGTGTCAATTCTGCAAGCATCTTCTGTTTCTGAGGCAATGAGCAAGTCATCTATGTACTGCACGAGAACTGAGTTCTGCGGCAACACAAGACTCTCAAGGTTCTTCTTCAGGATCTGGTTAAAGATCGATGGACTTTCCGTATACCCTTGAGGGATACGACACCATGTTAACACGCGATTTTCTAGCCTGAACGCAAAAAGAAATTGGCTTTCCTCGTGGAGCGGTATCGAAAAGAAGGCTTGACACAAATCGATAACCGTAAACCACTCGGCTTCACATGGGATCTGGAACAGTATTACTGAAGGATTCGGTACCACTGGACAACAAGGGACAACTATCGTGTTGACCTTTCGCAGGTCTTGCACGATCCTGTACTTCCCGCTCGGTTTCTGTAGTCCCATAATGGGTGAATTACAGGGGCTACCTCTAATCTCTTTCAGAATGCCTTTCTCAATAAAGGTCTTGATCACAGGTCTTATCCCTGCAATCGTTTCTGGCGACAGGTTGTATTGAGGTGTCCTGGGGAAATCAACATTCTGTTTCACCTCTATCCGCACTGGTTCAACCCCTCTGATTAAACCTATTTCATCGCCTGCGAAATCCCACACCACAGGCGACACTGCGTCTCTCAGATCATGTGGAAGTTCTTCCACAGTCACCATTGGGTACAGATCTATACATAAATGCTGATTGGTAATCTTAAAGTCAGCATCATCATCTCTCGTCTGGACCTCTACTCCATTGGGCGTACAATAAATCGTGCAGTTCAACTTGCACAACAGATCTCTTCCCAAAAGACAAACTGGACTCGTATCACACACTACAAACTGATGTCTAGTTTGGAAAGTACCTATCTTTACTAAGATCGGTTCTGTCAATGGGCTGCTTATTTTCTTGTTCGCTACTCCAACAACCTGGATTGATTGTCCCGAGAGGGGTAGGTTAGGGACTACTGCTGATCTTACAGTAGACCGGGTAGCACCAGTATCAACCAAAAGTGTTGCAGGATTGCCCTCAATCTCTGCCTCTACAAAAGGTCCTCTCTGGTCTACCTCCAAGACCGCTCCAAGTGTGCAGTCTTCCTCCCCCTCAGGCACCGTCAGGATAAAGGGTCTAAGCTATTCTCGTCGTAATCTTCGAACAGGGGCATCTGTTGGTACGTTCGTGTTCCTTGTGAAATCCTCGGAGCTTGGGGAACCTGGGCGTGAGAATTGTAAACCCCCCTTTCATCGTTCTAGGCCTCGTTATTGTGTTAACTACCTCTTGCGCGGGTGCCTGAGCCCCCTCTTCCTCTTCCTGCAACTGATTAGCTGGGTTCAAAGGACACTCGCGTTTCCAATGTCCGACCTGGCGACAAAGATGACACGCAGTGGTCTTCTTCAATGTGGCCACATCCACTCCTGTCTTGGGGTCTACTGGTTTTCCCTTTCCCTGTACCTGCCCATTCTGGTTTCCCTGGAAATTTCCTTGCTTTCTTCCTAAGGTCCCTCCACTAGGCTGACTCTGTGCTGTCTGCATCTGGACAAGCATCAATTTGTCTTTTAGCTTTCGATGTTTCGATTCCACCTCATCACTACAGTATCTCGCATACCGCAATATTTCATCTAGTGGCTTGTTCTGCCAGCAGATCAAATGGTGCTGTATCATGAGGCTGATTTCCACTCTCAGACCCAGTACAAACTTTGAGACAAACTGTCCCATATCCTTGGGGTCCAAGATATCTAACCCACTATACTGTTTAAAAGCTTGCAAAAGTCTTTCATAATATTCATGCACCGTTTCCTTGGGTTCCTGTACAGTCCGATCTATCTTAACCCAATCTATATCCTGAGGTGAAATCTTCAATTTCAACCATGTAATCACCTGCTCATACTTTTTCATGACTAGCGGTGATGGACCGTTTGTAACCGCCTCTCTATCCGGTTCCGAAGTCGGCCACTCAATAGCGACTTTACAAGCTGTCCACAAATCTCCCGGTACCACTATGTCAAACAAAGTGTTCAAATCAATCCACAATACTTTTGAAATTTTCACAAACCGCTCAACCTGTTTGTACCACTCCACCGGTTTTTCCCTCAGCCGAGGAAAATCATTTGTAAATGCAGCCAAATCACCTCTATTCCACGGCACATGCACGTACCCTCCATTCTGTACTTCCCGTAAAGGAAAATTTCCAACACCCGTCGCCCCCCTCCTGGCGGCGGCGTTTCCCCTTCTGCTCTCTTTACTGGTTTCTTTTTGGACCACCTTTCTTCCCATTTGTCCAACAAAATCCATATTCTCATTCCTATAATCAGGTCTCTGGTGTGTGTTCTTAATCCTGTTATTCTTTTCTCCTCCAGCTCCTGATCACTGTACTGTAATCTATGTGGTCCCTGTAACGCTTTAGTTTTGTTCAGGTCCACTTCATATCTTTTGGCCAATTCCTTCAATCTATCATGTGCCATTCTAGCTTTTCGAGTCACATCTTTTGCTACAAACAGCAGCTCATCTGATCCATAAATTTCTATCCTTTCTAAAGGCAGACCCCCACTGATCATTTCGTCTACCTCTGCTTTCAACCTCACTACGTCTAGCAACCTTGCCTGTACTGCACTCCTCAGTACTTCTCGACAACCCGAGCCATCCCGCTCATTACAGTCACTATTCTGTCCTTGTGACCTATTCCCTTCCATCATATTCCTGGAACTTGGTCTGTCTTCTGAGACGTTCTGTGCCCTATCCCCTTGCATCCTATCCTCTTGGTTCGTTACTGTTGGTGTCCACTCCCTCAAAGCTGACTTAGATTCCCGCAAAGACCTCGGTCTTTCTGGTCTCTCCTCTTCTCTCCTGAAGGAAGAGTCCGCAGTAGCCGGTAACGGCGTACTTGTCTCCATTGGTCTTGGGAAATGAACCACCCTCACTCCAAACCCATTCCCACTCTCACTGTTTCCTTCCTCCCTTCTCATCGGTACGGAACTCCCTTCTCTCACTCGGTCTGGGTCATATACCGGTACTATAGGGCCAATGGTAACCGGTACTGTCAAGGAGTCCGGTAATCTTGTGCTCCCCGCAGGAGGCTGTGTTATCATAGACGCCGTTGCCCCCTCCGTTCCTGTGGAAATCCTTCCCACCACTCTCATGCTAGTCTGGTTCTGGCTCTCATCAACTATTGCCACTGCTGGGGTCGTCTTTCCCTCTTCTGAATCTGGATTAAATGGTGGTGGCCTCTCCGCCAACATCCTATCCAACAAGCTGTCATCTAGATCACTGTCGTCCTCATCGATTCTTATTATTTTCCCATTTTGTACTAACAATGGGTACAACTTATCTCCTTCGATCGTTTCCACTCTCCACCTTTTCTCCAATGCATCCCACCTTGCATCTTGAAATGCCCTGACCGATTTCTTCACCCTTTCTTGACATCTGTCCTTCTTCCTATCATACGCTGCTCTTATCCACGCATGTAGTGCTTCAAACTGTGTTGGTCTAGGTAGTGGTCGTAATGAAGCCATTACACTTTTTAGCTGGTACAGCACCTCTAACCTGAAAGTACCATATCGAGGGAACGACAATTCTCCTTCTGCTTCTGTCATTTTATGCCAATTCTCAAGCCAAATTATAGTATGCAATCCTACATTCTTTGCCATATAATGTGCTGGTGTATCCTCGGGAGGAGCTTCCTCTCCTTCCCGAACCACCACATGTCTATCACCTCTACAAAGTTCCCGTAAAGCTTTAAAACATTTCATGATGAATCAACTTTTTTGTTTACACTCAAAATGTCCGCTTTTACTTCCCGATTTCAATCCACCAATACCAGCGCGGCTCACACCAACCGGCCTATCGCAGCGCGGCACTTGTCTGACGTCACTTTTCCTCCGCTCGCAGCAGTTCCCCTCCTTTCTAATTCACTTGTTCTCACTCGCATCTGTCCCAATCATACTCTGAAATAATGTCCGTCCTACCGAACAATTACCTCTCTGACCGTCAGTCTTACCAATGACCGATCAGCCTCTTGAGCTTGTTGACCTCAATCTGGCAATCGTCTGTCCGCGAAACGACCGGACAATCGCCTTTAGCACACTCGATAGGATTCAATCACTCGATGTTCTGCACACAATAACCTACGACCTGCGTTGGTTATTCACACACTCACTCATGTGTTCCCTATCTTCAGTGGGTCTGTCAATGACGTCTCGTGACCCCCACAACTCTGGTCAACGTTCTCAACTCTGGGTGTATTCTACACCACAATAAATCTCCCGGTCCCGCGCGCGCTCACGGTCCGTTTCTCAATTACACAACTTTCGTTCCAACTCCGCAAGACATCACACAACAATAAAACACCGCAATCTACCAAACATCACTCTTTTCATACTCACTCTACTACGAACTGCTACTTCCGCCGCACCGGCACCCTCCGTCAGTTTTCAACGACCTCCGACATCCTTCTCCCGCGGTCCTCTGGATCTGCGTCACTCGGGCTCTATGGGGCAACTTAATCTCCTATCTTGCTCTAGATCTCCCCTTACCATCAAAGGTAACCATCCTACTCTGCTACCAACTGATAACGCCGATTCTTATCTAATTATCTATAAGAACCTTCTGGTCGCCAAGATCTTTTTACCTGTTGAATAGTGTAAAGGAGAGAATCTCATCTGGTTATATATCAGCATTCATTTTGTCTGAAAGGACCACTGACTCCGAATTCAAGTTTGAGAATTTATTATCGCCAAAAATAACTGAACGTGCAAGCACCTCAACACGAGGTTAAAGAAATAGATGGGCACTAATACAAATAATAATCTACGCAGGAATCTCATCCGACTCAGGATAAGGAGAATAGAAAGTTCTAAAAGGATCAACCAGACTATGATTGCTCCTATTTCTAAGTTGCTCTTCATTGGCCTAAACAAGCTTAAAATCAATAGCTGTCCCTACACTAACGCTAAGTGACATCCCTGCATAACGATTTTCCCAGGCAAGAGTGAATAAAAAGGTGTCAGCTGTGAAGACTTCCTAAGAAGTGCAATCACATAATACCTAAGCTCAGCTCTGTCCTTCTCTCTGGTCTCCTCTACCTCTTCTCTGGCCTCCTCCCTCAGGGCACTATCCCTAATACAAAACCACAATACAATTGTACACGCCTTTGTCACGCCTCCTTGGCCAGGTCTTCCTTCTTGTGCTTTTCCATCGAAACGGTTACTTCATCCTGGACTGTTGCGATGACCTTGAGTCCCAGGCACCTTCTCCGCCGAAAGTATCATCCCTACATTCCATTTCACTCCCCGTACCATGCCTCCCCTCTCTCTAGCTTTTGAAAACAAAGAGTTAGTCTTGCTAACGAGACATGTGTCCTTGCACCTGCAACAAAAGATACTTTCAACAGAACCCTTCTACTGTGCAAATTAAATCTACCGTTTGTGCCCAGAGAGCCTTACCAAGAGAAACTTTTCTCGGCCTACAATATAAGCTAACATAAGAATATACCAGGCCTTCCCTAAGCATATATGTAGTCAGGCCTTTACATATAACCTTTAATCACACATCTTATGTTTCCCTATAAACATTTTCATTATGATTCATATGCAAACACTGAATTACATGTGCAATTTTAATATGGTGCACGTTTAAACTACTGCAATTACGTTACACACACGAACTAATTCCCCTATGCATTATATTCACACAATTCAATAAGCATTACATTACATCAATATCCTAACACCATTATGCTGCTGATTCGCTTTGTCTCAGCAAACTATTCATTCTTTACTAAACATACATGAATATGAAACTGGATATACGAATATATGTCTAAATACAAGTGGGTGCGGCCTATCAATGATTATGATGCACCCCTACAATTCACAAGAACATTTCGCTCTATCAGTTTTATCTCCGCTTTTTTGGCTTTTTAAGCCAAAAAAGCGGAGATAAAGCCCTTGTAAATATGCCCCTTCTTTACAGTTACTCCTGCCCTGTGATCACCCTGAACTCAAAACACAGTTCCGAGCTCAAAAAACAGAATGCATGTTATATTGATACGCCCTTACCTTTTTTCAAAAACTCCTTTGTCACAGAATGCCTTTAAATCCGCATCACCGTAAAAAAAAATGTTAATTATACATTTTCCTCCCACTTTGAAAGTTGCCCAAGGTGCTCATTTGCAGGCTTCTTCTCTTCAAATCTTAAGTGAGAATAGAAATGTCATGACTCACGTAACAATGCTTTATTATTCACACTGATCTTTTTGTAATGTTCTTTATCTCAAAAACATTGTGATTCAGATATCTCCCACCCACTCTTTTGTTCAGTTGCAGATGTGTATTATTCCGGTTTAAGAAAGCAAATGAATGTCAGGAGTCCGTTTACTATGTGTTGTTAATTCACTTAACCATGAAAGGGAAAGATGCTATGCCCGTGAAACTGCAGTGTGTATTTTGGATAGGGAAGGAAAGATGCGCTTTGATTTATGCATTTCCTTCCTGTCTAAAACAATAGCATATCATGCATTCTGCCAACAGCATTTGGTTTCTTTCCTCATCTGATAAGAAATTGTAGTTATTTCAAATAAAAATTATATAAAGCCGAATCTTCAAAAAATATGTTGAACCTTGTGAAATGCTCGAAGCATTTAATTTAACAATAGGGAAGTGTGCGGGGTAATGGTAATTGTTCCTTTAAACATTGACAGCGCATACTTGCCTAATCTCATTGCTCCTCTGTCTCTATTTTACCCAGACCCCAGAGGACCTGTTAGACAAGCAGCCAGCTACCTCTCCCCGGGATCAAGCTGTCAATGCAAACTTGTTTTCTTTCTATTTTTCCGAGCTAAGCCATACCCCCAGAGCTCCTGAAGCAGTGCTGAGTGAAGGCTTTAAAATACTCTTGCTAAATTATATTTCACTAGCAGGTCTGTTCAGACTGACAGAACAAAAGACATAATTCAAAAATTATACTCTGAGTGGCTATTTCTTGAGAGGTTATCAGTGCAGCTTTGTCTTTGAAGAATTTAGAACTAACCTCTGAAGAGCCTCCCTGTAATTGGTTTCAAATAACCAAAAGTTGAATCAGCTAATGGACCCTAAAGTTGCATTTTGGACTCAAACAGGGCTGTACAATTCAATCACCCAAGGGTTTGTACATGATCAGAATGCTGCCTGGTGCAGTATTTTCGAGCGCTGTTGAAACTAGTGGACTTCCGACAGAAGAGATCTACTTTCCCCACTCATCTTTTTAGAAACATCTTTATTTAGCGGTGCATTCATGTATGTTGTCCACGCCTTTGCTCAGATGTGTAGTCAGCAACAATGCAAAACGCTTCTTTGTGTGTCATTATATTTACCAAATGGCTTTTTTGTGTACAAGGAAGAGAAAAAAAGACCGACGTAAAAAAAAATGGAAGGATTCCAAAAGGAATAACGAATATTCAGCTTTTATGTTTAAATCACTTCACGGTATCAGAACAATAGTTCCACCAGATTCGTTTGCAAAACTTGTATACCTATTTAGTGGTCACTGCTTAAGACACTAGGCAGCAGATATATTAAAGAATACTGAACGTAGAGCAGCAACCAAAGTTGCTGTATTGGGCTGGGGGAGAGAGTAGGGCAGAGCCATTTCTACTAAGATGGGGGTTGCTCCTCTCTTCACAAGTGCTGGCAAACAAACAGGCTGCCTAGCATCCCGCAAACACATTTGCACAGTAGTCATTACATAGACATTAATGGTGATTTTTTTACATCATCAGAGCATTGTGGGACAAAGGAGAATGAATGTGCTGCACAGTATGAGTATTTGAGTTTGAGATGACCAATAAGGGATCAATAAGAAGAGCCCCAGTGATATGCCCTTACGTATAGACAAGAGGTGTAATCTGTGGGGGGATGTGGTTTTATTCAGTAAAGTCACACTTGAATAACTTTAATGCTGTGAGAAATTGGGTTGTTGGTTGAGTGGGGTGTTACCCCTGCTCAAGCACCAGCCACAATCCCTGGTGACAAAAGTCATTAAATGAACCTGTGTTTAATCCTCTGGTAGCTTGGCACAAAAGGAGTCAGGCGTAACTTAGATGCAAGTATTTATGCGGCACACAAACAGTAATTAAGTTAAAACACAACACAAGACTAATCTCACACCAATTTTAAAAAATAGAGTAGATTGTTATAAATTATTTGACACCAACATGACACAAATCCAATCAGTAGGACCAGAGTTATGAATTTATAAGTTTAAGGTAAAAACAAGCACCCAAAGTATCAAAGAGCCAACCATTGACTTCAAATCCCACAAGAACGGGTCAAAGTCAAAAAATATGGTCGACCACAATGAAGAGCAATTGGATACAAGAAGTGGATAGGGCCCAGTCGGTGCTTACCTTAGGACTTAGAAGAAATGTAAACAAAAATTGTCTGAGAAGATAGAACTTCAGTGTGGCAAGGCTGCAGGCGGTGTCCGAGGAGGAGGCATCGTCGTCATGGAGCCGATGGATGAAGTTGCCATAAAGATTTCCACATTTGGACTTAGTCTCTTTTTGGAAGTCAAAAATTTCCAGTGGGACGCGGCTGGAGGTTCTAGCCAATGAGGGCTCCATACGGTCAAGTACCCCTTCTGCAAAGGACTACTGAACAGGGTTTGCTACTTTGAAGAAGAGCATGGCAGGATCTGCCGCAAAGTCAGGCTGACCAGCAATGCCCCTTTGTTGGATAGACATGCAAGTTGGTCCCAGTGTCCAGCAGGGTCGGCCTCTGAGTTTTTGAGTAAGGCTTCAGGAAGCAGAGCAGTCCTTCCACATGCAGCAAAGCAATCTTCTGAAGTACACAGCAGACCACAGCAGTAGGCAGTTCTCTGAGAGTCTGTCCACAAGTCCAGAAAGTGAACTGAAGAGAGGGTCTGAGGGTCCTATTTTTATACCTGGTGCCTTCTATGAAGTAGGAAAAGATTCTAGATAATTCCCTTTCAAGTGTTTGGAGTTTCTTGTCTCCCGTGACCTGGCTCCAGCCTGGCTGCCTGAACAATGAAGTGGCAAGTAGTCCTTTGTGTGAAGGCAGGGCACAGCCTAATGATTTGCAATTGATTTGCAGGTGAGTCTGGGCCCAGCTATGCCCCCCATCCTGCCGGAGAAGGCCTAATCTCTCTTTTGTTTGGCTGTCTGGGAGGAATAAACAGAGTACAAATGCCAACTATACCCTGTCAAGTGACCTAGGAACATGTTGCAGGTACAAAATAGCTACGGCAGGAAAATGCCAACTTCCTAGAGTAGACGTATTCAAAATTGTACCTTTAAATTCGACTTTACCATTCAAGAGGATTTTCAAATTACAATTTCTTAAATACCAAACATGAAATCTTTACCTTTTTCCCAATCAAAGGTCAGCACTTATTGAATATAATAAGGCAACCCAATGTTATCCTATGAGAGAAGTAGGCCTCCCAGTAGTGGAAAATGAATGTAGGAGTTCGTCACCTCCAGGACATATAAAACTGAAAGGTATATGTCCAGCCATTTAATTGCAATGCACCCTGCCCTTTTGACTGCCTAGGGCCTACTTTAGGGGTGACATATGTAATAAAAGGGGAGTTTAAAGCTTGGCAATGGGTTGATTTTGCCAAGACAAATTGGCAGTTTAAAACTACATTCAGGCTGCAATGGCAGTCCTGTGATATGACACAATATGATTTAAGGGGCTACTTAAGTGGGTGTCACATTATGTGCTGCAGGCCAACTAGTAGCATTTAATTTACAGGCCCTGGGTATATGGTATACCACTTTACTAGGGACGTTTAAGTAAATGTAATATGCCTATCAGGTGTAAGCCAATTTTACCATGTTTTATGGAGGGAGCATAGGCACTTTGGCACCAGTTAGCAGTAGTAACATGCACATAGTCCTAAAGCTAGCAAAAATAAATTCTAGCAACCTAGGATGGTAAAGAAAAAAGGTTTGGGGGAAGACCACCCTAAGTATGACACGTCTACCACCTCATTTGAGCCATAGTGTTCTAACGTTTTTGCAGACACCACTAAACCGATCTCACAAACACACAACAAGAAAACCACACATTGGAACAGTCTGCTTCACCTCATATGGGTTTTGTACAAATCCGCCCAACAGTCCTCATCATAGTTTTCCTCAAAGGATATTAAGATGGGGTTTCCTTGTCTCTTGTGCACATAGATGAGGAATGTGGCAGGTTTTTTCTGTGGACAATTATTGAGGTTAAATAATAAATGGGACAGATTCAGTAAATTATGCTATCTTCAGGCCTGTGCTTAAACCCAGTATGCTTAACCAAAGTCCAAGCATAGTGGGTGATTTACAAATAGGATTTTGTTGTAAAGCTTTGCCAAAGGTGAGACCATGCATGAACATCCGAGGACACTGGGCTCAGCCCCACTGCTACAGTCTATGACTGAAGCAATGTGCAGTAGGTTATGTTCACACTGGATGTTGATACAGCATCTTGACAGAGGATAGATCCTGCATTCAGCCACACTGCAAAATAACTAAGGGCCTGATTTTGATGCCAGTCAGAGTTGTCCCCGACTGATGCCGTTTCAGTGAGGGAACCGCCCAACCAAAGATCATCGGTTCCGCACACCTGATTACGATGCAGAACTCCCCTTTCTCTATGGGAGCTTGTGTGGCAGGCAAAAACCGCCCACAGCACAAGCTTCCATTGAGAAATGGGAGTTTGTTCAAAGTCTTGCACCGTGAAGGGATTTTCAGGGGGGCACCATAGGTCCCCCCAGGACCACATATGGATGGCCAGGAGGGAAGGGAGCCCTGCTAAGGGTCCCCTAAGTCTCTTTCAGATAGCCCTTTCATGTCGGAAAGACCGACTTGGAAAGGCTGACGGAAACCGACATCATAATCCAGACGGAGGAAATGTCATCTTTAAGGGATTATGAGGCAAGTCCGATTGGCCAGCCGGCATCTTGAGCCCATTGGAACCGCGTCAGATTCCCTGGCCGGTTTAAGCTCCGACCGCCGTCATTGTAATACAGCCATCGGACTTTAAACTTACAATGTCAGTCGGAAAGCCTCCGACCAGCGGAGTCCTCTTGCAAGACACTTCAGTGATTTCTGTTTTGGCAACAGGGAGCTATGCCATATTATAAAATATACAGTCTAGAAAAGCATGTGTCTGATAAAAATATACTGCAAAAACTGTGCATGGGGAAATGTTTACATATCATCATGTTTGATTCTATGCAACCTTGAGGTCTAAATATGAATGAGGAATAATCAGTCTGTCTTAATGAGTCCTGTGATTTGTTTATGATAGATTGGGTTGCAGTGACTGAAAATTAGTTGCACTAATAGATGATACTTGTTTGTTAATGTTAGAAATTAATACATTTTATTTTTATAGAACTTTGAGCTGCCTTTTATATTCTGTTTTGTACATTATGTTTTGAATGATCTGACTCTGGCATTATTATATAGGTATCTGAATAGTTTAAGAGCGTCTGCACCCTCACTTTGGGGCACAGTGCAGGAAATCAAGATGGTAGCTACTCCAAGAAGCAATTATGTTTTTAGGATGCTGCTTTTTATGGCACAGAGGCCCATTTTCAACCACAATGATGACAACATTAAATCTGTCTTTTCGGGTGACCGAGGTTAAAGCCTGGTAAATTACACTGCCATACAAGGTTGGATGATCTATGCCTGCCCCATATGGTTTCATATTAGTTTAGCCTTCATCTTGCCCAATTGATCTACATGGAAACTATGATTGTTGACCCAGCTCCCTGAGTAGCAATTGAGAGATATGTACTGGATCCCAAATCCAACTTGGGTGCTGCCTAACAATTTCCATCACTGACAGAGATATTTGGAACTTCAGTCATAGAGTCTATGATTCTGGCATTGAAATTGGCACAAAGGCTTCTCAAGACAGATCTCTGGTTCCAATTCTGAGTCCCTCTGTAACACAATGCCAGCCTAGTCATGGGTAACGTCTCCATATCCGTAGATGTGTGGAGCTTTGCTCATATCATTTAAGTTGAGCACCTTAATGGAGTATCTTACTGACTCCTTCAAATCCTCTCCTGAGCTTAGATCAGAATTCGGCCTCAACCTAATACAGTAGTGCTGGTATAAACAGATTGTCCATTATCTTCATAGTGGGCTGAGCGGATGTCCAATATGTGTTCTTCTCTCTCCAGCGAGGTCTTATCTGGTGAAATTACAAAGATTCAAATGGGTACTGTGAGCGGAAGTAAGAGGTATCTAGATGGGCCAAAACGACAGAGTTGTTGTTTGGTATCCTGATTTGAAGCTCATATTTGACTTTTGAGAGAGTACAGTTTGAAATTTTCTTAGTCAAGATTTTGCATCAATGATGCAGGTCTCTACACTGTCTGCACATAGCAGGGCGATCACACCACTCAGAGTTAAGACAACCTAAATGTGAACTTGCACAACTTCTCTGACCTTTACTTGCATTGGACATTACTGGTTGAGATCTGATCCACATGTCTTCCATTGACAATATTGCCTATCTCCCTTTGGACTATTTGGCTACATCATCACTGACATTGTTACTCCCTTCTGAGCACAGTCTAAAAAATGTGACACCGAAGATATCCCGAGATGCTGACCAACAATGAATTGTTGTCCAAATAGGCAAAAGTGGCCACCTTTGAAAAAAATGTTTATGAGGCAAATGATCAGGGGCCCCATTACAGATGGTGCCCCGGGCACATGCACCCGCTATGCATGCCCCCGGCACTTTGGTATTATAGAAGGGGACGCAGACACTTGTGCATCCCCTACTATCATACTGATAGCACTGGTGCACTTAAAGCACCAGTGCTATCAACAGAGGGTGTTCTCTCATTTGTATAGATGCGTGCCCTATGTAAATGAGGAAATTCCTTTGACTCTGTGCCCACGCCATATTACAGACAGGGGCACAGAGTCAAAGAAGCCCTCAGGAGGTGCACTGACAGTGCGCTATTTAAAAGGTGGCGCACTCTCAGTGCGCCTCCTGGCAGCAGCCCTCTTCAGGGGATAAAGGGGGTCCCATGGACCCCCCAGACATCCCCTTGCAGGCGGGTGCAGTCACTGACTGCACCCGCCTGCAAGGGGTTCTCTAAACCCCTTTAAAAGTGCAGGCGGATGCCACTTGCACTGTGAAAACACGGAGCAGCCGCTCCGTATTTTCGCATGAGTGTGCTGCCCCCAGGGCAGCGCGAGGTCGCTGCTGCCCTGGGGCAGCGCATACACCACAATGGGGCGCAAACAGTGATAATGTGTAATACGGCCCCAGATGGTCAACTTTGACACAATAACCTTTTCTAAGACCCACACTTGCTATATAATGTTTATTTCCTTTTTATTTAATTTTATATACTGTTTTCATTTATTTAAAATGGTGAGGGCAGAGCAGCCCCACCCACAAAAAAAGTTTTACCAAATCCTTACAAAACAAAAAAAAGCATTGACAAAAAGGTGACGGCATACAAGAGATCCATTGCCTTTGCCAATGCAAATTTCCTATGCGAGAGAGAGAACCTATTGTATACTACAATGTTTGTGTGCATTTAACCCACAAAATGCAGTGATATGAAAACATTTCCCAGGCAGAGAAGGTTACTTTTCATGGATACCTGTGAACTTCAGATTTCATCCATTGAGAGGACTAGATTCAGTCTGTTTTTCTTCCCACCATTTAATTTGTCTCTAAGCATGACAATGCATTTAAATAATAACACCCCCAAACCACTCTACCAAGCTTCACCATTGCCCGTAGTTTAACCATTGTTTAACTGAACACTCTCAGTGAAAGCTAAGCAAAATCTGATCATTCTAATTGCAATTAAAGCTCATTGTTAACTGAACATTTCAGGAAAAGCTTCAAAAATATCTCCGTTTAGCCATTGCCTATTGTTTGACAGTAGTCGATTTGTTAAAACAAAAGCTTTTAATTAAAAATAAGGTCTATTTTGCTCTATCTTTGTATGTGCACCTATTCTGCTGCCTGCAGAAAGAATTAACTTTTTTCCACTGCAAGGCCTGTTATTCCGTAAGCTCTGCATTCATAATCATGAAATTAAATAGTTTTCTCTTCTTATTGAAGATAAATAAACTGTTTAGTCAAGTTTTCTCTTACCATATTCAACAAACATTAAAATGTTATTTCAACAAATCCATAATGGGTACTGTGTAATGAGTGCTAATACCGTTGGGGGAAAAAAAAAAAGAAAAAAAAATATATATATATAGTTTATTGATTATTCAATATGCAGCACTGAAGCACTTTATTGTGACTTTCCCTGGTTTGCACTAAATCTGACAACAGATGATATATACTATATGCATTGTGGAAGTTGCTGTATGGTTTCAGTATTTTGATCCGTGATAAATACACTCCTGAAGTAGAACATCATGTACAAAAATGCCAAATACAAAGGCCAACAATAACCTCTATGATCTATTGGTAACTGTCACGGTGATGTATTGGGTCACACTTGAATGTACTGAGTGGTCTAGTTGTCATCTTGGAGGAAGTGCCACAAAGGAAGAACTACCTTTTAATCATATTGGTTGTGGGAACCAGGGTTGCCCAGTTGAAGGCGGAAGCCGAAACGCATTGGCGATCTGTGTCGTGTGTTTTGAATGGAAAAGAAAGCACTTTCGAGCTGTTCTCTGGTGTCGTGCAACCTTCATGGGATTGTGGTGAGGAGGTGCGGCTGACTCTCAAAAGTCAAAGATATATATATATAGCTGAGCTACCTATAACTTATGCCCCCGCAATGCACTGCTTATGACCTCACATATTACAACACTCATGACATGGTCAGTGACATCACTGATGACATCTCTAATGACATCACTGACGACATCATGCAGTGATTGCGAGTGTTTTCTAAAGGTTTATTAGTGTCAAACATATATACTAAGGTATTAATTTTTTTAATTAGTATACTTTGTGTACTTCTAATGAGTGTTCGTTTTTCTAATATATATTTTGGGAGTTTGTGTGACTGTTTATCTGTGTGTGACTGGGTGTGTGAGTGGCTGTATGGGTGTGCTAGTGAGTGTGTGAGTGGCTATATGGGTAAATAAATGGGTGTGTGAGTAGCTGTATGGGTGAATTAGTGGGTGTGTGAGCAGCTAAATGGATGAGTGAGTGGCTGTGTGAGTGACTGTATGGGTGGGTGAGAAGGTATGTAAGTGGCTGTATCAGTGACTCAGTGGCTGTGTGAGTGGCTGTATAGGTGATTGACAGTATGTGTAAGTGGCTGTGTGGGTGTTTGGTTAATTGAGTGGGTGTGAGAGTGGCTGTATTGAAGAGTGAGTGTCTGTGTGAGTGGCTGTATGGGTGAGTGAGCAGATGTGTGAGTGGGTGTGCAAGTGGGTGTGGGAGTGGTTGTATGGGTGAGTGGATGGCTCTGATGAGAGGCTGTATGGTGAGTGAGTGGGTTTGTGAATGGGTGTATGGGTGAATGAGTGGGTGTGTGAGTAGCGCTATGTGTGAGTGAGAGGCTGTGTTTGTGACTGTATGAGTGAGTGAATGGGTTTGTGAGTAGGTGTATGGGTAAGTGAATGGCTGTGGGAGTGGCTGTATGTGTGAGTGGTTGTATGGGTATGTGAGTAGGTATATGAGTGGTTGTATGTGTGGTTCTGTGGATGTATCAGTGATGACATCAGTGATATCATTGACCATATCATGAGTGATGTAATATATGAGGTCACAAGCAGTGCATTGCGGGGGTTTAAGTTATAGTTACTTCAGGTAACTATAACTGTTGAATTTCACTGGTTTTATAAGAGTGAAATCTGGGCCTTACTATAACGTCCCTGTAACCTTTGGCTTTTTAGTGAATTTCTAAGGTTTTTGTAATTGCATTTCCAAACTTTAATGTCCCTGTAACCTTTGTTTTTTTCAGAGAATTTTTATGGTATTTTAATGTTAATTCCAAACCATAATGTCCCTGTAACCTTCGGTTCTTTTTGTGAATTTCAAAGGTTTTTTAAATTTTATTTCCTAAATGTAACCTGTAACCTTTGAGAGTGGGTGTGTGAGTGGCTGTATAGGCCAGTGAGTGGGTGTGTGAGTGGCTATATGGGTTTGTGTGTGGGTATGTGAGTGGTTGTATGGGTCACTGAGTGGGTGTGTGAATGGCTTTGTGGGTGTTTGAGTGGCTGTATGGTCAGTGAGTGTGAGTGACTGGGTCTATGAGCAGATGTGAGAGTGGCAGAATTTGTGTGTGATTGTGTGTCTCAGTGTCTGTATGGGTGTATCAGTAGCTGTGTGAGTGACTGCACCAGAACAGAACCTCACCTACCCCTTTCTTCAATAAGAGTCCACAGTTTTGCACAAAAAGTCTATCCAACTGGAATACTTTCTACTGGTTAATTAGTAAGTGCTACCTCGTTTGATAAACATCAGGCGCGTATTCTACAATATAGCTGAATAATGAATTACAAGGAAATGTCTCCAGGGACCTTCTCTGAATTTCAGCAGTTGATTGTTCTTCATGTGTCTTCATCCAGAAATCTGTGATAACATGAATACTCCTATAGAGAAGACAACAAGACTACAAAGAGGTGAATCTCCACAAAACAAGATTACTTTCGCCTAACTATGAAGCAAGTGCTTCGTTGTTTGGTGGAGATGTCCTCATTTTCTTGGGAATCAAGAACGCGGCATCATTTTCTTCAGCATCGAGAAACAGATGTGCACAGAAGGCTTTTCTTTTTTTCTTGTTTTTTTTATATTTGCGAATTCGTAGCAAAAAGTTGCTATAAATATATTCTGCTAACGTGGTTATTTGCAAAATCAGCATGATTTTTAGAAAGTCTAAAAAACATATATACACATATTGTAATTAATACTTGTGATCAGTAGATCACCAATATAACATATAGGTGAGATTGTCACAAGCAATTTTATGTTTCAACACTGTTGTATTTTATTTCCCGGGATCTCGAATATGTCAGCGTTCGCGAATATGTTGGTGTTCGCGAATATCACATGACTACGTAAAAAAGGGATTTCATTGGACAAAAAACTTTGAATTTTTTGAGAAAGCAAGCCCCCACCCAGTTTTCTTTTCTTAGACTTCCAGTTTTGATATTTGAGGTTCTTATTTCTGCACCTGCTCTTTTCTTCTTGATTTCATTTTGGAATTAACTTTTCCAAATAAAATGGCATCTGGTGGCAGTGGACAGCCAGACGCGGGTAGGTCCCATGCCAGAAGACACTCGATTTGAACTCTGTCTCCCTCGCAAACCTAGCGAGCATCATGGTATGTCACAGTTGGGGCTAATTAACCCCCTATTTAGTTGCCTTTCTCCCGAAGGCACAAATTCTAACCTCTTGTTTTCACCACTTAATAGGACTGCAGTTCGAGTCCAGACCATAGGGGACGTGACTTTCTTCCCTTTTTCACATAGTCAACGCCTTCCCTTAGGAGTAAATGAGGATACCTAGGTCCTGAAGAAATGCCTAGATCCGCTTGGACTGTATAGGGCATGAAGCATGTCGACCCCCTGCACACCTTACACATTCCTTTGAACTGAAGCGAGTATAATACCCTCTCTCCAGTCCACGACTTACCAGTTGGTGTTTTTACTCATGGCACAGGAACCCAGTGAATAAACTACCCTTGGAGATTCCTGTAGCTATTTTTAAACCACACTTACACTATCCCGCTTCTACTCACTACACATAAGCCCCCTCAAGAAATCCTTTAGATTCAAGTCGGCAGCCAGAGAAGACCTCCGGCAAAGAGCCCCCTCGCGGGGCCCTTTGGGCATTGCAGTGCCGGCCAAAAAAGGAGCTGCCCTATGATGAAGCATGACACCCTTCGGGGTGTGTGAGGGCCCTTGCTCCTTATTGGAGCTATCCCGCTGCAATCACGCATTCTCCTTTTAAGCACCTGGCTGTAACCATCATACCATTTTCATTTCTTCCCCCCTTCCTCTTTCTCCCCTCTATTCCCACATAGGAACAGCATACTCTTTTTGTTTCACCAGTGGAGATCAGCAGCCACACCCTGTGGAAGACAGTTGTTCAGAGGAGGAACCCCAGCAAAGTGGCAATCAATTGCATGGGAGTTTTTCACCATCCCCTCCTGGGAAAAGAAAGTAGTGGCAAAGCACGTCAAGGGCTCTATATGTGAGAAGACCCTCTCCAGGGGTACGTCAAAGAAGTATTTGCGTGGCTCAAAAAGTATGTTAATGCATCGAAAGACGCACCACTCAAAGCAGTTGGCCAATGCTCAGAAGGAGGGCACTGCAGGAGATTTGGTCACCTCAAGTGCAACACTAATTGCTTCTGGGGACCCTATACTTTCTGAGGTCAAACAACATCTCCCCAAGAATTCACCTGAACTGAAGAGAATTGGGACATTTTGTTTGGACTGCAAGAAAGTCCTCACTGTAGGGGAACAATCTGTTACTACAGTTCTGGAGGCAGCAAAAGTCCACCAGTGTTATTTGTCTTTTTTGTTCTTTTTGTTGAATGACACTTGCATTCCCAGTTTTTAGCTTTTTTTAGTTAAAGCCTTCTCCAGTTGCCATTTAATGTAACTTTTTGTACTTTATTAACATCCACTAAATCTTGCCGGATTTTCATGTTCCTAGTAGGCGCACCATTTATTAGAATGATAAGTGGTTCATCAATGTCTCTCCCTACTCCTACAGTTGCATTATTCTGTTTAAAATCTAAAGGTAAGGAGACAACTCTTTCTTTAGGGCCTTTCTGTAGCTCTGTCAGTGGTAATTTTCCTTTCTTTGGTTCCATATGAACTATTGGTTGAAAAGGTTGTATACATGTTATGTGAATTGATTCATAAACATTTAGGGCCAGATGTACGACCCACCAATTTGCGACTTGCAAATTGCGTCGCATCTGCGACTCGCAATTTGCGACTCGCAAATTGGGATGTACAACTGTTTGCGATTCCCAATGGGGTTGCAAATTGCTTGCCTCATGAATATTAATGAGGCTGTCGCAATTTGCGACCCCATTGGGAATGGCTAGCACCCCCAGGGATGGTGGCCTGCTGGGGTCAGCAGACCACGATATCTGGCACTCCTTTTTAAATAAAGCAGTTTTTTTTTTTAAATACAGCCCGTTTTCCTTAAAGGAAAATGGGATGCATTTAAAAAAGAAAAATGAAACTTTTCAGTTTCATTTTTTTAAAGGGAGGCACTGCCTGCTCTTAAAAAATATTTCCTCACATACTCACAAAGGGGAAGGGGTCCCCTGGGGACTTCTTCCTGTTTGCGAGTGGTTTCCCACCTACTTGAAGTAGGTGGTAAACTGCGAGTGTTTTGCGGCTGCAAATGCGGTTGCAAAACAATTGTACATGGCGTGGTGTCTCACTATTAGGAAGGGACGCCCATTCCTAATAGCGGGAGTCGCAAATGCTATTTTGCGAGTCTGTGACTCGCAAAATAGCATTTGTACATTCCATTACCCTGTTTTGCGGTCACAAACAGGAGGATCTCCTGTATGCGGCCGCAAAAAAGGGTCATACATCTGGCCCCAAATTCTCAAAGTTCTTCTGGAATTGATACTAATTCTAACTTGTTATGTACTGCCCTAGCTGGCATTTTGTTATCCTCTAACTTATCATAGCAATACTTACATATAATTTATCGTGTGGACTAATCAAAGCTTTCTTCTACAAATTAATATACAGCAAATTCTTGCAACTTATCTCTGTTCTCCTGTTCAGGTTTTAGAGAATACAACCACATTACAAGTTTGGCTTTTGTAGTGTAAATACAAACACAGTTTGGTTTCTCTGAAGAAACTGTGTTAAACTTTGCAATCTCCTGTGTAAAGTTATCAGTACTAATACCTGTATCCTGTTCCTCTACATGTGCACAGACCAACTCCTCATTTTCCCTAGACTCCTGTTCAGGAAACTGTACATCTTCATAAACTTTTTCTACCTCTGCTACTGTACCATGCAAAAGAGCTATATACGTTTCATAGCAAGCGTTTTTACATAGCAAAGTCTCTTAACTAAATTTCGCCGTGTAGAGTGGTGAACAGCTAACATTCCAAAATGATGAAAGGTGCTTTGGCACACTTTCTTTGTTAGGCATGCTAGTGAATGTCCCTGTAAATTAGTATGCTTCCTTACTTTGCATGGATCTAATCCTTGCAAAAGCCCAGTTTACTGTTTCAGACTTTTGCATCAAAACTGACGTAGGAAAGTTCTCAATATATCAATTGATTCCAGCCGAACACTGCAAATACTGCTACAGTTCCATTTCTATACAGGGGCCTGTCTATGCCTTCCCTGTAACTCTTCAGCTATCACTTCTTCAACATTCCTAGGAACCAACACCTCTTTTAGAATGGGTGTTCCATCCTTCACCTCATAGCATTTGCCACTTGTTTTAACTGCATGCACTAATGTGTTCTCTTGAAAGTAGCTTTCTTCATTAAAGAAAGGCTTAGTACTGGAAGCAAGCTTTCATTTGCCATTGAAAATTGTGCAAAAATAACTTTTTGGGGATTCTTCTTTTCATAGACAACACTGTTTTATCCAGTGTTCTCATTCTGCTCAGAAAGAGCTTCCTCTTCAGGGAAAATGCCTTATCAACTACAGCCTCAACATGCTCGTTTTGTTTGAATGCTTCTGCCTTATCAACTACAGCCTCAACATGCTCGTTTTTTTGACTGCTTCTCTTCTCCTTTTACTCTGCTTCATAAGAGATTCTGAATCACACTACCACGAAACGTTCTGACTCTTATTTCCTTAAACTGCCTCTGTCTTATTGTTAAACTATCTGCTTTCTTACATGATTCATTACTCTTAATGTCATTTACTTTTTGCCCTTTCTTAGCTGATTTGAACCCTTGCTTTTTATTTACTTGCTTTTACTCACTTTGCAGTATTGTGACTTACTATTTTAAGAAACTTCTTAGTTTTGTTACTAGCAGCTCTTATCTCTTTAATCACATTGTCTACATTCGGTCCTTTTGTTTCTCTGTTGTATGTTAATAGTATACGTTCCTCTGTTTCTTTCTTTTTTCTGGGTTTTTTCAGCATTATAATTGTCTGGTTTATATACAAGTAGATGTCTGAAATAAAAAAACAAATAAATAAATGTAGCTATTCATTATATACTATTAAATTACATCTCATAAGCATTGAAGTTGTAATACAAACAGTCAAGTCACTATCTTGGAGACAGTCTAGGTCTCTTACTTTTCATGTTTAAATAAGAGTGAGCCTGCCTGTGTCACTGTATGAATCAGTGTGTGACTGAGTATATCACTGTATGGATTAGTGTGTGCATGGGTATGTCAGTGTATGCATTAGTGTATGTGTGGCTGTGTCACTATATGCATCCGAGTGTACCTGGGTGTGTTAGTGTATGCATAAGTATGTGACTAGGTGTGTTAGTGTGTGCAGCAGTGTGTGCCTGGGTGTGTCCATGTATGCATTAGTGTATGTGTAGCTGTGTCACTATATGCATCAGAGTGAACCTGGGTGTGTTAGTGTATGCATAAGTGTGTGCCTGGATATGTCAGTGCAAGCATCAGTATGTGCCTAGGTGTGTCAGCGGAGGCATAACTGTATGCCTGGGTGTGTTAGTGTATGCATAAGTGTGTGCCTGGGTGTATGAGTGTATGCATCAGTGTGTGTCTAGGTATGTGAGTGTATGCATCAGTGTCTGCCTGGGTGTGTTACTGTATGCATAAGTGTCTTCATGGATCTGTTACTGCATGCATCAGTGTGTCCCTGGATATGTTTGGGTACATATGTGTGTATGGTTGAATGTGTTAGTGTATGTATCAGTGTGCGCTTGAGTATCCTACTGTATTCTTTAGAGTGTGTCTGTGTGTGTGACTGTATGCATCAGTGGATGTCTACCTACGGAGTACATTAGAGGTGACTTATATGCAGAAAAAAGGGAGTTTAAGGATTGGCAGGGAGTTTAAAATGCCTACTCCACCTGGTAGTAAAACTGCACACACACGTTATATACAGTAGCATATCCAACACATGTTTAAAAGGCTACTTAGAGTATAGTACTTGAGTACATATCTAAATAAGTGTATAATTTCCTGTCTAGATGTGTCATTGGATGTGTAAGTAACTATGTGCTATATGCTTAATAGCTCTATAAGTCTGTATATATCACTTACTGGCTTTATTACTGAGTGTTGGGGTGTATACGTGTGTATGCAAGTGGCTCTGTTACTGCTGGATACATAACTGCTGTATGGGTGTGTGAAAGAATATCTAAGTGCCTCGGTCTCTCACTGGGTGGGTGAGTGCCTCTGTACTTTTGTTAATGCGCATGTCAGTTGCAGTATGGTAGGAGACCGGATATTTAACTGGGCATATGGGTCTGGGAATGAGCATGTGATTCACTATGTGCACCCTACCTTAGGGGTGACTTATATGTAGTAGAAGAGAAGTTTAAAGCTTGGCAAGGAGTTTTAAATGCCAACCCACCCTATCTGTAAAACTGCACACACAGACTCTGCATAACCAGGCCTAACACATGTTTAAAGGACTACTTGTCTGTATGAGTAAATGGGACATATCTAAATAAGTACATCAGTCCCTCTCTGGGATTGTCACTGGATGTAAATGACTATGTTGCTATATGAATAGCTGTCTCAGTATCTCTATGGGTTTCTATATGTGTGTGTGTGTAACTGCCTGTATGAGTATATAATTGTGTGTGCAACTGGCTCTGTGACTGCTGGATACTTAAGTTCTGTATGGGCATGTCACTGACTATCTAGATGCCTCTGTCTCTCTCTGACTGGCTAGGTGAGTGACTCTGCTTTTGTAAATATGTATGAAAGTTGCAGTATGGGTGAGACACTAGATATTTAATAGGCCTGAACTTAAAATTTTGCTCTGCTCATGGAGTTTGTGGAGTTTTTCCCACTCCGCACTCCAAGTACTGTGCAGAGTTCTCAGAACTTGCAGAGATTTTTCCTCGCTCACCTTAGCCAACATTAAGTCGGCATGCGCGAACAAGGAAAATCTTTCTCCTGACCACCTTCCGGTGTGTTTTCTCAAAGTGGGCAGTTGCGGATAACCGCTACCGCTATCGTTCGGAAACCTTCCGTTCGCTTTGAGAAAGCTGACTTTCGAGTAGAACATCTACTCAAGTGGCAGAAAGAAGCAGCGCCCTCTTGCGCTATGCATGGTGCCATTCACGCTGATTTTCCAGTACGGGACAAACACTCTGCTATACAAATCAGCACGAATGGCATGACCAAATCCACTCTGCTGCTTGAGGAACTCCGTATGGTGGAGTTTTATGGTCACTTCAAGGAGTTCCGCATAGCGGAACTCCACAAACTCCACCCAGGCCTAATATTTAACTGTGTCTAGGCAGACCCCCCAGGATATTGCGGCATAGATTTGCAAATTTAGCGGCACAAAAATGGAAATTTAGCGGCATTATTGCAGCACTTTATTTTACTCGTAATCATTCCTTTTTCAGCCTTAAATCAATGTAAACTGATTTAGCAAGGTATTCCACTGTGAAACTGGCATATTTAAAGTGTCTGCGGCTCTACAGATGCACAGCTCCAATCTGCACCTCGTGAGAGGGGGCCCTATTTCTCCCTGGGGTGTTCTAGCACCCATGTATGCACCCCTGCCGGGGCACCGCTACCTCCTGGACCCGTCCATTTTAAAAAAACAGTAATTTCTATCACCCTTTTTAACATTGAAAATATATTGATAATACCAATATGACCCATACAGGAAGTCCTGCTTTGCTGCTAGAGCGCTTTACTAGAAAGTAATGCAGCGAAATAAGTATGGCAATTTAAGTGACATTTTGTGAGTGGACAAAGGCAAGGAAATTCATTAAAAAAACTATCCTCTTTTCTGAAACCCAATGGTCTAAAAGGGGCCTTAAAATATCCCCAGCAGTTCTGAAGCGCTGCTGCTGGGTACATAGCTGCCAAGGTTTCAGATTGCTTATGTGTGACATTTTCATAAATTCAGTGTAAATATGAGTGACATTCAACGACTATGAGTGACACTTTCTCCTGAACAAAATAAAGCAATGAAGTCTAGGGAAACAGATAAATATCAGAAATTACCCCCATTTGAGCAATTAGAAACTCTAAGAATATCTTGAAACTGCAGCAAAGTGCCAGAAATGGAAGGACACTAGCCTAGTGCCTTTGTAACCTGATTCACATACTTTACAGAAGGCATAATAATCCTCTGCCCTATTTTATCAGGAGCATTATTCAGCAGTTAGACAAAACAAAGATCTCTCCACCAAATGTGTTAATGTCCAGAGTTTTTTCATTATTATTATTCCCTGGGATCTACTGGGCACACAAAGACCTCTGCAGCAGGTGTGTTAACCCCAAAATATAATTTAAAAATCCAGACTTTGCAACCAATTGAACAGAACAGATTTACTACCACATTTCTCCTTGTTGCCAATTTCATTGTTGCAGAGTTTTTAAAAAAATGTATAAGTTGAGGTCTAGATTTTGTCAGGGTTGCGTCACTTTTTTGGCACAAACCCAATGCAAAATCTCCTAATGCGCTTAAATGTACTTTGATAGACCTGCTCAACATGTGAGGTCTGAAGATCTGATGTCACTTGTGATATCACTTCCTGTGAAGTCATGGGCTGTATGATGCCACACATCATGTCACTTGCATACTGCCCAACTTGGTTGGTACCCCACTTCTATTTTTTAGGACTTATGCCCTGGAGCAAGTAAACAAAACATGTAAATGGACCGGTGTAACCACAATTCCTACAATTCAGAAATCGAGCACTTGATCCATTATATGATCTAGCAAGCATGTAATGCACGGGAGGCACCGGGTCAGCCTGACATGCTTGGACGTCTTGCATACTCGAACTCTCAACCTCATGCATGAAAGGCGGGGATTCTGCTGCTGAGCTAGCTCCAACTATTCAAACATCGCGCTCTCTTCTGAATAACCGATAAGAGGTAACCATTTCTTTTCCGCTAGGGGTCGTTATTGTAATGGTAATGAAACCAGGCATTCCCTTCTGTTTTTGCCGAGCTGATGTTTTCTTAACACAGCGCTGCTTATACGTCTACTCCTTTAAAACAACACTGTATTTGAGAGCAGTACTTGCAGTGACCCAGCATATTTTAATTTTAAAAGAAGCCTGTAAAGCCTGTCTCGACTCCGCATTGCAAATTATAAGTAAAGTGCAGTGCGAGCAAGCAGTGCTTCGATAATACTACTCCTTCCTCGTCTACTAGTTCAGAATTGCAAGCTAGATTCATAGAGTAATTCCAAACCACAAGCAGAACAGCTAGATGCATAACATAAAAAGCCTTACTTCGCGCGTTTACCATTTTTAAAACTGTTCACTGTACAGTACCTACAGAGAAAAGCACATTCCCGGAGCTGAAGGAGAAAGCACGCCGCTCCCTGAGACCTGTGTTTCTTGAACTCAGGATAGCTAAAGGCTTGTATCTTGGCCAGGAGGAAGCAGGTATTGGACGGCTGGACGGCGGCACGTAGTGACGTGTGTGACGTGTGCACCCACAGCCAATGAAAGAGCATTGTTTGTTTTGCTGACACTTTTTGTAAATATCGTGGCAATAATTGTAAATATCACGGCCATCGCGCTAGTCAGCTGATTTCGCGATTTGTTCGTGAATCGCGAAGTCGTGAAATGCTGGAGGGTCTGCCTAGGGATCTCAAACTACACATGTGAATGACTAACACTTTAAAGTGCATGTCTTACCTTCTAAGCACATAGTACCCTGTCCTATAGCTTACCTACATCCTACCTAAGGGGTAACTAGTACATAGTAAAATGGAACTTTAAAGCTTAGGAAGCAGTTTCTAATTGCAATTCAACTATGCAGTAAAAAAACACACACTCTATCCTTCCTGGGCAACACATGATTAAAGGACTACTCACATATCTACTCTAAGACCCAGACAGTCACTCACACACCCACAGAGACACTCACACACCCATTCATAAACATACAAAAACAATCACACACCAACTCACACTTTTCATATATCATACATACTTTCGATAGCCTCAAAGAACACATGTATCTTTTCAATTACATTTTTTTAAACTACACTCAAATTCACATACCTGTTAATTGAGTTGGTTGGTCAGCAATTTTTATTGACGTTGCTAGTTGCACTGTACTCTCACAGAAAATGTGAAAACTAAGCATAAGAATGGTACACCACTTTCATACAAAGCAACCATTAATGGAAATCTTTTCATCTTTGCTCTCAGTGATACTGTGGTAGTTAGCAAACAAAAAACTACCATTTCATATCTCAGTGGTCAGTATTTCCTAACCCTTTCTTGCAATTATATTCTATTCTGTTCTATTCTATTCTATTCTCTAATCTATTAGGCACTTGTATAGCGCATGGCTGCATGTAGGCATCCCCGCGCTGCTAGTGCGAGGCATCTGTTCTGACAGATCAGAGGGGACTATTATGAAACAACACTTCAGTAAAGTAGAGCAACAGTCCCCTGCACACGCTAACAGTGTATCAATTATATCAATAACAGTGTGACAAAAGCTTGAGTCTTTGCTGGAACATGGGCTTCAGTTTATTCACAACAGCCTTAGCCAACACGTGTTTCGTCGCACTTACGGTTGTGCCTCCTTATTGAGAAACACATCCAGGATACATATACTGTGAATAGGAGGGATTATTTCAGGACACAAGATATGTGCAGTTTTAACTGTGTGTCTAACATTGGACCATATTGAATCCCATTCGTGACGGAAATACAACCGGATTTAAGGATCTTCAAGCATTGAGTATAGCCCTGAAGAAGTCGCTGCGCACAACCGTAAGCGCAATGAAACACGTGTTGGCTAAGGCTGTTGTGAATAAACTGAAGCGCATGTTCCAGCAAAGACTCAAGCTTTTGTCACACTGTTGTTGATATAATTGATACACTGTTAGCGTGTGCAGGGGACTGTTGTTCTGTTTTGCCAGTGGATATCCACACGTTGGGGAGGAGGGTGGCTCTCCCTACCCTTATGCACTGCAAACCTCACTCAGTACTAGAGTAGACTTACCTGCGTATTGCCCAGTAGCGCCAATACCCTATAGAACCACCTACCAAGCAGTTTCACTTCAGTAAAGTAGCCCAATCTTGTAGTGTTTTTTTGTGTATTCACAAATTCATCACAACCCTCAGTGTGACCCCCGTGTAACTTTGTGACAAATTTATGAATAACTACAGGAGTCCAAATAAATATTTAGCTTTGTACTCGTAATATTTTACATCTACACTACAATTCATAGGAAATTTCTGACTAGGAAAATAAACCCTCCTTCATAGATTATGATTCTAAACAACTCTAACTTTAACTAACTCTTAGCTGAGTTTCCATACCAAACCCCTTTGGAACACTCTCTTTAACCAGTAGGTCACAGGTTCACAACAAATTCTAGAATAGGTACACTAGTTTCAAAATGAACTGCTGCAGGTGCGTTGACTATTCAGAATTAAAAGCATATTCAAGTTTGCATTAATTTTTTTTATTTTTACCAGAGTCAATCACTTGTCTACTTATTTATCCTTTAAAGACACTATCTTATTTTATCAACCTGCATATTTACACCATCCAATCAAATAAGTTTTTTTAAACCAGGTCCTGTCCATCATTTTAACTGCTTTTCATTTTGAAAGCTGCCTCATTCAGCTCTAGCCTTCTCTTGTGTGATTCTCCTCCTTGCCTTAAAAATGGTTACAGTGTGGATTGTAGATCACAACTTAGTGTTTTGGCCTAGAGAGTATGCTAGAAAGAGTGGCATTGACAGGGACTTGGGTTTGCCTAATGGAACATTACTTGGAATGGCTCGAGAGGATTAAAGTGGCATCAATTGCTGACTTTGTTTGAACGCATTGTGTATTGCTAACACCCTGACCTCATGAGTGGGCACTGTGGTGGCAATGACCTAGGCATACTTACTGGCGTAGGACTGGAAATCCTAATGAAGATACCTTTGCTCAATTAACGGTATTTTCCCTTCAGATTGCCTTGGTATTCTCCAACATATGCCAAAGGCATAAATGGAAGTGGTCAAAGAAATTCTGTCCACAGAGAGGCAAAGCCAGGAAACATGTCAATAAAACTGTTTCTACATTCCTCAGGGACTAAAACATGGGATCTATCTACAACAATAACATACACTTTTACATGTATGGTATCTATAGAAACGATGATGTTCATTTCACAGAGAAAGGCAATAGGGAGCTACCCAAACAACTTGAAAGACTGCATCCTGTTTATGTGTAGTTATCATCTACACACAACAAACACAAAGGCTCTTCTCAGAACCACCCAATTTCCAAAACACTAGTTAATTTACTTTATATATCCCTTTTGTTAAAATCTTTTTTCAAATTTGGGAATACGTCGTGAATACGCAAAACAAAAGGAGACATTCAATAGACACCAGCACTTTTAAAATTCATAACTGTATATGTTACTCTGTGCATCTGCCTGGGTGCATGAGTGTCTGAGTGGTTCAGTGAGTGGCTGTGTGAGTGTCTCAGTGTGTCTCTGCCTGGGTGCATGACTCTCTGAGTGGGTCCATGAATCTCTGAGTGGGTCTGTGAGTGGCTGTATAAGTGTCTGAGTGGACCTGTGAGTATGTGTATAAGTGTGTGACTGGATCTGTGGGTGGGTGCATAAGTGTGTGAGTGTATCTGTGAGTAGGTGTGTGCATGTCTGAGTGGGTCTGTGAGTGGGTGAATGAGTATCTAGTTTCTGAATGGATCTGTGAGTGGGTGCATGAGTCTGTGAGTGGCTATTTAAGTGACTGAGTACAAATATATATATTATAGGCAAGTCAAAAAATGCTTTTCCTATGGAAACTAGGTCCTAACTATAACTCCCACCAGTAGATAATGTAATATATATGCTATGTCAGTAATTATAGTTAGGACCTAGTTTCCACAGGAAAAGCATTTTTTGATGTGCCAATATCTTTGGCCCGGGTTGATGAATCTTTAGGAACTTTTTCAAAAAAAGTATGCCACTGGGTCTTATTGACAATTTATTTATTTCTTTGCACAGCTACTTAAAACAATAGCAATAATAACATTACCGGTACAACCTTAAGTACGTTAGTTGTACTGTATTGCACATATATTAGCATAAAATCATTACTCATAAAAGGGAGTCTTCTGTAATATCCCTACTAAGAATAAAACCATTGATATCAATGTTAAAACATAAATTACACCAGCAGCTAGTAGTCGTCTTTTCCTTGCCAAAATGTCAGTGCAAAGGTTTGAGCAGTGTCGGGTCAGCCCCTAGGAGAAAGAAGGGCAAAAGCAAGTTTGTGGCAGGGGATGTCAAGTGCAAAGCTTGGGCTGAGGGTCAAGTAGGCCCTGATTGAGGGCTGCTCCGAATCGGTGAGGACCGGGAACTCTTGGCAAAACCAAAGGGGATGATGGACGGAGTGTTGAACATTGCAAGCACTCACCCCCAGTCAACTGATCTGGGTTTAATCCATCATCATTCTTTAGCTCACTCCGCCACCCCAGTTCAGACATGGCCATATGGAAATCAGTCTGACCCTGTGCCTCATGGGAACACTCCAGCCCGAACTGCCAAGCCATGTCTTCCCTGGACCGGAAACAAGCATCCTGGGACCGGTTTCGGGTTCATAACCCTCATCAGCCAGGCTATCTTGAATCCAGTGGCAAAGTGAGCAAGGGACCCACGTCTGGGCATACCCTGCCAACTTAGGGCGAACTTAGCAAAACCAAAGGGGATGATGGACGGAGTGTTGAACATTGCAAGCACTCACCCCCAGTCAACTGATCTGGGTTTAATCCATCATCATTCTTTATCTCACTCCACCACCCCAGTTCAGACATGGCCATATGCAAATCAGTCTGACCCTGTGCCTCATGGGAACAGTCCAGCCCGAACTGCCAAGCCATGTCTTCCCTGGACCGGAAACAAGCATCCTGGGACCGGTTTCGGGTTCATAACCCTCATCAGCCAGGCTATCTTGAATCCAGTGGCAAAGTGAGCAAGGGACCCACGTCTGGGCATACCCTGCCAACTTAGGGCGAACTTAGCAAAACCGAAGGCGATGATGGACGGAGTGTTGAACATTGCAAGCACTCACCCCCAGTCAACTGATCTGGGTTTAATCCATCATCATTCTTTAGCTCCCTCCGCCACCCCAGTTCAGACATGGCCATATGCAAATCAGTCTGACCCTGTGCCTCTTGGGAACAGTCCAGCCCGAACTGCCAAGCCATGTCTTCCCTGGACCGGAAACAAGCATCCTGGGACCGGTTTCGGGTTCATAACCCTCATCAGCCAGGCTATCTTAAATCCAGTGGCAAAGTGAGCAAGGGACCAACGTCTGGGCATACCCTGCCAACTTAGGGCGAACTTAGCAAAACCAAAGGGGATGATGGATGGAGTGTTGAGCATTGCAAGCACTCACCCCCAGTCAACTGATCTGGGTTTAATCCATCATCATTCTTTAGCTCACTCCGCCACCCCAGTTCAGACATGGCCATATGCAAATCAGTCTGACCCTGTGCCTCATGGGAACAGTCCAGCCCGAACTGCCAAGCCGGGAACTCTTGGCCATATACAGAAGGTGCTGTGTGTCAGGGTCCTAATGTACTTGGTACCTGCCGTTACTTCTGTGTTGGCCAGACTAGCCGGGTGTGTCAATAGATTGCTCGACCAACAGCAGGTAAATAGCTTTATCAAAATGGTTTCTTGCATAGATGTTCAAGGTGCGCTTTAATGGAAATAGATTAGTGCAAGGAATAGTTAAGCAGCATGATAGTTGCTGGCGGCCTAATCCCCATGGACAGACAGTAGAAAAGGTAAAAGTACAGGGTGCAGAGAATGGTAATCCCGTCTCAAAGGGTTAAGTGTGTCAGTAAAACTCTGGGGCACACCATGAAATAGTCAGTTATCAGTTTTTGAATGGCGGTACCTGATTTGGAATGAGGTAGTCGAGGGCTTAGTAGATCTTCCAGGTTTTTCACATATTTGCCACACATCCCTAGAGTGTCTGTTTGGGAAAAACAAAGCGCTGACGCCTCCAGGCATGTATGGATGCTCCTTTTTAAATAGAGTGGCTTCAGAAAAGTTCTCCTGGGGGTGTCACAAGAAGGACAGCAGCACAAGAGGTGGAGCAATGATTTGGTATTGTAGTTGCATAATCTGCAGGCCCCCTGCTCTCCACGTGGGGCCCATTGGTTAAGGTTGATGATTTGCAGGCCTAGGAGGCGCATAAACACGATATTCTTTTAGGCCAATTGGTTTAGGTTGTTCTGAGAGGTATGGTTGAGGCATCCCTGGTAGATAAGAATCGTTCAAGGCAGACAAAATAGTTGAAGTTTTTAGGGACCGAATGTCCTGCTGATATGAAGTTTGTCTCACCTGCTTGTTTAGAACCCTTCTGCAGGCTGCGTATGAGATGGAGGCCGATTTTAGCGCTGTTTCTTCGATTTGTAGAGATCTTATGGTCTTTTGTATTTGTTGGGTCCATGGGTTCCCAGGGCTCTCAAAGGTTTCTTTTAGGAGGGCTTTGAGGGTGTTATCCGGGGCTTTTAATACCCTTATATAGAATTTCAGGGTATCGCCTCGCATGTAAGTGATTGTCTCAGAAGGCCCAACTCGAGTCGTAATCTTGCCCTTCGTATATATTTGGGAAGTTGAAGAACTTATTTGTAGGTCATACATTGGGCATTGTCTAGCTGGCTGCACTCACCTCTGGGAAGGCCTGATGCCCATAGTGTAGGGTAGGAAGAAGAGTGGTGTGGAATCTGATATCCACCCTGCTGTTGCAGGGTCTTGGTCTAGACTCATTCTGTTTTAGAGTCTCCTGTGTTTTTAGAGTGTTAGAGTTACTGGAGTGTGTAAACTCTAGAACTCCCCTAGTCAGTTACTGGTGGAGCTCCCTGTGGATACGACGTTTCTGTACTTTGGAAGCTACTTGAATGAAGAAGACCCATTTTGTACACTGCTGGGCCCCGTGTACTTCTTCACACTGGTGACAAGGGTGGGATACGAACCCACGCATGCAAAGCACAATGGATTAGTCTAGACTAAGACCCTGCAAGAGCAGGGTGGATATCAGATACCACAAGTGGCTTTTATGACCTTTAATATAGGGACGGCTGAGGCACTGCGCAGAGTCCAATTAAGGCTTGTCATGCTGTGTGTTATGGTTCCGGCTCTCTTTTTCAGGGTGGCTAGATGGACTAATGGTCTAGAAGACTAGCTAAGCCAAACCCCTAGATAGTTGTACTTGGGTGTAGTTTTGATCATGGTGGCTCTGATACTCCAGGTTAAAAATTTCTTTTTTCAGCAGCGCCCGAAAATCAGGACCTTGGTTTTGTCCTGATTCATTTTGAGAGAGTTGGCTTTGTTATATTTGTCAAGCCTACTCAGGTCACGTTGGAGTCCAGATTTGGCATGGTCCATCATGGTGATATTGCCAGCGTATTGTAAGATGTGCAATTTTTCGTGGCCCAGTTGTAGAAGGAGCAAGCTGCTGTGCTCCAAAAATCTCCCAATTTTGGCTGTGTAAAGGTTCAACAGGAGGGGTGCGATAACGCATCCTTGCTTCAGGTCATCTGAGGTGGAAATTCTTGTAGAAATGGTCAAAGGGCCAGTTCTCACTCGAACCCATGTATTCTGATGCAGAGAAATAAGATCTCCAAGCAGGTCTCTTAGGTGTCTAATTTCCGCCAGAGAGTGTTGCGGACCACTTTGTCAAAGGCAGCATGTAGTCCATAAAACAACAGTAAAGAGGAAGTCAACTTTTTTGGGCTGCTCGATTACTTAGGATGGCTAGGGCGAGGATGTTGTTGATTGTTGAGGTGGCTACGCGAAACAAAGTTTGGAAATAAGTTAGGATGTTTTTATCGGCAATCCTTTCTTCCAATGAGGTGAGGACACACCAAACGTAGACCTTGGCCTCTAGATCTAATAAGGCAATGAGTCAATAGTTGGAAGGAAGGGTTGGGTCCCCTTTTTTGAAGATTGGGCATAATGCCGAGCATCTCCATGAGTGGGGGATCTGGGCTGCAATGAAGGCATGATTAAAGAAGGAGACCGTTGGACCCAGGGGCTCCGTCGTTTATCATGTTTTTCAAGAATATGCATACCTGGGCAGGTGTGGTCAGAGTGCGGGTTTCTATCAGGCTGTTGTCATTTGTCCTTCTGCTAAGAACTTCGGTGAGGCCTGGTGTTTTGCTGCTGTATTATATATTGACAAGCGGTATCCAGGCTGCCTCTGAGACCGCGTTCCCCCTACAACTGTTGGAGGATCGGAGTTTGTTAATGTGATTCCAAAAGAGGGGCAAGCTTTTCTCTTTCAGAATGCGGTGTATTTTTATCCACTCCTGTTCATTAAGTTTCTTGGCTTCCCATGTTAATATTTTGTACAATTTGCAAAGAATGAACAAGTTTTTAATGTACAGTGTGGTGGGAGTTTGTTTGTGCGAACAAGTGGCTCTCCTTAATCAATCAATCAATCAATCACAGAATTTGTAGAGCGCACTACTTACCCGCGAGGGTCTCAAGGCGCTGGGGAGAGGGAAGGGGGGGGATGCTGCTACTGGTCGAACAGCCAGGTCTTGAGTAGCCTCCTGAAGGTCAGCAGGTCTTGGGTCTTTCGTAGGCTTAGTGGAAGGGTGTTCCAGGTCTTGGCGGCGAGGTGTGAGAAGGATCTGCCGCCGGTGGTTGTTCTTCGAATGCGGGGGACGGTGGCGAGGGAGAGGTCGGCGGAGCGGAGCTGGCGGTTGGGGACGTAGAAGAAGAGTCTTGTGGAGTGCCTTGTGTGCGTGGGTGAGGAGTTTGAAGGTGATCCTCCTGTCGACGGGGAGCCAGTGCAGGTTCCTCAAGTGGGGGGTGATGTGGCTGTGGCGTGGTACGTCGAGGATCAGTCGTGCGGAGGCGTTTTGTATGCGTTGCAGTCGCTTGATGAGCTTGGCCGGGGCTCCCGCGTGAGGGCGTTCCCATAGTCTAGTCTGCTACTGACGAGGGCCTGGGTGACTGTTCTTCTTGTGTCTGTCGGGATCCACCTGTAGATCTTGCGAAGCATGCGGAGGGTGTTGAAGCAGGAGGAGGAGACTGCGTTGACTTGCTTGGCCATGGAGAGCGTTGAGTCGAGGATGACTCCCAGGTTGCGTGCGTGGTCGGTGGGTGTCGGGGCTGCTCCCAGCGTCGTTGGCCACCAGGAGTCGTCCCAGGCTGAGGTGTTGGAGCCGAGGATGAGGACCTCCGTTTTGTCCGTGTTCAGCTTTAGTCGGCTGATCTTCATCCAATCGGCGACAGCCTTCATTCCGTCATGGAGTTTGGCTTTAGCGGCGAGGGGGTCCTTGGTGAGGGAGAGGATCAGTTGAGTGTCGTCGGCATAGGAGATAATGTTGAGGTCGTGTTGTCTGGCGATGCGTGCGAGCGGGGCCATGTAGATGTTGAACAGTGTTGGGCTGAGGGACGATCCCTGGGGTGCGCCACAGATGATCTCGGAGGCTTCGGATCGGAAAGGTGGGAGGCGGACTCTCTGGGTTCTGCCGTCGAGGAAGGAGGTGGTCCATTCCAGGGCCTTGTCTCGGATCCCTGCGTCGTGGAGGCGTGCGCGTAGAGTGCGGTGGCAGACAGTGTCGAAGGCGGCGGAGAGGTCCAGCAGGATGAGGGCTGCGGTCTCACCATTGTCCAGCAGGATCCTGATGTCGTCGGTGGCGGCGATGAGGGCAGTCTCAGTGCTGTGGTTGCTGCGGAACCCTGATTGGGATGGGTCCAGGATGCTGTTTTCTTCGAGGTATCGGGTTAGCTGTTTGTTCACGATCTTCTCGATGACCTTGGCTGGGAACGGAAGCAGAGAGATGGGCCGGAAGTTCTTGAGGTCTCTCGGCTCCGCCTTGGGTTTTTTGAGTAGGGCGTTGATCTCTGCGTGTTTCCAGCTCTCTGGGAAGGTCGCGGTCTCGAAGGAGAGGTTGATGATGTTGCACAGGTGGGGTGCGATGGAGCTGCTGGCTTTGTTGAAGATGTGGTGCGGGAAAGGGTCTGACGGGGAGCCGGAGTGTATTGTGCTCATGGTCTTGATGGTGTCCTCGATGTTCACGCTGGCCCAGGCTGGCAGGGGGTCGTGCTCGATGGTGTGTGGCGGGTCTTAATGTTCTTCATGCGTTGACGATGGCCCTATTGTGGGACTTCCACGGAGGGTTCCTAGGATGTCGGCCAGGGGCTCTGGGTCTCATTAGGAAGTCTCTTAATTTGGTTAATAAATCATCGAATCTGTGGGGGTAGTTAGCAGGGGAGTTCTTAATGAAGTTCAGGGTTGCATTTTTGAGTCATTTACCCACCTTGGCATAGCCTGAGGTGTCCAATTTAATTCTTCTGACTAGAGTGTGTGATTCGGTCCGAGCCGGGTGCCCCACTTCTGTGACTATGGCGGCTGCTTGGGCTTGTAGGCCCAGTGTTGCAGTCAGGGGATTATGGTCACTTTCTATGTGGATGGGGATCTCCAATTTGACTAAAAGACTTGCCAGAGATGCTGACAGGAAAATATAGTCTATGGTTGAAGTATTCTTAAATGTTGTGGAAAGTTGTACACTGGGATCTTGAGACTGAAGGATTTGTTTTCCTGAACGTAGATTACAGTTAGATAATTGGATATTCATAGTTTCCTGTTCTTTGGTTTTGGGAACTAAGTTGTCATTGATTCCCAAGCCCCAGATATTGAAATCGCCTCTTAGCAGGATTTCAACAGAGGCAAACTCTGACAGAAGATCTTCCAAGCTCTTGGTCAAGAGTACCTTTGCAGGTACCTTTGGTGTTTTTGTTATGTTATGATAACAATTTATTAAAAGAAGAGGGAGGTCCTTTGTTTGATTTGAGGCCCCTAAAATTAAAACAACTATCCCTGCTGGGAAGTTTTGTTGGAGAGGTGTAGCCGTGATCTTGCAGGAGTGTTTAATGAAGATTTAGAGGCCACCAGATGGGCGTCTGAAAAGGTTAGACATGGTGCCGGTTGGTAAAGCTCATAGTAGTCATAGAGGACCGATGGATTAGAGCCCAGGTCTCCTATAGGCAGATAATGTCACTTTTATTCATGTAAGCCATCGCAGATTTGGATGAGAGTATTGACTTGAGCCCAGCCACGTTCCAAGAAGTGATGATCAGTTTGGAGCCTGCCAACATGGATGAGCCGTGGGGGGATTTTGAGGGTTCCTGCTAGGAACAGGACACTGACTGGTCTCTGTGAGGGTACCCCTGGCGGCTCTGACTATTGAAGTGATCTGTGGGGTTTGACTTGCATCTCACCAGATGTTGGTTGGTTGTGCATGAGATTTTAATAGAGTTTTTGGCTTCTGAAGTACCAGGGAGCCAGTCATTGGTTGCTCCCCACGTCCCTCTCAGCACACTTATGTGAGGCCTTGCCAAGTCTTCCTGTAGTGGTACGTGCAGATATTTATGTTAGTGGGGGGGTCCAGTGCTCAATGCCCCAGTCTTCAAAAGTCCTGGCTGCCCGAGGATGATGTCCCTTAAAATCTCTCTTGACCATGTTGTAACGGTTGCTTCAGAGGCCCCTTTACCCGGTATTTGAGCGAATTTTACTGATGTTCAGTCAGAGGAGGTTATCCCCCTGAGGGCCGGGATAAGTTTAAATAGGTGCAGGAGGTTGTTCCTGTTAAGAATGTCATATGGACCCTTATGGGCATAGTGTGGTATGAGAGCAAGTTCTGGCTGTTCGTCAGTGCTTTGACAGGGCGGCTCCCCAGGCTCTGCAGGGAGGAATTGAGGGGCCTTGTAATGGTAGAGTGTGGGTTCAAGTGGAAGACGACTCTCCTCCGTTCATCTTTGCCCGTTGGTCGCCTGGTACACTTGAGGCTGTCTGGAAAAAGACGTTTGTGGTGGGTTGGCCCAGGGGGCGTTAAAGGGATCGTATGTCGACATCGGTATGTACGGGCCTAACAGGCCGCTATCTGTTAAGACGTATGGCACAACTGTGTCAATACTTGCGTTTGCAGTTGGATTAACTGATCCTGTCCCTGCCATTGAAGAGCCCCTTTGAGGCTGTGTTTTGATGTCTTGATTAGCCAGGGCATTGGATCGTTGCAGGGCCCCCATAAGTTGGGTGAATGTAGTGCTGACCTTGGCTATGGTGATGTGCAGTTCGGGGGCACTGGGTTCAGTGAAGTTGACCTTGGTCGCTTCCTGTGTAATTGTCAAAAACTTGTTAGGTGAAACGTTGTGGTGGTGAGAACCTCCTTGTATTCGGCGATTTCGGTTTTTGGTTTTGGGATCTGATTGAAGATAGGGAAGTGGTTTGCCCCCCTCTCATCTGGTGCCGACTTGGTAAGGGCCCCTGCCCCAGCTAGCCAGGATCTCAGTCATTGTTTTTTTCACTTTTTTGAGTTTCTTTTTTTCTCTTCTGGAGGCAATTTGTAATGTTGGGGTATAAGTAAAGGTTTGGCTGTCACTTCCTGCAGCTGGATCATCTTTCCTGGGCTGGCTTGGGATCAGTGGGGTCGTCGTACTGTGCGTACTGATTGGAGTGATTCCAACCATTGATTCCTGATGAGGCATACCTAATGTCTGACCAGCAGGGGAGGTTAACGTGTTGAGTTCTGATTATCAAGGAGGAGGTTGACGCCCCTGGGAGAAGTCGATGTATCACTGTTTGTTGTACACAATGTCTGAGTTGGAGAGTTCCCATTTTGTAGGTTTTGAGTGGGGTTTCCACCACCATGGGTGTCATTCTGAATGCTAGCAACAAGCGAGCGTAGTATTTCTGGAAGAGACGAACGTTTATTGATTAATGGAGAACAGGAACATGGGTTGATGACTTCCGGTAGCCTGATGGTCTCTTCCATAATACTTAGCCGGAGCCTATGTCAGCTAGGGTTGAAGCCATTGTTTGAATTAGGTCAATCTGGAGATCCATCTTCTATGATTGCCATAATAGTGCTGTAGCGATAGTATCTTGTTTAATGTGTAAAAAGGTCAATGAGACCAAAGTAGGGCTCGGAGGGCCAAGTGCAGCAAATGGTTACTTGTCTGCTTGTGTTGAGTTGTAGGGACTATTGTGGTTCCTCATGTTAAGTCCCAGTGTTTGAGCCAGGGCGGCTTCAATTCGGGCTTCCAGAGAGGTTAGGAACCAGTCTGATAGATTTCTCAGTTAGAGGGAGCTTTCCCTCCTTGTCCTCCCGTCTGAGAATCAGTTAGCTCAATTGTGCTGGTGACTGGTTGACGGATCATCGTGGTTGAGGTGGGCTGGGGAGAGGTATAGGCTATTTCAGGTCCAGCCTGTCTCTTGCGGAAATTCGACAAAGCGAGCGGGCTGGTTGATTGAGTTTGAAAATGGACTGGAGTTGAGGGGTTTGGCTTTAAAGTTCTTGGCATAGCCTCTGTGACCCAGGGATCTCCTGAGCTAGGGAAGCGGGCCCGCTTTGTGTCTATGACTGCTAGAACATTATCGTGCCTATGGCTCGAATGAGCAGGGTCGAGGTGTTTCGAATGACGGCCCAGCAGTGGGTCTAGATGTGGAGGTTAATGCCTTGTCTGTACACGTGGGTCTGGTTATGGGATAGCGGGTGAAGGTGAGCTTGCATGAGTCTGGATCTGGATCATTGACTTGCTGAAGTATTCGCTGATCAGCAACTGTGATGTTGAGCTGATAGATTTCCAGGTAATGCAAGCGGATGCTGCGGGGGCTCCGTGGGCGGAACCGATGAAGTATCGGCTGTCTCCACTCGTCGCTCATCACGGCTGGCACCGCTACTCCGCTCCGTCACTTCTGCACTGCCCAACATTTTGTGCATGGAATGTTTTGGGGTGTTCCGTCAAGTGGGGCCTGGGATAAAGGGGAGTAAAACAAAAAGTGTGTTTCTCATGTTAATTCCGGTAGGGATTTTGAACACAACTACAGCCCAAACTGCTGGACGGAATTACACCAAATTTGGCAGAAAAGTAGCTATTGGTCCCTTTTTTGTTATTTGGTGTAAATCTGTCCAGTAGTTTTTGAGATGAATAAAGGAAATCCAAATATGTAAATCTAGAGGCACAAAGACTCCACGAATATTGATAATCTCTTGCAGAGATCTGATTGATTACCAACACTTCAACTACGAAGTGTTGGCAGCCATTTAGGTCCCCAAAAAAAGTAAAAATAAATAAAAGGGGGTAGGATAGGAATACCCTGACCCTCTGGTGTTGGGGTCTCCCAGGGACCCTGACAGGGCAAAAAGGCATTTAAAATATATTTTGCTGTGAAATTGTGAGGATTCCCGAATTTACATAAAAAAAGAAAAGAAGCGCGGTCTCTCACGCTTCTTTAATGATTAGTCCTTTGGTGGGCCAGGTTTGCTTATTTATAGATATAAAATGGGGAGGCGGGATATGCAGCCCCCCTTCAAATTGCCAAGATTGGCCCCGGGGACTGCCACCTCCCCGGGGCAGGGTGATGTTCATTTGACTGGAGGGGGGGTGCTCCTGAGGTGGGGTGCTGGAGGGGGGGGTGCTCCTGAGGTCCTCCTGAGGCTATTACGAACCCCAGGCACCACCACCTCCTCCCGGGGGCGTTATAAAAACAATTAGAGGGGGGCTGCATGGAACTCCCTCTGTAGCCTTTAAGGGCCCCGGGGACCACCACATCCTTGGGGCCACAAATGGAATTTGAATGGGGAGAGGGGCCAGGCAGCTCTACTCCCGGGCCATTTACAGCCTTGGTGTCCACCACCTCCCCAGGATGACCTTGCAAGGAGAAATGAGGGTGGCTGTGTGGCTCCCCTCCCGGATCGTTCTCGGCCCAAGGGATCACCACCTCCCCAGGGTAGGCCCTTCAAACAGAAAGGAGGGGGGCAGAGCGGCCCCCCTCCTGGAGCCATTATTGGCCCTGGGGACCCCCACCCCCCAGGTATGGCTTCCTATGTGCCGGGGTGCCCACCCCCGGGACATAGCTGTTTGCTCTCATGTGGTGGGTGCTCTGACAGCTCCTGCTAAGCGAGAGCAAACAATAAGTACTCTCCTAGCAGACGGGAACATGAAAGCTGCTCACACCCGCTGGGAGAAGACTTTTCTTCAGTTTTCTTGCCCACTGTCAAGCAGGTAGAAAAACAGATGAAATAATTACTCCTGCACACAGGGAGCAGCATTTGTGGCTGCTCACTACGTGCAGGAGCAATACTGGATCCCACTGTAGGTGGGGAGCCGGCAGGGGCTGCGGGGGCATTGGGACTCCCCCGCGGTCCCCAAAAATGGCCACTGGGTGCCATGGGTGGGAACCAGGGCACCCAACCTTAGTTTACGGGGACTCTAAGATGGGGTCCTCGGGCCTAAATCAGCCTGGGGATAAGGGTTGTGCTGCCCCCCTCCCCCATTATGCTTAAGCCAGGCCCCGGGGTTGGTGTCCCTGCATCCACGCAGCTCGCCTCCCCACTTAAAAGTTGTGCAAACCTGTGGACTCTTGTTGGATAAAGGGGCAGATGAGGTTTCGTTTAAGCCTGGGTGGAGTTCTGCTACGCGGATCTCCGCAAAATGCAAAAAAACTCTGCCGCCCAACGCGGAGCTCCGCAAGCGGCGGAGTGCATTGGATAAATGTTGTTCGCAGTGATTTTCAGTGCCAGGTGCTTGTCTGCACTGTGCAATCATTAAAAACGGCACCATGCACAGTGCAAGCTGGCGCTGCTTCCTTTCTGCTGCTCGAGTAGATTTTTAGTCGAGCTGAAGCTTTCTCAAAGCGAGTGGACAGTTTCTCAAGGCGAGCGGTCGCGAGCATATGCGACCACTCGCAGTGAGAAATCAGACCACCTGCGTTGAGAAATCGTGCCGGGAGGTTGATTTTCCACGCTCGCGCATGCCAACTTGGTGTTGCTGGTCACGAACGAGAAAAAATCTCGTGCTTGCCAACTTGACGTTGACGAACGCGAGCGAGGGAAAAAGCGGAGCGGAGTTTTTTGGAACTCCACAAGCTCCGCGTAATGCAGAGTGCAAAAAACTCCTCAAACTCCGTGACCAAAGCGGAGTTCACCGCCCAGGCTTAGTTCCGTTCTGGCCCTGATGCTCATCTCACAGACATTCACAGACATTCAACCTCAGTGGGAAGCACTTACAAATATAAACATAGCAGGTGCACCAATTGAGCTCCACTTCTGTAAAGGACAAATGATCCTAACTTTCTGGGCTTGACAAAGGCAAAGCAAGTGCTTTTTTCACTGCAATTCCACATTCAAAAATGATCTGAAATCGGTGGTGAGAGTGAATGCATCATCGATCTAATGGAGCACAATATGTAGTGACTATGATGAGTGGGTTCTTTCTTGGCCTCTCCTTGTGATAGTGAAGTCTATGGTTCTCCCTTTAATGACTATATGTATGCAGAAGTGCAAAATCAGCTGGAGGCATCACCCATTTGGCCCCACCCCGTCCACCTTAGTAGTATGCAACTCACAGGCCCATACAACCACTCACGCACCCATACAGCCACTCACATACCCACTTACAGATCCATACAGCCACTCACAGATCCATATAACTACTCACACATGCACTCACAGACCCATACAGACACTCACACACCCACTCACAAAGGTTATAGGTTACAGTTAGGAAAAAAATGAAAAAACCTTTGAAATTCACTAAAACACAATGGTTGCAGGGACATTATAGTTAGGAAATAACATTAAAAAACCTTAGAGATTCACTGAAAAAAATAAAGGTTACAGGGATGTTATAATTAGGAAAAAGAATTAATAAACCTTAGAAATTCACTGACAAAACCAAAGTTACAGGAATGCTATAGTTAGGGTCAGATTTCACTCATTCAAAATCAATTCAGCAGTTACAGTTACCTGAGCTAGCTATAACTTACTTCCCTTCAATGCACTGCTTATGACCTCACATATTACATCACTCATGACATGGCCAATGACATCCCTGATGACATAACTGATGACATCTGAAATGACATCACTGACGACATCATCCACAGAACCACTCACACCCACATACAACCACTCATACACTCACTCACACACCCACACAACCACTCACATACCCATTCATAGACCCATATAACTACTGACACACACTCACTCACCCATTCAGCCACTCACTCACCCATACAGCCACTCGCACAGCCACTCACAGACCCATACAGCCACTCTCTCACCCATACAGCCACTCACTCACCCTTACAGCTTCTGACAGAGCTACTCACTTACCCACTTACTTACTTACATACCTAGTCACTCACACATATAGACATTCAGACAGCCAGTCAATCATACATTCATCCACTCACACACACCCACACTCACCCACCCATTGAGCCACTCACACAGCCACTCATTCACCCATAAGGCTACTCACACACATACCCACCCATACAGCCACTCACACATTCACTCACACATCCATACAGCCACTCAGGCACCCACTCTCACACTGATACAGTCAGTCACAGTGCCACTCAGATTATATATATTAGAAACAGTATCCCTCATTAGTAGTAAAAAAAGAATAGTGATTTAACTTATGCAGTAGCTTAGTATATATCTTTAAGTCTCAGAAACATTTTGCGAAACACACTCACTGGATGATTGTATCAGTGATGTCATTTGAGACGTCATCAGTGATGTCACTGACCATGTCATGAGTGATGTAATATGTGAGGTCATAAGCAGTGCATTGCTGGGCGTAAGTTATAGTTAGCTCAGGTAACTATCACTCCTGAATTTCAATAGTTTTGAGTGAAATCTGATCCTACTATAATGTCCCCGTAACCTTTGGTTTATTCAGTGAACATATACTCATATACTCATTTCAGGTTGGCTTGGTTGGTAATTTACCAATTCAAAGCTGTAATACTGTGCCTGGAGTGGTAAATGGCTTTTGTCATTTTACAGCTCGGCGTGGACAGCACTGTGCTAGTGTTAAATGTCTTTAAGGAGCACTTGATTTTTGGTGCTTGCATTTCGCTCTATGCCACAGATCACCTTGAGGCACATCAAGCAATAGAATGCCACAGTAGGATGCTTGTTTCCAGTCCAGGGAGGACCTGGCCTGGCAGTTCGGGCTGGAATGTTCCCATAGGGAGCAGGGTCAAGAGTGATTTGCACATGGCTGGGTTCAACCTGGAATGGCATGGGGAGCAAGAAAACGATGGATTTAGGCCCAGATCTATGAACTGCGGTGAATGTGTGACATTGTTGTGCATTCTGTCCATCAATTCTCCTTTTTACAGTTATAAAGCAAGCATCTATATATTCTTGTTCTTCCATGAAAAATATGTTCAGTCAACTTCTCTCCAGGAGTGATGGCATGTTGCATTGTATTCACCTCTTCAGCATCCCTTGTCCTTTTGCAGCACTGACCTGCAGATCATGCCTAGCACTAATTCAAGCATTAAGGTTATTGTCCTCAGCACCTCCCAGTCAGTTTCTTGTCACACAAACATCAAGTCATGTTCCTAGAAGATAATTTCTTTCAGAAGGTGGAATGGTGATAAACTCTTTAGCATGTATTTTTATGGCACCCTCAATAAAAATATTTTCCAGTTCATTTGTCATCTCTTGTGTTTCTCTAGATTTGCCCTCTTTTCTTCCTTTCCTGACACCAGTGCTAAGGAGAAAAAGTTTTGAGTCTCACAAATGAAAAGTACAGTAAAAAATGTATACAGTCGCCTTTGTTGCCAAGTGCTCCTATAGCAAGTAGTGCAGTGATCTGATCAAGAACGATAATAACTGTTTGAATATGGAATAATGCATTCTTATGAGCCACTCAAACCTCTTCAATGGTCCATTGAGAACCGTGATTCTTTTTCATTCCAAATTTAATGTTTTAACATTTTACAGGATACAGTTTACTCATTTTTGGATTCCCTGAACTCAACAAGGATGTTCCACCTTTACAATAAAATTGTTCTTGTTAAGGTAGCCGCGGAGGATCCCTGTGTGCATGAAAAACATAGCTGAATTAGTTCTTAAGCTGCCAGCTCCCTTAACCGTTTTACCACTTAAGTGTAATGCCTAGACTCAGGCTGAAAACTAAGTCCTGATAAGCCCAGTTCAGCCTTTCATCCTTTAAGAATCTGTAACTTATGTACCAGTAAGCTGGATAACAATAATATCTGTTATTTGCTGCGCTTAGAAGCAACAACAAATTTTGAGAGAAATACAGTATAAATAGAAGTTTTTACTGTATAATTGCTAAATCTTAGGGGCCTCATTTACAAGCTCCTTGCGCCGCCGCTGGTCACTTTTGTTGATGCACTGGTGGTGCAATCAGGGTGTCACACTGCTCCTTATCTACAAACTGAAACATTGGGTCCATTGCATCAATTTGTAGGGTCCTGCATCATATTATACCTGTGCCAGGCATAATGGGTGCAGGATAGGCGTTCCTACTCAAAAAGCCCCATAAAAGTGGAGTGGCGCAATGAAATTTACACCATTTCACTGTGTCACTCCACGACTTGACTGCGTCAAAATCGGTATGCCTACTCAGACCATGCATAAGGATTGACGCAGGGCATTTACACTGGGACTCACCAATGTGGTCTGATGCATTGCTAGAGTTGCGTCAGTTTTACGACCAACTCCAGCAATGTGTCACTTTTGCGGCAACAGATGCATCAGAATTTCTGATGCATCTGTTAATCCTATCGCCATGTAGACCTGTGTAATAAATACAGCGCATCCACGGTGTCGCAAGGGCATTTGGTGCAGTCGCAATGAAACTGACACATCGATGTTGATGCGTCAGATTCTTGTAAATGAGGCCCTAGATATTTATTGGGCGTGAAAAGAACAAGTAACTAACACCGATTTTTTCAAAGTTAGTAAAAGCTAGTGGGTTCTGAGGAGCAGAATAATGCCCTATTATACCCATGAATTAAGTCATGTTTTACAGTAATATTTTGCTATATTCCTTGGAACGCTAATGTTAGCATTGCAAACTCTTTGAATCCCTCAGATGACCAAATAATGTTTGCGTCCCCATTACTGCCATTAAATAAAAATTGAATCCTACCCTATTATACAAAAGTTAAATGATTGTTTATAGAATGTTTCTCCCTGGGCATTATATCAGTGGCTAAGCTGCCTGGGGACCTCAGTTCTAAACCCGTCTTCCGCACTTGTCTGAAAATTGTGCGTTTCAAGGTACATCACCTAATGTTCCATTTAAACGTAATTTTACATTTGCCACACTTAATTCAAATGAGTAAGAATTGTCTCCCGACTCCTCTCATTAATGCCGAGCGCTCTTTCGCTACACCTAGGTTTGGTATGACAGGGCACAATACGTTTTGAAGTTTTAGCAGAACAATGAATATTGAAAGCTTTTATATTGTCATTAAACTAAAATAGATTTAAATGGACGTCCCTACCTGCTATCCAACTTTGTTTTGGATATGCGAAACATGCAATCATGCAGAAAACAGATAAATGCCTTTCTCAAAAACACATTTTTGAAATGCACCATACACGACGTTTGAGTGTTTTTTTCCGTACAATTTTTATTTTTAATTACGAATTGGAAAATTGTTAAATGGATAAGAAAAGAAAATAGAATTGTTTGATATATTTATTTTTGAAAGAAAAAGTTTAAAAGAGAGCAAAGGCATCTCGATTTGATAAATCTATTAGTGATAAAAATGAGAAGGCAAGATTGACTGATGAATAAGAAGACATTGACAGAATAGGATGACAGCCATTTGCAAATCTTTTCAGGGCAAATGCAATTAACGTTGCATAATAAGCTGATATCTGATGGTTAGAAACGCATTTTATTAACAATCACAATCGTAATCTAAAATCTTCATTAACGTTTTATATGTATAGACATACACACAATTTTTATATTTTTTTAGTTGACCTAAATAATACTGTCTGTTCTTCCTACAAATAAATGACTTTTTCATTAACGAGACTGATGAGCGTGATGTGTGGAAACCCATCTTAATATCTGAAATAATATTCTAAATTATTATGTTTTATGCATTAATGTATTGAGTGTGACAGTCGTGTAAATTAATTCCAATAAATCAAAATATTACGTTTGCATGAAATCTTGGCATTTTTGTTTTCCAGATTGAATATATATAATTATTACATTTATGAAAAATACATATTTTTTTATTTCATTTAATAAGAATGTGCGTGTTTGTGATTTGACCTACAAAAGAGTAAACAGTTGGCTGCGATAGAGTGTGTTATAAAAATGTCTTTAGAGGCATTTCATCAATTTGATATAATGAAAAATCTACATCCAATTAAGTGTACCACCGGGTTTGCCTTTAAGCCCTGGTCCCAGAACTGCTGGTTCTTTTAAATGTGAAATTATAATCAAGTATACAGATTTCATTTTCAAGAGGGGAAGTCATTACTGGACGCTTAAGCCCTGTCTCTTTAGTTTAATAGGTATTTTAAATTGTTCATTTAGGAAATGCTTAAACTATTTATTGTATCTGCAATATGTTTCTGTTGGCATTAAATCTACATACTTATAATCCCTTTTCACAAATTATTTCATTTAAAGAACAAGAAAATTAGCATGACGGTCCAGCCCTTCGTGGGATACTGACAATGCCGCTCTTCAAAAGAATACTTTTCCGCCCAGTACCTATTAAGCTTTTATTATTCACGAAAGCTATCAAGTTAGGACTTTCAGTTTTGACCTTCATTGTGGAGGCAATTGTGTTTTAAATGTAATTTAAAGCAACTATGTAATAATCGAGGAAGCCCACCATTTTAATTTGAAATTTACAACGAAAGGCAAAGCTTTTTAATCAAAAGTTAAAATAGTCTTTGGATAAAACAGAAGTGCGCCCACACCGTGGCTAGTTTGTTTTATTAGCTTGTTTGAGCCTCAATATTAAACATATCTGCCTAAACAGGTACCTAACACATTAAAGAAAAACGAAAAGCTGAACACATTTGCAAACGAGCCTGTGCGTGTCTGGTTTGATTAAGGTTGGTCTTCTGAAAATTTCACTTACGCTATTGCCTGATAAAACATTTATAAACTTGCAAATTTTCATAAAATCTATATTCACTGTTTACTCAATTAACCGATTAACGTGTAATGCCAACCATATATCCATAGAGCCGCATCTGATCAAATTTGACACATATAAACATCCTCCCTGGGCTACTGAACAGTAGTTGTTTTGGTCAGAAAAGAGGTCATCCCTCGTGACAGAAGTTGAAGTTTCAGTTCCGATTTCACTACCTGGGTTGCTGTCATAGCTGGCTGTGGAGACGTCAGGGTGGGGGTGGTTAATTAGGAGAGTAGTAAACGTTTCGTTTGAATCCAGTTATAGACCATGGAGGACATGAGTCTCCTAATGGTTGGTGATCGGTAGCCAGCCTCTGTTGCTTGTTTCTTTGTAAAAGAGAATAATCAGGCCCACCTCAAGGTATGATAGTGTCATAGGTGTGGTATACATTTTTTTACCCCCTCCCCCACTTGTGCATGCACAAAGCAGGCCCTGCGCATTGAAACCGCAGGGCCATAAATGCTTTCCATGAAGTGCACTGAGCCAGGTTGTTGGGGGTACTTCTACTGAGGAGTGTTTGAATAAATAAATAAGGCCAGATGGAGACATACTCAAATGGTGCTAAATTATTAATTTTCAAGCTCATGTTCCCGAATAGCTGCCTAGAAAGCTTTAGGTGTTATAGTAATAATCACAATAATAATGAAAATAAAATGTCAGGTATGATAATTTCTCAAAATCGACACAGTACTGAAAGGAAAGTAGCTCTTGAGCCCTAACAAAGATGGGCAGTTAGGAGCACTGTTTCATTGCAAAGGAAGGAAGCCCCCCCCTGACGACATAATATCGTTTTCCAGCGATGTTCCCTGCAAAACGGCGATAACCTTGCTGATACGACCCTGTGGTCGTATGAGCACAATCCACCCCCATGTTAAGTATGCCTAAGTCTGCATTTTAGCAGACGTTAGTTTTCGGCGAAAACAGCGGTTTTCGCCCAAAACTAACGTCTGCTAAAATGCGTTAGCAGCCTTGTAAATATCGCGATGTGCACATCAACGATATTTACAAGGTTGTACTGCCCAGTGACGCCCACTTTGCATCTCATTAGAGATGCAAAGGGAGGCGTCGAGTAAAGGGTGCTAACATGCGCTAATGCATGTTAGCACCCTCTTGTTAATAGGGCGATAGTATTATCTCCGCTTTTTTGGCTTTGAAAGCCAAAAAAGCGGAGATAAGGCCCTTGTAGATATGCCCCTTAGTTGGCACAAATATATCCTATCTGGGCCTAAAAATTTATTTTACTGTCATTAAAATTAAACTCGAGTCCTTGATCTACTTGGTTTCTGCTGTATTATCAGTCTATTTAATTACACAGTTTTTGCTTCACATCTCTTACCCCAAAAGGTTCACCTTCAAATACTTTTTTCCTATGTGTCAAAATAAAGCATAACCTGCTATTCCAATTGCAATGGAGGATTATTGCTATATTTTTCAAAAGGAGTCTAAGTATGACGCTAACTACTGTGTACATTTCAATACATGCTCTTTAATCAATGGAAAATTAATGTACGGTGTGAATTCTTTATACTGCAGTCGAGAATATTTACAACATTCAGTGGAAAACTGTACCTTTTCAATCAAATATTTTTATTCACATTTTTATTACAATCTATCTCAACTAAGTTATTTAATTCAATACACATTACATTTATTTCCTCTACTACGCAGTCATGTTTTTGCGGAACTCTTCAAATCCTATCTTCCTAAGCAATGAGATAAAGCGTTTCAGAATTGTGTTTGAAACGGATTGCAATATTTCTGGGGAGCTGTAACATTGAAATCAAAAAGTATATGATGTTGAACTGTGCCTGCTTCTTTTGTAGTAGAAATTACTCAAACATACTATATTTTTCGGATGCAAAATAAATACTTTTAATTCTGAAAATATAAGGACTGGACACAGGAAATAAGTGTATTACAGGTTACACTGAAGTCATCTTCAAAAGGCATTTCTTTTGTTATGGTAAATATTAACGTGTCAATGAAAGACTGTATGCCCTTAATGTGCAAGGTTAGAACAAGTATTTATGACCTAATTGGCCCATAAAGGAATTCCTGGCTGAAGACTTGCGAAACAGTTTCTTAAAACACCTCTAAAACTGTTAACGGTGACCAGCAAAGCACATTCTCGTACCATCAAGTGGCCCAAAAACTATAAGGTACCCCTGATAATCTATGCATTTTGTATCCACATGTTTGGATGCACAGCAGGTGCTTGATAAACTGTTTCTAATATAGGACACTGAAATATACAAGGGATTCTCGTCACCTGCATCAACAATCTGCATTCATTTGTAACAGAAGTCTACTGTGTGCTTAACATATTTACCCTTGTGCCCTGGAGAAGTTCTAAATTGAATGAGAGTGAAACATGTTGGCTGAATGGAATTTATTTTCATTGTTCTGAAAATTTGTATATGATGAAAACAACATTATATAATGAAGGGATTTCATACTAATTGCTTTTTGACTTTGTGACTTATGTGCGACCCTAAGTCAAACTTCAAAATGTGCCAAAATTGGCATTATATGTAGCATAGGAATACCACATGGCATGTTTTTTGTCTCCACAATTTTGCCCTGGTAAAACCCGGAGCAAAATGTGCATTCAAACACAAAACCTTCTGAATATGCACCTTAAAGAGTGCAGAAAACACTTGGGTCCTGATAAGATGTCAGGCGGATACAGTCTGGAAACCACCCAACATTAGGTCGGCAGTTCCGACCTGGGTATTACGATGCGACCGCCCATAGTGTGGTCGCAAACATGCATTTTACAATGGAAGCTTGTGCGGTGGACAAGCCCAAGCTTCCATTGAAAAATGCATGCTTGGGAAAATCCCTGCACCATGTGGCAGGTACCTTACTGTGCCTGCCACACGGTGCAGGAATGTTTAGGGGGAGCCCCCATTGCGGAGGGTCAACAGGAAAGGGGGTCCTGCTAGGGGCCCCTAAAAACACTTTTGAATAGCCTTTCCATGTCAGAAAGGCTGACATGAAAGGGCTGTCGGAAACTGTCATCATAATCCTGACGGCGGAGCCGAGCCTGGCTCCGCCGTCATTAGGGGATTATGGTGTGTTCCAATTGACTTCTTGAGCCTGTCGGAAGTGCAGCAGACGGTTTCTCCCCCCGATGTCTCCGCCCACCGCATCATAATGCGGCGGGCGGACCGCAATGTCAGATTTCGGGCGGACCGCAACCGACGGTTGGTCAGGTGCGGTCTGCAAAACATCGTAATCAGAGCCATAGCATGTACTCCATTCTGAGCTGTGTGAATCAGTCTGACACTGTAATTATGAATCCAGAATACATTGCACCAACCGATGGTAACAGAATTTGCCAGGTCCACTATTAACACTCAAAATTGTGTAGAACTCAGAATAAGGCTATAAGAACTTCCAGTTCACCACTGTATAATGTTTTGAAAATTCGAAGCTTGCATGCAGTATCACATCCCATAACCCATGCATTTATATGTTAGAATATTGGTATCAGAAATATCACCCTACAAAAAAAACTGAATGGAATATATTAACTTTCACTGTATCAAGGTAAGTATATATGCATAAGCATATATATAGTTTTCCTAAACAACATACCTTGAAAATATAGGAGTTGTCAATGTGCGTAGATGTGGAGTTGAAAACAGTAGATCTACAATTACCTAAAGATGCTTAATTTGACGATAGCATGGTAGTTGATATACTGGAGGTCATATTTTTGTTGGTTAGTGTGAAAAACTCAATATTCTTGTAATAAACCCCCATGACCTTTAGGAAATTATAAATATGCCACATGCTAGGCACACTGCTCCAACAAAAAGTTCCCCCATGCAATACATGGGGTACTTAGCACAATTTGAGACATAGAAGTCCTTCAACACTTCATATAAACCAGTTCATCTCTAGAGGGTCCTGTTCTCTCTAATCAGAATACAAGGTTTTGTGATATTAATTAACCTCCATTGTTTCTATATCACAATTTCCTAATTATCTTCACCAAACCAAGTATATTCCGTCTATATGTTTAACAGCATTCTCAATTCTTTGATGTTACGACGTTATTTAAAACAGAAACGATGCCTGGGCATTTCAGGATCATACCCTTCTTTAGGGCCAGCTGCATATATAATTTGGAACAAAAACAACATAGTAGCTGATCACTGGTCATAGAAGGATGACATCATATGCTTATCCCATCGGCTCTGGGGCTAGTGTCTGTATTCTAGCATCATCTCATCGTCAATGTGTGATGCCATAGTTGATAATGTATATGCTGTAGCGGTTTAGGCCAAACCCAACCAGGTACTCATGTCAGCTGTCAGTTGGAGTCACTGTACTGATATACCAGACGGCAGGCAGATATGTAAGGATGTGCTTGTGGCATGCCTGAATGTTGGCTGTTGGTAGTAGGTTTTATAAGTGCAAGTGTTCCAGTTATCTCTGAGTCTGGTTTCTCATCAGGGGCACCAGTGGGCTTTACCAGGAGAACAACTGTGTGTGACCCTAAGGCAACTGATTGTGACCCTAAGACTACTGTGTTATCCATTTACGGTGAAAGGGTCTAGCCTTTACCTTACACACGTTACTTCCCATGACCTTTACCCCGTACTCTTTGCCATGTAGGTAAGTACGAAGCAGGTAAGTATATTTAATGGGTTTTTAGCTCTACAAAGTGGTACCTTACTCAGCAGGTATTAATATAAAATAACATTATTTTAATGTTAATAAATAAAAATCGGTAAAGGTGGGGGTAGAGGTAAAAGGAGGTTAGGGTTGATTTTAGGGTTTAGGGATAGGTAAAAGTTAGGGGAGGTAAGGTTGATTTTAGGGTTAAAGTGGGTAGAGATAAAGGAAGTTAAATGTGATTTTGAGGCTTAAGTGTGGGAGACATAAACGGATATATATATTATAGCCTTATAGCCTGCCGGGCTATACGGGCCATTAAAGCCGGCTCCAGCGTTTCGGCTCAGGCCTTTAACAAGGAAGCAGGACTTTAATGGCGGTATAGCCCAACTATGGAGGGCTATAAGGCTATTAGAACATTGCACCACTAGAGGGCAGAATGTTATAACAAATAAAACAAAGGCCTTCTGGAGCCCAAGGGGACTGAAATCCCCTCGGGCTTCGTGAGGCCTTGTCAAGGCTCCACTCTATACTCACAAACTTGCTAAGCACTCACAGGGGCAGAATTGCTGAATATTCCCAAGTCCTCCAGCAGGCCTTCACCCGAACTCTCTTGACTAATGAGCTCTGATGAACTCCGCCGGGGGAAAGGGGATTGGGACAAAGAAGAGACTGCCTTGCTTCTTGTGGTTCACTTGTATGGCGTTGCTCTGGTACTGTCTCTGTGTGGTTTTCTTAGTGAACTGTAATTCAAAAGCAGCATATATTACTAACACTATGTGCTTACCTACTCTCACTCTATAATACTAAATTATTGTTGTTCTTTTCCTCTCTCTCTCACTTACCCTGTCTTTAGCTTGGTAATGCCCCTCTTCTATTCTCTTTTGGATTTTCTTAAATTCTTCTTTGACATTATATTTATTTTCTAATTAATTATTAGTTATTTTATTTGACCAGAGATTGAATTATTACATTTCTTCTCTTTTAGGAATACTTGTGGTTTTGTAGCTGAAGAAACTAAAACTTCTATACGCCAACCCTTCGTGAGGAAGTTGGAGAGGTATGTGAAATAACTGGTTTCTCTTTCTTTTACATTCTTTTCCTGGTGATTTCTTATTGCCTTGTCTTCTTTCTTTTTATTTTTCAATTAATGACAAAATCTGGTTGCTCCTAGCAAACTATCCGACGCCTAAAGCGAAACGAAACTACCCTTTACTACAACTGCGCATACTTAAAGAAACAATCCCTACACTACTTCTGACTAAACTAGAGCGCAAGCGAGAATAATGCACACTCCTCAAAATACGTTGATAAAGTGCGCGGCTTAGAACGGTGCCGACACACTCCACAGCCGAGTCTGTCCTCGCGCCGTCGATGACTTGCAGGAGGCTAGACCGGCAACCTGGAGATTCTCTCTATGACGCCCACCAAGGATCTCTAAGGGCCGGAAGCTGGCGGACGCCTCACAGGACTTCTGGCACCCCAGCCTTCGTCCCCCACTATGGCTGCGGTAAATAACTACCGCACAACGCGCAGGTTGAGTGACGGGTGAGGGAGTCCTGACAGGCCTTTGTTCACAGCAACAGCTGTGAACAACAACTTTGGAATGTTGGAGCTCCAGGCTTCTACCGGCCATTAAAAGCCCGGAGCACTACATTGTTATCAATTGAGCTCCCAACATTCCAATGTTCTAATATAGACTTCACAGACTTGTGTTGTAAAGCCCTCCGTAGTATTGAAATGCATTTTAAAGGCCAGCGCATTGTAATGCATGTGGGATAAAGTCCCACATTGTAACGTCTAACTCTCCAGTGCTAGCCATGCTCCTTTGAATATTATTTAACAATTAAAGTTTCTCCAATAACAATCTTGGCTGTATGTGGCATGCAGGAATTGTTTCATTCTTATTCATTTATTATGATTCCATGGTTGCATCCTCTGCAGACTAGAACCCTCATGGCGTAAGAATCCTGAACATCAGTGGCAATCAGAGGGTCCATAAATACAGTCAAGGAAAGACCCTTGGAAAGACAATTATATAAGAAACTCATCTGGCAGTTAAAGTAATCAAGTGTGTGAACGTTCTCAGAAAAATTTACCAATATCCATCAATGAGGTGGGGGGTACATTACAGCATTTCAAATAACATCTTTAACAGTTAACGTACATTGAAGCTGAAAAGATTTTGAAAGAGACTGTATTAAAAGAAGCATCAGTTTGTGGTGCTAAGGGGACTCCAAAAACATAGGCAGTGGATGGCTAGAGCGTGAGTTTGGATGGGGCAGTGAGGCTACAAATGGAAAGTTCAAGAGATAAATAGCTAATGGACAAATCTGTCAGAGATAATGAACAGGCTCAGACTTGCTGTTGTGTCTTCACCAAGGAAACAATTCCTAATTGAAAAACATGGTTGCCCTCAAGATGGCCAGTCAGGTCATCTTAATATATCACAACAGTAATTATAACAACAACAGAGAATGGTAGGGTATGAAATTAGGGATTTATATCCCTCAAGGGTAACCAAGGCGCTCAATTTGGAAGTAAAGCTATGGGGTTTCTGGAAGGAGAGTGGGAGGTTGTCAGGATATGTTAGCAGTTAAACCATCAATGTATGTAGGCAGAAGAATGAGCAATGAAGCAAGTGTCTTTGAATGAGACTATCTGTTAGCCATGGTGCATCTTCCCTAGTGATAGAGGCTCTCAAGAGCTACATATCAGCTTTGGTGGCATTGCTAAGGGTGTTTATGGAAAAGTATCCAAGCAGATGCTAGTTGTTAGGCCTTTAGATATCACTGAGACCTGAGTGAAAGCTAGACATTTGGCCATAGTCACATTAGCCACAGGGGAAGGTAACAAGATTAGTAATTGGAAGGAGGTCTGCAGGGACTATAGCAAAGGTAAACCAATGAGCTATTGGACATCTGATCTAAATGCAAAGTTCCAGAGGAGACTAGTGAAGGAGTCTGCAGCAGTAATTGATTTGCTAGTGAAGGTAAAGATTTCAAGGGAGAACACTCGAGTGAGGTTAGCAAACACCAAGATTAGTATCTAGCATAAGTCCAGGATGTGAATGTGGGAACATACCAATGAATGGCCATATGGAAACCAAGTGTGATTACATAGGTTGCATTATGGCGATCTCTTGGGGCTACTATAGTGGGTTTTGTGATGGGTTGGGTCTTGCATTGTAAAAAGATCCCAAAGAGTAGTGTCTTGAGTTTTTTTCTGAAAACGTAGAACATAAGGACACATCAGAATACATTGGTGAGAGTTTTCCATATCTATGGGTTTCACCTATAAAGACAGTGTTTACTTCTGTTGAAGATTTGGATCTTTGGATGCAGATTTTCTTTGTTGCACTTCTTGAGGACTGATTTCTAGTTTATCAGTCAGTTATTTCTGAGAAGTCATAGTAGGTAATGCACCACATCTTGCATCAATAAATAGTAAGCTGAAGTTGGTAATGGCGTACTTACCTATTGTCATGATTATTATGTTAAGTTGTGCAGCTATAAATCTATCAATGTTTTTTCAAGGAAGGAGAAGCCTTTAAAGGGAATTTAGAAGTGTAGGTAAGAGACATCACCAGAGATTATTCATGAATGAAACCTGGTCTTCTTCAGAATGTTAGGGCTTTCCCTTATGGATTGGGGTGCACAGACTTGGGCACAAGCTATGATGTTCATTTATTTTATCAGGACGTAGGAATTGGGTGAACTATGTAGCTTGATGGTTCGAGCACATATACTGGTATTTAAGGTGTCAGTATTTACTAGATGCACTGTCAGCATCCAGATATGTAAAGAACCCAAAATTAAGCCCTTAGTCTTCAAACTTCTCTGTCTGGTTCATGCTTTTGCCACAGAATTTGTGCATTCTGTAGTTAACAAACACTTATTTTCAGGCTCTGGAATGAGACCTTTAGTGATAAATGTTGTCTCTATCCAATTTGCCATGTATCTTACACAGAACATTATGGGGCATATTAGCAAGACCCTAATATGTGTTATAGAATTCCAATAGAAGCCCAGGTTAGATGTGCAGGACATCTAACCTGGGCTTCTATTGGAATTCCATAACGCATATTAGCAAGCCCATTATCGCCGTTTTAGCGGCAGTTTCCTGCTGCTAAAACGGCGATAATTTTAACGTGGGTCTTGCTAATATGCCCCTTAGTTCTTTGTATTCTACTGTGAGTTTTTCTACCCGCTGTATGCTCACCTTCCTATTTGTGTCTTCACTCTCCACCCACAAGAGTGATCAAGCAATTAAGGCTATTAGACTTTAAAAAAAAAATTATTTATAGACTTTTCCGTACAAAAATAAGTGCATGAACATTTGACAACCAATCCAGGTGCTGGAGACATATCGGCTCAAGCGTGTCACAACCACTATGCTAACATTTGTGACCCCCCTTCGTTAGGCCTCCCTTGGGCCGCCGGCCATCATTACACATTGTGGACATTGTGCCCCACTGGGTGACCTCCCACACCTCCTGGTGTATGTTCACCTGCTCTCCCCTCCCCGCTCAAAGATACGCATAGAACCCAGAATTAAGCCCTTAGTGTTCAAACTTCTCTGTCGGGTTCGCATTTTTGCCACAAAATGTGTGCATTCTGTAGTTAACAAATACTTATTGTCAGGCTCTGGAATGAGACCTTTGGTGATAAATCTTGTCTATATCCAATGTTCCATGTATCTTGCATGGCACATTTGCTTTTTTGTAATCTAGTGTGAGTTTTTCTACCAGCTCTATGTTCACCTTCCTATTTGTATCTTCACTCTCTATGCACAAGAGTGATCAAGCAATCAAGGCTTACAATTTTTCTTTTTAACTTTATTTATAGAATTTTCCATACAAAAACAAGTACATGAACAATTGACACCTAATCCAGGTGCAAAAGACATACCAGTTCAAGCACGTCAAAATCACTATGCTAACATTTGTGACCCCCCCCATTAGGCCTCCCTTGGGCCATTGGTCATCATTACACATTCTAGACATCCTACCCCCTGGGCGACCTTCCCTGCCCTCTGGTGTGTGTTCCCCCGCTCTCCCCTCTCTGCTCAGAGGCCGGTGTCTTCAGTGGCTCTCCAAGTTACCCACACCTTTCCAAACTTAAGTGTGCAACCTGGCACCCGATACACCAATTTTTCAGCCCTCATGCACCAGTTCATAGTCATTTCAAAGGCCTGCAGAGACTGTAGCCTGTCTCTCCCCCAGTACCTGATCATATCTTATCAGAGTGATGTTGCAGAACAGGAGTACATGTCGGTCCAACGTTTGTGCCCCCCAGATGCCCAGGGTCACCAGTTATGGAGTAAACTCTATGGTGAAGCCCATGAGCTCTGATATCCAGCAGCCCATCTTCTCCCAGAAGCCCTGGATATTGGGGCACCCCCATAGTGTGTGGATTACAGTGCCTCTTTGCCGGAAACCTTGTAAATAGAGATCATTGCCGGACCTACCCATATAGTACAGCCAGGTCTGTGTAATGTACGCCTTATGAAGTAGTTTCAGCTGGACTAATTGGAACCCTGCCCATATAGCCACCTCACATGGGCAATGGCACGCTGACCCCCAGTCATTGTCCTCCACTATACCCAGGTCCCTTTCCCATTTGTTGCTGAAGCTGTCCAGTCCGGGAAGACTATTATGTAGATGTGTAGATTATATGTGGGACACTGAATGCTGGGTTAATGGGGAACCCAGCACCCTGTATTACAGAGGCGATTCCTCTGGTAACACCTATAGGAGGTCCGCACGTTTCCACAGCAGGTGTGCTGATTGTTAGTAGCAGAGATACTGACTCCCTGCTAGTTCGTATTGCTCTTGGAGCTCAGTGATTGGCACCATTATGTCATCCCACCATACGGCCCCCACCTTGCAGATGCAAAGCAAGTCCCACTTTTTCTGACCCACTGTCTCTCGTAGCTCTCCCAGGGTGTCTGACTCCCACAAGCAAGTCTCCAGTATCAGCTTCCCTGTCCAGCCCTTCTTGTGAGTCACCTGGTGCCAGATGTTAATCACTGTTTCAGTTGGAGTGGGCAGTGGCAGCAGTCCATTCCAGCCATAAAGGCATCTGAAATAGCTCTCTGGGGCCATCGCTCGCCTGTCCACCAGCAGGGAGAGCTCCTGCTGCACTAAGAAGGCCCAGTAATTTATCACCTGCAATGTGTTTCCCAGTAATAGACCCATACGTCCGGGAGGGCTATCCAACCCTCCAAAGGCTTCCAAGTCAGAATGGCCATGACTATCCTTGGTGTCCCACCTAGCCACAATGTTGCCTCGTCACATCATCTACTGAGTCGAAGAATCCCTATGGGACCTGAAAGGGGGTGATTTGTAACACATAAAGAATTTTCTGGAGATAAATCATCTTATAGAGGGTCGCTCTGCCCATTTAGGAGAGTGGAAGCCCCTTCCAATGATCTGCATCTACTCGGTAGGCCTCTAGTATTTTGATCAGGTTTTCCCTCAAGAAAGTGCCACAGTCTTTCATTACAAAGATTCCCAAGTATCTGAAGCCCCCTGGCTCCCTTTTAAGTGGGTAGTCCCAGGCCCCCCGCAGAGCATGACCAGACAACTGTATTGCCACCAACTTGTGCCAGTTAATGCAGAGCACAGAGTAGGACCCCAATACCGCCAGGATCTCCAAGGCTCTGGTGATCGATTAGTCCGGTTCCACCAGGTATAGGAGGATATCATCCATCTACGGGAATACCACGTCATCCCCTGCCAAGTCCATGCCTAGCCCCTCAACAATGCATCTGTTCGTATCCATGCCAAGAGGGGTACAATTGCCAGCGCAAAAAGAAGGAGGGACAGTGGGCAACCCTGCCGGTGCCCATGCCCAAACCGAACGCGCCCAAAAATGTCCTGTTCACGCGGCCAGTCTGCGTAGGTTATGCTTTGTTGCTCTGTACAAAAAGAACAATTGATGGACAGAATGCTGAACAATGTGAAACACACACCTCCAGTACAGAGATCCGGGCCTAAATCCATTGTTTTTTGCTCACCACACCACCCCAGTTTGGCCCCAGCCATATGCAAATCAGTCTTGACCCTGCTCCCAATGAGAACAGTCCAGCCCAAACTGCTAGGCCAGTTCCTCCCTGGACCGGAAATAGGAATCCTAGGACTGGTTTCAGGGTATTATTCCTCATCAGCCAGTGTAGCCTGAATCCAGTGGCATGGCAAACACAGCACCCACGTCTGGGCATCCCTGTCCCACTTGGGGTGACAAATGCAAAAAGAAGAATTCATGGGTGGAATGCTGAACAATGTCAAACACTCACCCCCAGTACAGAGATCTGAGCCTGAATCCATTTTTTTTGCTCACCACGCCACCCCAGTTTGGTCCCCCAGTTTGGAGCAGTCCTCGACCTTCTCTGAGGTCCAAATCACCGCTCCCCAGCTGCTGCTCCTCGTAACTCAGAGGCATCACCACAGCCTTGAGCTCAACGGGTACTACAGTTCAGTCCCAGTCTCCCCAGTGATTGAATTGTTGCACCCCACATTGTAAGTCTTTGTGCCCGTATCTGTGAGTTTGTTCTTGTTGTTGGAATCCCATATTTTGCCCACATTGTTAGTCTTTGTGCCCACATTGTGAGTCTGGTTCTGTTGTTGCGCTCCCATATTTTGCCCACATTGTTAGTCTTTGTGCCCACATTGTGAGTCTGGTTCTGTTGTTGCGCTCCTGTATTTTGCCCGCATTGTAAGTTTTTGTGCCTGCATCTGTGAGCTTATATTTTTCTACATTACAATTGTTGTTCCTGTGCCCTCATTTATAAAACATGTATTTCATCTGTGTTTGGCCCCACTTTCATCTCTGCTTTTTAACCGTGCCGCTTCCCTACCCCTTACCCTCTCGCCTCCTGGCCAGCCCCTCCCACCACCCAGGTCTACTCATGGAGGCCACTGCATGGCTCCGGTGAGCAGCCCTCGACCTTCTCTGAGGTCCAGATCACCACTCCCCTGCTGCTGCTCCTCATAGCTCAGTGCAGCACCACAGCCTTGAGCTTGCCACAAACCATGGTTGAACCCCAGGTCTCCCCTGTGATTGAACTGTTGCGCCCCGCATTGTAAGCCTTTGTGCCCGCATCTGTGAGTTTGTTCTTGTTGTTGAGCCTCCTTATTTTTCCCACATTGTTTGTCTTTGTGCCTGCATTGTGAGTCTGGTTCTGTTGTTGCACTCTCATAATTTGCCTGCTTTTTATGTTTTTTTGCACGCATCTGGGAGTTTGTATTTTCCTACATTGAAACTGTTGTTCCCATGTCCTCATTTATAAAACATTTATTTCAACTGTGTTTGGCCCCACTTTCCTTTCTTCCAGTTTCTTAGCCATTTTTTTCCTGCGCTGATCCCTACCCCCTTCCTCCAGCCTTCTGCCCAGCCCCTCCAACCTCTTCGGACTACTTATGGAGGCCAATATGCTGCCACACAGCAGACTCATGCAGAGGCCGCGCACATCGGCCATGTGCAGTTGGAGCACTACTGGCATGCCAAAGGCACACGAAAGGCTAGCCCGTTTGCGCCTGTCTGTGTTTGGACTGCTCCCAGCACCAAGAACCCTGGCTTTTCCACCCTATGCAGCTACACTGCCACCAACCTCCAAGCACTGGACCCTGGACACCTCAGCAACCACTGCTGCCACACATCCCCACGCACAACCAAAGGACTATTCTCCTGCTGACACTACCACTTCACCTGCAGCACTGAAGCAGTCGGCAACACCAGAGATACCACAAACACAACCACACCCACCACGTCGACCGAAACCACCACAGACAACCTCCAGTGCATCCTACTCAACACACGATCTCTTGGAAAACACACCATGGAGATTTGGGACACAATTTCATCCCTCACCCCGGATGTCATCTTCCTCACAGAGACCTCGCTGAAGCCAGCCTCTGCACCAGACATTGCTGGCACCACCCTCAAAGGATACAAAATAACCCACCTAGACACGACCAATGAACTGGTCGTGGAATTGCCATAATCTACAAGGACACCATCCAATGCACGACCTCCCCAGACAACCCAGCCCGATTATAGAACATCTCAACTTTCATCTACACACAGATGGAAAGAGCACCATCAGAGGCACCCTCGACTACAGACCACCCGGACCATGACCCAGCTTCTGCAATGCTATCCCGGACTTCATCACCCCGATCACCATTGACTCCTAGCACTACATCCTCCTAGGGGACCTTAACTTCTACCTCGAAGACCCCAGCGACGCCAACACAACCGACCTCCTGCAGAGCATGAACAACATCAGCATCAAGCAGTTGGTCACTGACCCCACCCTCATCGCAAGACACACACCCCATCTTCACTTCCAGTGATAGAGTCAAAGACAGACACGCCACATAGCTTACCTGGACAGACCATTACAGCACCCACTTCACCATCTCAAGACCCACCAACACAGGTATCGTGCACCACAGCTCCATACGCAGAGACTGGAAAAGGATATCAGAAGACCAGTGGAACAATGCTTTCAGCTCATGCCTCCCAAACCCAACACCCGACCCAGACCAAGCAGCAAAGAACTTCTCCTGATGGATCACGGAATATGCCAAAATCATCGCCCCCACCAGGAGAGCCAATGCCAAGGGACCAACCAAAAGAGCCAGCTGGTTCACCAAAGAACTGAAAGCCACCAAGTGCTTCAGCCGGCAACTAGAAAGGAAGTGGTGCACCAGCAGGAAAACAGAAGACCACACCACCTTCAAGACAGCCATCAAACAGTACCACAGTCATCTGAAAGAAACAAAAAGTACACCCTAGCAGACCGCAATGAGGCCAGCTCCAACCGCAGCAAGGAACTCTTCACCCACATGAAGGAATTCTCCAATCCCACTGCCGCTGACAATGACATCACACCCTTGCAAGAACTGTGCAACACTCTGGCAGACTTCTTCCACGACAAAATTATGACCATCTACAAAAACTTCGAACCCCAACCCTCTTCTGCTGACAATATCAACCAGTCCACACCCATGAACACAAACCCAGAATACCTCTGCACCCAATGGGACCCCCTCACAATGCAAGACACTATCTCCATCATGAACTCCATGCATTCTGGAGCACCCACAGACCCCTGCCACCACCATGTCTTCAACCTTGGAAACAAGACAATAGGTGACAATCTCAGAAAGGCCCTGAACACCTCCATCACATCGGCCTCCTACCCCGAAGACTGGAAACACACGGAAGTGAGACCACTCTTGAAAACACCCTCCGCTGACACAACCGAGCCTAAGAATTATCAGCCCATCTCTCTTCTCCCATTTCCAGCTAAGATCCTCAAGAAAGCAATCAACAAGCAACTCACCCACCAACTGGAGCACCTCGACCTCCTGGACCCTTCCCAATCTGGAGTTCGAGCCAACCACAGCACCGAGACGGCCCTGATAGCAGGCACCAGTGACATCAGGGCCCTCCAGGACCATGGCAAAATCTCAGCCCTCATCCTCCTGGATTTATGAGCCACTTTTGACACTGTCTCCCTTCACACACTGATGAACAGACTCCACCACATCAGGATCTAGTGATATGCCCTCAAATGGATATCATCATTCCTCTCCAGAAGAACCCAGAGGATCTGTCTCCCACCGTTCACATCAGAGCCCAAGAAGATCATCGGTGGAGTTCCCCACGGTTCATCCCTCAGCCCCACCCTCTTCAACACATACATGACTCCCCTGGCACACACCATCGGATCACAAGGACTCAACATCATCTCATGCGCCGACGATACCCATCTCATCATCTCACTAACTGAAGACCCGACCACCACCACAGCCAACTTCCACACCTGCATGATGGACGTCACCAAATGGATGAGAGACAACTGTCTGAAACTCAACACAGACAAGGCAGAAGTCCTCGTCTTTGGGAACAACACCTCGATCTGGAATGACACATGGTGGCCAGCAAGTCTCAGCCTACCACCAGCCCCAACAGACCATGACCGCAACCTCGGCATAATCCTGGACAGCAAGCTCTTGATGGAAAAACAAGTCAACGCGGTCTCATCTGCCTGTTTTCACACCCTCTGCATGCTTCACAATATCTTAAGGTGGCTCCCAGTCAAAACCAGAAGGACTGTCACACAGGCCCTCGTCACCAGCAGGCTGGACTACGGAAACACACTTGACGTAGGAATCACAGCATGCCTCCTGAAGAGACTTCAGACAATACAGAACGCAGCAGCAAGACTCATCCTCGACCTGCCTTAAAGGTCCCACATCACACCCCCCCTCAGGAAACTATACTGGCTCCTATTAAAGATGACTTGCCAGTTCAAGATGCAGACCCACACCTACAAAGCCCTATACAATGAAGGACTAGCATACCTCAACAAAGACTGACTTTCCACCAACCAACCAGACACCCCCAGTCTGCCTCCTGCTTCCTCGCAGACACCCCCGGATCGGCTGAACCAACATCGAAGGGCGTTCCTTTTCACACCTGGCAGCCAAGATATGGAACACGCTTTGCCTGCCCACCCATCTTTCCAGCAATTCAGGAGAGAACTCAAGATCTGGATGTCAAATGAAATATGACCATGCAGCAGCCACAAGCCCCTCGAGATACTAACGGGTGACTGACTGATTGATTGAGCCATATGCAAATCAGTCTTGACCCTGCTCCCCATGAGAACAGTCCAGCCTGAACTGCCAGGCCAGGTCCTCCCTGCCCCAGAAACAAGAATCCTAGGACTGATTTCGGGGTATCACCCCTCATCAGCCAGGATTGCCTGAATCCTGTGGCATGGTGAGCACAGGACTCATGTCTGGGCATCCCCATCTCACTTGAGGTGACAATTACAAAAAGAACATTTGATGGACGGAATGCTGAACAATTTCAAACACTCACCCCCAGTACAAAGATCTGGGCCTAAATCCATGTTTTTTTGTTCACTACAGGTCCAAACTGGAATGGCATGGTGAGCATTCAGTCCGTCAATTGTTCTTTTTGTATTTGTTGCCCTAAGTGTGACAGGTGTGCCCAGGAGTGGCTCCTGTGCTCGCCATGCCACTGGAGTCAAGCTAGCCTGGCTGATGGGGGTGATACTCCAAAACTGGTCCCAGGATGCTTGTTTCCAGTCCAGGGAGGACCTGGCCAGGCAGTTTGGGCTGGACTGTTACCATGGGGAGCAGGGTCAAGACTGATCTGCATATATCTGGGTCCAAACTAGAATGGCATGATGAGAAAAAAAATGGATTTAGGCCCAGATCTCTACACTGGGGGTGAATGCTTGATATTGTTTAGCATTCTGTCCATCAATTCTTCATTTTGTCGTTGCTCTGTATGGCATAAACCCTGACTGATCAGGAGTCATGAGAGTATCTATTTCTTGCAGTAGCAGATTGGCCAGCATTTTTGCTAAGACCTTAGTCTCCATGTTTAATGAGGAGTTTGGCTTGTAAGAGGCTCAGTCCATTGCTGGCTACCCCTTCTGTGGAACAGTACTATGGTCATCCGCCGTAGGGCTCAACGGAGTTGACCATACCTCAGTGCCCCATAAAACAGTGCACAGAGTGGGCCCACCACATGCGACTTAACACACTTAAAAAATTCAGGCAGCAGGCCATTCTGGTCTGGAGATCTACCCCCTTTCATCTGCGTCAATGCCGCTGATATTTTGGTCTCTGAAATCTCTTCCTCCAGTGCCCGACTCACCTCCAAATTGATTTGAGGGGATAGAATGCTGGCCAAGAATCGTTCCAGCTCTGTCTCCTCCACATTAAGTTTTTGCCTATAGATGTTTCAAGTGCAGAGCAAACGCTGATGTGATACTGTTGGGGGTTTCTGCTAACTCCATCCAGATGGCTTGAATCGATCTTTGCCCTGCTTCTTTTTTGGCTACCCATGCTAAGAGCTTCCCCGCCTTGTTGCCCACCTCATAGAGCTTGCCTTGTTTTGCCCTGAACTATGCTCTCGCTTCTTGGTGGAGAAGGTTTCTCGAGTCCTCCCTAGTCTCCTCCAGCCTGTGGGCCAGGCTAAGGGAGGGAGAGACAACGTATTCCCATTGTAGGTGTGTCAATTTTGTTTCCAGCTCCTTACTCTCTCTGTCTCTTTCCCTCCTTTTCCCGATCTCATTTGTTATTAGCTGACTCCGTAAGACCGTTTTATATGCCTCCCAGAGGTTCACCTCTGGTTCCATGGTGCCTGCGTTTTTTTTAAAATAAAGCTCTGTGTTTTCTAGGAGCATTTTCCTAGAGTTCCAGTCAGTCAGTTCGCAGGGGTTGAGTTTCCATTCACCCCTCATCCTTGGTGCAGTTGTCAATATGTGTGTGACCACTGGTGAGTGATCAGATATGCCTTACGGCAGAACAATGTCCTTGAACCTCCCTATTTGATGGTGTGCCCCTCAAAAATTGTCTAACCTTGACTTGGAGCGCATAAAATTGGAATCATAGGAACATTGTCGTGTCATGGGGTGTTTTTCCCATCACAAATCTGCCATACCCATGGAGTCAAGGAAGGAGGACAGGTGCTGGTCCGTCCTGGGTCTACCCCCCTCTCTAGGTCTACCTTTAGAGTTAGACTGAGGTCTTCTCCAATAAGCCAAAAAACCTCTGGTGTTTCCTTGACCCATCCTCCTCCTTTCTCCAATGCCGTGGTCCGGAGACTGGGGGGGAGAAGTACCATGATGCTAGTTATAGGGTCTCTCCATTCCATCTCCCACTCACCGCCGCCTGCCAACCTAGATCATCCATGCATGAGCGGGTGACCTGCAGTGGGAGGCACCTGGATTCCCACCCCCCTATATCCATAGGAAAATCCGGCATGAACCAGTAGTTTATATCTCCCATAGTGGAGGACCCTGCAAGTATGACACTCCACCTCGAGATGGGTTTTCTGAAGCAGAATAATATCGGGTCATGTCTGGCTGGATATTTCCACATTATCTCCCCTTTTCAGCTTGTTGCCCAGGGCATTGATGTTCCAGGAGAGTATCTTGAGGGTCAGCCCTGGGGTCGCACTGGGTGTTAAGTGTACTGCCATGGTGGATGGGTCATGTTAGTGTTTTTGTGTCTGTGCTGCTCATCAGTATGCCTCCAAACTGCAGCCCTCCCCGATGCCCTCCTAACAGCATCATGCTGTGGATCTAAAACTGCCTTCTCCCCCAATGCTTGAGGCACCTGTGGCACCACCAACTGAAACTGCTAATTCATTTCAAACAGTGAAACAGTTCACACACAGAGTTACTGCAGCAAGAAAAGCGGGGCATGGCCCCACAGAGGTATCATTAATCACCACTCATATGGCCATCTTGAGCTAAGTCCACCTTTGCGACGTACATCAGGGGGTCCCCAGGTTTCACTGAGACTCTCAACTTATAATGTCTGCAATCATCAGTGTGACTAGAGGTAGTGCCACCTCTTCCGGGTCTTCCTGTGATAAGGCATAATCGTCTTCCCCCAGTGACCTATGGTGCTGCATGTCCAGCCCCACCTTGGCCCTTTTGGATTGTGCCTGATCTATCGTTGGGGCTACCTGAGATTGCCAGCATTGCCTATGACTCGCTTTCTGGGTTTTCGAGTCTGAGGGCTGATCTCCCTCCCGTGAATCAGGAATAGGTTGGCCCTTCGTCTCTAGCCATTTCCATTCCTCTGCTGCCGACCCAAAGAAGTGAGACTCCTCTCGCTATGACCTGCAGTTTTGCGGGGGTAGAACAGTACGTATTTTTGATTCAGTTGGCACTTGACTGCTATAAAAGTTTCCCTTTGGTGCTGGACGGCCGTGGTGTAGTCCCAGTATATGCTGAAAGTTCTGCCATCCAGTTCCCAGGAACCAAGGGTGCGTGCCACCTGGAGGATGTGGTCCCGGTCCCAGAAGTTCAGTAGTCTAGCCCACGATCGGCCTTGGAGGTTACTCCCAGGCTGGTGGCATACCTGGTACCCTATGTGCCCTCTCCACTGTGAACATCTTTGAGGCCTTGCCTCCCAGTGGCATGGTGAGCACAGGACTCATGTCTGGGCATCCCCATCTCACTTGAGGTGACAATTACAAAAAGAACATTTGATGGACGGAATGCTGAACAATTTCAAACACTCACCCCCAGTACAAAGATCTGGGCCTAAATCCATGTTTTTTTGTTCACTACAGGTCCAAACTGGAATGGCATGGTGAGCATTCAGTCCGTCAATTGTTCTTTTTGTATTTGTTGCCCTAAGTGTGACAGGTGTGCCCAGGAGTGGCTCCTGTGCTCGCCATGCCACTGGAGTCAAGCTAGCCTGGCTGATGGGGGTGATACTCCAAAACTGGTCCCAGGATGCTTGTTTCCAGTCCAGGGAGGACCTGGCCAGGCAGTTTGGGCTGGACTGTTACCATGGGGAGCAGGGTCAAGACTGATCTGCATATATCTGGGTCCAAACTAGAATGGCATGATGAGAAAAAAAATGGATGACAAGAAAAGGTTCAGTACAATCCATCTGGATGGGGATTCCCTTTTCACAGCTTCACCAAATGAGCTTTGTATAAGGAACAAAACGTTTGTGCTCAAATGCATTGTATGCAAGCCTATAATTCTCAATATAAAGCACTCTTCAAAAGGAAGCTTACTAACTCATGCAGATGTAAAGCAGAAGCTACGTTTGATACACACATTGTGCGTGAAAATACTATCATGTGGAGATAGATAGCCATACAAGGAAGCCAGAGACCTGTAGATTCAAAAGCTTCTGAATGAAGGAATGGTAAACTCTGCACTTTATTCCAATGGCCTCAGAGCCTTGGGTTTAAGTTAAGTAGTTCAGTCAACTTCAGTGGGTACTGCTGTGATCACCCCAAATTGAGCAAACCCATCTCACACAAATTAATGCAAATTGCCAACCCAAACCAAACCATTTAAACTAGGAAAAGAGTGCGGGTTTAGTTTGTGAAACTCGGTATCATCTCTCATCAATGAGATGGCTAGTACACTGAGTAATGTGATTCTGGGTTGTTAACTAAGGGGAGGAGAATGTATGAACTCCCCATGAAGTCAGGAGGACAGCAGCATGTTGGGTAAATACAGTTTCTGTGAGAAAATCTGGGCTTGCTTCTGGGAACAGTGGCACAGAGGAATGGCCTTACCCCTGAAAACTGCTAATAAAGTACTTAACCAGCACAAAAAAATAACAAAACAAAACTGTAAAACTCTCAAGCACTTGTAATAAACAGAAGACAGAATAATGAACGAAACAGGAAGAAAACAACAGAAAGTGGAATGGGGTTCAGGTCAGTAGCGGCCCGTAATGGGAGTGCTGCCGGGCGGTGACGTGGGGCGGGGGAGGGGCAGGGTGGGGGGTAGTAAAGTACGGAATACGGCCGAATAGAGGTAAGTAAACATATAAATAAATAAAACGAATTTCGTTGCGCGCGCTGCATCGCCAAATGTGATGCAGCGCGCGCAACGAAATTTGTTTTATTTATTTATATGTTTACTTACCTCTATTCGGCCGTATTCCGTACTTTACTACCCCCAACCCTGCCCCACGTCACCGCCCTGCAGCACTCCCACCACGGGCCGCTACTGGTTCAGTATATGATTTTTAAGTAAGTGCCCAAAATGCTCAAAGGAACAAGGGCGGCGCTAGGTCAATGATAGTCTAATTGCATGACTAAAGGCAGCCATCGAAGGCTACTTTTGCATTAAACACAAAAAGCAAGTTGCAGCATAATTCTGCATCGCACAGGTTGGGAAAGCAAGTGCAGAGTCTGTGATCTCCCTGACTGGTACGCTTGAAAGTTTCTAATTCCATTAGATCTATAAAAATGTCTTTCCCTCGTTGCTCCTTAGAGCTTCAAATTTCTTCAGATGCTGCATTTTTGATAAATATTCCCTGACAACTGCTACTGAACTCAGGGCAAGCAAGTCGCACTTTAATCTTTGTGGGTACTGACAATCTGTTTTTAACATCGGGAGAAAATTGTCTCTGGCACCGTTGCCCCTGGCCCCTGCACGCAGCACTTTTATCCTGCCCCTAAGCACCATGGACTACAACGACCACAGCGCGTTGCGGCAGGAGCCGCACGCGTCGTAGAACTCGCGCCAGGAGGCGCATAAGGTGGGGCTGATCGACCGCGGATGCGGGATCCACTGAGAACTTCTACTGAACTCAGGGCAAGCACGTCGCACTTTAATCTTTGTGGGCACTGACAATCTGTTTTTAACATCGGGAGAACATTGTCTCTTGCACCATTGTCCCTGGCCCCTGCACGCAGCACTTGTATCCCGCCCCCAAGCACCACGGACTACAACGACCACAGCGCGTTGCGGCAGGAGCCGCACGCATCGTTGAACTCGCGCCAGGGGGCGCATAAAGTGAGCCTAACCTCCCACGACGCGGGACGCGCGCGGGCGAAGCCCGGGCCAAGGGCGGGCCCGTCTGAGCCCGTCAGAGACTGGAGGAGGCTGGGCTGGACCAGGTCTCTTGGTTTTTCTTTTTTTGCATTGAGCTGCCAAAACCATTGGTATTAATACTGTTGTACTCGCTAGCACTATTGACCCTGTTTGTCTCTCTGTTAGTTAAGGCTGAGGGGTTATATTTGTTATTGAAATAGAATTGGTCTACAGTGGGGTTGTTAAAAGGTAGGGGGGGCTTATATTATATAATAGATTGATAGATATAGGCACGTTTGGGGCACTGTGTAGTAAAGGGTGTATTTTCCTTCTTCATTGTAATCGTAGGATATCTTTAAAATGGGTAAGAGAAAACTGCAAAGCACTAATGCTGGGCAACAAGGTAGCAATTCCAAATACGCAAATATGACCCTCCTGAATTATCTTACAGGAGCGGTTGGAGCCCTGGATAAGCAAATATCCACTGTAGAGGAATCCCTGAACAAGGACCCACAGGGTTCCTTAATAACTAATAAGGCCACTGTTTTATATCAAACGGAGATAGGGGAATCAGGATCTACAATTAATACAGATGCGGAGTGCCTAAATGGTTGTATTCAGGTTATTAGCGATGAGATTTCGACTAGCGATCAAGATACAGAGCCGCTCCCCCCATCTAAAAGATACTGTAAGCCTAAGTCTAAGGATACCTCTGGAAACTTGCCGCCTTTAATACATCAGGCTCCTTCTGAGCCTGATACTATAAAATCTATAGTTAGCAACAAACAGGGAAAAGGTACTCTGTTAAATTATAAAGTTAAAGGCGTGGCAAGAAGAAGCAAAAGTAAGGTCAATGGCCCCCGTACTTCTGAAATGAATAGAATATTAAGTCTATTAACCGACTTAACTAAATATATTAAACACTCTGGGGTCGATTCCGATTCTGGCCAGAAACCTCTCCGACCGAGCCGGACCCGGAGAGATTTCCGACCGAATCGGACCCGTGCAGTCCGACCGAACGAGTACGATGCGCACGTATGCCATCGGACACGAGTCGGTCGGACTCCCATTGAAGTCAATGGGAGCCTGTCGTACAACGCGTACGCGGGCTCCCATTGACTCAATGGGTGCGATGCGGACAAGTGCGCCCCCTACAGCGGGTACGCGGCGAAGCTATTCGCGCCGTACACGCACAGGTAGGGGGGACCCATGGGTCCCCCTGTGTGCGACTCGCGCGGCTACGCGTACAGGGGGTCCGACACGGACCCCCAAAGTACGGGTCCGACAGCTCTTTCGAGCCGGAGTGCGCGGCTCGGTCGGACTGCTCGCGGCGCGCATCATACTTACCCGGCCGGGAACGTCTCCATTGCGCGGTGCGAGGTCGAAGTCTGAGCGAGTCGGTCGGTGCGGTTCGAGCCGGGAGCGAGTCGGTCGGAGCGGTCGGGACGCCCGGACGAGTCGGTCGGCGATTTCGCATCGTACTTGCTCGTTCGGTGTACTGTACGGATCGGTCGGGAAACAGGCTTTCGCATGGCTTTTTTCCCGACCGAATGGTATTGGGTGCGCCTCCGACCGAGATCGGAATCGGCCCCTCTATCGGGGCCATGGAAAAGAGATTACTTAAGATAGAATTGGGCCTAGAAATAATAGTTGAGAATCAAAATAGGTGTCTCACAATGGAAGGTAAAATTAACCAAAAAGTAGGTGGTAGTGCTGGTGAAGTATCTAAATCTCATAGCCAGATCGCTTTAGTTAACTCTATGTCTTCCGGTAATCAGAGGAATAGAGGTGATAAGATAAATACAGCCGTAGGCTCTAGGAAGCCTAATGAAACCCTGTCTACCAGAGGTTTAGCTAATGGGCCAGAATCTATAGAGAAAGGAAATGGTAGGGTTGGAATACAACAGGGTGGTATGCAATTAAGGGAAGCGAGCCCTAATATAGGATCTTCTAATATTAAAACATATGAACATCCACCAAAACATCATATTTTAAATGTACCTCCTGCTGCGATACCAATCAAATGCAAATGTTCCCCCATCTTCTGAGGGGGGAAAGGAAACGTGGCACACTTTGAGGAACAGGGCAATCCGTGGCCTGGGGATTAGAACAGGGCTAACAACTGAGATGTTTTCAACCTTTAAGATGGTAAGACATGTCCCGTGGGTGGGAACGACTAGGAAATCCTTTCGAGGGGACTGTGTTGTCCTCTCATTAGGGACTCCATCTTTGGTTCGTGAAATTTTCCGCCGAACAGGCGATAATAACAACAACATGGAAGCAGGTATAAAGGTTTTGCCTCTGAGCTATTTTTATCAGCCAAGTTCTTCCAATTGGCATATGGGTATGCATTCCCTCATACAACCCATTAACAAGTCGATTTACAACGTAGAGGTGACAAATAGATTTAGGCCCCTTCAGTCCTTAGACGAGAATGATTGACTCTTTGATATCAGTGACAATCATATCTGTGTAGATAATGGTGTACATCGAAATCCCCGGGAGAATATGTTAATGATTAATGCTTGGGTACATAATTCCGTTCAAAGACAGATAATGTATACTAGGGATGAAATGGTAGAACCATTGATTGTAGAAATTAGCGATGTATGTATAATTAATGCCATAGAAGGGGTTGAGACGATTGTACAGGTTCAGAATGATCATGTTGCTGACACTCTAAATGCATCTGCATCAGGGAGAATTAGGGTTCTTTTTTGGAATATTGCTGGTTTACAATCAAAAGTAAATAACTCTATTTGGACTGATTATATATATAGTTTTGATATTCTATGCTTCCAGGAGACATGGCTATTGGACAAAGTAAATATAGATGGCTATAAGACCTTTCACACGCCAGCAGTACAGTCAGTACATGGAAGACATAAAGGTGGGATTTGTGTATATATCGCGAATTTGATAGGGGTTACAAAAACTGAAATGATAAAATCAACAATACATTACCAAATTCTGGCCATTCACCTGAATTTAAATGTAGTAGTGTGTGTAGTTAACGTTTATAATAACATTGAAAAGGGACAAATGGGTGATATTATAAACTCACTTAGCGATGAATTAAGTAAAATAAGGGTCCCAAATGGTACCGATATGATTACTCTCTGGGGTGGTGATTTTAATGCTAGTATTTGTTCTCATGCTGAACGTGGGCTGTGTGGTGTATGCGATGAAGAAAATGATCCTATGTTGCATTTTGTGCACTCCGAGAGGGGGGAGAAGTTTAGTGATTTAAAGGCCTTACAAGATTTGGGTTTTGCAAACATGTTGTGCTCCCCGCCTGTTGATTTTACTCATACGTTTATTGGCAGAGGACTCGAATCATTAATAGATTTTATAATTGTCCCCAACCGTTATGCAACATGGATTGATAATTTCAAAACCCATTCTAATGTCTTGAGTGACCACTTGCCCCTGAGTATTAATTTAGTCATCCCCAAATGAGCTGTTCAACCCAATAATAATACTTTGGCATGGACGCGAAATATTGCCCTAGTTCACCAAAATGGCTACTCTCTACGATGGGGCAAGATAAACCCCGAGGAGATCAATAAACGGATCGTTGTTAATGCCTATGATCAAATAGCAGTGTGTCCACAAGATAGTACAGATCATGATGACACTTTGAGGGCCTTTTCTCTTATTACGTTAGAGATTCAAAATTCTCTAAGAGCCCAAAATAAGGCATCCCTGGTTAAGATTAACGGTTGGTTTGCTTCAAAGTGCACCAAAGCCTATACCCATTTGAAAGACGCACTCCATAAGACAGAGAGAAACCAAGACGAGATTAAACAATGCAGGAAGGCGTATAATCTGGCCAGAAAAATAGAAAAAAGAATTGAAAGATCAGGCATGGGATACGCTCTATGAAGCATCACTGAGGAAGGATTGCACTTCATTTTGGCAGGCAGTTAATGCCCCATTCCTTTCCAATAATGATGGCGCCAAGATTGAGGTTGCAATTGATGAAAAAGTATGGATCGACTTTTTTTCGAACGTATATAGTATCAAGGGGAATGAAGAATCTCCTACTGACACTAAATTATTAGAACAGGGAGGCACAGTAGGCTTTACGCCTATTGAGCTGCATATTACATTGGATGAAGTGACAGCGGCAATTAATGCTAGTAAAGGAGGTAAAGCCCCGGGACCAGATGGTGTGCCGATGGACTTATTTAAGTCCACCCCACCACTGTGGTCCCCACTGTTGACTCAGGTGTTAGAGGCCTGTTGTGCGAAGGGTTTTATAAAGTCTTGGTCTGAGTCAGTGATTATACCGATTTTTAAAAAAGGGGAACGTGACAATCCTGCCTGCTACCGACCTATCTCCGTTTTAGATTCTCTAGTAAAGTTAGCGGGTAGGATTGTTTTGAATAGATTACAAACATGGGCTGAGGACAATAATATTTTAAGCACGGTACAATATGGTTTTAGACAAGGGCTAGGGACAAATGAGCAGGTTTAAAATTTTACTATTTTAATGGGAAAGTATACTCAAGCTAAGGAGGGGAAACTTTACGTAGCATTTGTGGACCTCTCGGCCGCAATTGATTGCGTCATACATAATAGACTCTGGGAAATCCTTTTGGATTTAAAGGTTGACCCACTATTAGTGCAATTTTTGAGACAATTGTATGCTGGGGCTTCTGCTAAGGTGAGGCATGGACTGAAGGGCGAATGCATTGCGCCGTTCCAAGTGGAGAGGGGAGTGAGGCAGGGCTGTGTCCTGGCCCCGTTCTTGTTCTCCTTATATACCAATGCTTTAGAGGAAGAACTGGTGGCCAGGACAAGAGATCCACCACAGTATAATAACAAGCCTATTGTGTCCCTGCTCTACGCGAACAACGCAGTGCTTATGGCCAGAACCCAGATGGGCCTACAGAGTGCCCTTGCAGCCTATATTAGATTCATGGATTGTCGGGGGTTAAAACTTAACGTTAAGAAAACTTTCGTAATGACATGTGGAAGGAGAGAAATAAATGTAAAACCTTGCCAATGGGGAACGACAGGATGGATGCAACTAATACATTCTCCTATTTGGGCGTCTTATTGGAACACACTGGCTCCTGGAACCCGGCAGTTAAGAGCAGGCTTCTCCTTTTCAAGAGGTCAATCGGGGCTGTGGTAAACTTTGCTAAAAGATTGGGCAAAAGGCCTCCGGGGATCCTTCTCGAAATGTACCAAGCTAAATGTATGAGTATCGTGATGTATGGGGCAGGAATTTGGGGCTACCATGATGTATCCCCAATACAAATTGTGGAAAATGTATTTTTAACGTTTATTTTAGCAGTTCCGCAGAGTTCTTCAGTTTTTAATTGCCACAACTAATTGGGGATCCCCTACATCTCCAACATGATTAAAATGCAACCTTTATTATTATGGCATAGAGTCTGGACGTCTACTACTACAGAGTTAAATAGAGAAATCATTAGAGATGCTATGAGTCTATACCACGCAAATAAGATTACCTGGTTGAACTATATTAGAAGATTTTTAATAGATCTGGACAGACTTGATTTCTATACTCACTCCGAAACTATCAGTTCTATTTCCAGGAAGGACTTTAAATTGCTATGTCTGTCGCACTTGGAGTCTTTAAGAGCCGCAATGGAAATGAAGAAATGTACTGTGATTCAGCATCAGCTAACCCTGGTAACCCCCAGTATACAACCATATTTGGTTTGGTGCATAGGAGGGTATGACAGGTATGTCCTTACCAGATTTAGGTTTGATAGTTTCCATCGGTTAGTTAGCTTTCCCACAGTAAATGATTGGTATAGACATTTATGTCAATGCCCATGCGATAGGATGTCTACCCAATCAACAATACATGTGATTTTATTCTGCAAATTTTATTTACTTGAAAGATCATGATGGATTTTGCCAGTGTTGAAGAGAGGGGGGTGGAGGCAATGCCGCCCTGCCTTTCTATATTTGCAACTGTTGGAAAATGCTTATTGTGTGGGCGTAATGGCTGGATTTTTGAAAAGCATATTGAGAAAAAGGAAAAGCATAACTGGTTAATCTTGGTATGAAACTGGTTACTGTATACAATTTTAGTATTTCCTTCAGATGATTATTAGAATTAATTCATGGGAACTGTTAGGATTGAGACTCTTGTATAGATGGAATTGTGTGTATTTTTAATTCTGAAAGTTTTTAACATGTTACTTTTATGATTTTTAATGTTAAAAATAGAATAAAGTATATTTGATTTGATTTGATTTGATAAATATTACAAACCTGTGTGGATGGATTTTGTAACTATTTCCTAACCTGGCTTTTAGAAATGATAACTTTTATTTACAAGTCACCTTTAAGGGAGAGGGTTCGAGTTCCAAACAGATAAATAACTGTGGGAAATGCGCAAAGTAGAGTAATTTCCACAGTATTAGCTATATTAACACCAATTTGGTAAGATTCCGGGGGCCTCATTTATGAGTTTTTGCGTAGGTCAGCGCTGCAGGCCTTCCTGCTGCGCTGCCCTACGGGGAAAAAAAAGGGCAGGAATGCACTGTATCTATCAGAAAATGTTTCCCAAGATTTGCAAGTTACTTTATTCTCAGTTTGCGGTCAATAAATAACAATTTGCCTACTATTGTGATGAAATACTCTGATGCCTGGAACAGCATTTTAAGTATTGAACTCATTAAGCTGGCATTCAAAGATGAACAAGCGTTGGCAGAGCCAATAACCCACAGCTGAGGTGCAACATGGCTGAAAGATTTTAAAAAAATGCTATGGCATGGCAGCGCTCCATGGCATAGCTCTTTTTTCACACTTTCATCCATGTCGCACTGTAGTCACTCCACTATACAACATGCCTAAAAAAATATTGACAATTCCAATAACTGTCCTTAAAAGCATTTCAGCCATGTTGTATGATATGGAGCACTACCGCGTCATTGCACTTTTTTTTTAAACTTTCAGCCATGTTGCACAGCAGCTGCACTGCTTTATAAGATGGTTGAAACATTGACAAAACCAGTAATTCTTGTAGGCGAAACCTATTGGATTTGCCAATGTTTCCAAATTGTAGCAATTATTAGGAGATAAAGATTGTGCTGATTCTGGTTTAAGCAGATCCATTTACAGTAATTACATGTCTAAAAAAATGCTAATATCAGTTGCATGTGCTATCCCATATTGTTTTGCAAGCTGGAGTTAAATGAGTCACATAACTTGTATGGATGTTCAGACTATGCTGGGACCAGACCACAAACTCTTAACATTTTCTTGGGCATTCCTGGATACACATATTGGATTGAACTCATGAATCTCTAAATACTTTTACTCTATATTCAGAGGGATCACTGACAGAATATCGAGGAGCAAAATATCGACCTGCCAAAATATCGATGAAAAAATATAGAATGACAGAATATTGACTTCCTATCTACAAACAGGTAAGTACAAAAATATCGAATCCAAAATATCGTTGTAAATAATATAGGGGCCCATTATGATAACGGGCAGATCGCCACCGCCCGTATGGCGGTGACGATCCGCCCGCTATTTTCCTCCGCCCGCCACACATTTACCCCCCGCCATATTACTATGGCGGGGGGGACCCCGGCGGACGGAAAGACCGTCCGCCGCTTTTCCGCCGGTCGACTCGTCGACCGGCGGAAAAGGGGCATTATATGGTGGCGGTGTCTGCAAGACACCGCCATCCATATTATGATGCTGGCGGAAGTGTGCCTTTCCATTACGGCGTTGCCGCCATGGAAAGGCATACGGTAATTGCTATTGGGGGCCCGTTGCAGGCCCTCGGAGTGTTGGGGGGGTGGGGGGTGCACATGGGGGGTACCTATGGTACCCTCTGCATTTCAATGTACAACGTGGCAGGCACCGCGCGGTGCCTGTCACGTTGTGCATTGAAAAGCACAACTTGCATTTTTGGCATTGCGGCGGGTGGTGCTTTCAGCACCGCCCGCCGCAATGTCAGGAATGCGGGATGCGCCCGCCAGTGTGGCGGGCGCATCCTAATGGCATGTGCGGGACCGCCGCATGCATTGCGGGCGGTCCCATTTCCCGGGGGTATGGCGGGCGGACTTTGCCATGCTAATCACCCCCTAAGTTTGTTAAAATATCGAATTTTTTAAATGTCTTAAAAGTAATGTAAAATAATTAAATAATTAATATAATTAAGTAAAACATACTCAAAAATACTTAAATAACTTTAAAATTAATAAATAATTAATGTAAATTAAAAAAAAAACATGCATTTTTATTTTTTAATAAATATATATGTTAACTTAATAATATTAACAAATATTCAATGTTTTTAGCGTTGGATAGCGGGAGGGTAACATTTACTATTCCCACTCCAGTGAGTGCAACAGTAGGGAACGCGTTGGATAGCGGGAGGGTAAAAATTACTATTCCCACTGCAGTGAGTGCAACAGTAGGGAAAGCGTTGGATAGCGGGAGGGTAAAAATTACTATTCCCACTCCAGTGAGTGCAACAGTAAGGAAAGTGTTGGATAGCGGGAGGGTAAAAATTACTATTCCCACTCCAGTGAGTGCAACAGTAGGGAAAGCGTTGGATAGCGGGTAGGTAAAAATTACTATTCCCACTCCAGTGAGTGCAACAGTAGGGAAAGCGTTGAATAGCGGGTAGGTAAAAATTACTATTCCCACTCCAGTGAGTGCAACAGTAGGGAAAGTGTTGGATAGCGTAGGGGTAAAATACTATTCCCACTCCAGAGAGTGCAACAGTAGGGAAAGTGTTGGATAGCGTAGGGGTGAAAATTACTATTCCCACTCCAGAGAGTGCAACAGTAGGGAAAGTGTTGGATAGCGGGAGGGTAAAAATTACTATTCCCACTCCAGTGAGTGCAACAGTAGGGAAAGCGTTGGATAGCGGGAGGGTAAAAATTACTATTCCCACTCCAGAGAGTGCAACAGTAGGGAAAGTGTTGGATAGCGTAGGGGTAAAATTACTATTCTCACTCCAGTGAGTGCAATAGTAGGGAAAGTGTTGGATAGCGTAGGGGTAAAAATTACTATTCCTCCTCCAATGAGTGCAACAGTAGGGAAAGTAATGATTTAATAATTAAATATATATAAATTAATTATCAATACCAATAAAAAATTAATAAAAAGTAATGACCAATTACAAATTATTTAATCATTAATTAATTATAAATACTAATAAATATTAATTATTAAAAATTAATTACCTACCAATAGTTAATTAACAACAAATTAATTTTTAATACCAAAAATTAATAAGTAATAGAAAAATTAACCAATTAATAATTAATTAACAGTAAATTAATTATCAATACACAAAAATAATTTAAATAATTACGTAATTACAATTAAATTACTTCCCCCCCTATTCCCCTATAAACACACAACCCGCTCTGAATAATAAATTAATATAATTATCAATTAATCAATTAATAACAATTCATTACTAATTAATAAAAATTAATTACCAATTAATAATTAATTAACAGTAAATTACTTATCAATACCAATAAATAAAAATAAATTATTACATATTTAAAATTAAATTACTTCCCAACCTATTCCCCTATAAACCCACAACCCGCTCTGAATAATAAATGAATACAATTAATATAATTATCAATTAATCAATTAATAAAAATTAATTACCAATTAATAAAAATTAATTACCAATTAATAATTAATTAACAATAAATTAATTATCAATACCAATAAATAAAAATAAATATTTACTTAATTACAATTAAATTACTTCCCACCCTATTCCCCTATAAACCCACAACCCGCTACAGAACTAAAATGCAAAATTAAATTAAAAATAATTAATAATTCCTGAAAATTAATATTTAATTTACTATAATTAAATTACTTCCCACCCTATTCCCCTATAAACCCACAACCCACTACGAAATTAAATTACGTAAAATTTAAATAACATAAAATTCTTTACTTTAAAAAAATTCAAACATACATTACAAAAATAATACATACTTTTAACACATATACTAACACTTAAAACACTATAAAAAAATCGATATTTTTAACAACTATCTGGCACATGCATCAAGCTAGGATTTTGCGAGTCCTTAATAGCGAATATTAAGGATTCGCAAAATCCTATGCATGTAGGAATCGCTATAATAATAGCGATTCCTTCACATTCCTTATTTGCGACTCGCAAATTGCGAGTCGCAAATAAGGAATGGCTTCCCATTCATTCCTATGGGCCTACAGGCCCATAGGAATGAATGGAAATTACGAAGCGCTATTTGCGAGTACCAATAGGTACTCGCAAATTGCGCATGCTATTTCAAGGGTGCAGGGGTGTAAAAAGGACACCCTGTTGCACCTCTGAAATTGATCCGTGCACATATGTTGCGCACACACATGTCCCAAGGACATGTGTGTGTGTAACCTTCAACTTTGAAAAATGCACTTTAGTGCATTTCTCAAAATTTTTGCAATTTACCATGAGGTTCAACTTCATGGTAAATTGCGCCCCCTAGTAGCGAAATCGCTAATTTTTTTACTTTGTTGCATTGCATTTAAGGAATCTCAATTTGCGATTCCTTAAATGCAATCGCAATTTAAGTAATCACAATTTTGCGATTCCTTAAATTGCGATTTTTGCATTTGGGATGATGCATCCCAAATGCAAAAATACAGGTCGCAAAGGAGCAGATTCTGCGAATCTGCCCGTTTGCGACCCGATTTTCGGATGATGCATGGGGCCCCAAATTATGACTGTCGATATTACTAACTTCGATATTATGAAAATCGATATTTCTTACCTGAATTTCGATATTCTGCACCACTGTATTTTTGCAATTCGATATTCTGTCTATTCTATATAAAAAACTCGATATTCTGTCCAGTCGATATTTTTTTTTCGATATTGTGACTAGTTACCTCCTCAGAGACTAGTATAAAATAGACAACTACAAGCCTTGATAAACTTCTATAATGTCAAAAGGGGTGAAAAGTGTGAGAAATTCGGTTGTTGGTTGAGGGAGGTGTGAGCCCTTCTCAAGCAACAGCCACAATCCTTGTCAGGGTGACCAACAAAACATCACTAAATTAACCTGTTCTTAACTGTTTGGTAGCTTGGCCCAAAAGCAGTCAGGCTTAACTTTGAGGCAAAGTGTAAAGTATTTATGCATCATTTAAACAGTAAGAAAAATGGCACACCAATTTGAAAAAATAGAATAACTTTTCATAAATTATTTGACATCAAAATGACAAAAATCCAATCACTAGAACTATAGGAATGATTTTTAAAGTTTAAGGTAAAAATACTCTTCTGGATCAAAGCCATTGAACAGGATTTGCTGTTATTAGTATTAAACAGGATGGCCCCTTGTCTTGGCGACACTAAATTGTCGTAGCAGGAGCTAATGCAAAGTCAGGCCAACCGGCGATGCAGCATGGGCAGGTAGATCCCGGTCTCCTCTTGGTTCTCAGGACAGTTTTTGGCTGAAATTTTTTGAGTCCCAAGTTTTGGATGTTGGCTGTCTGGGCACGCATAGCACCATTTCCAAGGGTCCAGGACAGGAGGGGCACCACTTGGAAGGTCAGGACTCACTCAGGCTGGGTCCAGGTGCAGGTGCAAGATAGTTAGAACCTTTTCTGACCCTAAGGCTCTGACCAGGAGGCCAACTAGCTAGCCCTTAGAATCACTCTAGAAGTCTTGGTTTCAAGTAGAGAAGCAAGTCTCAAGCAGCAGTGCAGTCCTCTGAGGACACAGAAGGGCAGTCCTCTGAGGACACAGAACAGGCTTCAGGCATCAGGGCAGTACTCTTGGTGAAGCAGGGCAATCCTCTAAAGTATACAGTAGGCCACAAGCAGCAAGGCAGTCCTCTGAGAGTTCTACGCAGGTTTAGAAGTCAAGTCAAGTCAACAAAAACTTTATTCGATTCACAGAATCATTAAAGCATAATTAAAACACGCAAGAAAACATTAGTAAATCAAACACCTAAAATGCATTGATCCTGATAATATTTACAGTTAGCAGCAGCAAAACCATGTATCAATGTACTTCATATATTTGGGAATCTTTAGTTATTTTAGTCACAAGGATTTTTGTTCAATTCATTATATATAGTATTTAGTAAAAATTCTTTAAAGTGTCAAGTGCAAATTTGTTCGACCTTATTAAAAACAGCTATTAAACATATTTCATCATATTATTTACATTATATACACTCTATCAAGATACGATTATATAACATACAGCCTATACGCGATTAGGAAACTTTAGTTAACCTTTAAAATGTTTCGCTATATATCATGTGCAAACTTGCGTATGCTGCTTATTAATAAGTACGAAACTAAAAATATAAGCAATACTTCAGTAATGCTGAGTAATTAATTATAATTAAAACTCAACAAAATATACATTCAACAAACCACAATTTAAAATACACATCATGATACCAAAGTCATAGTACCCAAGGAAACCCCTATTTAAAAAGAATAATATAAAATGTCTTTAAAATTTTAGACCTTCTTTCTTTCTTATAAAATTTGTAGTCAGTAAAAATCTGCTAACCGCGAAGACAAAAAGTTTTGAAGAATCAGTTTTTAGTATGCGCAGCATATCATTAAATTTTCTAACATTCAAGCTTCTGCCTATGGGTTTTATCCATTTTCTTCTAGGGTTTGTGTATTTAGGACAGAAGAATAAAACATGGGCAGTATCCTCTCTGGCGCCCAAATGGCACAACGTACATTTAGAATCTTCATCTCTATTCTGACCATGCCCCCATTTTGATGTAAAAGCTTTTATCTGCAACGTACCATACCTGAATTTCAGGTATAAAATTTTTGCTAGTTGGGGTTCGATGTCATCCAAAAAGGTTCAAAGTGAGGATTTGTTTTAAACATCAGGAATTGAGTTGTAAGTGTTCCTGATGTACCATTTAAAGTGACACTGTGCCAAATGAAGTTCCAATAAATAATTTTAATTTCCCGCTTTGAATCAGGTCTCAGCAGGCCTGGGCTTTCCCAAAATCTACTCAGGCCTAAATTAGAGAGCCACTTACGAATGTGTACCAGCCATGGAAAGGTAGTATGAGTGTCAAGTGCCAATAGCTCACTCAATGCTTGTCTATATGTCACTAGTTCATCAGTAGTCCAGATTCTAATCCAGTATGACAAAGTCATCCAAATTGCCTTATGTTCAAGCCGTTTAATACCCAGATCATATATTAATGGAATCAGAGGGGTATTTTGGGAAAGTGCCACAAATCTTCTTAAAACCCTATTTTCTCCCACAATTAAAGCGGAAAGATTTTCCCCACCCCACAACTCTGAACCATATAGGGCTGCGGTTTGCGCTCTGGACTTGTAAACTTCCAGGGCTGGTGATATTGCCTTTGTCATGGTTGCATGCTGTTTCTTTACAATTGGAGCAGAATTTTGCAATAAAATTGATTTTGATTTCATTATCTGAGGGTTCCATGAGAGTTTTGAATCGATAGTTACCCCAAGATAAATGAAATTAGAGACACGCTCTATGACCACTCCGTTCAAAACTATATTATTTTTAAAACATTTGTGGGGTTTTATAGCCATATATTTTGTTTTAACGGGGTTAATTTCCAAACCTTTTAATGAACAATATTCATTTAGTGAATTTAAAAGGTTTTGCAGGCCCTTTGGGGTTTGGGATAGGAGAATAGTATCATCTGCAAAGGTGAGAGCGCAGATGTGGGCCCTTCCCAATTTTGGGGAATCATGTTGTGATTTTTGAAGGAACTGGACCATGTCATTAACGTATAAAAGAAACAAGGTTGGCGCCAGGACACATCCTTGGCGCACCCCTCTCTTGACAGGTATCTCTTTCGTAAGTTCCCCCCTTTTACCCCAACGGACTTTTGCAAAATTACCCTCATGGAGCCTAATCAATTGGATCAGAATCTCCTTAGGTACTCCCTGCTGCAGCAAATTTGACCATAATAGGTCCCTAGGGATTGAATCAAAAGCGGCCTTTAGGTCGACAAAGGCGACATATAGATGACCAGGTCTCAACTTTGTGTATTTCCAGGCTATAGTTACAAATCTAAACACTTGATCTATCGTGCTAGTTTTCTTTCTAAAGCCCGCCTGGCAAGATGAAAGAACCTCATTATCATTCATCCAATCGTTCAATTTATCCAAAATTTGCTTGGCATAGACTTTTTGTAATATGTCTATCAGACTTATGGGTCTATAATTAGCGGGATCATCTCTGCTGCCCTTCTTAAAAATCGGAACGATTTCCGCACCCTTCCAGGAGTCTGGGATTGGTTGACCCATGGCAATTGCATTACATAGATGATTTATATTTGGCGCCCACACCTCAGGTTCATGTTTAAAAAGATCCCCTGGTATCTTGTCGGGTCCTGGAGCTTTAGATGGCTTGATAGCCGCTATCGCTAGTATGGTATCTTCTATACTAAAGTGTAAATGCCCAACTTCCTTTAGGGTCAGCAATCCCTCGGCACTTGCTACTAATGCTCTATTTACCAATTTTGGAAGTGCATACAAATTTGCAAAGTGACTTTCCCATGTGGAGGGATCTAAGTGGTAGTCATGGGCCGGAGTGTTTGTTTTGCTACCGTGGGCTATAATCCGCCAAAACATGGCCTGATCACCAGCCTTTGCTGCTACTATCAGGTCCTCCCAGCTAGCATCTTCCCAACTTCTTCGGGCTACCTTCAATATTTTATTGTATGCATTTCTTTCATGTCTGATCACAGCTATCTCTTTAGATTGGATCGCCTTAATGAGGCGTTGTTTAGCCACTACACATTCTTTATTAAACCAAGAATTAGATGATCTAATTTCAGCCTTACAATTGGTTTGCCCTGATTGTGGTTTAGTTAAATAAGGTCTTATCTCTTCTATCAGCTTTTGATGAATCTGAGTTATAGTAAGATTTTTAGTACCTAAACTTAAAAAAGAAGCCAAAAGGTCACTAAAAACATTATATATTTTAGTTAGGGGTTCAACTTGGTCAACTAGGGATGGCCATTTAACTGTCCTTCTGTTATTGCTTACTAAGGGCACTATGACCTCATCACACATTTCGAATTGTGGCGACGAGTGTGTCAAAAACCATTTTCCCGCCAGGTCTAGGCACAGTGGGAAATGGTCACTTTCTCTTCTATCATCGACTTTAAAGTCCTTTACATAAGCCCAATGAGCTACACTTATCATGATGTAATCTATTCGAGACACCGAGTTACCTCTTGAGAAAGTATTTGCACATTCAAGATCCGAAGAAGATCTGCCATTACAAGATCTTAGGCCTTTCTCTATGGTGAAGTGAAATATCTGCATAGCAGAAACAGAACACCCCGCCATTTTTTCCACTCGAAGTGGCGGGATCCCCATAGTAAGGTCTTCTTCTTCGAGGATGGTATCTAATCCTAATAACGGTTCATAGCAACAATTAAAATCTCCCCCAACCATAATGGGCCCATTTAGTGCAATAGAATCGAGAATTTCATCCAATTGTTGGATTATTGGCGATTCTTTCGAACGCTCCCTTGGTCTTATATATATATTAAAAATAAGCATCTGCGACCTATTTGGAAAACTCAATTTTAGGCCCAGGATATCATTCGAATTAGTTAGTACCAATTCTATAGCTGCATGTATATGATTTCTTACCCAAATTAGTAGCCCGCCTGATGGTCTGCCTTTGCCTAGCTGACATGCTTCAATGCTATAAGTTCTATAGCCCACCTTATATAATGGCTCCCTCGCCCATGTCTCCTGGAAAAGACAGAAATCAAAATTATCAATATAATCCTGCCAATCAGGTTCAAAAAGGTTTTTAGGGAGTCCCGCTATGTTCCATGATACCATCTTCACACCTCCTGGTATTAATGTACTTGAGATGTGAGACGGGGAATTAGTAGTAATAATGTGCTCCAACCCTTGTGACCCCGGGATGTTGATTACTTTGCTTACCACATGATCCTTTATTTCTTGGTGTGAAACCCAGATGGGTTGTACTTCCGGGTTTGTTAAATGTTGATCCCCATATGTCAAGCTAGAAGTCCCCTCCTTTTTAGAGTTCGATCTTACCAACAAATTCAGTCAATCTACCGCTTCAAGATTTTTTGAGCCCTCCCTTGCTTTTATAGCAAAGTTACAACTGCCTGGGCTGGCTCTATTCCGCCTAATACTCATATTAGAAGCAGATAAAGAATGGGTACGAAGATTCATGGTAATTAAATTTTCGGCAATAATTTTTGAATACAGCGTTAGTTTTATGTCGTCCAAATCCCCCTCCTCCTGGTGCAATCGCTCTGCCTTGAATATGTCAGATCTTATAACAGAGAGGCACTGCCGATCATTTCTGATCCAGTGAGTTGCCTTATTTATAAGGGAGTCATTGTCTTCCCTAACACCCTGTTTTAATCTTGGAGCATTAGTTAGAAAAACATTATAGCCGGTCATCTCCCCCCCATTTACACAGTGATTTATTGGATAAGGTTCCTGATTCCATTGGGGGTCCCCATTCTTCTGCCCATAGTTTAGACACAACTTAAGATTACCTTGCGTGGCTTGTGGCTGCCTCTTATCTTGTTGGGCTTCCAGGTATTCGATTTTGTGTTGTGCATGTTGGTGCAATGAGGGTAATCGAGGATGATTATATATATTTGACATTTGAGGCCTTGGTTTAAGTAAGGGGTATGGTATACAAGTCGTGTTTTTAATCTGGTTTATTTCTTGGTTTGGTAAAAATTTCAAGCCACCACAAGGTGGGATTCTATCTGGATTATTGTCTATCTGAGTGTTTTGAAGATTTCTCCTTGTATGTTCTTCTACCTCCGGTGCACTAACCTCAACTACTCGATTTTTGAATAAATTCGTTGTTAGCACCTCTATCATACTTTTAATTATCTTGACCTCTTCCTGGACTGCTTTTAATTTTGCACCAAGATCCAACACAAGCATATGTGTATCTAGATGTTGCATGCGTGTTACAACTACACTCTCATTACCTATGTGGTTTCCATGGCCCTCTATTTCTATTGGTTTTACTTGTAATTCCTCCATGTTGTGTGTTAATGGTGAATATCTATTAGAGCACTCTATATTTGGGATCTCCCTACAAATAGGGCTTCCCTGCAGGCTGTTTAAATTATCCAGTTCAGACAAAATTGGCTCAGGGCAACTAGGTATTATCTTCACTGCAGATGTAGATGATAATTGTGGTGGTGTTATGTTGTGAGCTCTATTAACAGTAGTAGAAGGAATACTTGTCATTAAATCAATCCCTTTTCCCTTTTTACAAAAAAAAGATGAAATTTTGCTTTTACCCTTGGTACTAAGCTCCTTCCCACTGGCCAACATAGTTTCCACTTCTTCTATTAAGTCATCTATAGCTGCCAAGGTGCAGTTGTCCGCTGCAGATTTAGCAGGTTTGTGAACCCTAGCTATCTTTTTTCTCCCCGACATCACCTCTGCTGCTTTCCTCTTCCCCATAATTACCCCCACAGTTTCTAATAGACCAGATAACTTGGGTATTATATCTATCCCCGATGGGAACTAAAAAAGATAAATGCTTTTAAGCTTACAAACTTAAATAAGCCAATAATAAAAAGTAAAAACAATATTCAAACAAGAAACAACTTATATTAAATACTATAAATAAATACTAGAAAAGTACAGTTTATAACAAGGGTCAGAGCTCCTAATGAGCACCAAATACGCAATTTGTGTAATGATTACAGGCGTTTTATTAATGCATAGAAAATGACCCTTAGCATTAAGGCTTACAACACTCCTTAATCCACAATACCAACAAATGTGCAATTATGCAACAGGTCCAAGTCCAGGTTCCTTAATGATCGACTTACTAAATGAGGAGGTTACTAGTGTTTATAGAGTCAGGTCAGTCAAGTCAGAGAGCACTTGGCAATTATATAGTAAAAATATAGGCCAAACAGAGTCACTACAAGTTACTTACAAGTCTTACTGCAACATCCCACTTTCAGCTGGGGGAACTCAAAGGAGGTGGCCCTGCCCGGCCTCTTCCGGTCACAGACGGGCAAGGACGGGCCCGCCTTTGGCCCGGGCTTTGCCCGGGCGCGTCCCGTGCCGCGGCGGGAGAGGCTGCGCTTTGAGCGCGATGGAAGCTCACGCGCCTCCCCCCTCACTCGCCGCACCTGTAGATGACACGTTCTACCCTGGGAGATGTAGTCTCCAACTGGGGTACAGCGACAACAGCGGTGGTTCCTGCGGACCCTGGGACTCCTGTCCCACCAGGGTAGATCTAACGGGCTGGCAGCAAGTGGTAAGTGACAGGCAGGAATGCAGGCAACAGACTCGGGCTCCCGCGCCGCGGCGGGAGAGGCTGCGCTTTGAGCGCGATGGAAGCTCACGCGCCTCCCCCTCACTCGCCGCACCTGTAGATGACACGTTGTACCCTGGGAGATGTAGTCTCCAACCAGGGTACAGCGACAACAGCGGTGGTTCCTGCGGACCCTGGGACTCCTGTCCCACCAGGGTAGATCTAACGGGCTGGCAGCAAGTGGTAAGTGACAGGCAGGAATGCAGGCAACAGACTCGGGCTCCGCGCCGCGGCGGGAGAGGCTGCGCTTTGAGCGCGATGGAAGCTCACGTGCCTCCCCCCTCACTCGCCGCACCTGTAGATGACACGTTGTACCCTGGGAGATGTAGTCTCCAACCAGGGTACAGCGACAACAGCGGTGGTTCCTGCGGACCCTGGGACTCCTGTCCCACCAGGGTAGATCTAACGGGCTGGCAGCAAGTGGTAAGTGACAGGCAGGAATGCAGGCAACAGACTCGGGCTCCCGCGCCGCGGCGGGAGAGGCTGCGCTTTGAGCGCGATGGAAGCTCACGCGCCTCCCCCCTCACTCGCCGCACCTGTAGATGACACATTGTACCCTGGGAGATGTAGTCTCCAACCAGGGTACAGCGACAACAGCGGTGGTTCCTGTGGACCCTGGGACTCCTGTCCCACCAGGGTAGATCTAACGGGCTGGCAGCAAGTGGTAAGTGACAGGCAGGAATGCAGGCAACAGACTCGGGCTCCCGCGCCGCGGCGGGAGAGGCTGCGCTTTGAGCGCGATGGAAGCTCACGCGCCTCCCCCCTCACTCGCCGCACCTGTAGATGACACGTTGTACCCTGGGAGATGTAGTCTCCAACCAGGGTACAGCGACAATAGCGGTGGTTCCTGCGGACCCTGGGACTCCTGTCCCACCAGGGTAGATCTAATGGGCTGGCAGCAAGTGGTAAGTGACAGGCAGGAATGCAGGCAACAGACTCGGGCTCCCGCGCCGCGGCGGGAGAGGCTGCGCTTTGAGCGCGATGGAAGCTCACGCGCCTCCCCCCTCACTCGCCGCACCTGTAGATGACACGTTGTACCCTGGGAGATGTAGTCTCCAACCAGGGTACAGCGACAACAGCGGTGGTTCCTGCGGACCCTGGGACTCCTGTCCCACCAGGGTAGATCTAACGGGCTGGCAGCAAGTGGTAAGTGACAGGCAGGAATGCAGGCAACAGACTCGGGCTTTAGACAGGTTTAGAAGTGAATTAAAGAGTGGGTCTGAGGGTCCTAATTTTATACCTGGTGCCAGCTTTGAGGTGAAAGTCTTCTGGAATCCCCCCCACCCCCACACAGAAGTGTCTGGAATTTCCTGCACCCCTGCCCTGTTCCTAGGATTTCTGGAGTCACAAAGGGCTTGTGTGAAGTTCTTTGTGTGTGAGCTTAAACAGTGTCTTTGAAGTACAAGTTGGGCTGTGCACAACTCTGCCACCATCCTGCCAGCGTGGCTCATCCTGCCAACACCCAGTCCCCCTATTGTGTGGCTGTCTAGGAGGAATACACATAGTACAACTGCCAACTACACATAGCCATGTAACCCAGGAACAGACTGCGGGCACCAAATGGTTAGGACAAGAAAATGCCAACTTTCTAATAGTATTCAAAAAGGTAGAAATACATTGGTCAGAAGAATTTACAGTGGAGTACTTGGATGAATCGAACATAATGGAGGGACCAGTTCCCATTTTTCCGCAGTGCGACAGTTTGGAGCGCGAGAGGAGTGCCCTTTTTGAATACTATTGTATTGACTGTGGTCTGGGGCGATCCACAGATACTGTTCGCACGCACCTACAAATGAACTTTTCACTAATGGTGTCCTATCAAGGGAAGGAGTGCATTCTCATATATGTTGTTCAACTTTCTAATAGTGGCATTTTCAGAAGTGTGACTTAAAATCCAACTTTACCACTACAGAGGATTTTAAATTACAATTCATTAGACACCAAACATAAGATCCACAGATAACTATCTTATCTTCAGAAGTCTACTCAAAGGTTGGCTCTTCCCTACAAAACCACCATACTCCTTCCGGTTTGCAAACTTCACACCTTCTACCACCCCCCGGGAGACAATCTCCCCTTCATCGAGCAGCTAATGGAAATCATCTCTGGCAATGTCGACTCAGCCGTGTCCCAAATCTTCCTTGGTGATTTCAACCTTCACTGGGCAAACCCCAACGACCTCGCTGTTTCTTGCCTTAAATCATTCTTAAATGATCAAGATCTGATTCAGCACTGTGACCAACCAACCCATATTAAAGGAGAAACTCTAGACCTTATTATCTCGAAAGTGCAGACCATCACCCTGGATTCCATTACCCCGTGTGACTGGTCAGACCACCACTGCATCCTCTTTTATATTAACAGGGAGGTGCTGATGAGGAAGGCTCAACCAACGAAATCACAGATATGGAAAAGGGACCTCAGATCAATAAACTCTGTTGAACTAGCTGCCCATTGTAAATCTGCCCTCTCCTCCCAAGCAAACTTGGTTGAGGTGCAGTCACTCACCGACTCCTACAATTCGACCATCTCCAACATCATGGATGACATTGCTCCATTCCAACAAAAAAATGCCTCAACAAAAATATCCAAACCGTGGTATAATGACAACTTAAACACGGAACGCCGCAACCTTAGGGCAGTTGAACGTTCCTGAAGATCAAATCCCTCCTCGGACCAAGTAAAACCCCTTAGAGATGTTAGGAGCCTCTACAACAAACAAATCAAGTGCGCTAAGGCTAACTACTTCAGACACCAACTGGATCAAGCGGCTAACCATTCCAAGAAACTTTTCAAATTGGTCAAAGAGCAATCAGTTGTAGGTCCAAACCTCTCTGACCCGGGTGGCAGCCCACCCTCTTGCGACGAACTTGCTGCTTTCTTCACTGAGAAATCAAGACTCATCTCCACTGACCTCGCCTCTAAGAAGGCTCTACTGCCCTCCTCCAGGGCCGCATCACCCCTTGACCTCTTAGAAAAGCGCAATTCTACCACCCCGAACACCAAGAACAATGCGTCATGGGGCACCTTTACCCCATTTAGTGAAAAAGACATCAACAAGATCCTTCAGAATATCAACCCATCCAACCACTTCAGTGACCCGTTACCCCCGGCCATCTTCAAAGAAATCAAGAATGCACTCGTCCCCACCTGGACAAGGATTGTAAACGCTTCTCTATCACAAGGCACAATCCCCGACTGCCTAAAAGCAGCTCAGGTATCACCTATACTAAAAAAAACTAACGCTGACAGAGCTGATCTCAATAACTTCCGACCTATCTCCAACATCCCCACCCTAGCGAAACTCCTAGAAAAATGCGTACAATCCCAACTCTGTGCTCACATAGAGCATTACCAACTCCTAGACCAGCATCAATCCGGCTTTCGGAAGGGGCACAGCACCGAATCGGCTCTCACTCACGTTATGGATGACATTTTAAAAATGCTCACTCAAAACGAATCCTGCCTCCTGATCCACCTTGACCTCTCCTCCGCATTCGACGCGGTTAATCATGACAACCTCCTATCTATTCTGCAAAACAGAATGGGTTTTTCTGATCAGGTGCTACAATGGTTCTCGTCCTTCCTCCACCACAGATCTCAAAGAGTCAGGGCAAATCACTCTCTCTCTCCCAGCCCTCTCCAGTACTCACGGGGGTCCCCCAAGGGTCTGCCTTATCTCCTATCCTCTTCAACCTTTTCTTGGAACCATTAGCTAACTCACTAAACTCCACGGGCATTCTTTTCCATATGTATGCAGACGACACGCAACTCTATTTGAAAATCTCATCCCCGGAAAACATCATCTCACTCAACACTACCCTAACGTCTACTCAAAACTGGTTAACTGAGAACCATCTCCTGCTCAACACCTCTAAAACGGAATTCCTGCTCATCTCCTCTCCGAACCACATCCCCAAGCTAGACCTTTGGATGAGTCACCTCACTGCTTTCAACTGCACTCCTCTCATCATAGACTTAGCCAAATCTCTCGTAGTCACCATGGACAAGCACCTGAATATGAATAATCATATCAGCAATATATGTAAGAGAGCAAACCACTTGATGAGGACACTCAGAAATATCAAACCTTTCCTTCCACTTAATGATTTCAAGCAGGTGGTCCAAGCGCATGTCTTGCCGAGGCTAGACTACGGCAGCGCTACCCTCTGTGGCCTTCCCAAATACACCCTGGCTCCACTAAGGGCATCACTGAATGCGTGGGCTAGACTGGTTACAGGCATCAAACGTAATGAGCGCATATCCCCAGTCCTAACATCTCTAAATTGGCTCCCCTACGAAGCACGAATTCAGTTAAAGATTGCCGTTCTGACGCACAAAGCCATTCACTTCAATACTCCCAGGTACCTTGCGCAAAAACTTGAACTATCCTGTGGTGTAAGAGCCTCAAGAAGCGCCACTACTTTCCTCTTGAAACCACTCATCCTTAACAAAAAGATAACTTGTCACCGAGCCTTCTCTGGCGCTACCCCAAAGATATGGAACTCTCTACCACCGGAAGTACGCAGAATCTCCTCAACGATGGTGTTCAAACTGGAAGTCAAAAAATTCCTTATGAATAAATTCTTACCGTAATTGGGCTGGGCTCACCTGCTCGATGACATTGTCCCTACTACCATGGTACCATCATTTGATACTGCTCTTCTTTACCACATACTGTGACCCCCTTCGTTGCCCGTTTACACCTGTTTATTATAACCCTCCATGTTGCAATTGTCTGGTAACCTGCGATCATTCCTGTTTTTACTCCTACTTGATGTAGATATTGCATTTATAACCTTCCTTCCATCCTAATGTAAAGCGCTCTGATATCCTTCGGGATCTTGTTCACGCTATATAAAACTTTATAAATAAATGAATAAATACTCAAACACAAATGTACAGCATATCCCTGTGTATATAAGCATTTCATTTGGTTATATGTATGTATCTCGATATGTGTATTTCTTTGCATAAATATGTATAATAATTATGTTTATAAAAATATAGATATTCTTTAGTTCTGCTTGACAAATGTACATATTACCTATGGTTATACTATTCTCTGCTTAACATGTATATAGGTCACTGCATAGTTTTCATATAAGTTGTTTGATGAGATGCTTATGTCTCTCCGTTAATTTATCTATCACAATTTGTAGATTTTATCATAACTATTTATCTACAATTGCTTTACTATTGAGTTAATGAAAAAAAGAAAAACACAAATAAATTAGCTTAAAGTACAGCAACACTTGAAAATCTGAGTTTATTAAAGACAACTTCAAAATTGATATATTACCTTCCTTATACTGTATAACCTCCATGTACTTATATATCTATATCTTTATTACATTACTCCTACTGTAAAAAAACAAACACATTTCAGTCTCTCCAATGCACTACCCTATGTTTGACCCAATACCTCTCTCATTATATCCTCTACCTCCACTCACTGACTCATCCCAAACCTCATTCTGCTACTATGATCTCCAAAATAACCCTTTCTAGACTCTTGCCTCCTCTATCCCTCCTTGCAGCACCCCAAACCTCATTTTGCTACTAAGATCTCCCAAAGCACCCTTTGTAAATTCTTCCCTCATGTATCCCTCCTTAGACTCATCCAACACCTCATTTTACTACTATGATCTCCCTAATCCATATCTAGAGACTCTTCCCTCCTCTATCTCTCCTTTACTCATCCCAAACCTCCTACTACTACTATGATCTCCCAATAAACACTTTCTAGACTCTTCCCTCTTCTATTCCTCCATTCTTCTTTTCAATCCAACAAACAGACTCACATGTCCACTGTTCAAATGAATTCGTATTTCCCTCTACTAATTCACCACTAATACTTTTTGGGTTCCGGAGCAGCGTGCAACTCGCCTAAAAGCACTTTGACGCCTCATCAGGAGTAGTAAGCGCTATATAAATACAATTACAATTACATTTCTACCTGCTCTCTCCCGAAGTTATCACTTACTAAATGTAATAAGGTAACCCACTGTTATTCTATAGGGAGAGGTAGGCCTCACAATAGTGGAAAACAAATCTTTGAGCATTTCACTACCAGGACATGTAAGACTTAAAAGTACTTATCCAACTTTTTAAATACACTGCACCCTGACCTAGGGGTGTATAGGGCCCACCTTAGGGGAAACTTATATCTAACAAAAGAGAAAAAAGGGAGTTTTAGGCTTGCAAGAGGGTTATTTTGCTAAGTCCAATTGGCAGTTTAAAACTTCGCACAGGCTGCAAAGGCAAGCCTGAGACATGTTTTCAGGGTCTACTTAAGTGTGTGGCACAATAAGTCCTGCAGACCCACGAATAGCATTTAATTTTAAAGCCCTGGATATATGGTATTGGTATACCACTTTACTAGGGACGTATGAGTAAATTGAACATGCTAATCAGGTGTAGGCCAATTGTACCATGTTTTAGGGATTGAACACAAGCACTTTAGCAATGGTTAGCAGTGGTAAAGTGTACAAAGTCCTAAGGCTAATAAAAAGAAATTCAGCAAAACAGGAGGGGTGAAGGCAAAACGTTTGGGGGGAAAGACCAAGTCTGTCAAGTCTATCAACATCAATTAATCAAATCTTTGATTGCTCTGGATGTAAATACGCATATTTAGGCATGTCCTGACCACAGTGGACATAATAAGAATCGCAAAAAATCTTTTCAGGAGAATAAAAAGGCGAACATTTTCCTGAAATACAGCAAAAAATGTGGAAACTAAGTAAGCCTGGGCGGTGAACTACGCTACGCTCGCGGAGCTTGCGTAGTCCCGGTAACTTCGCGATTCGCGTAGAACGCGAAGTTACCGTACACTACGCAATTTGCGGCGTAGCGTAGCTGTTTTTCTTCTTCGCGCGCTGAATATACGTTCTCGCGCGTGCGGTAACGACCTACCGTGATTCTGCGTTCGCCGACGCGACTTCCTATCCGTTCGCTGGCGCCACGAGATTTGGAATCCGGCCGCACGATCCCGCGAGAGTGTGCGAACGCGAACACGTCATTCGGACGCGCGATCTGACTTCCGGTGGCAGTGTTGGTAAGATCGCGATCCCGAACACGAAGAAACTATAATCTGGCGAAGAATATCTCTCGAGCATCATAAAACATTCTCGAAAATGATGATTTTGCTCCAAAAAACTCCTCAGATTGTGATTTGGCTGTAGTTTTTTGTGCAAGGAGTCCTTTTTCTTTTTTTTACTTTTTTTTCCAAGAGGAAGGAAGTGCCCCTGATTCTCAAACTTCCTGTTCCTGTCCAGCAGGCTCCTCCCAGTGCTTTGTCCATGTGCTGTTCACTTTCATTTGGATTTTGAGCTGGAAGGATGACTTTTTGTGTCTGTCTGCTGCATCATATCATTGGATTGGATTTGAGGACTCTTGCATTTGAGATTTTTCAAGTAAGTTGGAGAATTGGTGTACTTGTTTGTTTGATTGGGGCTTGTTTGTACCTACATTTTTTGGGGGATTTCCATCTTTTTTTAAATTTATTGTTGTGGCCTGTAGTTTCGGCAGGGGCCTAGTTGTTTTTCTTTGATTGAAATTTCAGCCAGTAGGCCCAGACTAGAGCCAGAGGTACCCATGGGTGCATGTTTCTGTGGTGTCTGTTGAATTTAAACATCATGTAGGGCATGCATGGATGGCATTGTATTGATTTGCAAAATGTGGGTTTTGGGGTGGTATTTCAGTTTTTGTGTGTTTGGTAAATAAATAGGCCTTTTCAGCCAGTAGGTAACCCTGGGCATTCAGCTCGCGGACTTTGGACAACTCCGCACTGCGCGACAACGCGGACTTATACTTTTTATCTTCTTCGCGCGCTCAATATACGTTTTCGCCCGCGCAATACCGACTTTTTGTGACGATTGCGATGCCGAACACGCAGAATTTATAATCTGGCGAAGAATATCTCTCGAGCATCATAAAACCTTCTCGAAAATGTTGATTTAGTCCATTTTGCACAAAAACTCCTCAGGTTGTCATTTAGATGTAGTTTGGTGAGAAAGGAGTCAGTTTTTTTTTTTTTTACAATTTTTTTCAAGAGGAAGGAAGTTGCCCAGAGTCTCCAACTGCCTGGTCCTGTCCTTTGTCTTCACTTTTTTGTTATTTTGGGTGGCCTGGCCATGTGGGTGGCGGCCATTTTGTAAAGCCAGGCATTGTGCTTTTGCCATAGGCCTGCATTGTCTGTCTTGTGTTCCTTTTCTTGTTGTTGTGGGTGGCCTGGCCATGTGGTGGCGGCCATTTTGTGGGACCAGCCACTGTGCTTTTGCCATAGGCCTCCAAGCTTGCGGCCTAGTCTGCCAGTAGGCCCGGAGGTAGTCATCCTCATGGGTGCATAAAAACTGTTTCTGTGTTGTCTGTTGAATTGTAACATAATTTAGGCCATGGATGGCTTTGGATTGATTTGCAAAATGTGGGTTTTGGGGTGGTATTTCAGTGTTTGGGGGTTTGTTAAATAAATAGGCCTTTTCAGCCAGTAGGTAACCCTGGGCATTCAGATCGCGGACTTTGGGCAACTCCGCACTGTGCGACAACGCGGACTTACACTTTGTATCTTCTTCGCACGCTCAATATACGTTTTCGCGCGCGCGATAACGACTTTTTGTGACGATCGCGATGCCGAACATGCAGAATGTACAATCTGGCGAAGAATATCTCTCGAGCATCATAAAACCTTCTTAAAAATGATGATTTAGTTCATTTTGCACAAAAAACTCCTCAGGTTGTCATTTAGATGTAGTTTGGTGAGCAAGGAGTCAGTTTTTTTTAGTTTTACAATTTTTTTAACGAGGAAGGAAGTTGTTGGGTGGCCTGGCCATGTGGTGGCGGCCATTTTGTGGAACCAGCCACTGTGCTTTTGCCATAGGCCTCCAAGCTTGCGGCCTAGTCTGCCAGTAGGCCCAGAGGTAGTCACCATGGGTGCATAAAAACTATTTCTGTGTAGTCTGTGGAATTTTGACATCATTTAGGCCATGGATGGCATTGAATTGAATTGCGAAATGTGGTTTTTTTTGGAGGGTCTGACTATTTCACTTTTTGGGTGTGTACTGTGTAATTATAATTGTGTTGTTGTAGTGGTTGTCTAACTTTCAAAAGTGTTTTTAGCCATGTGCATTTTAGTTTTTGCATTAAAGCTGTGTGTGTTTTATAAGGTATCCTTTGTCTGCCCATATATAGGCCTGCTTGAGTTCATTGTTTGCCGTGCCTTGTGCCTGTGAGTCACCATGTTGCTGGGGGCCATTTTGTTGTGGTAGTTAGTAGTGTGCTGTTTTTGCCACATAGGCCTGCGTGTCTTTCCATTGTTCCTCTTGTCTTACTGCTTCCAAATCCATCCCCATTGCCAGCTGCAGCTCCCTGATTCTGCTATATAATACATCCCACGTGATGCACAAATTTAGGCCAAACATGCTCCACTACATTTTAGTTTTTGTTCTTTACTATTCTTATTCTTCCAGAGTGTACACTAGCACTACACAGTAGCCAGGAAAGCCCTGGCCTTGTTGTCAACGTCTCATAAATGGCTACACTGTGTGTTGTTGTTCACAGAGTTTCTGAAATTTAATAATTGAGGCCACCACACACTAAGTTCTATATTATATTTGTTTGATTTGTGCTATGTTTGACTGATGTTCTGGCTTTTTTGCTTTTAGGTGCACAAAGACTGAGGAGGAGGTGTGTCATCATTGCACGTTGCACTGCCAGACAGACATCCTGCTGCTGTACACACAACGTGACGTGTGACCTGACCAGACATCTCTGCAACTGAGTGCTGCTGACATCTGAAGAAGATGGGCCCAAAGAAAGCAGGAACCAGGTCCTCCAGTACAAAGAAAGTTGCTATTGAGAAGAAGGAACAGAAGAAGGAAGTGACACTTAAGTCTGGTGTGCCGGCCAATACCTTTTTGGTAAAAAAAATTACGCCTGCAGCAGCGGTGTCCGGGGGGCAAGCTGGGGGCAGCACCTCCGTATCAGTGGGCCCAACCCACCAACCCAGGGCCAAGCACATGAGTGTGGAAGAGGTAGCCAGCCTAATGGTGGAAAGCAGTGATGCTGAGCCAGAGATAAACTTATCGCTATCTCAAAGTAGTACCCAATCAACGCAGGAGGAAACACAGCAGATAAGTGGTCAAGAACAACAGCCGCAACCACCGCCCGCAATAGTAGTTGTTGTTCCTCCTGAAGTAGGGGCAGTTCAGGAAATTGAGCCTCATGCAGAGGTAGAAGAAGAAGCCACTCATTCAGAAGATCCATTGTCTTCCAAATCTCCAGCAAGGAAAAGGAGGGGTAGTCCAAGTTCTTCACCAAGCCCCCTTCTGATGATCTAGATGCCACTTGGAAGCCACAAACTGAGTCTGAGAGGGAGCCACGTTCCAAGACCAAGCTAGTGAAAAGGAAGGTTCCAGAAAGCCTTACACTTATGGAGGTCGATGTAGAACAGCAGGATGATGATGATGAGCCAGTCATCACGAACATCACTCCTGGCCCCGAGGAGATGGAGACCAACATTATTACCCTATAAAAAATGGCTGCGAGGGATGTAGCACGCATACCTCCACAGGTAACACCAACACGACCTACAGCTTCCATATTTGCATTAGCAAAGGCCCGGCAGCGACCTACATCCAGCACAACCACCACCTCAGTAGGAGTAGGTAGTGGTACAGCAGCACAGAGTCAAATTCAACACACACCCTCCAGTTCACCCGGCATTGGAAGTGGCACCTCCAGCAGGAGGCCAAAGTTAAGCTCCCCAGTTTGGGACTTCTTTACGGTTAGCGAAATGGAGGAGAACATTGCTATATGCTCCATTTGTAATAGCTCTGTTAGTCGTGGTAAGCTTGGTACAAACTATGGTACCGGAGGCCAAATGACCCATCTGAAAAAACACCACTTGATCAGCTGGGAGGACCACCTTCGCGGCAGAAAAAAACTGCAACCATTGGTGTTGGTGGGGATAAAGGAGTAGAAGATCCGATCACGGTGGAAGAGGAAGGACAGGGAGACATTCTCTCTGGTAGTGGTACACAAGGTGTCCCTGACCCCAGCAGTGCAGTCTTAACGTCGCACACATCTTCAGCAACATCTCAGTGGCACAAGAGTAAGAGTCAGCCGGAGACACCAAGAAGTACCAGGTCCGCAGTACCAAAAAGTGCTTTGTTGAGCCTAAGAGAAAGGAAAACCATGCAGCCTACCATTATCAGCATGTTTGGGGGTGAGGGGCAGTACGAACGCAACCACCCAATAGCACGTTTGTACAATGCGAAGCTGGCTAAAATGTTAGCACTGGACCTTCTCCCTTTTTCTTTTGTTGAAGGGGTGGGTTTTCTGGAATTTGTGTCAACCATCTGCCCAAAATGGCATGTTCCCAGCCGCTACCTTTTTGCCAGAGTTGCAGTTCCAGCACTACATCACGACATGCTGGAATTGCTAGGAAAGGCCTTGAAGCAGAGTGCTGTTCACAGTATCCACCTGACAACAGACATGTGGACCAGTTGCCAAGCCACAGATTACATGTGCATCACTGCACACTGGATCGGTTTTGCGGGTGTCAGAGAACAGATATCTGCTGGTGTTGATACTGCAGAGATTTTTCATGCCACTCGCAAACATGCAACTGTAGCCATGTTTGCCATGGAGAAATCTCATACTGCTGCAAACATTTTGGAAGAGTTTAACACCAAGGTCTTTGAGTGGCTGCGCCCAAGAGGGCTTACGATTGGTTTTGTTGCCACGGACAACGGCAGTAATGTAGTTTTGGCCATGCGCAATGGTGGCTATTTCAGGGTCCCGTGTTTGGCACACTGCATTAACATTGTTGTTCAAGACTTTTTGAAAAATGAATCCAAAGTCAGCAACTTACTGGTCACCTGCAGAAGAATATGCACACATTTCAGCCATTCTTTTAAAGCCCGGAAGCAGCTGAGGGTCATTCAACGTGAGCATAAAATGCCAGTCAAAGCGCTCATCCAGGAGGTGCCAACACGTTGGAACTCAACTTATTACATGCTTGATCGTCTGTTTGAACTGTACATACCACTCAATGCTTATGTTATGCAAAGATTAGGGGAACCTACTGTGAGAGGCATGACCGTTGAGATGGGTCAATGGGACCTCATTAAATGCCTGACTGAGATGCTACTTCCTTTTGAGATCTTCACACGTGAAGTCAGCAGGGAGGACTGTACTATGGGCCAAGCTATCCCATTGTTGCACATGCTAGAGCAACAGCTGAAGGAGGTGTCTGAAACGTACGCAGGTGTGGATGACAAACAAGACGCATATCATTTGGCGGAGACCTTAGCCGCTCGCTTATCGGAAAATACAAGGATTAAAAATAAAATTTTGTCACAACCACATTACATTAGTGCCACAATTTTGGATCCACGGTACAAAGTATTTCTGAACAGCAAGGCAGTAATTCCTTTTTCGGAAGTGGATGTTGCCAACTACAAAACTTTGATAGCTAAGGAAGCAACTATTTTCGAAAGCGAACGGCTGTTAATTACAGGCCCCCCACCCCAGGCCATAACCAGCACTATAGGGCATCCAGAGTCAAGTTCTACTTCGGAGCCTGAGGGCAGTGCATTTGCCTCCCAGCAGTCACCTACACCAACAATAACATCAAGAACAGGATCATCCACAGCACAATGTGCAACTGATTGGTTTCTACAGCAGGGGTATGGTAAGTCCAGTGCTGATGCAAAGGCAAAACAGGCCGAGCACATCCGAGCACCCCTTAACATTGAGCGGATGGTCCAGGCCTATCTGGATGACCCAACAGAGGTCTTCATGGATGGAAACCCATTGGTGTATTGGTATGGGAAAAGAAGCCAATGGACAGTGCTCAGCAGGCTGGCGATAAAGTATCTGGCTTCCCCTGTCGCAAGTGTCTCTTCTGAGCGTGTTTTCAGTGCTGCTGGTGCCATTGTAACTTCGAAAAGGACCAGTCTCTCGGCCAAAAGCGTGGAGAGGTTAACCATGATCAAAATGAATCAGCACTTTATACCACCGGATTACAAAATACGTGAATCACAGCAGGAAGAGGAGAGCGACTTGGATGACGTAAATAGTGCGTTACAGGACCTACTTCTGTGCGAACCACCAGAGTTTGAGGACGAGCTCCTCTTCCCTGACAACTAGGCTTTCAAATTGTTACTTTCTTCCTTCCTTTATGTGTCTGTGTATCTGTCTTTCTGGTTCAAATCAAATCACAACAAATCCATCACCACCGTCTTCTCTTTTTATTTCCCTATTGGAGTTGCACGTCTGTGCATTTAACTGTCCACTCTTCAGAGTCCTGCTTCATCTTCCTGTCTCGCCCTAGTACATTTCCATCAAGCCAGACATTAGTACAAGAAATGTTGCCTTTACCAGTCCCTCCATAAGAAGTGAAACGTGACTATAGCTATCCTCCGTTTTGTTTTCGAGCCGAAACTCATCAGTGTCCGAAGGCTACCGCCTCTGCAGGCGTCCACAACTCTTCACTGTCAGAACTTGGGCAGGCATCCAAAAGTGAACTCATCACTGTCCGAAGGCTACAGCCTCAGCTGGCATCCAAAGGTCCTCACTGTCAGGACAGAAGGTACTTGGCAGAGAAAGACAAGAGACTCTTTGAAGAAACTTGCTGACATTTGTGACTGCAAACTCAAATGACCAGCAATGAGCGCTACCCAGGCCGCGGCCCATCATCACAGTGCTGACCATGTGAAGCAACTTAAACTGTGACAAAGTGCCACAGATGAATAAGACGAAAACCGAAACAGCGACTAACACTCAAAATGAATGTGGACTGGAGTAATGATGAGGCCACTGGCCCGTAAAAAACCAAAAACACACCTGTCAGAAGAACTAGGCATCTTATGATCTGACAGCCAAAGAGAAGAGCAAGACAGGTAATGATGGAATGCATTGGATGCTTGCAGACTCTGAGCGATTGCTGTTGTTTGTTGTTGATGTTGTGCATGAAGTCGAACTCTACTCTACTACTTAATCTACAAAGTGACTCAAGTCAGTGACAGTCAATGTTTCCCTTCTTGTTGTTTAATAACCAAATTGTACTCCTACTACTGCAGGTGCAGGCCAATATCTGTTGCAATTTTTTAATATGGAATATGGACTTAATCGGAGTCACTACAGACTGAGTTGTAGTTGGACAACACGTACCACACCATGATGATGACCATACTATCTTTGCACGCAGTCAGTCACTTGGATCGGAGATGATTCAAGGAATAACTGCATTTCATGAAGTGGCATAAGGTAAACATAAACACAACAATTCAACAAAAAAGTAAACACAGCAGACCTACATGTCCATGTAGTGGTGTAGTCGAGTGTAGTCAGGATGACTGACAGCGGCGCATTGATTTTGTCACTTAATTAGGAAAATGCTAAGTTGCTGTGTATGCCTTTTGTCTGGCTCTGTCAAAAATTAAGGTAAATGGAGGTTGGGTCACGGGCTGGTGCTGTGGTGGGACTGTTCTGTCCTGTTGTTGTTGTAGCTTAATGCTGTAAACAGAATCTACACGATATATCCAATCTGCCTCAGTCTGAAAGTGTTCTCTCTTCTCTTCTTGGACTCCACCGTAATTGATGTTTTTTTTAATTCATTGATTTTTCAATACCCCTTTTGTTTTTCCATCTAGACGTCACAGGCCGGCCTTTACCCTGTGCTAATTGCTATACTGGGAGACACAACTCACATTTACCTTACCAATCGGCATCAGGAAGGCCACCAAGATTGATGTGCGGAGCGTCCATGGAAGATAGGACCAAGAGGAAGGACGAGATTCAACTCCACAATTTGACCATGCTAATACAGTAACTTTAGTATCATTCATCATTCATCTTTTAATTAATTTGAATCCTTTTTTCTCTTCAATCATTAGGACTGTGTGTTGTGTGTTGTTGTTTGTTTGCTAATTGATCCCTACAACAGTTTTTTAATTGCCTTTGCTATCTTTACAAGTAAGCCCAGTACAACATGGAATTTGGGTCTCTGAGGGCATATTACAGGCAAGGCAAATTGCATAGAATATACTGCTGCCCTGTACTGTCTAATTGTCTAGTAGGAGTTATTAAGTACTACTCATTAACCATCAAGTTATCTTCATCATCATGCATGCATTTCCCTTTTCTCCCTTTATAGATTTTTGGGATATGATCATGGTCGTCTGCCAAGATTGCGCTTTGCTTTTGTTGTCCATGCGTACTGTTTTTCATTCTCAAACCTTTCCCCAAACCCCCTTCCCATCCATTCATCAAACCCTAACCCTCTTCCCCCGGGCTGTGATTTATATTGAGGTGTGATGTGACTACATAAAATGTACACCAATTGATCACACGCTTGCTGGGGCAGATGTGGTGAAAGCAACACTAATTCAATTGCAAGGCAGGGCGAGGAGCTCCTTCTGCTTGCCCACCCATGCTCAGTCTATGTGCAAGCCGTCACCGGCTAATAGTAGTACATCATAATTAATTGGCGGCATTGATTGGATTAATCATCAAACTCCTACCACACAGCAGTAAAGGTTACGAATTACGATTGTGTTAAGTTAAGTGACTCACTTGACACAACTACAGTTTGTAACTTCTTGTACTAGGCTGTCCCCGCCACCATTATGTTTAATTTGACTTTAGCAGTTGCAACTGCAATATTGTTTGTTTGGCAATTGGCAGTCTTCTTCTGTACTGTATTTTACTCCGTTCTACTACTCCTCCCACAGTCGCTCTCAGGCAAGTGACTGTCTCTTTTTATTTTTTTAGCAAATGCTACTGCCAGTGTCTACTCTACTACTACCACCACAACCATGGCATCTTCTACATTCTCTCTGGAAACCATGCAGCCATCGCTGTGCCGAAAGTAATCATCATCAATCACAGGTAAGATAAGTTTGGTGGGAGGTCTAATGGACTAGGAGAAGAGACTGACAGTACTAGTAGGACAAATAACTCAGTGAGGGGTACCGCATCTATCTGCTTGTGTTACATCATCGGCAGATTATTTAAATCAAACACTGGCTGCGGCCCTCCAGCAGCAAGGAAACCAATGTGACGTTAATTCGTAAAACAGTAACCCCCCACAAAACATTAACATTGTATGTTTAAGTATAAATATAATTTATTACCCTAACAAAAATAAACTATTCCCCACCTGACCCACCCCTCTCCCTAACCCCAACCAATGTCCAAAACGAAAAAAGTCCAAAGAATGTCCCGAAACCCCAACGCCCAATTCCCACCCACCAAAAAAAGGAATAAAAAGGGGCAATGCAACAGGGTCCTAGATGTTATATTCGGCGGGCTTTGAGGTGTTTGTCCACCAGTATTTTTACCCGCTCCTCCAGTTGCTCCTCTAGCCGTGACATCCGGAGGAGAATCTTCCTGCGAAATGCCCTGCAGTGGCATCCAGGATGGGGGACAGCAGTGCTGGCTGCTAGCGAATTGCGGCTGCGGGCAGCGCCGGCTACCAGACCGCGGCGCCGTACCACTCGAGTTGGGGCCTGGCTGGGGCCCGGGGCATCGGACGAGGCTGCAGCTGCTGCCGCCTCCTCCTCCTCCTCCGCCTGAGCCACCAACCGCCGGTACTCCGAACATATGGCCTCCAGTTTCCGGCGCCGGGCCCTGGCTGCCAACTCCTTCCGGGATGGTTTGTCTTGGGAAGGAGTACTATCTATATCAAGAAATCAAGAAAGAAAAAAAAAATTGTTGTAACCAGTACTCTTAGCAAAACAGTAACACAAAATTAATTCAACACATAATGGCACAGTAGCACTAGCAAGAAGCACAGTACATAACATTTGTGGTAATAATCTATCTATCCTCCCACTTCCTTGGCCTATAACATTTGTGGGAGTTTCAGGCATTATACTAGCACTATGGACTCCAACCAGTACACAGTACACCAGTCTTCTTCTTATCTCTAGTTTAGCGAAATGACATAACCTGGTTGTAGCCGGCATTGCCAGCTCGGTCATCTATGCTTGCACCCAAGACAAACATACGAGTCATGACGCAGACTCACGTTAGTTTGATTTACTACTGTCTGCAGGTGGGGAAGCTCGTATTTTTCTATTACGGGTGGCACTGGCCATACTCTCTCTGTTACATGGAGGGCAATTGCTCAATTTCACAGTGCCCTGGCTACTACAAAAAGGCAGATTATATATCTGATCCAATGATCATTGCTTTTATATGGGACAACGACATAAGGTAAGTAGCGGTCGGTGGTGAGACTCGGGGAGTTCTGCCGGGCGGTGACGTGGGGAGGGGCAGGGTGGGGGTAGTAAACTATGGATTACGGCCAATTACAGGTAAGTAAACATATAAATAAATAAAACTAATTTTGTTGCGCGCACTGCATCGCATTTGGCGGTGCAGTGCGCACAATGAAATTCGCTTTATTTATTTGTATGTTTACAGTAAAGTTACCTGTATTTGGCCGCGTAATACATTATTTACTACTACCCCCACCCTGCCCCTCCCCACATCGGCTTTGCTACTCTGGCGCGGTTTCTTTTACATTCCCTTAAAACTAAAACTGTGCATCCCGTGACAGTCTCCACCTATGCTGTCTATGATGAATACATACAGGCATCCATCCATTCTAAGTAAATGTCAATCATTCTTCTTAATCTCTCCACAAACCTTACTTTGTTTCACCAACAACAACGCATGCGTCCACTCACTCCGTTGCTTGCCTTGGCTTTGAGTTTCACCCAAACACCGCTGATGATTCTTGCTATCCACAGTATCCACCCATACTGTGTCGCCCACCCAGGCAGGCATCCATTCTTCTTTCACCTTCCACCCATCCTTCAACAACACATGCATCTGATTCCTATCAGCCACCTATCCATGCTTCCAACGTATCCTTCTCTGCCAGTCATCATATTAAATCTTGCCCGCCCTTCCTCCTTCCACCCTTTTTTCCCTTTTTGTTCAACACATCCATCAAGGTCATCTGATCTGACTTTTAGACTTAGTCTCATCCATAAAACTTTCACAGCTGAGTTGGAGTCAGATATAAGAGGCCATTGGTTAATCAAGTCACGCTGGTAATGCTATTGCTACTGCATTGCTCATGCTAAGTAAAGGGTATCTTCTTTAACCGTTGTATAATGTTCACTACAACTTTATACCTAATAAGTCTCAACAACAGTACAGTGAGTGAAGTCCACACACCCTTCCAGCTAGTGCAATGTCAATAAGTCATGAATAATAACTTACCACCGCCCGCCACTGCTGCTGGCTCCCCCCTGTAGCTCCTGCAGGTGCCGCATCTTCTCCTGCCCCCTCCGGAATGCTAGAATCGCCGGTGGCCCCGCCGCCACTGGTGGTCGCTAGTACGCCTAGATAAAAACATGACACATTTTTAGATGCCTGTACACCTCCCCCTATTTATTCTTTTTCACTAGCAAGATTGAAAAAAAAGTTAATACATACATATTATTATAAATCACATTCAATAGTCCAAAACGGGTACTAGAGTACAGTCAGTAGACACTAGTAGTGTTATGGTCCCTAGGGTCATTATTATACTATACTCTACTCTTTGCAAAGTTAGCCTGAGCCATGCAACCATTTTTCGCTTCATGTCTTTTGCGCATGTTACCTCGCAGCTTGTTGTGCAGTAACAGTAAGACGCCTTTTTGTCCCCACATGAGCACATACAGCTACTGTCTGAGCGTTGCGTACAAGAGGTCGAAAAACAAGCCACTTTGTTATGGAGTTCGGTTAGTCCGTATTACTTAGCCATAGGTAACATGTTACACTTTTTTGGCAGGACTGAGAAATGCTTGCATTATACTATATAACATGCACCATTTTTCTCAGGCAGAGGATTCCCTTCTACGAACCAGAGATTTCCAGAGCTTATGAATGATGCATGTAACCAGTAATTCTACGTTCTACGGTGAGGAGTCTCCCAGAATTCGCACAGATCTTTTTTCTTATATCATCATGCACTTGTTGTAACAATGTTTATTGTTTTAATCTTATGCATTTTGCTGTTGGAGCTGGCTGGAGTACACGGAATTTGATAGAACAACATACAGAGCTTGTTAGTTGAAAATAAACTTTTTGAACTTACACATAGACTCTGTGGTATTTGGTGTGGTGGTGGTGGACTTACACGAGTGAGTGAGCGAAAGGGTGTTATCTGTTCTGGGTTGTGTAATCATTGGGTATCTTCGGGTGGGGGTTCGGGGACCTAATGAGACACTATAGCTAGTCGTTCAGGGGATTGTGGGTTCACTTCTGACTGAGGTGTGAGGAAGGTCCAAGTTCCAAACTCCCATCACCAACATCCTATTTTCTTGTGCATAGTTCTGCATGGGGCTGTGCAGAATCCCATTCCCCACATCAGTAGTAGTATGTACTATATCCTATCAAAAATAGTCAAATATCTGGTTGGGCATTTGGTTTGTGGTAATTGTCAAAGCCTCCAGATTAAGAAGCCTAGAAGAGGACAACCGAAAGGACTGGACTCAGCTATTGGTCAATCTGAGTTTTATTCAAAACCGTACAATAAAGAGTGGCAATGCAAACTGGGCAAGCTTAGCGACAGACTAATAGTAGTAGTACAGACATTCATAGCAGAGGCAGTTAGAACTTACAGGCAGGGATAAACAGAATTCAGAAACAGATAGTCAAGTCAAGATCAAAGAATCTTTTGTAAAAAATAGAATTAGGGAGTGGTGAACCATAATTAATAGTTCTGAAAAAATAAGGTGCAGTAAAAGTTAGGGCAATATAAATGTTAATATTAACCACTGGAGGACTTACTGGGACCAGCAGCAGGGCCCTCGGTAGAGGAGCGGTCCTCTGGTGGTTGTCCCGCCGAATCGGACCCCGTATTCTTGCCCCTGGGTGCTGCAGATCAGTGATCATGAAAGAGATAATAAAGAAAGACACAAACATTAATGATTGCTGTGAAACAAATAAATTATGTAAAAAACGCTCCAAAAAATGTTTTAGGAAACAAAAATTGCAATACAATTGACCTATGTAATCCAATCAACTACTGGCTTGCGGGATTCACGGACAGTCTACTTATTTGGGAACACTAATTCAGTGTTCCATTCTGATTGATTCAAATAAAATCCAGAACACTAACTAAGCCTAAGTACCACCTGACCTAGCCCACCTATTCCAGGCGGGCCAATTGTTCATTAAGTCTGCATTTCCAATTTTTTTAGCCCTCAAAAATGCCAAGATGACAAGGTGGACAAGGTGGACACATGCATAAATTGGTGCATAATGCATACATCAAATTGTTGGTTGGTTAAGTCTGATGTTCTGCAGCTGACTGACACTGCTAAGCTTACCACTAACTAAACAAACTACAAAAGGTTCTACTAAGGACTGGGGTAAGCAGCACTCAGTGACAGAGGATGCGTCACGCAGACCGCTCAAAAATTATCAACTAATAGTAACTAAACCTAGTATCAAACTATCAATCTATCAACCACTATTTGACACGAGGACAAAGGAAGGACTAGAGTCTCTCTAGCAATAGCATTACCTAACTGAAGTTCTCTAAAGTAAACTCTTACATAATAATAAGGACAAGCGAGCGCAAAGTTGCAAACAAGTAAGATTAGCGCCCAGCACCTGTGTCCTACAATCACAGAAGATTTTGATTTGAAACGTAATTTACCTGCAATGTAATATGTAAGCAGCAGTATTCTTATTTGTAAAACATTTATACACAAATCACAATACTTATACTACTATATATATTAGCTACTCACCAAGCCCCACGACCTCGACACCTAGCAGGTCCAACAGGTCCTGCTCCCGGTCGAGGATGTCTGACCACCGGTGGGCCAGCTGGTTATGGGTGCGCCGGACCCCTGAGCAGCGAATCACTGCCCGGCGCACCTTCGCCCACCGGCGGTGACGCTCCTGGGTCGGGTACCCGGAGCCTGGCCTGCCGCCTGCTGCCAAGGTCAAGGGGAGGTGGCGCTGAACAAAAAAAACAAGGGCGGCCACCTCCGCCTCAGTAAAAAGCTGGCGGGCTTGCACCCCTGCAGGGCGCAGTCTGCCGCAAGGCAGGTGGCGATTGGGCGCACGCGCCTTGCCCTTCGAGCCGTTACTGGCACTGCTACCCTTCGCCATGGTTCTGGGGTGGGAGGACGAGGCGGAAAAGAAAAGTTAGAAAGGAAAAATAAAGTTAGGGGAAGAAGTAGGAGCTTAAAGAAGAAAGTTATATAAAACAGTCGAAAAGTAAAAAAAACACAGTAAAAAGTAGAAAAAGATGCAAAATATAGACTTAGGCAGAGAGACAGATAGATAAGAAATAAAGAAAAATTGAAAAACAGTGTAAAAAACGAAGGATTCCGAAGATTGAGGGAGGATAGAAAAGCAGGCCCAGAACCATAGCATAGAGTGAAAAACAAGATGGCCGCGCCCATCGCGACCGCGTGGGTAAGTTCGCGCGATATTTCTCCCCGAGCACGCCAAAAACGTCACGAACACATACAACGCGTTCCCGAACATGGAATGCGCATCGCGAGCACGCTATACGCGACCCGGAACAGGAAATAAGGGATCGCGAACGGGCGGGACAAGTGAAAAACAAAATGGCCGCGCCCATAGAGGACCGCATGGGTAAGTTCGCGCCCCCGAGCACGCAAACAGCGTCCCGAACACGCACAACGCGTTCCCGAAGAAGAAAAACGCATCGCGAACGGGCGCGACAAGCAGCTACGCACGCTCGCGTAGCTCGCGTAGCACCCCGACGTCTTCGCGTAGCTTTGCGTAGCGCAACTACGCCCACCCTTAAAACTAAGCAATATGTATGCAAGCATAGTCCTCAAGAAACTACCACTAACAACTACAATGGGATACTGGTGCCCACATCAAAATAATCACGGGTGCAGAAGACATTCCTGATAGCTATCGTAAATATTACTTATACTAGGGAAATTCTTCACTCGCTAATACCTCATACGTCTAGTTACCATTGATGTTTATACATTTTTTGCAGTTTTTGTACCCTGAGAAAGGGAATTGGAGCACTTTACATAAACACCAGATTACATTACACTTTTTATCAAGGCTTGGGGAGATTAAGTGATTTGCCCAGAGACACAGGATAGTAAGCCAAAACCAGGACTCAAACCAGGTTCCCTAGTTTCAAAGTGTGTAGCTCTGACCGTTAGGCCACATCCCTGCTCACTGCATTGCTGCTGCTACTCCCTTAAGCCATCAATGATTTAATTACATACCTACACTGCATTGTCCGTCATGCTGATGTGATAAAGCATAGTTAGTAGGAAAGGCAAGTTGTGAAAACAACAATGATGACCACAACGTGTAACACCTAGAGGTTCTACCTAATAACTTGATTTGTGTAACATTGTAAATCTAATTGAGAAGTAACCAATACGAACTGAGAAGACTTGTGGGAAATTTAAATCTATTCAACTGTTTCAGCTCTAATTCACTTATCAGCCAATAGCTGTAAATCAAAGCCCAATCTGGCTTGGCTGGCAATTTGAGGTAGACAAGTGTTAGCAACTGCTTTTCCTTGCTTGTCTTGTGCTACCCCCTGACCACAAGAGTTAAGAAGGTAGTGGCGTTGTGCTACCCCCTGACCACAAGAGTTAAGAAGGTAGTGGCGTGAACTCAAAGTAAACAGGGTTCTAGAAGCTGTGTCTGCTGTCTGTCTGTCCTTGCTCTCATCCTAGACCGCCAGCACGGCTGTAGAGGCTGCGGTGCCCTAATTACATTGTAAATATGATTACCCCACGTTGATAAGACCATGTGTGGTAAATTCCTCTAATTCTGAGTTTCCAACTTCAGAATAAGGTATAGCATGGGACCAGTTTTCACCACACAGAATTCTGCATGTTTTTTTTTGTTTTCCAGGACTTTTGCGTTGATAAATTTTGCAGGTTTGACTCGCGGGAAAGTAATGGGGCATAATTGATATAGTGCAATGAGTATCACACAACTAGTAATTCCAATCCATGTGCATACTCTTGCTTGGTCAGGGATTGGAATATAGCCCTTAATTTGTAATGAGGGCCTGAGAGTAAAGGGAGAGACAAGGGGTTAAACCTGTTATATCATCAGAGTGGGCATGTGATGTCACTTCTGTTACCTCTGGTATAATGCTGATTCATTCTCCATGCAATGTGGCTGCAGTGCAGCATGCAATGTAATAGGGCCCAAGTGACATATCCATACACATATAAGCAGCAACCAATGCCATTCAGTGTTGTGGTACTCTTTTACATACTCTTTCGTGTCAAGTGACAAATCCTGGCAAATATAAGCAGCAACCAATGCCAAGCAGAGCTGTAGCACTCATTAAATACTCTTACACGTCTTTGTGAATGGGCAGCAAAAACATTGACATTGGGAATGTGAATATTCAGGGAATGTTCATACAATTAGTGCATACTGAAAGTACTGTGCCCTTTTTAGGCTTCTACTAATAGAAGGTTGGCTTTTTAGCTGCCTATTCAGAGAGGCATGTAAGAGTACGTAAAAGACTACTCGTGTAGGACTCCCCATAAGATAGACTCATATTGAGCATTGGTCAACACGGACTAGACCATAGCGCAGAATTGTTTCAACTCATCCTTCTAGCCATTTATACTGATAGGCAAAGAGAGGAATAACAGTAGTGTCAATGTTTGATCTCATGAGTTGCTACAGGACTTTGTTTCAAGTGTAGTGTGACTCATTGTATTTATTTTACTATTTGTTTGTAGACTTTATAGAGTGTGAACCTAACCACGGTGGCAGCACATGGCTTTACAGTAACTAGGGAAGCCATAGGAGCATTCACAAACGGGTATTATTGAAGAAACAAGGCTAAGGAAGAAAAAATCTCTTGAGAGGGTTTGCAGCGCAGCAAGGTGACTTTCTGCAATGTTGAGCACATTGCAGAAAGTAACCTTGCTGCGCTGCATAGCAGGGAAAGGGGCACAATGGGCTGCCTAGCGCTAACGCAGGCACCCTTGCACCATGGTGCAAGAGTATCTGCATTAAATGAAGGATTGTTTTTTTGCAGGAAGGGGCACCTTCCAGCACAAAAACAATCCTGTGAGGCATTTTCCTTTGTGTGTTGTGTAGTGCAGCACACATATAAAGAGGAAGTAACGAGGAGCAATATATTTCTCCACGTTACACCTCGTTTGGGCAGGAGTAGCATTTTGAACCCAGGTCTACCAGTGATGGTAAATATGGGAATGTGTCAAACTCCATGGGTGTTGTGTGGAACACCTATGCAACGCCCATGGATGCCTCCCTGGGGCAGACTAACGCAACGGAGTAATTTGCGCGGCATTGTGTTACTCAGGATTTATCAAGCCACTCAGGACCACGCAACGTGGCCTTGCGTGGCTTGATAAATTGCATTTTAGGGTTGTGTGGTGCAAAAGCGGCGCGGCCCCTAAATAAATAAGGCGATACAAAAGGGGATGATGGACGGAACGTTTGAGCCAATCAAACACTCACCCCCAGTCAACTGATCTGGGTTTAATCCATCATCATTCTTTAGCTCACTCCACCACCCCAGTTCAGACATGGCCATATGCAAATCAGTCTGACCCTGTGCCTCATGGGAACAGTCCAGCCCGAACTGCCAAGCCATGTCTTCCCTGGACCGGAAACAAGCATCCTAGGACCGGTTTCTGGCATTCCAGCCGTCATCAGCCAGGCTTGCTTGAATCCAGTGGCAAAGTGAGCAAGGGACCCACGTCTGGGCATACCCCTGCCAACTTAGGGCGAACAAAGCGATACAAAAGGGGATGATGGACGGAACGTTTGAGCCAATCAAACACTCACCCCCAGTCAACTGATCTGGGTTTAATCCATCATCATTCTTTAGCTCACTCCACCACCCCAGTTCAGACATGGCCATATGCAAATCAGTCTGACCCTGTGCCTCATGGGAACAGTCCAGCCCGAACTGCCAAGCCATGTCTTCCCTGGACCGGAAACAAGCATCCTAGGACCGTGTTTCTGGCATTCCAGCCGTCATCAGCCAGGCTTGCTTGAATCCAGTGGCAAAGTGAGCAAGGGACCCACGTCTGGGCATACCCCTGCCAACTTAGGGCGAACAAAGCGATACAAAAGGGGATGATGGACGGAACGCTTGAGCCAATCAAACACTCACCCCCAGTCAACTGATCTGGGTTTAATCCATCATCATTCTTTAGCTCACTCCACCACCCCAGTTCAGACATGGCCATATGCAAATCAGTCTGACCCTGTGCCTCATGGGAACAGTCCAGCCCGAACTGCCAAGCCATGTCTTCCCTGGACCGGAAACAAGCATCCTAGGACCGGTTTCTGGCATTCCAGCCGTCATCAGCCAGGCTTGCTTGAATCCAGTGGCAAAGTGAGCAAGGGACCCACGTCTGGGCATACCCCTGCCAACTTAGGGCGAACAAAGCGATACAAAGGGGATGATGGACGGAACGTTTGAGCCAATCAAACACTCACCCCCAGTCAACTGATCTGGGTTTAATCCATCATCGTTCTTTAGCTCACTCCACCACCCCAGTTCAGACATGGCCATATGCAAATCAGTCTGACCCTGTGCCTCATGGGAACAGTCCAGCCCGAACTGCCAAGTTCGCAGGGTATGCCCAGACGTGGGTCCCTTGCTCACTTTGCCACTGGATTCAAGCAAGCCTGGCTGATGACGGCTGAAATGCCAGAAACCGGTCCTAGGATGCTTGTTTCCGGTCCAGGGAAGGCATGGCTTGGCAGTTCGGGCTGGACTGTTCCCATGAGGCACAGGGTCAGACTGATTTGCATATGGCCATGTCTGAACTGGGGTGGTGGAGTGAGCTAAAGAATGATGATGGATTAAACCCAGATCAGTTGACTGGGGGTGAGTGTTTGATTGGCTCAAGCGTTCCGTCCATCATCCCCTTTTGTATCCCCCTTTTGTACCCCCTAAATAAATAAGGCGCTTAGTTTCAAGAATTGAGCCTACGGAATGACATATTTACAATGGAATGTTGCGGTCGATCGCGATATAAACAAGGAGAGGAGAGGAGTTGGCCTAACGGCTAGGGCGGTCGACCTTGAATCTGGGGAACTGGGTTCCAGTCTCGGCAATGACGCTGAACATCCTGTGATTCTGGGCAAATCACTAAATCTCCCGGTGCCTAACAAAAAAAAATGAATGTGTTCTCATGTAATGCAACTGGTGCTATGTAAAGCGCTCTGATACCCGATTCGGGTCAAGTTCGCGCTATATAAAATTCTGTAAAAAAAAAAAAGAAGGGAGCTTAATTCAGGGATCACGACCTGGTGGTCGATTTGAGGCATCTTCTCTCTGCCAAAAGCTGTTGTTTGTAATCCAGCGGCATCAAACACTTTCCCGCACGGCGAAGGCGGCTCTGACTTGAATGTTGCAGAACATTATTCGATTACACTTTTGATATTAGCATGGCTGCTTTCAGGCTTTCTACCCTTAAGGGACCGATGTCATCACCTTTAAATGCACTCTGTTTTTCAATCATAACTTGACAGCCTCCTGCAAGTTTCGCAGTGACACTTAGGTATTTGCTACTCGTTCAGATTTGCAAAATTGACATGATATATTACTTAAACTGCATTTCTTCTGCCACGAAATTAATATTATTACCATATTCTACGGCTAATGGCCCACTTACCTCATGCAAACTACCGAAAAAAAGAAAAACATGTTTTTTTCATAGAAAATTTTAGAGGTTATTGCATTCAAATTACCCCATAAGAATGTTTTATCAAGACCCTATCAGTAAACCCACAGGGATAGCTCTGCTGTCAGTGGTGTCATCGTTTCATCCCGGAATTCGAAAGGCCCACGGGTTCACTGCTCAGGCAAAGACAAATTGGCTTTTGTTCTTGTAAGAATCATGAATACAAAGTGAAGCAAAGTGATAATAAATAGATGCTTTGTAACCCCTGCTCCTTTACTTCTATACAAATACATAACAACACATAAGAAAAACAAAGGTATGGGATAAAGAAACTTGGGTTCGTTGAAACCTCTCATTCACTCTTAATTTTCGAAGAATTGATATTTACACATGTTCTGAAGGTGACAAAAAGACTGGAAGCCATTTCATCTTTTTGAGTGGAGAAAGCGAGATCTTTAAAATGTATACTCAAATAGTGTGTATATTGCATAAAACAAATAGGGTTATCTGTAGGCACATTATCCTTCTTTACCCGTGGAACTGAATAGTCGCTGTTATTCCCGCGCACTCCCCTACATCAGACCGATGTGCCAGCGTACGCGCAGCGGGCGCACCGCTGGCGCGCCAAAGCCTCGCCTAAGGCAAGCCCGTCTGCGCCCGTCTGCGCCTGGCCGGGACAAGGGGCCAGGACCCCTGCCTTTCGTAATACTGCCCCCCGCATCGCCCATCGCTACTCACGAAACACACTTTTAGCCATCTCGCAAAATGTAGTGAATGGCAATGCGCTTTGCACAAAAGCACACCCAGGGCACATGGAGGGCCCGTTCTCCTGCCTTAGCTGCCAATGGAGCAGCATAACACGACCAGATTGGTCTTATAATGAGGTGGACTTGTGTGAACTGACATGTATTTATTTCAATGCCAGATCGGTACCAAAACACTCCCTTGACATCTGGGACATCCTCAATGAGAGGAACCCTGACCTTGCTTTCATAACTGAAACTTGGTTGGATGAAAATAATTCCCCCGACATTGCTAATGCCCTACCGGCAAATTAATAAATATTAAAACGAGATAGACACGGACGGAAGGGAGGAGGGCTAGCTATTTTGTTTAAAGACTACTTGACCTGCCTGCATGTCCATGTGGCACAATTGGGAGAGCACGAAATATTACTGTTTCAGCTATCCAAAGATGGCCACACGATACTTGCTGGATCAGTGATCTATAATCCTCCCGGATATCAAGCTGAACTCAGCACTAGACTACTCACCCAACTCCTCCCTGCCTGTTTGAAATATAAGAACTATTTAGTAATAGGGGACTTTAATGTCCATTTTGAGAAGGCAGGCAATCCTGCAGTAACATATTTGGAAAGTGATATGCAGATTCTCCAACTCAAGCATTGGGTCAGGGGGCCCACACATATCGCAGGACATACACTAGATCTATTATTCTCTAATATCGAATGCACATTTATCCAGGAGATAAAACCCTTACCCTGGACAGACCATTCGCTAATCTCCTTCTCACTCAATCTGCCGGCAAAATTAATAAAACCCGGCAAGCCCCTGCAGGTGGCCAACAGGGCCTGGAGGCTGGTGACCCAAGACTCTTTTCAGTCTCACTTTACCCCTGATAATACGAAGTCTCTGAGCACTCTCCCAGTGAACATGGGAGTAGGAAACCTTGAAACGGAAATTAGAAAAACGCTGGATCTATGCGCACCCAAACTAAAACCCAAACTGATAAAAAGACCTCACTCAGAGAAGTGGTACACATCTGAACCTAAGGCACTTAAAAGAAAGTGTAAAACCACAGAACATCAATGGAGACTGTCCAAGCAAGAACTAGACAGACTAAGGTATAAGTCTGAGCTCAGGACCTACAATAACGCCATTAGGAAGGCAAAGAAGACCTACTTTGCACAACGAATCAACGAGAATTGCAACTCAGCAAAAGAGTTGTACAAAATAGTAAGGGAACTAAGTAAACCTGTAAGCATGTCCCAAACACTGCCCTCCTCAGAAGAAGCCTGCGAAAAGATAAGCACATTTTTCTCCTCCTTCAACACGAACACCACAACAGACGCAATTAACTGGGAACACCGGACTCCCCACCCAGATGCCCCATCTATCATGGGCACTTTTTCCCCTCTTACAGAGGACGAGGTCTTAAAAGCGATGGGGGAAGTTAAATCAGGATCTCCCCTAGACCCCTGCCCCCACTTTATCTTTATCTTTGCCCGGATTAAAGCAGTATTATGTCCCTATGTCACTCAGCTATTTAACAATTCTCTCAGCACTGCTGCATTCCCCGAAGCCTGGAAACAGGCGGTTGTGACCCCCTTGCTGAAAAAGCAGGAACTGATGTCTATAACCCTGAAAACTATCGGCCGATTTCCCAACTCCCATACCTCTCCAAGGTCTTGGAGAGGCTGATAAACAGACAAGTATCCAACTACTTAGAGTCTAATGAACTACTTAATTCCACTCAAACCGGCTTCAGGGCCACTAACAGCACGGAGGCGACGCTTCTGGCCGTCCTACACAACATCAGATCTCTGACCGATCGAGGGGGAGCTGTAGCCCTGATACTGTTGGACCTGTCGGCAGCGTTCGACACGGTCTCGCACAACCGATTGCTGGAAATCCTGCATGGAGAGGGAATCCATTCTAAAGCCCTACAGTGGCTCAGTTCATTTCTGAGTAACAGAACACAAACGGTGCAATTGGGTCACTTCCTATCCAAACCTAGCTCCGCAGGGAACATCTCTGAGCCCTACACTGTTTAACACTTACGTGTCATCTTTGGCGAAAATCAGTAATAAATGGGGTCTCAGTATCTGCTCCTATGGGGACGATACACAACTGATGGTAGCCCTGGGGGAAGGGCATGATGACACCAGAGTAAAATTGAACAATTGCCTTTCAGAGATGGCACAATGGATGTCAGAACATTGCCTAAAACTAAATGCAGGAAATCAGAGATTCTGCTCTTCGGAGGAGCCAACCTAATCTGGGATGCCACTTGGTGGCCACAATCCCTGGGAGATGCCTCAGCACCCAAACAATGTGCAAACAATCTAGGCATTCTCATCGACAATACCCTTTCCATGAAGAACCATGTGCGGGCCCTGTGTGGAAGGGGTTTTGCAACTCTGAAACTGCTGAGAAGACTCTTTCCCTGGATTCCTCTGGACTGTAGAAGAACAGTCACACAGGCCCTGCTCATAAGCAAGTTAGACTATGGAAATGCCCTATTCGTACCTCTTTACACGCCTGCAGGTGCTGCAAAATGCCGCAGCCAAACTGGTGTGTAACAAAAACAGACTGAGCTCTGCATCGATGTGCATGAAACATCTTCACTGGCTGCCTATGCGACAAAGAGCAGAGTTCAAGCTCCTCAGTCATGCTCACAAAGCATTGCACCACTGTGGCCCCAGAATCTTACAGAATAGAATCGAATTTGATGTCCCTACAAGGTGCCTATGATCACTCTACCAAGGGCAGGCCAGGATAAAACGTATAAGGAAAGCTAGGGCAGGAGGACGCTCATTCTCATATCTGGCAGCAAAGAAGTGGAACGCACTACCCCAAGACTTACGCCTTACGGCTGACTATCTAGCGTTAAGGAAAAAACTTAAAACTCACCTGTTCCCTAAGACCTAACACAGATCCACTACTCCCACTGGCAGCCCTACGACGAATTCCCGCTACATAGCGCCGTGATATCCTATGGGATGAATGTCGCGCTCTATAAATAAATAAATAAATACATTTCCCACCCCCATAATTACCGTTAAATGGGCTCGAAATTTCGGGATGGAGCAATTAACGGGGATTACAGTTTTTTTTTTTATTACATATGCGAATCAGGCTTACTGTGTTTATTTTCGTTTGTTTTCCCCAATGTTTCACCAAGAGACTTTGAATGCTTGCTGAAGGTGAAATTTCTGGGGCTAAAACCAAAAAGCAGAGGTATTCCCATAAGCCAGAATTTAGAGAGGGCTGGTCACTTCTGTAACCAGCCTCATCAGAATTATCAAGTGAATCGTAATGAGGGCCTTTGTGTGTGATTTCAGATAGCGTTCAGAGGAAAGCGGAATGCGCAGCTTCGAGGATGTGTGTCTAATGTATTAAGGGACTTACACCCCTGCCAAGTTTGCTAAAAGTGTCAGGCTGTACAAGGATGAAACACAACTTGCAGTGTATCAGAATGTGACTGCGAGTCACAAACCTCTTTAAGACTTACAAGGTCAACACTGCGACTCTGGGTAAATTGTAGAAAAAGTGGCCAGCAAAGGGTTACTTACTCCTTCTTGTGACTTGAAGAAACTGTATTAATGCTTTTTGCCCTCTCATGTAGTCACAATACTTTGAAAGTTTACCAAATGCCCTTATCAATTGATAACCACAATGTGGAACGTGGAAAGAAGGTGGCAACCTGGTACAGGGGACCTTCTTGAGGCAGATGAGGAGCACATGAAGATCCTGGACCATTCTTGGGAAGGATGCTTGCAAGCACGGAGCAACCAGATTTGTGGCAAGTATCTTGCAATGTTTTATACTCTTTTGTTAAACCTGTCGCCTTCAAGAAGAATCATTTCTTCACTTTGCACAGAATCTACCTGACACCGACAAAGGTGATAAAATTCAATACAGGTGAGGTGCCTAGATGGGGAAGGTGTGGAGAAGAGGGAGCTAGCGACCTTAAAGGTCTTTTGGTGCGAAGTAAGCATTATAATTTCTGACATACTGTCAACAACAGTGCAATGCAGGTAAGCCCTTATCTGATTTTTTTTTTTTTTGGTATGGATATGCGGCTGGGGAATTGCATCTCGGTCAACGTTAGCAGTGTCTTTTTTCTTTGATGCTTATTGTTAGGGTGGAGATTTGTGTTAATTGGTTGAAGTCAGAACCACCTACTGTGCATAATTGGCTAAAGGCAGTAGCCAGAGTGTCCTCCATGGACTTGGCAGGCCAACATAGTAGGAGGACGAATATGTTACGGTTGTGCTTCTTGGAGCGGAGGATAGGTAACCAGGGGCGGTTGTCCAATGATTAAGCCAATTTGCTGATAGTGGCCATGGACTTTGCATTAAGACCCTGGTGGCCCCAAAAGGTTTACCTATGAATCTTCAGGTAGCTAAAAGGCCTCCCAGTGCACTATAAATCTTGTAGGCAAATGAGGACAAAAATGAAAAAAAGAAAAACAATGTGGAAACTGCCCATGGGGGCAAATTCATGTGGTGTCATTTGTGACGAGGGCACAGTCAGCAGTCGTATGATCCACAGGATCCTGTCCCTTAAGGATTTTTAGCAAAAAGCAAAGTTTTTGTCATTGCAGTGCCCATCTCGTTAAGAGTGAAATGTGGAGTTCCTGATTATCGCCCACACATAGTTGACAGTGTTACGAGCCATTCCTGCAAGTAAGGATTTTATATCCAAGTGCATACCTTCCTTACTTTATGTCTTGCAAATACTCTGAATTCATATTGCACTTATAACGTGTGATAATTTCATTAATTCAAGTGTGTATCTTCGTTTCTTTGCATTTACTAATGAGTGACTGAACATAAACTACTCTGAAACAAAGATTACAGAAGAAGAAACACCCTGTTTTTCGTGTGACAGTCCAACTGAAGAGGAGCTTAATGGCTTTCACATATTTTCGTTTTTGGAAGAAATACGTAAAGTTCACAAGATAAAATGTCACCCACTACAATGAAGGAATGTAGATCTGATGTGCCTTCCAGGTCTCCAGTTTTCAATTTACAATGGGCAACATAAATTCACAGAAAGAATCCTCACTCATTAAGCTTCATTATGCAGGTTCTTCAAATTCTTGAAATCACTGTGCCAGATTGATATAACTGCGTGTGTGCACCAAAGATATAGGCAAGTCTAAAAACGCTTTTCATATGGGAACATGGTCCTAACTATAACTACCTACTGGCGCCCACCAGTAGGTAACATATTATATATATATCTATATATATTATGCAGCAAGGAGATGGGTGTCATCAGGTCTACCTTTAAAGCTTCTGTTAGAATTAGAACAGTTTTGGCTCTTCTTTAACTTAAGTGGCAGGTATTTCCACAGAATATCTACTTGCGCTGAGAAACTGCAACTTCTAATGTGTTACTGAAAGTTATAAAGGGCATAACTTATCTGGGGCTCTCCCTGTTTATGCTGCTTCAGCTTCAGTTCAGAATGCGTAACTTGGATGATGGACAACTATTTTATTATGACGACCTCTATCATCTTCATTAATGCTGTATCAATAAATTCAATGAAATCCTGAAGGTTGAGGAGCCAGTCATATTCTATGTGATTTAGTCTGTAACTGCTAGTGCATACCCTGAACTGAATCTCTCATAACAACAATATAAAGGGAAGGTTTTGTCAGAGTTGACATTACTGCCCTTTCAGCTAGTAAACCAGATTATTGTACCATATCCTCCTTATAAACTCAACTGCAACTTTGTCCCATATGTCTGGTTGTATAATGTTATAACATGTCTATACTGCACATGCCTTTACCACACATGCATGCCTTTACATTGCAGCTGCCTTTACCAGTCAAGGTAAGAATAATAATGTAAGCAAAATCTCTCTCTCTTTCTTTCTCTTTCTCTCTCTCTCTAACTATAACTCCCACCCCCGCCATACACAGTATTGTCATGAATGATGTCTTTTCAGATGTCGCAGTGATGTTATTAATGATGTCATAGAACATGTCATGAGTGATGTATTACGTGAGGTAATTAGCAGGGTGCGAGTTATACTTACTTTAGGGTACATGTTGCAGTTACTTGCTATTACTATAACTAGTGAATTTCAGTGCTTTTGTTAATTTAAAACAGTATGTTTTACTTGACGGTTTTACCGAACTATAACATCTCTTTAACCTTTGGGTTTTTTTCAGTGAATTTCTAAAGTTTTTTTCAAATACCTAAGTATAACTGTCACTTTAATCTTTGTTTTTTCAGTGAATTTCCATGTTTTTTTACATAAAAAAATATGTCCATCTCCTTGCGTGGAGTGAGCTTGCCACAGGACATGGACTGCAGCCAGGCCATTCACCTAAATTCCTCCCAGGCTGTGCGATTAACTACCCCATTGCATAGCTGTCTATATCATGTAACAATATGAAAGGTGTCCTTTTAAGTAAGGCAGACCTACTGGCTTTGTCAAAGGCTCAAAAAAACGAAATAATAGAGGCAGGACCTATTGGCTTTATGAAGGAGTCTGCACATTAACATATATAAAGCAGACCTATTGGCTTTGTCAAAAAGTCACGAATGACCATAGTCACATGTATATTTCATTAACTCATACATTGCATTGCTTAATAACAGTGATTGTTATAACATGTTTTCAATAAAGCCATTTAAAAAAAAATAAACATTTGTTTGTGGTTTTTTAAAACTTTTTCAGGCCATAAAGTGCAGCCTTAAAACCAACCACTGGAGGTCTCTGCACTGCAGTTGAAGAGCATACAGCTCCCGGTTGGAGTGCTTTAAAAACATAGCAAGTTTGCCTGGGGTCATTGTTTCAGTGACCCAGAAGACTTACTGTGTTTTGTTAATGTTGTTGTAGGTTACCCCACTCCCTGCAGTCTCCCACAACATCATAAAATGTTTGGTGGTGCCCCGGCCCCTACTAGAGTACCACCAGCGAGAAAATAAATAATTTACAAAATTCAGTGTATGCTCGCAATCTACCAGCCAGGTAACTACAATAACCCAGTGGATGAGGTCCCTGGGACACTGCAATGTATCAGGCCCCAGGGGATGGGGTCTCCAGGACCATTCATCAGCTCGGGAATGGAGGCCACCCGCTCCTTCCCCTTTTTTGATTTATCAGCCCTATGGGATTGAGGCCCGGGGGCCTATTCGAGTTGTGGGGATGGGGGCCATGTGCCCCTTCCCTTAATATTCATTTAGCAGCCCCGGGGATAGGAGCAGGTAGATCGAAGGGTGAAAGTATGAATAGATGGATGCTTGGGTGGCAGAGTCACAGGAGTCCTTATCTGGAGGTTCAGGCTCATGTGCGTCGCTTGCTTGGCACCATCAGAGCTTTGGTTCAAAATGGAGGAATTTTAATTTTCTGGATGCTTTCTAGACCGTAACCTTGTGGGCTGGTTATAGTTTCTGTCATGTATTATCACAATTACTTAATAATTTGTGGCACTATACAGTCTCTGGTACGTACATTGCGCAATTGCTGGAGCTTTTTCCGTGGATACTGTCAGTTAAAATAATTTGGCGCAGTAGGGTGATTGATAGGTAGACAGGCCCACTTCAAATTAAACATTTTCTGCCATGTTTTAGGGCCACTCCCATCATGCTTTAAAATGATTTAACGATAAAAAAAGTTTCTTTCTTTGAATTTCACTGTAAAAAATAGACTGGCTCCTGTAATTATTTCAAGTGAAGATCTGCACTTTGAATTGCAGTAATGCATATAAACAGTGCGGAAAGGCATTAATAAAATATGAAAAGAAAATCAATTTATCAAGGATGGAAAAGCAGCCTTTCTTGTATTGAACATGAAGATGTTTGTCTTTATTTTTATTCCCAAGATAATGTGCATTTCAGCTATTTACTAACACAGCCATTGTGAAGAAATCTTTGGTCTCTAGAGAGATTTTCTGCTTGAAGAGGCAGTGTTAGCAGAATGCAATTAGAGCTAAAAAAGGAGCATTCTTTTTTTCCAACAGGAATACTTAGAGCGATATCATGCAATGAAACACTGTTTAGGACAGGGAACAGAAGATGCTATAATTGTAAACTATAATTATAAACTGCAGCAGTTCAAAGCTGATGCCCCGCTGTTTTTGGATAAAATACAATTATTAATTCCTGTTTCAAAACACAACAAGGATAGATAAGCATTAGTGTGTACTTTACTGGCGCACCCACGCACAGCAGCTCCCACAGGAACAGCAAGAACACAACTGACTAGAATTTGGAACACAAGATGAACACAAACCAACTTGACCAAAAGAAAACAAGAGGACGTCTCTTGAACAACAATTCAAATTACTTGAAAACAATTAAAAATAACTTACATTTGAGGAGGGGAGACAAGCTGGTGAAAGGGGTAAGCTAGAAGAAGGGAAAGTCACCACAGTGTTGCATGCCTTATGTGGAAATTAAGATTTGAATGGTACTCTAGCAAAAGCAAAAAAAACAATTGATGGACAGAATGTTGAACAATGTCAGACATTCACCACAGTACAGAGATCTGGGCCTAATGCCATCGTTTTTTTGTGCCCCATGCCATTCCAGTTTAAACCAAGCCATATGAAAATCAGTCTTGACCCTGTTCCCCATGGGAACAGTCCAGCCCGCACTGCCAGGCCAGGTTCTCCCTGGACTGGAAAACAAGCATCCTAGGACCGGTTTCGGTTCTGTGATCTTGTGGAAGACATACCATTTCGTCTTTTGCAACAGTTAATTCATGCTAAAATGCATGTGATGTGAAAGCATTGTAAATGGAGGTGCTGCGTTAACTGGCTCTTTTAGACATTGGTAGGTGGCACCTGTGGCCGAAATGTACAGAACTGCCAACCATAGAGAAATTCACACCTGCCTGGTGGTAATCTCTATGCCTTCAATGGGTTTCTTTGTGCAGAAAATGGATTGAAGGTGCAGCAGAATGCTGAGTGGGCATCATGTGTTTTTAGACCAGCTCAGCCGTCTTTTTGTTTTTCTGAAAGTTCCACCCAAAGAACCAATTTGACATGGCCATTCACTTGGTCCCAGCTCAGAATTCCCATGCCTAGCATGGCAGACCCTGGGAGGGAAAACCAATGAAGGTCACTCCACACTATTCTACCACTGTGACCTGGTGGTTATCTGGCAGCTGAACTTCTGGTTCCAGGGTTTCCACAAACAGAAGGAACTGAGGCGACACTGGGAAAAACCTTTCAGTTACGACATCTCTAAATGGGGCCATTTTTGGCCGTGCCCAGCATACATTAACCTCCTACTGACCGCATACAACACTGAAAATGTATATCACAGAAAATGATAGTGAAATATTGAACACCCTCTCCCATTTTATAGGCTCACGTAGCTACTCCTCTATGGATGGGGTAGGACCCTGAGGCCCGAACATCTGGTGTTAAGCAAATGAGACCAGCAGATGACTTCCCAAAAAAACACAATCCTAATCTGAAAGCTCAGAATATATTATTGATGTTTATTTATATTTTAGCATCCGAACTAAGCAGCTGAAAGTGCACAGTGGGAACAGCTAGAAAGCAAGGATCAGATGGGCTCCATCACCCAGTGGCTCCCAAACTGAAATGAGCTAACCGCATCTCAGTACAAACGCACAGCACACGATGCTGCTGAGGGCCTTTGCTGGTGGCTCTAGGAACAGCAGGGTTCATTGTCACCTGTGATAATACAGACCCAACCCACAGGAAGACAGCATCAGGGCTAGGAATATGCAGCCACAGGGTAAAATGTATGTATCACATCTGAGCTGGATGAGGGTGTCCTGGACTATTCCCTATGCGTTTTAAGTTCTGCTTATGTTCTTTGAACTTTGAAAGCAGCCAACTGAGATTTTACAAACTATTAGAACCTTCATGTTTTGTGTTGACTTTTAGATGTTCGGGCTCCCTTTAATTTGAGGTGTCCAACAGGGTCAAGATACATACTCTGGTTAGCGAGCCCTTGCAGAAAAAAAAATAACTTAAAATAAACACAGCACAACAAATACAACATAATTGTCAGAAAGTGTGTTATTAAATTAGAAAGGGGGAACCCCTACCAACTTAATAAACACCCATGTTAAGGTCTTAACACAAGTCTTACTGAAAGTATGCTCAAACCAGGGTAGCAACTTCACAAGCAGTAGGCAATTTCCCAGAGAAAAGCGTGTTAAATTCATGCAGGACCAAGTCGAGAAAACAAAGTGATAACATTTGGAAACTGTTGAAAAAAGATCCATATATGTAATTATGAAGCAGAGAACAGAAGTTCCTTGAATGAAGGTTTATTCTCCGTAAGATACAAGTGCATTGGTTCAGGGTCAATAGTACCGTGCCTAACAGCCAAACTCAACGACTCCTCAACCCACGCATACATTTTTAAAACATCACATAAATAATCAGAGCAAGACAATCACAGGCGGCAACAGGAATGCCACGCTCGTGATCGCCACGCTCCATCACACTCTATATACATGACACATCTTCCCTCCTTTTTTAACAAATTAATTCATGACAAAATCTTTGAACCTCCCAGGAAGACGATGTTCACGCATCCTCCTAGTGGGTAAATAATCCTGGTTGAGATGAGATAAGTCATGGTTAATTGGAATACTACTGTTCTCAATATCTAGAAAGACATTACTGTTGGAATCATCTGGTGGATTAGCAACACCTTTAAACAGAGAAATTCTATTAAGATTCCACACGCTCCCACCTTCAACTCTAACAGCATTCCTGAAAATTTCGATGACTCTTTTAGGAACTGACCAAACAGGAAAACCTTTAGCAACGCCTTCTTTTTTTTTAATGCGAATTAGATCGCCAATCACAATTCTTTGTTTGCTAGCAGTACCCATTTTTCTTTCCATAACCTGTTTCATGTTTTTTTTGTAAGCATCAACTCTGCGTCTAACTAATTAATAATCTACATTGTTGGAATATTTTTTCTCATCTAGATTTTTTTTTAACCACCAAGGCACAAGTTTGGTACTTGGTTTGCGTCCTCTTAAAAGCTCAAATGGACTAACTAAGGTGACAGAATTAGGTGAAGTCCTGTATGCCAAAAGCATGGACTGCAAAGCATTACGCCAATTCAGACCTCCTTTGATAGATAATTGAATGGCTTCTTTCACCACACGGTTAAAACGCTCAACTTGACCATTGGCCTCAGGATGGAAAACAGCTATTCTCCTGTGGACAATACCACACTTTTCTAGAAAAAATTCCATTTCCTTACTGACAAATTGTGGTCCGTTGTCTGTCACAATTTCTTGGGGAATACCTTCTCTACAGAAATTCTCGTCAAGAAACTCTATAACATTTTGTGAAGTGACCTCCTTAACCATCTTGACTTCAGGCCATTTAGAGTAGTAGTCGATAAGAACAATCCCAAAACTTTCAAGTTTAGGTAGGACATGAAATGGACCAATGATAGCCAAACCAAGCTTATGCCACGGACCGAGAGGAAAATCTACAGGATGAGGCTCTGGACGTAAAACAACAGCCGACTTATCACTGCCTGAGCATTTGGAACATGTGCGAACAAAATGTTCGACCAATATATCAATACCAGGCCACCAAAACATTTCTCTAACACGTCTCCTGGTAAAAGAAATCCCTAAGTGTCCTTCATGGGCAATTTCCACAATAGTATTCCTTAAAGCAAAGGGAGGAATGATTTTATCACCTCTCATAACTAACCCATTTTCAACTGCTAATTCATCTTGGACTTTGCAAAAACTCATCATATCTCCTGATAATTTCCTCTGTTCAGGCCATCCCTCTACGATGTGCTCCTTCACTTTTTTCAACTCAACATCTTTTTCCATTTCTAGAAGTCAAACTTCTTCACAAAACTTAGTATGTTCACCATGCAATAAGTTTACGTCATGCGTGGTGAATGCTACCTCGCAATCATCTTCATGATCCTTTTCCTCACTAATTACGGGTAATCTGGACATGCAATCTGCGTGTATGTTAGCTTTCCCCTGTACATATTCAATCTGGAATTGGAAAGATTGCAATCTTGAAGCTAGCCTAGCAAGACGTGCAGACATAGAACGTCCTCCACCTGGAGACATCAAAAAAACAAGAGGTTTATGGTCTGTTTTAATAATGAATTTCGTTCCCCACAAAAAACTCCTGAAATGTTCTGCACCCCAAACACAAGCAAGTAGTTCTCTTTCTATAACAGAGTAATGTTTTTCTGCATTTCTTAAAACTCTTGAAGCATATGCTACTATCCACTCTATTCCATTGTCCCTCTGTAAAAGTACACCACCCAAACCGGTATTGCTAGCATCAACCATAATAATTTAACTTTTGCCAAACACAAATGGTTTCAAACATGGAGCATTAACAATGAAATTCTTCAATTTTTTAAACGCATGCGTTATGTCCTCAGACCAAATGAATTTAGCATTTTTCTTGAGAAGACATCTGAAAGGATCTACAATTGACAAAAAATTAGGTAAAAAATTTGCATAAAACTCAGTTAAACCCAGAAAAGCTACTAATTGTTCTTTTGAAGAAGGAATGGGTGCATTTACAATACTTTCAACATGTTTGTGTTTAGGTTTAATACCCATTCCGCTAACAGTATGTCCAAGATATTCTACCTCTTTCGCCTTGATTCTGCATTTATCAAGGCGAAGGGTGAGACCTTTTCCAGATAAAGCAGCTATGACATTCCTCAAATTGTGATCATGCTCCTCATCATCCTTGCCATACACTAAAATGTCATCTTGAAATGCGATTGCACCAGTTAAACCTTCCAACGTGTCTTTCATTAGTCTCTGGAAAACAGAAGCAGCACTAGCAAGTCCAAAGGGCATGCAACAATACCTAAAGAGACCCTCTGGTGTTATAAAAGCTGTCAAATTTTTTGATTCTTCAGCAAAAACAACCTGGTGATACGCACTAGCTAAATCAATGCACGAGAACACTTGTGCACCGGCCAAAGTTGATACCATTTCATGCAGATTAGGTAGCGGATGAGCATCAACACAAATGGCACGATTTAAACTCCGTAAGTCAACACATAACCTAAGTTCGCCTGTAGATTTAATCGAAATAACAATGGGAGAAACCCATGGGGATCACTCAATGGGTTCAGTGATATTTTGTTGGCACAAATCTCTAAGCATGTCTTTTAGTTTGTTCCTGTAGGAAAGAGGAACATTTCTCACCTTATGACGAACAGGTACAGTGTTATCATGTAACTTAATGGCATGTTCAAAACCTTGGTACTTCCCTAATTTCCCGCTAAATACATTTGGAAATTCTTCAATTAATTTATTTATGCAATTGTAGTCTAATTGGGAAGTTTTACAAGAATCAATGGCAAAAACAGGGGGATCAGCTCTGGGATCGAGCCTGATGCCCAACTGTTCCTGATGTGGCCATCCTAATAGTGACTGTCCAGATTTTGCAACATAAATTTTACTAAAGGTGTGATGACCTGAGAAAGATAAATGAGCTGAAAAAAACCCCACAAAATCAATTGTATGTCCTGTGTAACCACCAGGTGACACATCAGGAGGAAAAAGTACCCTGTTAGGCCACTTATCATAAAAAATGTCTGAGGAAATAATAGTATACCATGCACATGAATCCACTAAAAATCTTAATTTAACATTGTCTACATCAATAAAACATGAGGGAAATTTAGTAAAACTTTCGTCTCCACAAACTGATGACAGTGTTGAATTCATTTTCATAGCTATCATAAGAATTGTCATAATCCTCTGAATTTTGTATATAATTCACCTTTCTTGGATTTGTTTTACAAAATTTCCCAAAATGACCTATCTTGTTGCACTTTGTACAAATGTTATCAAAAGCAGGACATCCTTTAAAATTTGCTAAATGTCCATTGCTCCCACATCTGAAACATAGTAATTGTGAATTCCGTTTTTCATATCTTGTACCCCTAAATTTGTTGTCAACTTTACTTGAATTATCATTTATTTGTGTAATGAACTTCTTTTGTTTCTCTGTTTCCTTAGTTTCTTTGTTAATACTGAATACATCACCTTTATCATTGCCTCTGATCTCTTTAACAAACTTTTCGGAATGTTCAATAGATTTAGCAATATCGATGGCAGCATTCAGTGACAAATCTGAAGTGGACCATAACCTCTCTTGCACCTTCTTGTTATTTGTTCTCATTAATATTTGGTCTCTGAGAACTTGTTCATATGATATATGCTCAAAGTCACACAAAACAGCTAATGATCTGAGAGCTGATACAAAATCTTCGACAGATTCATCGGATTGCTGTTTACGCGAGTAGAAAATAAATCTTTCCATAACAACATTTTTCTTTTTGCCAAAACGTAGATTAAGTTGCGAGGAAGCATATTGATAAACATTAATTCTGCCAGGGTTAACTAAAGCAGGTAGAGTTTTGAATTATTTTAGCCCAATACCTCCTAAGCAGTGTTTTAATAATGAGAGTTTTCTTTCTGGTTCGCAGTCATCTCCCTCCAAAACTTCTACGTAAGCTAAAAAACAGGCTCCCAAATTTCCCATGCCATAGGAGGTTCACCTGCAGAATTAAGAAACGAGGGAGGAGGAACAATTCCTGACATAGTAATTTAGTTAAAATTCAATGTTAAATAACACAGAGCTAATATAGATTTTTTGAAACAATAAATACAAATGATGGCAGAATGACTCCAGAAATGTGCACGAAAAGAAAAGGTGTGCGTGTCACCGTTGAATAAAATAAATGATTGGCAACACGCAAGACTTTCCTTACATAGTACTTAAGAATGTTCAGAGAATAGTACTTGTAAATGACCAGAATGAGTATTACTGAAGAATTCCTTCCTTGAAAATACGCTGTGTGCGTATCATTAAATGAAAGCCAAAATGAAATACCTTTGAAATGCTGAAGCGGTAGATACGTCGGTGTCAACCTTGAAAATACACTGTATGTGTATTACTGAAAGCAAAGCTTGGTGGTGATGCAAATAATGTCGTTCGCAAAATGGTGGCACACCGGGTCAAATGTGAAAGTTCACATATCCTTTGACCCATCAGGCGTGCGTCTTGATTGAGATGTGCGAGGTGAGGTGTATCCTGTTGGTAGGATACAAGAAGAATGCGGGTGATTCGAAGCTCCGGGAATTCCACACGGCAGAAAGGTGAGGAAAAATGGCTCGCAAACGTGAAAGTCACGAGCACTAGGCAATCCTCATAAACAGCAAACCTTCGGTGAAATCCCCAACTTCCTTTTCACCGATCCTCTCGTAGAAATGTTGCACACGTCAAACGTGTGATAGATGTTCCATACAAAAATCACCATTGAAATATTTTCCCATTAGGCAAAAATAAACACACAAAGATAGAATCAAACTCGTTGAATCCAAAGCAAGATAAATTAATTTCCAACAAGGAGAAAATAAAAACGGTACACTCTCCAGGAAAAAAAAACACAGCGAGACGTCAAAAATGGAGAGAGAAAAAAAACTCACAGAAGTCGTATTCCTGAAATTAAAAGGCAGCAAATCCGTGCCCGCTCGCCGCCAGTGTTGAAAAAAGATCCAAATATGTAATTATGAAGCAGAGAACAGAAGTTCCTTGAATGAAGGTTTATTCTCCGTAAGATACAAGTGCATCGGTTCAGGGTCAATAGTACCGTGCCTAACAGCCAAACTCAACGACTCCTCAACCCACGCATACATTTTTAAAACATCACATAAATAATCAGAGCGAGACAATCACGAGCGGCAACAGGAATGCCACGCTCGTGATCGCCACGCTCCATCCCACTCTATATACATGACAGAAACCAATTTTGAAAGAGAGAAAGAAAGTTAAACAATAAAAAAGACACCAAAATTATTAAAATCAGATAGGGGGAACCAGAAATATGAATGGAAAAATCTTCAGACAAAAAATCTAAAATGCAAATGTAAAGTCTCAGTTTGAGGTTAATCAAGACTTTGGAAAAATAAGTGAAGGTCAGATACACAAAGAGGATTGCCCCAGTCAAAGTAATTATTTTTTGACTTAGTCTACTTTATGGAAGTCAAAATCTTCCAATGGTGCAAGGTTGAAATGGGCAATGGTCCCTCAAAGTTATATATGCTGCTATTGAGCTCACACTGAAACGTTTGTTGCCACAAGGTCTATTTGCTGGTATGATAGAATTGCCACCTCACCCCAGTGCGTGGTTTAACTTTTAGACTTAGTATTTTTTTCTTGGTTCTCAAAATTCTCCTTTGGTAAAAGTCTAGAAGCTATAGCCAGGCAGGTCTCCAGGAGGCTGAATTCCTTTACCACAATGTCCCATTGAGCACTTTGCAGAAGGACAGAAGCACTGTTTGGGAAGAACCTGCTTTTTTTGCCCGTGCAGAATGCAGCATCCCTGGGCAAGGTTCAGAACCTTGGCTCGGTAATCTAACTACTGGGAACGTTTCACCCTTCAGTCCTGCAGCCCTCAGTCCCTTAGGGCAGGCTTCTAGGAATCAGGTCTATTTTCAGCCAGAGCTCCGGCACAGTCCAATACTCTGTGATCAGTTGGGCCTCCTTGGAGTCAATTTGGGTCTCTCTAGCAGGCAAACATGCTGTCAGCTACCTGATCCTTGGACAGCAGTTTCAGACTCTAGGAGCCAACAAATGTTGGGAGTACTTCAGTTCTTTTTTCCTGTAGAGCATTTTTTCTCTGTTTGTTGGCTCTCATATTCCAAGATTAATATAAGAAGGTGCTGGTGCAGTATTAGTCTTATCCTGTGCACAACCAGCCATTGAATTTTCCTACCCAATCATTGTGAGAAGTTGGCCTGGTATATGCTGTCCACTAATTAAAGTGGGCACCTTGCACCAGTCCAAACGACCTTTATTGATGATTAGGTTAAAGACAACCTTTTTTGAAAGCTATCCTAGTGGTAGATATGGAGAGTAGTCTTCAGGCTAAGTCTTTAAGGAATGTAAAGCAGCTTGTTTTACCAGATCATAACCTCCTGAATGACCAAATGAAAGGAGAACCACACAAGGAATATATAAAATATATGTATTTATTGCTAAACACTCTCTACTAACCTCTTTATGAGATTAGAGAACAAAGCACACAATATTAAATCACTAGAACGACAGTAAATAGCACAATACACAGTGGGCTCCAGGGGGAGACCAAACAATATACTAAGAAAGTGGTATAACAACCACGACTTGACTAGACACAGTGCCTAGAGCACGTAGAATCGCTGGGACCCCAAGGAACCTCCCAAAGTAGTGACACAGGGGGCCCACGGAGGACGGGTGCAGTGTGTGAACACAGGAGCGAGCTCCGTACAACTCTATGAGAAAGTCGCGGTTGGAAATTTAAAGATTAAGGACACTTCGGAGAGGACTTTAAGCAAACCCAGATAAACATAGAAGGTTCTAAGGCCAGCACCCTTGAGAGTACCGAAGTGCCCGTGTTACCTATCCCAGAGGAGCCGGGTGCATAGGGGTCAAGTGATGTCGGAAATCTTTGTCGTTTTCAATGGCGTGTTGCGGAGAAAGTGCTGCTGCCGGGAAGATGAAAAGTGTCCGGTGTAATTCAAGCCTGGATCGGAGATGAGAAGAACCTGAAAGCAGAGGGACACAGTCTGGGTCACTTCACAGTGACCAGGGGCACAATAGACGAATGCCCACCGATGTCGGGTGCTTCAGGTGAGAAGAGGTGAAGCTTGACTCTGCAGCCACGGGGACCAGGAGATGTCGACGATGACCAAAGTCCAGAGGTGAGCTGTCCCATGAAGGATGTCGAGTGCTGGGGGGTCAGTGTCCAAATTGAACACCAACAAGCCTTGGCAACTGCAACCCATGCGGTCAGAGGAAAGATGCTTCTGTGAGGACCAGCAAGGTCCTGGGGACTCTCCAAGCTATGGAGAGTCAGGGCACATCTGGAGCAACCAGGAAAGCCCATGGAAAGTCAAAGTTACCTTCTCAGGGACCCACAGGCCAACGGACCAGGGATCGCAAAGGGACCTCGAGCTGAATCACTAAATACCAGCCCACGGAACACTCGTGGAGTGTAGGCCGGAAATCTTTAGTGGAATTACTGCTCGGGGTCAGGACTACAAGTAGCCCAAAGCACAGCCTCAGGGGTTGCCAAAAAGCATATACTGATGCAAATGTACACAGTGCCCAGGGGTTCGGGTTGCACAGTCCCCACAAGGGATACAGGCCTCAGAATTGCTGAGAGCGCAGATCAACCTCAGAGATTATGGGAACCCACCTCCTCTGTTGCAGAAATCTTCAGTGTCCTTCAGGAGCTGCGTAGATGCAAACTGGTCAGATGTGTTTAGGTGCCTGCACAGCAGGGGAGTAACTCCTTTACTCCAAGGGAGATTCTTTGGTCATCCAGCGTTGTGCAGATAGTCGAAGTACTTGGTTTCTGTAGCAGAGTTTAGTCCAGGTAATATCCAAAGTCCTGTAGTCAGGGGTTCCTACTTTATACCCAAGGAAGGGGTGGGACAAACTCTGGGGACCCACCTATGGGAGGGTCAGGATAGAGGGGTGGCTACACCCATGTCCTTTGTCCAGTTTCGCACCAGAGCAGGAGCAAATGGCTCCTGCAACCGGTTTGAGCTGGACTATGCACAGGGACACCAAATTTGCCACCAGTGCAGACATGAAAGCACTCTCAGAGTGCACCCACCCAGCCCCAATACACTAAAGCCTGTCTGGGAGGTGGTCACACCTCCCTGTGACAGGAAACCTATTGTCCAACCTTCCCCTGCCGGAGTTTCGTCCAGCAGGAGGAGGGCAGACTCGTGTCTGTGGCTGGCAGCATCCATTTTGTGATGCCAGGGTCAAGAAAGCTGGTACCGGGTGTACCGGTGTTGTCATATTTCTCCCTCTAGGAGGGTGGAATCATACCTCCCACACCAGTTACTGGTGTGGAGGTATGATTCCAAGGTGTTTGACACCAAACACAACATGTTTCCATGCAGCTATTTTAAAGTTAGCATTTACCGCAAGGTTATAATGCACTTAAGTATATATGGTTGGCTGTATCACAAACAACCCTGGAATATAGGTTCCAAAGGCTGCAGAGGGGCCCTGCTCATGCATGGGCACCCTCTCACATAAAACCCAGCACCCTGCCTTCAGGATTGATAAGGCCTGCTATAGGGGTGACTGATAGGTTTATATGTGCAGTGATTAGGATAGATATAGTGAACCTATATCAAAGTAAGGGGTGCATGCACCACCTTACACAGGCTGCTGTAGCAGACCTGTTGTGTCATTTTAAATGGTCTCTCAGGGGTGGCATAATACATGCTGCAGCCCCTGGGAGGCCTCTGGGGTACTTATGCCCTTGGTACATAGTGTACCATATACTAGGGACTTATAAGGGTACCCCAGAATCCAATCTGGAGTGTACCTAAAGTATATGCACAACCAATTTAGGGAGTAAGCAGATAAACTGGGGTCCTGATTAGCAGGATCCCAGTCAGACTAGTCAAAAACCAGCAAAACACCAGGAAAAAAGTGGGGGTAACCATGCAGCCAGATTCCACCTTCCTACATAACTCCCCCCCAAACGAAAGGAGATAAGGCTAACCTTGCCCAGTTGAGACTTTATTGACTAAGTGGCCATATAAGGAAGATCCTGCACTAGCATGGATACCCCCTGTCTTATGGTCCACTAAGGAGTCCCTACCCTTAAGGGTATTGGATTTTCTCCAAAAGTTGTGAATACTACCTGTAGTGTGTTTTGGCAAAGAAAAAGGCTGGTGGGGTGTCTGAGTAGAGAAGTGAGGCCCTAATAAAGTTGGTCTCATCTTCCTCAGAGCACTGGTCACCATGGAGGCCTTTCTTTCCATGACTGAGTTGTATCTGGCCCTAAGGGTCAACCTCTGGCTGCCTACAGCTGGGGGTTGGGTCCCTTTGGTTGGAACACTGGAGGGACATGGTAGGTTTGGAACCACTTGGCCCCAGGTTTGCCTTTGCCCAACAGAGTCCATCTGGGGGAGGTCCCTATTCAATGGTAAGAGGGATCCCTCAGTGGGTTGAGGAATGTTCACCTGGCTAGGGCTACTAGACTGGGTGCCCCTAATCTGTTGATGAGGGTGTTCCTCTGGACAGTGGGCCCTTAAGGGTCCACTTACCTCCCTGACCTCTGCAGCCCTAGGCTGGTTGAGGTAGGGTAGAGAGGGGCAGGATACCTGCTCCAGACTGGGTACCACCTTGGAAGGGTCCCCTGCCATCAGGGGTGTTGCCAGGCCAGGCCTGGCCACCTCTGGGGCAGTTCCTTCACTAGGGGTAGGATCAGTTTCCTTACCTATAGTCTGGGGGGTAGAAGACTTTTCTTCAACCCTTCTGCTCTCTGGTGGAGTAGAGTGGGCCATTCTTTCAGGCTCCACCACTCCAAAATTTCCCTGGGGTGGGGTTGAGGCCCTATGGGTCCCACCAACTTCCTCAGGGAGGCCTAACATTCTTAAATGGGCCTGGTATTCAACTTCAGCCCAGGATTACATTTCTAGATCATTACCCAACAGGCAATCTACAGGCAAGTTTGGGGACACTGCCACTCTCTTTGGGCCAGTGACCCCTCCCCAGCTGAGATTGACTATGGCCATGGGATGATCTGCCCTGATACCATCAATGTTGGTCACCTGGTACATAAACTCAGGTAAAAGCTGTTGAGGGGGTACTAGGTTCCCTGTCACCATGGTGACACTAGCCCCTGTGTCCCTAAAGGCCACCGCTTTCTGACCATTTATTAGTGGCTCCTGTTTGTACTTGCCCAAAGAATTAGGACTGACAGTAAAAGTGGCAAATCCCATGCCACCATCACAGACTGAGGAGGCCTGTGAGGGGGACCTTTCTAATCCATGGTCCACCTCAGTTCCCCATGAGAACCCACCTAACTTTTTGGGTACATTACTACCACCTGGGGGATTACTACTTGTAGTACCAGGAGGAGTAGTAGTATTGCTGGGAGGAACATTTTCCTTATTGCTGGCCCTAGGGCAAATGGGGTCATTTTTCCAGTGGCCAGGCTTCTTACAGACATGGCAATAAGGTTTCTTTTCAGGGGAGGAAGGAGTTTGGGACCCACCCCCAGAAGAGGACTTTTGGGGCCCTGTAGTGGATTTATCTTTTGATTTATCCCCACCTTTCTCTTGGTTCTTGGAAGAATCTTTCTTCTGGTCACCACCCTGATTCTTTGGCTTTACCCTGGTTCTGACCCATTTGTCTGCCTTCTTTCCCAATTCTTGGGGAGAGGTCAGATCAGAGTCCACCAGGTACTGGTGTAAAAGTTGGTTTTGACAATTATTAAGGATCTGCTCCCGCATAATCAAATCGTACAATCCTAAATGTCATGCACCTTGCTGCCATGTATCCAACCTTCCAGAGCCTTAGTAGCACAATCTACACAGTCAACACAGTCTTGAGTCTGTGCCTTTTGGGTATCTCTGAACTTAATCCTGTATTGCTCAGTGGTTAAGCCAAACCTATCAATCAGAGCACTCTTCAAGACTTTGTAATTATCAGCATCCTCTTCTCTAACAGTGAGGAGCTTGTCTCTACCTTTGTATGCAAAGGAGAGCCACAGGATTGCTGCCCACTGCTCCTGAGGGACCCTCTGTACTTTACAGGCCCTCTCCAGTGCAGTTATCCTTTTGTGGATGTCATCCCCAGTCTGGTAGGGAGGGACAATCTTGTTCAGGTTCCTATGGTCATGAGTATGTTCTCTACCTCTAGGGACACTGTTGCTGCCACCATGGGGCTCTAGCCCCAGCTTTTTAGAAGCTCTCTGAAGCTCCAGGGATTCCCTATCTAAGGCCAATTGCTCTCTCTTGATTCTGAGCTTAGCTCTCTCAAACTCAAGCAGTTGGCACTTCTTCTCATAAGAGGACTCCCTTTTATGAGAAGCAGAGGTCCTATGAGAAACAGAGCTCCCTACAGAAGTACCAGAATGATTAGATTCCTGAGAAGGAGATCTTGATCTTCTTGGTAAACTGGTAACCCTTCCAGGTGGGGTAAAGAGAGGGCCACTGTGGCCTTCTCCCTCACCTTCAGGAAGAATTGTATTGTCCAGGTTAGGATCATTTTGATCCTCCTGGCCAGCATCAGAGTCCAGGTCATAGAAGTTTTCACTTCCTGGCCTTTCCTTTTCTGCTGTCCCACCCAACTTGCCTGCCTCATCAGACCCTGGGGTCTTTCTGAGGTCATCTAAAAGCAAAGCCTCTATGAGGCGTTGAGTGTTTGGGTTTTTCCCTGTCTTCAGTTTCCTAGATGTACACATGGTTCTCAATTCCTGAAATGAGATATGGTCATACTTAGTTGGCAGAGGCCCACTGGCTTCTGGCCTAGAAGACATACTAGTGTTGTGTGGTGTAGGCACCTACCTAACCTAGTGGGAGCTACTAAACTCTCTTGAGTTGGAGAAAGGGTGTGCTAGACCCTTGACTTACCCAACTCTAAGTTCAGTAGAACTTACTTTATTCTAGTCTTGATTTATATGTACCTAAGTACCTTTAGTGGTTTTCAGTTAGTCACTCAATGAGATTATCTGGTAAAACAATAGCAAGCTTGAATCCCAACCGCTGCACACCAATGTGAGAAGTTGGCCTGGTATATGCTGACCACTAATTAAAGTGGGCACCTTGCACCAGTCCAAATGACCTTTATTGATGATTAGGTTAAAGACAACCTTTATTGAAAGCTATCCTAGTGGTAGCTATGGAGAGCAGCCTTCAGGCTAAGTCTCGAAGGAATGTAAAGCAGCTTGTTTTACCAGATCATAACCTCCTGAATGACCAAATGAAAGGAGAACCACACAAAGAATATATAAAATATATGTATTTATTACTAAACACTCTCTACTAACCTCTTTATGAGATTAGAGAACAAAGCACACAATATTAAATCACTAGAACGACAGTAAATAGCACAATACACAGTGGGCTCCAGGGGGAAACCAAACCATATACTAAGAAAGTGGTATAACAACCACGACTTGACTAGACACAGTGCCTAGAGCACGTAGAAATGCTGGGACCCCAAGGAACCACCCAAAGTAGTGACACAGGGGACCCACGGAGGACGGGTGCAGTGTGTGAACACAGGCGCGAGCTCCGTACAACTCTATGAGAAAGTCGCGGTTGGAAATTTAAAGATTAAGGACACATCGGAGAGGACTTTAAGCAAACCCAGCTAAACATAGAAGGTTCTAAGGCCAGCACCCTTGAGAGTACCGAAGTACCCGTGTTACCTATCCCAGAGGAGCCGGGTGCATAGGGGTCAAGTGATGTCGGAAACCTTCGTCGTTTTCAATGTCGTGTTGCGGAAAAGTGCTGCTGCCGGGAAGATGAAAAGCGTCCGGTGTGATCCAAGCCTGGATCGGAGATGAGAAGAACCTGAAAGCAGAGGGGACAGAGTCTGGGTCACTTCACAGTGACCAGGGGCACGATAGACGAATGCCCACCATTGTCGGGTGCTTCAGGTGAGAAGAGGTGAAGCTTGACTCTGCAGCCACGGGGACCAGAAGATGTCGACTATGACCAAAGTCCAGAGGTGAGCTGTCCCACAAAGGATGTCGAGTGCTGGCGGGTCACTGTCCGGATTGAACACCAACAAGCCTTGGCAACTGCAACCCATGCGGTCAGAGGAAAGATGCTTCTGTGAGGACCAGCAAGGTCCTGGGGGCTCTCCAAGCTATGGGCACATCTGGAGCAACCAGGAAAGCTCACGGAAAGTCAAAATTACCTTCACAAGGACCCACAGGCCAACAGACCAGGGATCGCGAAGGGACCTCAAGCTGAATCACTAAATACCAGCCCATGGAACACTCGTGGAGTGTAGGCCGGAAATCTTCAGTGGAATTACTGCTCGGGGTCAGGACTACAAGTATCCGAAAGCACAGCCTCAGGGGTTGCGAAAAAGCATATGCTGCTGCAAATGTACATGGTGCCCAGGGGTTTGGGTTGCACGGTCCCCACGAAGGATACGGGCCTCAGAATTGCTGAGAGCGCAGATCAACCTCAGAGACCACGGGAACCCACCTCCTGTGTTGCATAAATCTTCGGAGTCCTTCAGGATCTGCGTAGATGCAAACCGGTCAGATGCATTTAGGTGCCTGCTCAGCAGGGGAGTAACTTCTTTACTCCAAGGGAGATTCTTCAGTCATCCAGCGTCGTGCAGATAGTCGAAGTACTTGGTTTCTGTAGCAGAGTTTAGTCCAGGTAATATCCAAAGTCCTGTAGTCAGGGGTTCCTACTTTATACCCAAGGAATGGGTGGGACAAACTCTGGGGACCCACCTATGGGAGGGTCAGGACAGAGGGGTGGCTACACCCATGTCCCTTGTCCAGTTTTGCACCAGAGCAGGAGCAAATGGCTCCTGCAACCGGTTTGAGCTGGACTATGCGCAGGGACACCAAATGTGCCCCCAGTGCAGACATGAAAGCACTCTCAGATTGCACCCACCCATCCCCAATACACTAAAGCCTGTATGGGAAGTGGTCACACCTCCCTGTGACAGGAAACCTATTGTCCAACCTTCCCCTGCCGGAGTTTCATCCACCAGCAGGAGGGCAGACTCATGTCTGTGGCTGGCAGCATCCATTTTGTGATGCCAGGGTCAAGAAAGCTGGTACCGGGTGTACCGGTGTTGTCATATTTCTCCCTCTAGGAGGGTGAAATCATACCTCCCACACCAGTTACTGGTGTGGAGATATGATTCCAAGGTGTTTGACACCAAACACGACATGTTTCCATGCAGCCGTTTTAAAGTTAGCATTTACCGCGAGGTTATAATGCACTTAAGTATCTATGGTTGGCTGCATCACAAACAACCCTGGAATATAGGTTCCGAAGGCTGCAGAGGGGCCCTGCTCATGCATGGGCACCCTCTCTCATAAAACCCAGCACCCTGCCTTCAGGATTGATAAGGCCTGCTATAGGGGTGATTGATAGGTTTATATGTGCAGTGATTAGGATAGATATAGTGAACCTATATCTAAGTAAGGGGTGCATGCACCACCTTACACAGGCTGCTGTAGCAGACCTGTTGTGTCATTTTAAATGGTCTCTCAGGGGTGGCATAATACATGCTGCAGCCCCTGGGAGGCCTCTGGGGTACCTATGCCCTTGGTACATAGTGTACCATATACTAGGGACTTATAAGGGTATCCCAGAATCCAATCTGGAGTGTACCTAAAGTACATGCACCACCAATTTAGGGAGTAAGCAGATAAACTGGGGTCCTGATTAGCAGGCTCCCAGTCAGACTAGTCAAAAACCAGCAAAACACCAGGAAAAAAGTGGGGGTAACCATGCAGTCAGATTCCACCTTCCTACAATCATGTCTACTTTTTTGCCCTCTGCTCACCTCCTATTGCAGCACTTCCTCTTTGCTCTATTGTAAAAATTCCTAGAACCTGCAAATACAAAATAGTTTACCCCCTTCTTCTATCAGAATTGTTGCTCCCCAACTATTCCACCACTTAGATAAGGACTGCTTACTCTGTCAATGTCATGAACTGATTTTCCCAATGCTGGCACTAGGGCCAGAAATTCTAGGAGGGTCCTGCTTGTTAATGTGCTCACTTTGCCACTGGATTCAAGCTAGCCTGGCTGATGAGGGCTGTTAGCCCGAAACCGGTCTCAGGATGCTTGTTTCCGGTCCAGGGAAGACATGGCTTGGCAGTTCGGGCTGGACTGTTCCCATGAGGCACAGGGTCAAGACTGATTTGCATATAGCTGTGTCTGAACTGGGGTGGCGAAGTGAGCTAAAGAACGATGATGGATTCAACCCAGATCTGTGACTGAGGGTGAGTGTCTGAAAAGTTTCAGCGCTCCGTTTATCATCTCCTTGTGTTTGCTTTGTTCGCCCTAAGTTGGCAGGGTATGCCCAGATGTGGGTCCCGTGCTCACTTTGCCACTGGATTCAAGCTAGCCTGGCTGATGAGGGCTGTTAGCCCGAAACTGGTCCCAGGATGCTTGTTTCCAGTCCAGGGAAGAGATGGCTTGGCAGTTCGGGCTGGACTGTTCCCATGAGGCACAGGGTCAAGACTGATTTGAATATAGCTGTGTCTGAACTGGGGTGGCGAAGTGAGCTAAAGAACGATGATGGATTCAACCCAGATCTGTGACTGGGGATGAGTGTCTGAAAGGTTTCAGCGCTCCGTCCATTATCTCCTTGTGTTTGCTTTGTTAATGTGAGCAGATACTGTCATCCCCAGTTGGCATCTCTAAGCCAAAAGTGTTAGTGTGGAGGCTGTACTTTTTTCTATCAACTGTACTGTTCCTGCCCCTTTCTAGATCGCTAATCCCTACTAAGCGGGAATTTGATGACTATACCCCTGACTTCCTAGGCCCAGAGGCCAGGCTACTGTACTTTGTAAAATATGGCTGTTAACTCAAGCCAGAAATGAGTACTCAATGTCTGGAGGTGACATAAAGGGCAAAATTAGTTCTGAGACAGTTTTGGCTCAAGCAGCATGAAGTACATTCTTATAATATAATATTTCTGCTAAAGTTAGTAAAAATATACTTTCACAATGAAATCCAACTTTTAAACTGAATACAAAATAACTTTGTATTGGCCTGCTACCATGTTCCCAAGCAAATATATACATTTAGGACTAATACCTAGGATGGTTATGGGGGACTCTAGCTCAACCTACACAGCTAAAACAACTTTTGGCTATTTAGTCACTGTAATGCCATATTGTTTCTACTATGTAGTGTGCCACATTTTTATATATTAGGAATCTAACCCTGTGAGTGTGCAGGGCACACATTAGGGGTGACATTAATATATATAAAAGAAGGCTTTCTTAAATGGTGGAGTCCTTTTTCCTTCCATGTGTCAATCCTGCGCTTTAAAACTGTTATACAGTGGTGCGCCTGGCTGCCATATATTTGTCATATTTGTGGGTGGTGTAAATACACACTACAGTCCACATGTGATATTTAACTAAAATGCCATTCGTGCATTGGCCGAACTTCCATAGCCTTACAAGTAGGTAAAAAAAGCAAATTAAATAAATCCATTGCACAGTTTTGGGGTGAAGCACTGTTTCTATTCTTCTGTTCAGCAGTGATATAGTGCACAATAACCAAAAGCCAGCACAAACAGACATGAGAAAATGGGAGATCTCAATAACATGTAGGTCCTTTCTTACAATCATATTATATACAGCAACATAACTCAAGATCCAATTCCTCAGAACGATTGCTCTGTGATGAGATTGAGGGGTATATTCACAAGAACGTGCAATAACTACTGCAAGAGTAGCGTAACGCAACTTTCAATATCGCAGCCTATCACGGGAAAATAACCCTGTGTCAACGTGGAATTCACAACAAGGCGGTATCATGCGATAGTCACCAGATAACGCATCAAATGTCAGCGTGCAAATCAACGCCACGCCGAAAAAATGCGAAGCGCGAATGCGAGAAATCATGCGATGAGGCCAATCGCGGTACAAAAAGTAGCGAAAAGCAGCCACAGGTCTGCAAATCCCACGCGTCTGGTGGGAAATTGCACCATAAAAACCACAGAAACAACACACCAGAAACAAGCCAAAGCACGTAGCAACATGGATGCACCCTGACCCAGCGCAGAGGCCAACGCGAACCCCACAACCCCCACAGACCACCAGCAAGGAACAACGGGGTCGGGGAAGGCCAAGGAGAAAAGGGAGAGGAAGACGGGGTGCAGACCGTAGGAAAACAAGACCAGCGCCACGGAGTCACAGAACACGACCAGCAACTGACCCACAAGCAGACCACCTGGAATGCAGTCGGAGTGCCGAGGAGGCCAATCCAGGATGCCAAGAAGCGCCGCCAGGACGTGACAACCTAAACCAGGCACAAACCCGCTGCCAACAGGAAGGCAGCAATGGCGACAGGAGGCGGCAGTCCAGCGCCACAGGAGAAGCTGGAGGAAACAGGGGCCAAAGTCATCAGTGTGGAGACGGTGCAAGGAGGTGGGAGTACTGACACAGCTCGACAGGGCCCGACACAACAACAACAGGGTGAGGATCCAACAGGGACTGGGGGGACAGAGGGTGATGGGCACAATGGCACACATGCACAACGAGGTGTAGCACACTGCACACCCACAATTACCCAGGGACATGTCCCCCATCCCCGTGGCACACTGCAGCACACACACATAGCAATCACAGCACATACCATGACAATGTGGCACAAAGTGCAACACCCACACTGCAGAACAGGGGACACAACTGGGTCCACCCAGGCGCAGAAACAGAACAATCACATTGGACAGAGCAGGGAACTGTGAGATGCATATCTATGGCTACAACCCCACATCAGCCATGTAGGCCAAATGTCCACTGTCCCAACTCAAATAGCCACCACCTCCCAAACAGTCACAATGTACATTGTCACACAGTCTGCATGTCAACAAGAGCAAGGCGCCAACACAATGCCAACATGCACCTCCCCTTCACAATGCAGAGGGACAAACAACACCTCCAGCAGGTCAGAACAGACAACCCATCAGTGATGCCGGAGACGAACACCACACCTTCAACACTGATGCCCTACAACAGCCCATGAACATCCCACACAACCCACCACCAGGACCAGGGCAGACAAGCTACTCAGAGGAGAACCCAGCCCCTGCAACAGACCACACAGCAGGAAGCACCCGCAATCACGGCTGGCTCACAACACTTCACCGACCCACACATGGCACCCCAATGCCAGGTGTCAGAGCGCCAAAAAGAGGTGGCCCAACAGGTGCAGGTGTTGCCGAACCCATGGAATGCGAATTAGAACACATACGTGGGTGTCCAATACCCTTCAGGGACCACCTACACCCCACAAAGGAGACCCACACTGCCATAGAGACACATGCAGATGCACATACCCAGTACAGAACAACGCCCAGGGTCACGCACATATCAGTCACACACCCACGTTGGCTCTGCGTACGACAGCACAGTCCACTCCCCTTACAAATTGAGTGGGTGACGACAAAGCTACATGTCCAGGTTCTAGCCCGCTGCCTGCGGTGACATGTCTGCGTCCGCTGTACACAGCAAAATGTAATGTCGTAGGGCCCAGGGCCCCCATGCATACAACAAGACCACAGGGACACATGCACATATCATGTTGAACTGGCTATGGGCACGTGCGCCCGGCCCCTTTATTGGCAGGGCCACATGTACAGTGACGCCTGTGTTGGATGTGTGTGGGGTGAGTACAAGCCAGCCCGCATGGAGTGCTTGGTGCTGGCAACAACCTGAACAGTGGACACCAGTGTAATGGAATCAGAAAACACCAGCATAACAGAGTCAACTGCAGAGCAAAATGGAGGGATCCGGAGTAAGGACAGAGGTCACCCAATATTCAGTCAGGAGGTTCCTTGAGTTGCAGTGCACTGAGGTAGGGGCACTAGGGAGGAGCGTGCTCATGTGAAGAAACTGCTAGGATTGTGTCCCTTCGGGTTAGTCCTGATGCAGATGCAGTGGGGTGTGTTACACCTGCATCAACTTCCTCATCAACGTCCCAGGTTTCCCACACTGCCTGAGGTGACAGTTGCGTCCGCAGTCCACAGCGCAATACCCAGTAATAGATCTGGGTGTGTAGCTTGACTACCACCACCAGTCTGCACTCTGCCTTGGGGCTGTTGCCTCCTGCCCTCCCATTGTCTGTGCCTTCTCCCGTCCGCACACTTGACACATCTTCCTCATCATAGTCCAAGGTCTTCCCCACTGCATGAGGTGACATTGCTGCGCAACCTCACAACAGCACAAAACTCAATCAGTAACGGACAATGGCTTGCGGTGCACTGAGTCACTGGCACCTGGAGTGCTGAGCAGGGTATCAGGCCGATGATGGCATCCACGACAGCTCTAAGCAACTCCGTAGGTCTGTCAGGACCACCGTTTCGACTCTGGCAGATGGCGGTTGGAGGTGGTCCTTGCGGTGGTGGCGTGTGCCTCCTGCGGTGATGCGACGTCCGGGCCGGTCAAGACTCGATGCTCTGTGTGGGCCCTGGTGGCCCGCAGTTGAGGCCGGAGGATGTGGACAGCGCAGGGCCACAGACACATGGCGTTGATGACCCCAAGACCATCGCTACAGAGGCCATTCAATGTCTCAGAAGAAAGGGTTCCAGGCCTGAGCAGCACAGAGTTAGTGGCCCCGGATGCACTGCGGCCGGCACAGGCACCCAGCCACGGGACGGTGACTTGCGGTGCAGTCAGATGGGCCATGCGACCTGAGCGGATCCCCATCAATGTCCGAGGTGTATGTTGCGAAGGGTTGCAGGGGACAGTGGAAGGTGTCCTCCAGGGCATGATGCGGAAGGTCTGATGTTATCTGGATGCAGCAAGAGTGGAAAGCGCAACCCTCTTTTACACCAACAATTCGGTATCAGCTACATGAGGATGAAAACGAACCCCTATTCCATAGACTCAAACGCCACCAATGTACGACCAGTGAGTGTCCATGAATGTCGGGGAAAACACTTAGTGGCACAGGTGCTGAGAGGGGATGCAGTCTGCGATGATGCCGGTTAACAGATGTGAACTCCAATATTGCCAAATCAAGACTATGTGACCTACTGGACCACAGTGTAGGCCGGAGGCAGCGGTCAGCAGTGGCCCACAGCCACGTGTCGTTGGCTCGCGAGGCACAGAGTTAGGGACACAGTGACAGTTGTCAGTAATTTTCAATCCTGTTCCCTCAGGACTGCAACGCGTCATCCTCTTACGCCTCTCCGTGCGTGCAATGAAAATGTATTCTGCCTTTTGAATTACCGATGTTCAGCTCCAAATCTGTGATCCCACTCGTGCGCAGCGTAGGCCGAGGGCAGTAGTCCGCGTATGCCCACAGACACGTGTGGTTGTGATGTCATGCACAGACTTGTTGCCACCACATTGAAGGGTGTATAGTGAATTGTTCTCTGCCTTAAATGATGTTCACTGCCATGGTGTAATCAAGCCTCAGTTCCAAATGTGTGACCTACCTGACCGTGGTGTAGGCCTGAGGCAGCGGTCAGCACGGCCCATTCACCGAGTGTCGCCGGCATAGGTTGGATGGCCCCACCGGCCTGCGTAGTTCAGGTTCAGTGGCACCATGTGTTCGGTCACCTCCGTGTATGTGACCCGGCATTCGTCGGACTGAGCCGCATCTTCCTCTTACACCTCTCTGTGCGACCACTGGTGTGGACTCTGCCATTCCTGCTTTGCGACTAGGTGCTGGATGTGTGACCTACTGGTCCGCAGGGTAGTCCTGGTCCCTCATCCATGTGTCGCCGGCTGGCATTGAACAGGGTTAGTGGCACCACGTGTCGGCCAGCTGGCCTTGAACAGGGTTAGTGGCACCACGTGTTGCCGGCTGGCCTTGAACAGGGGTTAGTGGCTCCACGTGTCGCCGGCTGGCGTTGAACAGGGTTAGTGGCACCACGTGTCGCAAGATGCCCATATGGAACTATGCCTCACAGTTCGGGGGGGGTCTGGTGCTGTGGCCGCTAGCCCGGATTTGGGGTCACTGCCATTCATGACTCAGGACACAGTTTCACACAAGGGACCTACTGGTCCGACGAGTGGGCCGAAGGCGGCAGTAGAGTGCGTCAACGAGAAAGGAGTAAGGCTGGCCTGTGTCGTGGAGGCCATGATGGTCTGAGGAGGCTACCAAGGTCGCGGGCCTCGGGCTTGGAGCTTGCGCCGGCACGTGGTGGGCCCTCCTTGACACACGCCGGTGTCGGCAGGTGATCAGTGTGGCCTGGCTACGCAGGGACGGGCCTGACGGGTTCATGGTCCAGCGTGCCGGGGTCCGGCAGGCGCACAGCATCGCAGGCAACTCCGCTCACGAGGACGGCGTCGGCCTCATGGCGGGGTGGGAGGCGCCGCCCTGGCAGAGACGTGTGTCTTTCCGGAAGAGGACCACGCCCAGGCCTACGTGCTTTTTATTCACACCCCTACGCTGGCGTGGCATACGCCGGGCCATCCCACTCTGGTGACACTTAGGGGGGGCGTAACAGGCAACATTTCCGCGAGGTCCCCCACTGGCTGGGGTGACATGGTGGCGTCCACTGTCCACTACACTCCATACACCAGCGGTGTATGTCGCCATGGATATGGGTGTGTTCTGCATACTGCGGTGTGTCCAGCACATCTCCGCAACTCTTGGCATTGTGTACTTTCCCAATCATGGTTCTACTGCATCCTTCACACATGCCTGGTTGCCACCTCTCCCCACATTCGGCTATTATGTGGCTGAGGTGCCATGCCGTTGCTGGCTCATGTTCAGGGCTTGCCCATGTGAACATTGTAAGTTGTTCTGTCATGTCTGGTGAGTGGGCATGTTGTTGTGCCTGTTGTATGTGATTTTGTGACGTGTGCATTGCCAGAGTTGTGAGTTGCATGGTTGTGGAGTTGAGGTGTGTGGGGTGTTCATTTGGATATTGCCAAGGGGCTGTACATTTCCCTTGTTGCCATCCTGGGAACGCTGGTTGATGATGGACTGTCGGAGGATGAAGGTATCATGCACACTGGCTGTGTATTTGAAGGCGACATTGTTGGGGGTTCCACGGTGTTCTGTTGTTGCCTGCACATTGATGTGAGACGTGTGCTTCCTGTTGCGGTGACTGTGTGCTGTATCACCAGGGGGCACAGGTAGTACATGTGTGCTGTGTATTGCCCCCAACACGTGCGTGCATCCTGCTTGGGCGTATGGTCCTTGCTTGGTCTCCAGCGGATCCTGCGCATTGTGTTGTACGTATGGGGACCGGGGTACCAGGGTGATGGTGATGTCCTGGACAGGTGTGGGGGACTTGGATGTGGCTGGCTGTGAGACTCCTCCGACTCTGGCGGGTGTTGGTTGGGGGGTAACAGGGGCCAACAGGTGCAGCCAAGCCAGCAGCTTTGTGTGGGGTGGGATGTTGGTTGTCCGCTGTGTTGGTGCCGTAGGCCTGTTAGGGGATGATGGTCAGGATGAGTAGGATGTTTGTCACTTTCAGCCTGTAGTGGACGGTGACATTGTCAGATGTTGGGTCTGTGCGGCTGATATGCTTCCTGGGGGTCCGCTGTCTTTGTCTGCGCTGCGTCTGTGGTGGTCCGGGGGGGGGGGGTGTTCCGGGTGTGGGTTGGGTTCCTGGGGTGGTGGCGGTGGGTGTTGTGGCCCTCTTGGGTGTCCGGGCCCCATGATGAGTGGCTCCATGGCATCTGTTGCCCTTCGGATGTGGCCCTGGGCTGTGCTCCCTTTTGTGGTGCTGGCTGCCGTCCGACTTTACACCAGGTCAGAGCAGGTGTAAATTTCCTGGTGCTAAAGCGCCTTATCGCCTGTTTTGTGTTCTTATCGCCGATGTGGCTGGTCGTTGTGAATGTTGAGGTGTGATGTTGTCTCGACTTTTGGCATGGGAACGCCTACTCTGCATCTCATTAGCAATATTTGCGGGGGTCCTCTGTGGCGATGTTTTTTGCGGCTGCTATCGCGGGTAAACTGGTGCTCTGGGCTGTTAACACCGGCTTGTGAATGGGGAGGTAAATTTATCACGACTTTAGCTGTGATAAAGTGCCGTTAAATCGGCGATAGCTCCTTGTGAATATGCCCCTGAGTTTCTCCACTACCTGAGGGAGCCTGACAAAGAGATTCCTGAAGGAAAAATATACAATACTGGATAAGAAGACATTGCGATGTCAATTGACATAGTGATACCTGAATAACTGGGGCTGGGGATTATATCTGTTCAAAACTGATGAGTTTTTTTTTGGTAATAACAGTGAAAATAGTGTAGGCAGTAATTGATAAATGTTTGCCCATTAAGTCTTTCACACCCCTATGCTTGTGTGCCTTCATAAAGTGGATTTATTTGCCACATTGAATAATTAGTGGTTTGTACCTAGTAGTTGTTAACCTTCTAGATGAAATCCATGATCTTTGGCGAGTCAAGGTGAACTTTAAAAAAAAGTTGTGCCAAAGGAGGTCTTGCGGCACCCTGGCCACGAAAGAGGTGTAGAAGGAAAAAATGCGGCTCGGTGTAAACATCCCCTTTACTGTGCAAATATTGATATTAAAATAATGTTTTCACAGTGTATATATTACTACAGGGTGCACATGAATTACTGCCAATAATTCCTGTTAAAAATTACAAAAAATCTAAAAATAGGATTAGATCTAAATTGTTCCTAAGGGCCCAATTCAACTGCAAAGGAAAAAACATACATGGGTGTAAAAATACATATCCTTAGTCACAGAACCTGGATCTGCAGACTTGTGGATAACACCTGTTAATTACACCACCTAGAAAAGGCAGAAGCACAGTATGAAGTGATAAATATAAACATGTAATTATTATTATTGCATACAACGTTCTAAGTAACATCAAATGTTTAACATTACTAACATCAGAATTAATTTCTAATCACTTCAGATGTTTTATTTAAATGTTTAGTGTTGTGAGACAAATACGATAACAAATTTATAATTGGAAGCATCTTAAAGCAATTTAACAGACTACAATATTAACATTGGAATTTATCGAACGTGGGCGGGTTGCTGTTGCCAGATGACACCTTAAAGGTTCAACAGCTAAGATGCACCTTCTTGGCGGTTGAGCAAAATATGCAGGCGATGAAAGTGCAATACATGTTGCTCTTTCCGACCCACCCAAAGGTCATCTTCAGTGATAAAACCATTTTCTTCGACACACCAGAACCAGTGGTGGCTGGTGACATTTGAAAGTGGTGAGCCGTAAAAGTTGTGGATGAGTGAAGCAAGTGAGCCCAATGGCGAAAAAGAGAGCTTGGGAGGGAAGAGGGGATGGTGGGGGGGGGGGGGACCCCTGAGGAACTGTTGAAAAGAGTAGCACTTGACAGCTGTTGTTTGGCACATATTTGCCCTCTTGACGAAGCGAGGGGCCTATTTGATTGATGCTGTTCGTGCTGCCATGCCATTGCACAGTGCTGGGAGGGACAAACAAGTGAAGCTGTATTGGGATCCACCTGCAGCACGTGGATGCGACACCAACATCCGAGCAACACGGCAACCAGCTCCTACTGTGCAATCAGAAGGGAAGCAAATAGGGGGATGAAAACACGGCCTGCAGTGAAGGCTTCATGTCTTAACACCAATCAGGACTGACAACAGTGAGACTAATTAGCAGGGTTATTATTTATGCATGATGAGTCAAAAAAAGAAACTTCTAAGCAGATTGTTGGTGCAAGCCTGTCCTTTTCTATTCGGCCCCTCTACTTTTATTTATTCTGTATCGCTGACAGCTAGAGGAAAACAAAGAAATCAAACCGGAAATGAAGGATGCATAAGGAAATAAAATGAGTCTTTCAGTTTAACCATAACTACTGGATTTGGTTTGTTTATTCTGCATCATTAATTGAGAGGCGAAACTCTATAGAAAGTAGCCTGGATAAGAAAAAAAGGTTTTCAGTTTTAGCATATCCACTGCGAAGAATATGAGATGATAGTGCACCGTGACGTAGCACGGGCGTCTGGACCCAAGTCTGCATCAACCAAGGCCATACTCAGCAAGCCTAGGCCATCTCTGCACAGGGACACACAGACCATGCATGAGTGGTGCTTTTCGTGCATGGCTGGAAGGTCTGCTGTGGCGTATCACCATCCAACTCACAGCAATGCAGTCAGGCCAGTGTGAGCCGAGATACAGTGGATTTTCGGGATATGCGCGGCACGCAAGTAGTCATACGATTGCAACTGCCACGTGTACTATTATTTGCTGCCTGAGGCTAAACTTTAATTTCAACAAAGTATTTTTGTTGCTAGTTCAGACTCATTCACTTTCATTTAGTATCATTCATACATATCCCCGTGTTGTGAGCTGTTTGCGGTTTGATGATGTTTGGACTGGCGAGGAGCGTGGAAGGACCCCTTCACCCACACGTCAGGCTGAGGCGCTGACAGCCCATGGGACATCAGATGCCATCAAGACAGGTGACTGACATGCGCGCGCAAAACACACAGCGTGAAAAATGTCTCTAACGACTTAAAGAGCATCGGAAGGAAAATGTAACCATTTGCTTTACTGCACGCACGCAGTTTCGGAATTACTAAAAGCGCCTTCTTTTAATGGCTCGGGGTAATTACCTCGCGTCTTCGTGATGTGAGGGAGTCAGGAAGTGGGTGCCCAAAGTGCACGGCTGCTGCGATAGAGTAGGCCCCAGCGTCACTGCTAGTGCACCCTTCTGATGTGCAGAGATGGCGCTCACGGAGCAGCGGTGATCAATCAGACCGCCGTTGGGGTTTCCAAGCGCTATGCAAATGTAATTACAAGGCAAGCAAGCCAAATGCCCCTGTGCTTTCCAGTCGCGGCCGGTGAACTCGCAGCCCGCGAGTCATGATGCCGCCGGCCGCGAGTTAACATGGGAGCCAATCACAGCGCTGCAATGGCAGCGTTGTGATTGGTGAGGCGCAGGGGAGAGCGCCCCAGCCGCGCCATTTTCTCCATCATAGAGAAAAAGGGAGAGTGGGCGGTCTTGCTCGAGGGCAGGGGGAGTGGCTTACCCACTGTTGTGGGTACTGACTTTTTGGTCGCCTCTCGGGGCCCACAAAACATTCTGGACCCACAACAGTGGGCAAGCCACTCCCCCCCTGCGCTCGAGCAGGACTGCCCACCCTCCCGCCCCCAACCAGGCACTTCTGCTTTCTCGCAGTGCGAGAAGCAGAAACATAAAATGGTAGTTTTTACCATTTTATGTTTCTGCTTCTCGCACTGCGAGAAAGCAGTGGGGCGACGCCCAAACGCCCCTATGGAGGAGCCGCCACTGACCAGAACCTTCCAAGGTCAGAGAGGAGGCCGGTAGTGACCTAGGATGGCAGCACCTTTCACAGCGGAGGAGGGCACATCTGGGGTATTTGTTAGGTGTTACAGTAGATATTACAGTAGGGCTAATTTCCTCGATGGATGGGAAGGCAGGATACTGGATTTGTATAGTGTTTCCCAGACCTTTGACCAGTGATGACTAATTTTGGACCATGACCATAGGATATGACAGCGAGTAATCTTGTCTTGTTTACACCTCATTCAGGTGGGGCCTTGGCCCATGCCAGCGTGGACTAACCAATATGGCATACAGTACAATTAGCATAGGCCGCCCCCGTAGGCCTCACGGGCCGGCGCCATAATGGCCGTCAGAGACCCGGAAAACCAGTTTGGGCTGCGTCAGGGTACCCAACAACAGAGGGGGATTACACCCCTCCCGGGAATGCGCAAAAGGTGGTGCGAAAAGACCAGGCCAATAGGTGGCCAGGTGATGTTTGAACCCCCCCCCCAATGGGGGGAAGCCACCGCATGCCAGGAGGGGACAATGTGGGGCAATAAGTGCGCGCCTTCCCAGCACAGGTGACATTTGAAGCTGTGGGCGGTGCTCTGAACAACCTTCGAGAGACAACCGATGTACCTGAAAAATACTGCAGCAAGGAATGCAGCTCACCACCATGGCCCAGCAGGACCGAGGATCCTCCAGCAGCCGTGGCCGGTAGGACCCATACCCACCGAGCATGGAAACACAGCCAAACTCTCCGCCGCGGCCCAGCATTTTACAAGGACGATGTTGGCCCCCGGGGGAAGCAGGGTCGCAGACCAGTCTTCCCCCGGGGATCTTAGCACGGCCGGAAGGACAAGGTGGGGGGACAGGGGTCATAAGGGAGGGTTTAGGGGCGGGCCGGTGGTGCCTATAAAGGTGCTTGGGTGAGAGGTTCTGGCCTCTTTCCCAGTACCTCGCACCACCGGGTTAGGGAGGGGTCTTTTAAAAATTTAGTTGTTTCCTTAGTGGTAGATATCAGGGTTAGGCCGGGAATTTAAATTGGCTGCGACACTTTGAGCAGCAAGGATAGGCAGTTAATCCCTTTAGTACTCACTGTGTTTCTCCTCTAGGAATGGCTGACCCGGACAGCGACGCGGTGTGCGAAGCACTGCGTGTCCTGGGGCGGGCTGGCCGGGCTGACCTCCTCCGTCCCGGCGTTTTGGAGGAGGCATGGGTCGGCATGGTCCGGCCCACACGGATCGCGTCCGCTGGCGTTGCAGCAGCGGTAGCGGCATGCGTGGAGGAGCCGCTGACTGGGAGGAGATCGTCTAGGCCCAGGGGGCGGGGCCAAGGTAAGACGGCCCAGCCAAAGCACGGAGGCAGGCGACAGAGTCTGCCCGCTCGGCTGGAGCCAGGTCCATCTATTCAGGCACGTGGTGGGGGGGCGGAGCAAGAGAGTGAGGAACCGGCACCGCTGAGCTCTGGCGCCGGTTGAGCAGGGGCCCCTGGGGCAGAGAGCGTCCCACTAGACCTCTCATGCAGGCCTTCCAAGGGCAATGGAGACAGGGATGAAGCAGGTTGGAGGGCACCCGCACTAGAAAAGTTGAAGAAGGCGGGGACCCAGGGTCCAGGACAGGGGGTAGGCCCCAGCAGCTTGGGGATTGGGGTACAAGCTAGAGAGTTGGAGGGGGACTGGGCAGGGGATGGGTTTCCTCCAGCTTTGCCTCGCTGGGATGGCCTTTCTTTGGAAGAAAAAATCAGGGAGCAGAGGCAGATCATCCAGGATACTGAGGCCAGGTGGGCTGCAATGTGTGAGGCAAGAGGGGGGGGCGCCATGGGTGAGACTGAATGGGAGGAGGAGGCAGGGGACTGGGACAGTTTTCAGGATTAGGAGCAAGAGCAGGCAAGGGGTAAGTGGGTGTGGGTCACTGCTGGACGGCAGTGAGGCAAACGGGCAGGGACAGCCAGCATGGCAGTGAGGCCCGGTGGTGCGGGGGACCCCCGAGTTGGAGCAGCTTGGGTGGGCGCCACACCCGGCAGCTGAAGCTGGGAGGGGGAGGGCATTACCGGTGGGGTGCACAATGGCTCCGGGACGCCAGTCGGAAGTAGCAGGGGGGTCCGCGGCGGCCGACCTGCCAACAAGGGAGCACGCAAAGCCGGCGGCTGGAAAGAAGTGTGCCGGGAAGAGTGGGGGTGTTGTGAGAGAGCAGAAGAGACCGGTGCAGGAGAAAGTGAGTGAACCAGTGGTGACTGAGGCTGAATTGGTGCTAGATTACCATGAAGAGAGTGACAAGTGGGAGGAAGGCGAAGTGCGAGATGAAGAGGAGGGAGAGAAAGGACCCCCCAGGGTCCCTGAGAGGGCAAACAAGAGAATTGGTGTTTTTCAGGAGACTATTGCGGTGAAGGAGAAAGGAGCGACGCAGAAAAAGTCCGGCTACAGGGTCAGCAGCAAGGAGACCCAAGGAGGCCCCTCAGGTACGGGGGAGTGGTGGACAGCCTGGGGAGAAAGTGCTGCGGGGTCAAAGGGGAAATCCTGCCAGCCAGTGGGTGTGGGGGATGGGAAAGTAAGGGAAGTGGGGTTAGAAGGGGACAGAACAGCAGCTCCGGACGAGCTCAAAGGTAGTAAAGGGGTGTCACGCCTAGTAGGTGCCAGTGTCCAGACAGACAAGATTGAAGGGGCAGACAAGAAAGAAGCCAAGACAGGGGACAAGCACCATAAAAAACTGCCATATATGGGCTTGGCGATGCCATTAGGTTCCCACTTCTCTGACAGGACGAGAAACAGGATTTGGAAACACGAGTATGTAGATGTGTTTAAACTCTTGCATAGGTAAATACAAGCTAAAGAAGGGTCTAAAGAAGAGGAATGGGAATTGACAAGAAGACCGAAGGTGCCCATTAATATGGATAACTGGACCTCAGCATTTCTGATCTTCGCCAGTATTTACTGCGAAAAATATCTAGATAGAGCGATCACTCTGTTGAAATATATGGACATAATAAGAAAAGCTCAGATGCATTTTGGGGGTTTCACATGGCTCAGCTATGACGAAGAGTTTAGGGCCTGAGTCAGCCTCAACCCAGATAAGCCTTGGGGGGAGGTGGATCAAGAGTTATGGATGCAGTTCCACACAATCCTCGGCATCCACCCACACAGCTAGTGGTCTGCCAGTGACCTATCGGTTCTTTCAGGCGCATCCCACCCAACAAGGGGAGGGTGGGGTTGGTAGTGGGGCAAGTACTTTCAGTGGTACGCCAAAGGGGGCAGGAGCAACAACAGGGGCCTGCTGGAATTTCAACAAAGGCTTCTGTTCCAGGCACCCATGTAAGTTCAAGCATGAATGCTCCAAATGCAGGGGCAGACACCCTCTCACTCAATGTTTTACCTTGGCCACCCCAAGCGAACAGTGGCGGTCAACGAAGGGAAGGGGACAAACTGGACCAAAGGGCCCCTACTCCAATTAGGATTGAGGCCATGGGCCCATGGCTCTCGGTCTACCCTGACAGAGAGGCGGCCCTGCGCTTGCAGTAGGGTTTCAAAGAAGGTTTTCGAGTGGGTTATCACGGGCCTAGAGCACCTCAGTGGGCAGACAATTTGAAATCAGCCAAAGAATTACCAGGGGTGATAGCAGCAAAATTGGGGAAGGAAGTGAAGGAAGGGAGGATGGCAGGCCCATTCACGGACTGGCCATTTGAAGATCTGATTGTGTCACCCTTGGGGGTGGTCCCTAAAAAAGACCCGGGGGAGTTCAGAATGATTCATCACCTGTCGTGGCCAGAAGGGGAATCAGTCAACGATTTCATTGCTGAAGACTACTCGAGGGTGCTGTAGGCCTCAGTGGACGATGCGGTCCGCTTGGTGAAGGCGTGTAGGAGGCGAGCAGAAATGGCAAAATGTGATGTCAAGCCTGCTTTCCGCCTATTGCCCATCCATCCGGTGGATTTTCCGCTACTGGGTTTGCAGTTTGATGGGGCCATTTACGTGGATAAGGTCTTGCCCATGGGATGTGCCATTTCCTGCGCGCTTTTTGAGATGTTCAGTACATTCTTGCAATGGGTGTTCATCAAGAAGAGTGGCCACAGGCAGGTGTCGCATTACCTGGACAATTTCTTGTTCGTTGGTAAAGGGGACTCCGGAGACTGTAAGAGAGCATTGACGCAGTTTGAAGATCTGACTCAGTCTTTTGGGGTACCTTTGGCACCGGAGAAAACAGCTGGGCCCAGCTGCAGGTTGACATTCCTTGGCATTGAGCTGGACTCTGTGCAATGGATGGCACGTTTGCCCCAAGAGAAAGTGGATGACATGCAGGCATTCTTGTCACAGGTGGTGGGAGAAAAGAAAATTGACTTGAGGACTGTACAAAAGTTGCTGGGCTTCCTGAATTTTGCCTGCAGAGTGGTAAAAGCAGGAAGGACATTTTTCAGGCGGCTTCGCATGGCCATGTCAGGCGCAGTCCTGCCACACCACAGGGTCAGGATCACAATGGGGGTCATGGCAGATCTGGGAGTGTGGCAGATGTTTTTGGATGATTTCAATGGCGTCCCATTAGATTTTGTGGAAGAGAACAGTCTGGCAGGTGCAGATATTTTCTGATGCCGCTGGCGCTTCAGGCTTTGGTTTGTTCTGGGACGGGCGTTGGTGTGCGGAGAAGTGGCCGGCGCATTGGCTGAGTCAAGGGCGGAGCATTGCTTTTCTGGAGTTTTTTCCATTACTGGTGGCACTGGTGGTGTGGGGCAGTGAGCTGCAGAACCGGACCATCCTTTTTCACGTCGACAATACCACAGTAGTCGAACTGGTGAACAGACAGAAGGAGAGGGATTTGAGAGTGTTGAGACTGTTGCACAGGTTCATGTTGAGTTGTTTACGGTTGAATGTGGTTTTTCGTGCCAAACACATGCCCTGGGCTAGCAATGATGTGGCAGATGCTTTGTCTCGTTCCCAGTGCCAGCGGTTTCGGAGATTGGCACCTGGAGCGGAGCAGTGCAAAACACAGTTGCCGGATGACATCTGGGCCTGGGGGGAGTGAGATTAGTAGGCCTGGTTGAGAAATCACTCGCAGAATCGACTCAACGGAGTTACAGGCTGGCTTGGTCCGAGTTTGGTGAATTTTTGGGTCCTGGAGTGGGATCAGCGAATATCACTCGACAGGAGGCAGAGCAGGGAGTGTTGGGTTTTGTGTTACGTTGTATTGATAGGGCGCTTCCGCAAACAACCATAGCTGGGATATTGGCAGGGATAGCCTTCTACAGGAAACTGTATTTGGGTTTTGATCCTGCAAAAGATTAAATGCTGAATAGGATGCTCAAAGGCTGGGGGCGGGAGCGGGGATGGGGGGAGCGTTGAGGGGAGCTATTACTTTTGGTTTGTTGGGGGACTTGCTGGGGGTTTTACCTGTTTGCTGCTGTGATTAACCCTGGGCAAAGCACTACGCTACGCTCGCGTAGTTTGCGAAGTTTGCGCTACTTCGCACAACGCGAAGTGCACGTAGCACAGTGCAAACACGCGTAGCGTAGCGTAGTGCAGCGGTCATTTTTGCTTGCTCGCGGTCCTCAACGTCAAGTTGGCGACCGCGAGCAAGCAAAATGACATCCCAGCGAGACTTTTTCCTCGTTCGCGATCAGCAACATCAAGTTGCCGATCGCGAGCGTGGAAAATAAACCTCCCGGCGAGATTCTCAACGCGGGAGGTCAGGTTTCTCATTGCGAGTGGTCGCGTATGCTCGCGACCGCTCGCGATGAGAAACTACCAGTCCGCGTTGAGAAAGCTGCCGCTCGAGTAAAAATCTACTTGAGCGGCAGTAAAAGACAGCTCGCACTGTGCAAGATGCCGTTTTCAATGATTGCACAGTGCGGACAAGCATCCGGCACTGTGCAATCATTGCGAACAGTGCACTACGCAGTTCGCGTAGTGCTACGCGTAGCTCGCGTAGTGCGAACTGCACTTTGCGTAGCTTCGCGTAGCGCTACTTCGTGAACTATGCCCAGGCTTAGCTATGATGCATTTGAAGTGGCCATATTCAGGCTGTGCATGATCTGGATGTTTTTTGGAGCCTTCCGAGTGTCAGAGCTGTTGGGATCACCACAGCTGTCGGGGCTGTTGCAGGATGAAGTGAATTTGGGGCACGGTAACCTGGGAATTTGGTTGAGGCAATCGAAAACAGATCAGGCAGGGAGGGTAAGATGGGTCTGACTGAAAGAAAGTGGATGCAGTGAAGCGTGCCCGGTGCGTGAATGGCAGGGGTATGAATTAAAGGGGAAACATCTTGGAGCAGAAATTGTTTGTCATGCATCGGGGGACAGAGTGACGTCTTTTCAGTTATTGGTGGTGCTATGTAGGACTCTTCGAAGGGTGGGGAGGGAGCCAGCTGATTATGGGACGCATTCCTTCAGAATAGGCGCAGCTACATCAGCGGCGCACCTGGGGTGGTCATGGGGACAGATTCGCCGGATAGGGGGTTGGCGTTCCCGTTGTTGTGAGAGATATGTGAGGAAGTGATGAGGCTAGCGAAGGAAGCTGCAAGGGAGGCGAAAAGGGGGGGGAGAAGTGTTTGTTTTCCAGAGGCTAATTCTTATCTCTTTGTACTACAGGCTGCGTGAGAGGACCAGGGACTAAGACGGTCACCTGGATTGTGGGACACTCGTTCATGCACTGGGCAGCCAAGTATTTGGACCAGCAGCTATATGGACGGACTCTGGGTTTGAGGAGCAGCCATCATGAAGTTTGCTGGTGGGGTAAAGGGGGTATGAGATGGGGTGCGCTGCTGCCTTGGTTAACTAAGTTGGTAACACAGAAGGGCTGCCCAGATATGCTAGTTCTGCATCTGGGGGAAAACGACTTGGTGAGAATGTCAGGCCTGGCATTGCTACAGGACATGCAAAGGGACTTGGAGGTTCTGAAGAAGAACTTGGCAGGAACATGTATAGTGTGGACCGCGCTGGTGCCTAGAAGAGTGTGGAGGGGGGCCATCAGTCATGCGGCTATTGATAAGGCTCGTAGGAAACTGAATAGAACAATGAGAGTTTTTTGCCAGACAAAGGATATCAAATTGATTGCTCATGGGGGTTTGAGGTTGGAGGAACCTGTGCTATTTAGAGATGATGGGGTGCACCTTTCGAGATTGGGCAATGCGTACTATATGATGGAGGTACGGGATACGATCAGCAAGCTCTGGAATGAGACCATATGGTGCTGCAGGGATGTGTGAGGTGCGAAATGTGCACGTGCATTTGGGGCAGGGAACTGCCCTACGGGGGTTTCCCTGGTTGGCAGCACTTTGGAGGGGTGGTGAGTCTCGGACGGGCAGAGCCACCCCTCGGGGGGGAAGGTACACAGGTGAATGAGGACGAAGCGCAGGATGCAAGGTGCAGCAGAAGAAAGTCAAGAGAGGATGTTTAAGAGTGCTGTGAAGATGAGAAGGGATGTATGGAGAAGTTTACAGCAAGAATGGGGAGGAGTGAAACAGGTGAGACGGTTGGTGAATGGATGAGGGGTACGAGTTATTATTGTTGAATAAAGTTATAAAGTTGCATGTTATGTTTAATAAATATTTGGAGCTATGATAACCTTGTCCTAATAAATGGCCTTATATGCTTCAAGTCAACGTGGAGTGTAGTTATTGCGCGAAGGAGTGGTGACTCGCCTGGCAGGCTGTGGCAGAGCGGGACCAGAAGGCACGGGGACGAGAGGCACGTGGATGACCCCAACCCCCCATGCAGCAGAGAATGAGGAGGAAGCGCTTGGCCCGATGGTGAACAGGCCGGTTCTGGGCAGCCATGGTTGCAGCAATGCGACTCTACACGGCAAGGCGTATGGAGGCCTTAGCGAGCATCGAGAGGTGGGGCTTTTTAAAAGAAACGGCCATGGTTCGAGGTGGCGTGGGACCTAGTACAAGGCACCATTTGAAGATTTGCCCAACAGCAACCATGAGATGAAGAAGCCCACGGTCCCGCCGGAACACACCACCTCCTCCCCTCACGGCAACAGTAAGGGTGCAATATTGAAATACTGATAGCAGAATGGCTGCGTGTCTTTTGTGGCAAGACCGTCATGAAAGATTGGGAGAATTGGGCCTTACAGTCCGAGCTGCCAAATTTGGAGCGGGGGAACCAGGCTCGAGCCGCGGCATCGGTTCAGTCCCCTGCGATTCTGGGTGAATTACTTAATCTCCCTGTGCCAAACTAGGAATGAATGTGTCCTTGTGTAGCGTGGTGGGGGCTCGGGTGGAGCGCTCTGATACCTTCGGGGAGAGTCCCCGCTATTTAAAGCTGCAAATTAAACATACAATCCAGGAGAGTTACTTTTCCCCCAAATAAATGTGGGCGGAAATTTTTCAAGGGTGGACCTGGAGGCGCTAACCGTGAGCAGAGTCCCACAGACACGAAAGGCACATTGAGCCCAGCTTTGTGAAAGTCCAGTGGGCTGATAAATAAATCCGACCTAAGCCATCCAAGGTGATGAATGCGTTTTTAGGCCATTAAGTCATTTGGTAAGCGGGCAGGGGAGATGATATGGTGTAACAACCAGACCAGCCAACTTTGAAACTGAGAAAACAGGTTCGAGTCAGGGCGTCGGCTCAACTTTCTGCGATTATGAGCAAATCTCCCCTGCCCTCAAAAAACGGAATGTGTAATGCTAGGGCAGGAACGAATGCGTTGGACTATCCGAACCTGTTGGTTCACAGACTAGCAGCTACGTCAAATAAGGCCACCCCGTGTGTCCTAAACGCAGGTGCCGCAGTGGTAGCCGGCAGGCTCGATTACACACAAACTTCATTGATGACAGATCCCGACCTCATGGTAGAAGGTGTGCATGAGGGCAGCTGCCGACTTTAAAACTCCTGCGCCAGGTTCAAGTATCGTCGCTGGCGGAAACATCCTGGGATATTGGGCAGTTTGCTGTGCCTATTGCCTTTGATGAATATAATGTGTTTTGAACATGATGAATATATGCTCAATCTCAATTAAATATTTTCAAAATGCATAAATATTGTTTGTAATTGATTGATCAGGTGATGTTGATGTCCATGTAAAATTGTGTTTCCACTGGGACCACCCCCCCTTTTTTTGTACTAAGTTTCACCCAGGTCCTAGTGACGTGTCTGGGTTTACCCCATTATTGTGCAACTATTGCGAGCAAACAGCGCAGCCGGTAGGACGGCCTAAGTAAATAATAGACATACGGGCGGGCAAGAGGGCTCCAGGAGGTGACCGGGAAGGCACGAAGGGTGACCCAAAACGGAAAGGTTTCCTTCACAGTCAATTAAATAGGCAGACTTTAATAAGTAAGGCAGCCGATGGAAACTGAGCGAATATGTCCTTTACTACGGTAACATATTTGATCGCTGCAAATATACGCATAACAAAAGCATTGAGAGAATTTAGCAAAATTCTGCATTAAAGCAGGTCTACAGTGGCATGTTAGAAACTGGGCAAAAGGGAGTGAAAATATGCACATTTTTGTGAAATTGTGAAAAAATAACAAATACGCAGAATAATTTCACTTTGTGAAAACTGGACAAATATGTAAAATAATTCAGCATTGTGATAGCTATGTGCAAGATATCTCCGTGAATTAAGGATTTCCTGCTGACATCCTGGGTGATATGCAGCAAATGAGTGTTCTCGGAATAATTCCTGTTTAATGCCATCATACGCAAACTCTAATCCTGGCACCATACAGGTTTGGTTATTGTTGGGCAAGTGTCTGGAGCGTCTTATTCCAATCACAAACTACTGTATGAGGATCCCAGCATTTGTTATATTCATGTACTTTTTCACAGACTTCAGAACACTGAATTATGGGGGTCAAAGTATAAATAATTAGATATTCAAAGATGAAGATGGAAACATTAATAAATGAACCACCTAAACATAAAAATACGTTTTCAAGAATAAAACGTGTATTTGATTTAGATTTTCTCAGCTTCAAAAGGCAGCTGAATTGTAAGTTTAAATACTTGTTATAAAATTGAAACCAGATCGCTCGCACCCCCATATGCGGCTTCAGTCATTAACGCCTGCCAGTCAGGGAGTGCCACGAGCCCTTCAGGTTTGGCCAGCAGCACTGGTTGCTCTCTCAATGATGCCACTAAGTTACAATGTGAGGTGATGAATCGGGTAGGGGGGCAAAAGCAGCTGGAAGGTTGGGAGCCACCCGTCTTGGAAGGGAGGCCGCCTGCATTTATTGTGGCCACGTTTAGAAAAGGTCAAGAAAAGCTGTAAAAGATGTTACATGCGAGGTAAGGGATGGCCGTTCAGTTGAGACAGTTTTGACTGCTGTAACCGTTGGGGTAGTACCATGTCACAGAATGCAAAACCCTTGCCTGTGACAACCGGCAAAAACTCATTTTTGGATATGTCGTTCATTTGTCAGAGTGGGATTTCTGATTGCTATTGAGAGAGTGTCACACACTTGACACTTGAATGTTACTCTTGAGTGAACAGAGGATGGCCACGTCCCCCGCAGGGGGACACTAGAGGGGACAGCCCCTTAGAATTTCCCCACTGCCCTATAGGGGCTAGTATTTTTTCCATGGCCATCTGGCCGGAAGGGGACAATCGCACGGGCAGACCTCGCCTCCCCAGGGACTACGCACTTCCGGGAGGCCAAGGGCTATTTAGGTGGGCAGCTCACCTGGGCAATCCCTCTTTTTCAGGTCAGCAGCAGAAGAATCAGAGCAGAGCAGGCAACATAGAGCATATTCAGAGAATGAACTAGATATAATGACTGCATTATGGCCACACCAAGATCACAAAAGACAGACACGCAAACTCAAACACCATTTGGAATGACCAACGCAGGCCAGGGTATGGGGGCCTAGTCACAGAGGAGGAAGACCATAATTGCAAATGGTCTGCATAGAGTGGCACATAGATAGTTCAGTCATGCAAGAGGTGTACCATTTAAGCACAGGGATTAACATCGAATTTTACAGGGATCCATCATAGCATGTCCATACGCGAAGGTCGCTATGCCTTCAGAGGGCAAGTATAGAAAGTGGAAATAGGTTATTACGACAGCCATGGACACAGTGCACTCAAGTCAGAGGCAACTGAGTGGTTCTCGCCCCTTAAATGTCCAAACGTGCAACATCGGCAAAAGAGATTGCTCCATAATAGAACCAATATTGGCAAATCACCCGCTTTATTTAACCCATAGGTGGCCTAGAGTGCATTCAGAGATATAAACTTGAAGTAAGGACAGTATCCTGGCCCAACCATGGGACACGCTTGGTCACACATGGTACCGGCTGTATACATTTTCAACCTGCCAGGGCGTTGTGACAGCAAGAGCGTTAGCTACTTAGTAAAATGCATAATTTTGGGCTGCAGTGGTTTCAAGTGGGTTAATAGAAAAAAAAAAGAAAAAAAAAAGGAGCAAGTCAGATGACTAGGCCACTATGCCACCCAAGCGGACAAAAGAGACATGATGCGATACTACGCTGTAAGATGGCATCAATTGAATGGCATAAGCGCAATAAAATGCGATAAGAGTCTAGGTTGCAAGATCACGGCCCAACTAGGGGTAACAAGGTGTGCAAAGGAACTTCAACTGACATGGTATATGTACAGTGTCATCTATACCACAAGTGGGCAGACAGTAACATATACAGAAAGTACGCAATAGCAGCAGGCCAACAGCTCACACAGATAGTGAGACGTTCAACTCCCAGGTTGTGCTTTGGGATCTGCTCGTCTCAAGGATGGCAGCACTTCAGAAGCCCAAAGCGGTAGCCGTCCATAGGCAGAAGGGGAAGAAAAAAAAAAAACAGACGGGTGGTAGAGGAGAATGCAAACTATGATGGAAGGGCCGACATTACCAAAGGGGCAAAGGCCAGCCTCATTAGTACCTACCTATTTGACAGTCAGTTAATGGCGACAAAGAACCCTAGAGCTACACAGGTGAGGGACTCAGGGTCGTGGTAAGCCACCCTGAGCCTTGGAGGGTCTTACGGGTGATCTTTATGCAAAAAAGGCGAGCAATACCCCATCAGAGGGCGATGGGGCCGCTAATAAAAATTAGATCCTCAGGCCATAGGGGGCCATGAGAAAAACGCGACGGCGACCCCTTCATTCCGTAAGGGACAGTTGGTTTCCTGACAGCTGGTGGTTGGCCTTACCTCACTCCGTGGTGTCACGGGTGCAGCAAACACTTAAAAAAGCATTGGGCTGCAGCCCCAATACGTAAGATACAGCACCGGTTAAAGAATGAGATGGCAACATAATGCCCGGTGGCTGGGGATTGTTTCAGGAGGGGTGTCAGCGGTTAGTCCTTAACAGCGCTGCACTCTGATGATCACCCATAAGATAACCCTACCTGTGTATATATATGCATAACAAGAATGCAAATCAACTTGCGACAGTTTTCCCACAAGAAAAGGTGTTGGTGTGTTTTGTTATTTATAATGGAACTGTATAACTGTGTTTTGTCACAAGTTAGGATCCCTATAACGATATGTGAGATAACAGTGGGCTAGGGGTGGGAATGCTAGGAGGATGGCCACGTCCCCCGCAGGGGGACACTAGAGGGGACAGCCCCTTAGCATTTCCCCACTGCCCTGGAGGGGCTAGTATTTTTTCCATGGCCACTTGGCCGGAAGGGGACAATCGCACGGGCAGACCTTGCCTCCCTAGGGACTACGCACTTCCGGGAGGCCGAGGGCTATTTAGGTGGGCAGCTCACCTGGGCAATCCCTCTTTTTCAGGACAGCAGCAGAAGAATTTTCCACCCACCCAGCAAGGGAGCGGAACACAACAGCACTCAAGAACTACCAAACAGCGTCTAAAGCGGAGGTACAGGGTGATCTTTATGCAAAAAAGGCGAGCAGTACCCCATCAGAGGGCGATGGGCCGCTAATAAAAATGAGATCCTCAGGCCATAGGGGGCCATGAGAAGAACGCAACGGCGACCCCTTCATCCCGTAAGGGACAGTTGGTATCCTGACAGCTGGGGGTTGGCCTTACCTCGCTCCGTGGTAGCACGGGTGCAGCAAACACTTAAGAAAGCATTGGGCCGCAGCCCCAATACGTAAGATACAGCACCGGTTAAAGAATGAGATGGCAACGTAGTGCCCGGTGGCTGGAGATTGTTTCAGTAGGGGTGTCAGCGGTTAGTCCTTAACAGTGCTGCACTCTGATAATCACCCGTAACATAACCCTACCTGTGTATATATATGCATAACAAGAATGCAAATAAACTTGCAACAGTTTTCCCACAAGAAAAGGTGTTGGTGTGTTTTGTTATTTATAATGGAACTGTATAACTGTGTTTTGTCACAAGTTAGGATCCCTATAACGATATGTGAGATAATAGTGGGCTAGGGGTGGGAATGCTAGGAAAATGCCACACATAAGCAATCTGTTAACATGGCAGCTGCACGTGGAGAGCCCAGACAGACTAGGGGGCATATTCTCAAGGACTCATCGCCGATTTATTGGCACTTTAGCGCCGCAAAAGTGGCGATAGATTTATCGCCCAATTTCCAAGCTGGTGCAAACTGCCGATATTGCCAGTTTTCCAGCGATGGCTTCCACAAAAAACATCGCCACGGACGAGAGCGACAACTAACGCTAATGATATGCAGAGTAGGCGTTCCCGTGCAAAAACACACGAAAACACCACTTCGCGATATTCTCAACGACCAGCCAGATCTGCGATGCAATCTAAAAACAGGCGATAAGGCGCATTAGCAGCAGGGATTAAACACCTGCCTGTTACTAGTGTTAAGCAGGATGACAACCTGCAGTATGAAAGGGAGCCCAGCCCAGAGCCACATCTGAAGACCAACACATGTCTTGGAGCTGCTGATTATGCAGCTCGGAGACCCAAGAGGTCCACAACACCCACCGCCACCACCCCCAAGCACCCCCCGGACTACATCCAGGCAGTGCAGAACAAGACAGCCGACCTTCCGAAAACGGCATGGCCCCTCAGCCACACAATTGCAGAATGTGGGGAGAGGTGGGAACCAAGTATGTGTGAAGGAGGCAAGTCACCCATGAATAAGAATGTACACAATGCCAAGTGTGGTGGTGATGTGCTGGACAGACTTCAGTATGCAGAGCACAGACATGTCCATGTGGACATATACTGCTGGTGTTTGTAGTGTTGTGGACAGTGGGCACAACCATGTTACCTCAGGCAGTGGGGAAGACCTCGGTCATGTAGCTGTGTCGTCCCCCCTGTAAGCGTAAGCGGAGTGGGCTTGTCCGGCGTATGCCAGTCCAGCGTAGGAGTGTGAATAAATAGGCCGGGGCTCTGGGCGTGGTTCACTTCCGGGATGGCCAACGGGTCTGCCAGGGCGGCGCCCTTCACCCTGCCACGAGTCCGCCGCCGTGACCGCAAGCCTCCTCAGCCGATCGCTGGCTTCCACGACACAGGCCCCCAGAGCACCCAGCGGCACAGCACCGCGGAGTTATGTGTGTGTTGGCTACTGCCTTCGGCCTACACTGCGGTCAGCAGGTCCCCCAATTCAAATCGAGTCTTGATTTATTGATGGCGCAGTCCAGTAGGCAACAGACATTGCTTCCAGTGCGGCCCGCCCGGACGACGCATCATCGCAGGCTGCGCACCCGCTGAGCGCTTCAGGTGCCACTAACTCTGTGCAGCTCAAGTCAACGCAACGTGGCCGTGGGCCCTTGCTGACCGCTGCCTCTGGCCTACACTGTGGTCAGCAGGGCTCATACATATCAAATCCAATCCTGACCTGCAAGGACACGCCATCATCGCTGGCTGCACACCCGCTGCGCGCTTCAGGTGCCACTAACTCTGTGCAGCTCAAGTCAATGCCACATGGCTGTGGGCCCTTGCTGACCGCTGCCTCCGGCCTACACTGCGGTCAGCAGGGCTCACACATATCAAATCCAATCCTGACCTGCAAGGACGCGCCATCATCGCTGGCTGCACACCCGCTGAGCGCTTCAGGTGCCACTAACTCTGTGCAGCTCAAGTCAACGCCACGTGGCTGTGGGCCCTTGCTGACCGCTGCCTCTGGCCTACACTGCGGTCAGCAGGGCTCACACATATCAATTCCAATCCTGACCTGCAAGGACACGCCGATGGCTTCACACCCGCCACCACCGCCAGGACCACCTCCAACCAGCAACTGCCAGAGTCGGAGGAGTCTTACAGCCAGCCTATCTAAGTTGCTCACACCTGTCTTGGATGCCATCATCATCTTGATACCCTGCTCAGCTCTTCAGGTGCCACTAACTCAGTGCAAAACCAAAGGAGATGATGGACGGAGTGTTGAACATTGCAAGCACTCACCCCCAGTCAACTGATCTGTGTTTAATCCATCATCATTCTTTAGCTCACTCCACCACCCCAGTTCAGACATGGCCATATGCAAATCAGTCTGACCCTGTGCCTCATGGGAACAGTCCAGCCCGAACTGCCAAGCCATGTCTTCCCTGGACCGGAAACAAGCATCCTGGGACCGGTTTCTGGCTTACAGCCGTCATCAGCCAGGCTATCTTGAATCCAGTGGCAAAGTGAGCAAGGGACCCATGTCTGGGCATACCCTGCCAACTTAGGGTGAACATAACAAAACCAAAGGGTATGATGGACGGAGTGTTGAACATTGCAAGCACTCACCCCCAGTCAACTGATCTGGGTTTAATCCATCATCATTCTTTAGCTCACTCCGCCACCCCAGTTCAGACATGGCCATATGCAAATCAATCTGACCCTGTGCCTCATGGGAACAGTCCAGCCCGAACTGCCAAGCCATGTCTTCCTGGACCGGAAACAAGCATCCTGGGACCGGTTTCTGGCTTACAGCCGTCATCAGCCAGGCTAACTTGAATCCAGTGGCAAAGTGAGCAAGGGACCCACGTCTGGGCATACCCTGCCAACTTAGGGCGAACATAGCAAAACCAAAGGGGATGATGGACGGAGTGTTGAACATTGCAAGCACTCACCCCCAGTCAACTGATCTGGGTTTAATCCATCATCATTCTTTAGCTCACTCCGCCACCCCAGTTCAGACATGGCCATATGCAAATCAGTCTGACCCTGTGCCTCATGGGAACAGTCCAGCCCGAACTGCCAAGCCATGTCTTCCCTGGACCGGAAACAAGCATCCTGGGACCGGTTTCTGGCTTACAGCCATCATCAGCCAGGCTATCTTGAATCCAGTGGCAAAGTGAGCAAGGGACCCACGTCTGGGCATACCCTGCCAACTTAGGGCGAACATAGCAAAACCAAAGGGGATGATGGACGGAGTGTTGAACATTGCAAGCACTCACCCCCAGTCAACTGATCTGGGTTTAACCCCGAGTGGGACCCCGAGTGGGACGGGTATGCCCAGACGTGGGTCCCGTGCTCTCCATGCCACTGGAATCAAGCTATCCTGGCTGAAGAGGGTGAAACCCGAAACCGGTCCTAGGATGCTTGTTTCCAGTCCAGGAGGACCTGGCTTGGCAGTTCGGGCTGGACTGTTCCCATGAGGCACAGGGTCAAGACTGATTTGCATATGGCTGGGTTCAAACTGGAATGGCATGGCGAGCAAAAAAACGATGGATTTAGGCCCAGATCTCTGTACTGGGGTGAATGTATGACATTGTTCTGCATTCTGTCCATCAATTGTTCTTTTTGCACTAACTCAGTGCACCACAAGTCATGGACCCTTTATGATTTAGTCTTGTGTGTGTGATGTCAGAGCTGGTGCCCCTACTCAGTGCACCACAAGTCATGGACCCTTTATGATTGAGTCTTGTGTGTGTGATCCGATGATCACTGTTCTGGTTGTTGCCAGCACCAACCACTCCCTGAGGGCTGGCTTACACTCACCCCACACCCATCCAGCACAGGCGTCACTGGACATGTGACCCTGGTAATAAAAAGGGGCCGGGCGCACGTGCCCGTAGCCAGTTCCACTATCTATCTAAGTGTGTCTGTGTGGTCATTATGTATGCATGATGGCCCCGGGCCCTACCACATTACATTGTGCTGTGGACAGCGGATGCAACCATGTCACCTCAGGCAGTGGGTAAGACCTTGGACACGTAGCTTTGTCGTCCCCCCTGTAAGCGTAATCGTAATGGGCTGGGCCGGCGTACGCCAGTCTAGCGTAGGGGTGTGAAGAATTTGCCTGGGGCTCCGGGCGTGGTTCAGTTCTGGCCTGGACACGGAAGTAACTAATGTGTGTGTCTCTGTTGTAGTGTCGGCGCCACACGGCCTGCAATCGACAATGTTGCAATGTAGCATGCACCCGGAGGGCGGGCTCGCACGAACAGAGAAATGAAGGAGCGCAACACCGCTCGGGGCTTGGCTCATACATGCCAAGTGTTGTGTGTATCTGTATTGCCGCAGCATGAGCCAAATGCCTAGCCTTAATTGCAGCGCAAGTTCAGCCAGGCATGAACTCTACATCTGTGTCCGCCCTATCCTTACCATAGGCCTACACTCACGTGGCCGCCCACCTTCAATGGCCAACATCACAGTGTCGTTGTCAGGCTTGTGGACATGCGCAGACAGGCATGACAATGGTGTGCCGTAGGAGTGCAAGTGATGCAACCGCGCAGCGCACACTAGTAAATAGGCCCGGGGGGAGCGAGGAGCAGCTGTGAGGCAACGTAACACACAGTGATGCCGCTCATTTGCCACATGCAAGACATGTCAAACATGAATCCCAAAATCGCACACATCCCACCCCACCCCCAACAAGCCACATCACATTTCCTGAATGCAAGCAGATGACAAACTAACATTAGGGATGAAAGCTCCTTTGTCTGAACTATCAGGCGGAAGCACATCTGCACCTCCGACCTCGGAATTGCATGTGCCCGGCACCCCCTGACAGATACTATAGCAGCTGATGACGACTTCCACACTACGCACAGCCTGAGGAAAGACCAACGTATACACACCCCACACACAGAAGTCCTTGCTCGAAGTCATCTTGCATGGAATGGCCTTCACACTTACTCCCACACCATCCCAGACGTACAACCGTTGCACACTAAAACAACTCATTGATCCGAGCTGTGGCATTTCATCCACAGAACTGGCGCAGGTCAGAACAGTGCCGCTTCAACCAGAGCCACTAACGCAATGGCAGAACATCCCGGACACATGCACAACCCTGTCACGTGGAACTGTACCTTGCACGTATGCTGCATTTACTGGGGGCACTGCCATTGGCAGTGCTGCGGATCAGTTACCGACTAAGCTTCCGCCTTGCCAACTGTCACCTGCGTTCAGCCTGTGTTGCATTGTCGATCGTGCATATTCGAGGGGTCCATGGATGTCTGCCTATCCAACAGGATGGTAGCTGAACTGGATTTTGACATGTGTGTGCGCCCCCTGTTGGCCCAAGACCAGGAGTGTCACCGTGATACCTGTTTATGGTATGCCTTGATACTTGGCATACATGCTGGCATCTGGACCTGGGAGATTGCACAACTCCTCGTGTGCAGTGACCACATTGAACCGCTCCCCTATTGGGCTGTAGTGCTAATTGGTGAAAGGGGTGGACGCAGCAAATCTGTCCGGACCTGCTAATGGATTGCCTCGCCGTCCTGTTTGATGAAGTTGACAACGACCTCATGTTGGAAATGATAGCCTACGAAGCTGCAATCGCTTTCATGGACGAGTAACTACGTACCTGCAGCCACAACAGATTGGAACCCATTGCACATGTTCCAACACCTTGTTGCATCTTGGAGATCTGGTCACATATCCCACGACAACAGTGGACATGGCTGCATTCGCCTGGACTCCGAATACATGAGCGAACAACAACGCGGGTTAACACACATCTGTGAAAGGTGAGGCACTCCCCCGGAGTGGACAGCGGCGCTTGGCAACGTTCCTCATTCTGACATACTGCTGCATTGGTCTGCATGTTGTGGCACTTATCTTGCCCGTACTGACACACATATGCTAATAAAGTCTATGCACCTTCACTTGTATGCAACTGTGATGAGTGTTGATTTGCATGACAATGTGTGTCTCACTGCCTATCTGGGTCACGACCATACATGCGCATTGATAGCATTACCCAGGGAGTACCTTTTTGTGGAATCACTGTCCCTACATTCATCCATACTTTCATACTTGATTGATCATAGCCATGACACATCTGTGCGAATTAGAATGTTTTATTCGCATTCAGTGGAGTTTTGAAGCTGGACCAGTACAGGGCCATGCAAACACCACTTTACATTGTGCAGGGCCAGCCAGAGCCCTTTAGGGATTGACAAGTTCATCGGAAGAGGAAGACTTCAGTCTGCAGTGTGATTGCTGTGTCATTGGTAACCAAACAAAATATGGCAGTCCATGTCGAGATCCAAGGTGGGTGTCGCTGAATGTATCGGGGGACAGTGGAAGGTGTTATTCCAGGGCATGATGCAGAGGGCAGAACCAAGCTGAAACAGGCCATAAGGCGGAGATGAATGCTGCCACTTCATTCTTACCACAAAGCCAGATTCATCATCATCTTCGTCCTCTGATGTGTCAGGTGCCTCACATGTGGGTGGTCGTGTTTAGTCTGCATCACTGTGTGGCACTGACACATCAGGGGCCGGAGGTGGAATGTCTGCCGCACTGTGTGGCACTGACACTTCAGGGGGTGGAGATGTGGATGGAGTAGTAGCAGCAGCATTCATCCATGCCAGGCCTTGTGGTGGCAATGCCATGATGAGGATCTGCAGGGCATGGAAGATTACAGCTACATCTCGCTGGTGTGCAGCCGTGGCAAACATTCTTTCCGCCTGCATCCGCTCCAAGCTCTCCATCATTCTCCTTATGTGTCCCAAATCCCGGCTGACATAGCTGGAGCCACTCTGACTAGACAGTTGTTCTTGGCTCAGAGTCATGACTCCAGCGATGTCAGCCATGGATTGTTGGAGAGCATGGAGCGGACAGTGGGTGTCCGTTAGGGACTGTAAGTCATCCCTGATGGGACTTAGACACCCATGTATGGCATCTAGTTTGGCTGCAATGAGGTCGAACCCCACCCGCAGCTGATCAGCCATCTTCTCCTGGCACCCTAACACACGGCGTTGGAATGCCATGTGTTGGTCGTGGGGGTCCTGGGAGACAGCCGTGGTGGTGGGTGCTTCCTGCTGTGTGGTCTGTGCAGGGGGTGGGGTCTCCTCGATGCAGCTGGGCTGCCTTGCTCCTGAAGGTGGGGTGCCGAAGCTGTCCATGAGCTGTTGGAGGGCGTCGGTGTTGATGTTGGGGAGGTCCTCTTCATCATCAGTGCTGAGTTGTTGGGTCTGCTCTGCAGGAGGTGTTGATTCTCCCTCTGCAATGTGAAGGGGAGATGCAGATTGACATTGTGTTCACATGTATGTTCACGTTGTGACTGTTTGTGAGGAGATGCCTATTTGATGCGGGACAGATGACATTTCTACACCATCAGGGATGTGAGGTTGTACTTGTACATTATTATCTCACAGTTTCCTGCTATGCCAAATGCGAATGGCCATTTTCTACACTAAAGCGGCAGCAGTTGTGTCCTCTGTTCTGTTGTGAAAGTGTTTCAGTTTGTACCACATTGTTGTCAAAGTTGAGGTGCTCTGATTCTTATGTGTGTGCTGCATTGTGGGTGTGTTGCCCCTACAGCTCTGATTTGGCTGGCCCTTATCCCTTTCAGGCGGTGTGCCTTTCACTTCTGTACTTATACAGTGCTGAGATATTGCAGACTTGGGTAAATTGGGCTCTTGGTTGGAGTTGTGACTCTTGGGCATGGTTTGTCCGCAGATGTGCTATACTTAATTGTGCATGTGTGCCATTGTGCCCATTTTCCCCCGTCCCCTCAGTCCCTGGTCGTTACTCACCCTGTTGCTGTTGGCTCAGGTCATGTTGTGCAGTGTCGGGTCCCCCAACTCCTGCCACCGTCTTCCCAATGATGACTCGCGTCACCATTTCCTCCATCTTATCCAGCTCCTGGTGTGTCGCTGGACTCCCACCTCCAGTCTGCATTGCTGCTTTCAGGTCGGCTGCGAGTTTCAGCTTGGTTTTGTGCTTCACATCAGTCCAGCGCTTCTTGCAGTCATCCACTTTCCTTCTCTTCACTCCGACTGCATTCACCTTGGCCAAGATGGACTGCCATATTGTATTTTTAGTTGCCAATGACACAGTGGAGGTGATGAACAGTTGGTGGTGGTGTTCTATCACCTCCGTAATGAGGATCTGGTTTTCCTGCGTACTGAAACACGGGTTCCTCTTCTTCTTCCCCTTGCCCTTCCCTGACCCCGAGGTCCCAGGCTGGTCCTCCGTGGGGCTTGTGGGGTTCTGGTTGTCCTCTGTACTTGCTCCGGCTACCTCCATGGTGCTTCGCAGTTGTTTGTGATTTTTGTTGCAGCTTCTATAGTGGTTTTTCCCACCTGACTTTTGGGACTTGCAGGCCTGGTGCTGCTTATCGCTGAATTTTTTATCGCAGTTGGGCCCATTGCAACTTTTTTCACGTTCGGATTTAGATTTTTATTGCCGTCCCGGTAATTTTATCGCGGACATTTGACGCGTTATCGGGAAACTATCGCATGTTACCGCCGTGTTGAGAATACAACGTTAACACAGAGTTATTTTCCCGCGATAGACGGCGATATGAAAAATTGCGTTAACCTATTTTGGCGATGATTATCGCACGTTCTTGAGTATATCCCCCTAGGTGTCATGATGGTTAGTCCCTTCCTTGTGCTTTTCCTGTGGCTCAAATGGGCGTAATTTATGATCTTTATGTTCCCTGTGTATACATTTTAATTTTCTTGCAAAAGTGTCGCCCATAGTCGTTGAAGGTCACTCATGATTACACTGAAAAAGGAGAAATGTCATACATTAGCAATGTGTACCCTCGGAGCTATGCGGTTGGTATAAAAAAAACACACACAAAGGGGGTCACTACTATCTTATAGGTTCTCTGTGCAAAGATGGAGGGTGCAGACACACGCCACTGGGTGCGGCTACATGGTTAGGCAAGAGACTGTGCGTGGAAGTATAAAGCAGGTTTTTGAGTGCACCTCCCTGGGCATGGGGGCACACCTGTGTAGACAGGCAAGGTAAGCTCCAGCAGGCACGTTTTTATTTCGTATTATAAAGGTCAGCTTCTCTGGGGTAAGAGGAGGATGGCATCAGGACATTAGGTTCAAGCGGTACGATCCATTGATTGCCATCCTTGAGCAGGGCCATCTGCAAGCTAGGTGGTTCCCATGGTGGTATGGCACTCTGCACAGAGGGCGCATCATACTGCAATAGTGGGGGGTCCCAAAGCAAAAAAATAAAAATAAGGAAATATATAAGCTCTTGGCCATTCTTGAGCGGTAATGAGACATAGGACACCACCCTTGCCTTATTATGGCAGTAGCCCGACTTGTGTTATGTCCATTTTTGGGGGCAGTGCCCACACATTTTCAAGTAAAGCTAAAGAAAAGCACATGTGTCTAGAGCTAGGACGGTAGCTTAATGCGATTCATTCCCACTATATACAAAAAAAAAGAAATTATTTTGCAAACCTTGCAGCATAAATGAATCCTCCGGTTTGAAGCATGGTACAAAGATGCAAATAGTTTCTTGTGGGTTCCAGCCTACTAACTGGGATACTGACGGCGACAGCCTATAGAACAGTCTGAACTTAAGAATACTGGCAGTACTCAAGGATAAGCTGTTGGAGACGTTAGCTCTCTGCCACAAGTCTTCACACTTGCACAAGAAATCAGCTGCAGACAGAGAACTGGTGCTCTAGGCAGATGTGTGGTGCAGTGCTTTCAGGTCAAGGGGTAACAGAAGTAGGTTAGCCCCACATGTCTCGAGGTGTTTCTGGGTAATCCCAGGTAGAGCTAAGGGCATTGACCCCTTCGATGCTCATGACGGCCCCCGGCCGTCATGAGTCATGGAGGGCGTGTGCGCACGACGGCCGGGGGCCGTCCGAACCATGCCCAAGAATGGAATGTCCAGCACCGCGGCGGAATTCGCGCTGCAGCCAAGGTGTTAAATCAGGTATGAGTATTATTGGGGTTCAGCCTGGGGTCACGAAGCAGGGCTGGGGCCTAACCGCAGGGCGGTCGGCCAGAACAAACAAGAAAAGTATTCCTGCCCCTTTTCCCAGCAGGATTTTTCAACCACTGAGTCACAGAGCAACCTTGGCGAAAAAGGTTTAGAGCGTAGAACCAAAGTGACTCCCCGCGGACTCGAACCCTAACTCTTGTGGTCAGGTTCCACTTCTTGTTTAGGCGGTGAATTAGGAGGGTTCTTCCTGTCCCGTTTGCCTGCGTTCCACAGAACGGGTGTCTAAAAAAGCCATGTAATGGAGTTAGTCAAGCAAAGGAGTTTGTTGGGGGACGGCATGCCACATCACTCCCTCCCCCCCCAAAAAATGATAATAATTTTTGGGTATATGACTGTCTTTTCTCTCATTTATGACATATGCGAGTGGAGACGACACACTGGGTGGCTGAAGAGGACCCGACGGTGCCCGCACATGACTGCGAGAAACTGAATCGGCCTTCAGCGACCCTAAGGGGATTACAGGAGGCGTCCGCATTGCACCCCAAGAATTAGTGATCCAACTGGGGGCAGCGACCTCGCACAGCTCGAGAGGAGGGACTTCTTCCACGCCATCCATTCAGGCTTGGTGGAGGGGGCCAAACTGTACAGCAGCACCACCATTGTACGGTCTGAAATAATTGCCAGGTGGGCATGGTGAGGTGCCCTGTCAAATAGCATGGGGGGTGGCGTCAGAAGGAAACTAAGCGAGTCAGCAGATGTTTCAAAAACAAAGCCCGGGAGAGCAGCTGGCACAGCCGGATCAACACAGGTCACCCGGAGCTCTTAGGCACAGGTTGGGGTTGCATCTTATGGACAAAGGGATGAAAGTGTTCTGGGCCAACTGATGGGCAGCCATGGCAAAAAAAAAAAAAAGAAGGAAAAAGGGAACAAGAAGAAGGGGAATCGACAAACAGGATGGGGGAGCTGAAGGGAGACGGAAGCCTCCCTTACGGTGTGGCGGCTAAGAAGGGGTACATTTGCTGGTAAGGAGGCACACTGGCAGGGCGGTGTGCAGGAGGCAGGCCACTCATCTTGGGATGCCTTACGGCAGGGTGAGTAGGCCGAAAGGGGGGAACCAGCGGAGACGGCATTCGCAGCCCAGACCCACCGAATTGCAGGGCACAAAATGGACAAACAAGGTAGCGAGTTGGGGCCTAACTCCAGGGAGAGGCTACCCCCCCATGCAATCAGCGTGAAAACCAATAGGGAACTTTATGACCCCATAATACGGCATATATGATGGCCTGAACAAACTAGGTGGTGTCACAAGTATGGTCGACAGATAACAGAACGTGATGTGATATATTAGAAATGATTTATGACCTGTCAGCCATTGTGAGTTATGAACTGTCACTTGATTTACAAGCCTGTCAAAATGATTTATGACTGCGAAATGGATGGATTAATGAACTGTCATGTCTATGATTTATGAGCTTGTCAAAAGTTATGTTGCAATATTTTATAGCTCATGCATATGAGCCGTGATGCTTTCGATCTTTTGTCATATGACTCAAAAATGGATGCCCAGTCGTAGTCGGTGTACTCCAATGATGGATGTCTTTCCCATTTAAGATGCTGCTGTGTGAGGTTAGAATACATTTCAGTTGTACTCGCATTGCAAAGGCCAGATACAACTCCCTTTTGTCTTTCCCTTCATTTGAGGTACTCGTAGATGGGGGAAGTGGGCGGGAAAGCCATAGGGATTTCAAAGGCTTGGGAAAGACAGTGTTTAAATTGCCGAACGTGCCACTATTTTTCCTCTCAGAGACTGTAAATCTGTACTCGGTCTATGAGGTCATAAAATGCATTGTCTGAGATTAAGCATTGGGTAGATGTTATTTCTTTATCTGCTCATTGTTTCCAGAGTATAGTGCCATCCCCTAGTTTGATTTTTGCATTATTCCACAGTGGAGCCTTGAGCATATAAGTTTAGATGTACATTCACATTTTTATGTATTTTTGACCCTTTTACTCAATCTAAAGTGGTCAGTTAGTTTCTATTGTTCCAAGTTAGTCCAATAAGAAGGTGAGTCTGTGTTGTTTCCTATTATGTATATTGGAATACATGTTGTGTTGTATGATAGTTTTGGAGTCTAAGCCCTCCTGCTGTGGTTAGTGCATAATGTTTGGAAATTTGTATTATGGGTCTATCCTTGTTCCAGATAAAAATGTTAATCTCTCTGTCTACATTACGGAGTATGTGTTAGGGTACGAACATGGGAAGCATGCTCAATTCATAATTAAAGTGTGGTGCTGTCATAATTTTAATTATCTGCATTCTTACTCAAAATATGTGTAGAATATGTTTAGACCTGTCCATCATTTCAAATCTAAAGCCATTTGATGTGTGAGGGTTGATGTTGTCAGTAATTATGTCTGTCAATTATGTGTTTAGCAAGCTACCTAGGCTTTTAGGTTTACATCATCCATTGGAAACCATATCCCTCGAGGGTTGTTCTAGTCCTAGAGTGAACATCAAGAGTGCTTCTCATTTTGCCCAATTAATTTAGTATCCTGAAAATGTCGAAAATGAGTCTATCAGGACTGCTAGTGACTGTTCCGGTTTTGGTAGCATGAACATGTTATTGTCTGCATAGAGTAAGGCTTTTGGTTTTACAACTGGGCTTTAGAACCCTCAGCTGCATTTGATTGTGTGTCTAATTGCTATGGGCAAGTGTTCTAGGACCATTGAAAACAGTAGGGGGTGCATGGGGCACCCCTGACTTCCGAGCTAGAACATTGGAAAATAATCTGACCAGAAGCCTCCACTGGTCACTTGGGCCAAAGGCTTTTCATACAGCCATTTAACTTTAGAAATTAAGGTTTATCCAAGATGGAATCTGTCGTGGGTTCAACCAAGTAGGTAGTCTGTTCAAACGTTTTTTCTGCATCAAGGAGGAGGGCCACCATGGGATCTGGGAAGTCCTTTGATGGATAAGTTTCAAATCATTCTTAGGTGGTGTCTTGATGACCTGTTATTCACAAATCTCACATGGGATTCATGTAAGAGAAATGGAATCGGCTTCTGTAGTCTGCTTGCCAGACGTTCGAGATGATCTTCATGCCTGTATTTATCAATGAAATTGGATGATAATTGCTACAGTTTTAATCCCTGGAGCTTATGAGACAACCTTCCATATGGCCAGTTTTTGGGGATTCACCACAACTGTACTAAGCAAAGATGATTAGCTTTTGCAAGCATTGGCACTCTCTGAGTTGTTTTAAAGGACACCAGTTTGAATCTGGCACAAGGCAGTTATTTTACTTTAGCAAATATTACACATTAATTGCAGATTCAGACTTTTAAATAGCAAATGTTTTAAGTCTAAGAAAAATACAACTGTTTCCCCTACTGTAGGAAAATGTCTCTTTTTGCAATGTTTACTGATGCTGCTGTTTTTGTGACCAGGCTCCAGTGCGTATGCTCTGACCCCTAAAACATGTTGAAATTGGCTACACTTCCAATTGGCATATTTAACTTACCTGGAAGTCCCTAGTAAATATTACATAGTGTACCTAGGGCATGTAAGTTAAATCTCACTAGTGGACTACAACACACATTGTGCCACCACAAAAGTGACAGTATGAAACATGACTGCAGGCCTGCCAACAGTAACATGACAGTGCAGGTTTGAACTGCAAATTCGACCTGTCAAAATAACCCCTTTAGATAGCCTAAGCCATCCTTTTATAAATGTATAGGTCACCCCTAAGAAGGCAGGGTGCATGGCATTAAAAAGTAGAACATATAAAAGTTTAATGTAAAACATGTCCTTACATTGACAAGGCCATAAAGGCTATTTTTACTGTAGAATGTCTAGCTATTCCATAGAAAAGCATTAGAGGATAATATTAACATTAAGTAATGTTATCTTTATCTTGGAACCAGTTAAACAGTTAATTCTTGGACTTTTAAAAATGTTTATTACAAATCCAATTCATTGGTAAAGTCAGATGTCTACTAAATATTTTTTAAAAGAGACTTTTAAAAGACAGTTTGCATGAGCTTTCAACTTTCACTCGGGAACAGAAAGGCTTTGTTGATGAGGTATGAACTTGCTCCCAGAGTTGAAACAAAGGCATTGGGTGTGGCGAGGTGTCCGGTTCCTCTGATAGGGTGACCATCTGGGCAGTGCCCAGATCTTAATTTTCTTTAAAGAGGCCTACGCTGTCACAGGCAGAGGAAGCTCACACCTGGGCCTTCCCCCTCTTTTGTCCCTCTAGCCAGTCAGACACCAAACCCAGTGGGAGAGAGGCTTCCTCCAGAACCAGTTTTTGAGTGACCACAGAGGAGAGGTTGCTCATTTCCCTTTGTGAGCCAAGATCTCTACATAAGGGAGGAAATGTACTGCAATGTGGAATTTAGGTGGGAAGAGGCGCTGTGGATTGTTTGCAGTAGGGTACTCAGGAACTGCTACAAAAGTGGGTAGGGTTATCCATGGAAACTTTTTCCCTGTTAATTAGGGAGAGGCCAGGAGCATGCCTACCCACAGGCTAGTGCTTGGCATTAATGTGGTATCCTTAGGCACCCTCTTCAGAATACTACTGGACATGTGAAGAAAGATGAAAGGCTGCACCTGGCTGGTATCAGAGTCTACTCTCTCTGCCCAAACCTGAAAGCCAGGAGTTAGAAACTTTTTGCTAACTTTCTGCCTGAAGAACTGTTGTGGGATGTGGACCAAGCTGCCAGCTGATCCCATTGAAGGTGCATCACCGGTGGGCCTGACTATGCCACAGCCCCAGCTATATTCTTCCACACAGTAACAAATCCAATTTAGTGGGACCAACACCGACCGTCATCCAACAATGTTGAACCTTCTTTGGCTATAGCCTGCAGGCTTGTCCCACTGAGGAAATATGTATTTCAAAGGTAGAAATCTCCAACAGGCTCAATGTAGAAAAGCATTGGATTGACATTGATGATTTCCAGGGCACAAACTCCGGACTCTTCCCACTCTGAGCTTTTCCCACTTTCGTCGACTGCTTCACCAATACTTTGTCCTTTGTCAACCTATTGTCCACTAGCCAGTCTATGGATCCAGTGTGCAGTCTTGCCCAGCTGAGAACACCACAGTCTTTAAAATGTTCCAAGTGCAAATGTAACTTTTGACCAGGACAAATCTAATCCCTCTATCTGGCCAGTGCTCCATCGTTGTCAGCCCTAAACTTTACGCTTGTCCAAGCTACTTTAGGCTTTTTGGCTCTATTCTTATTTAAAATTATTACAAAATCATATCTCTGGTTCACCTTATTCAATTTTTGTTGCTTTGGTGTCATTTTGCTCATTAAAATATTCTCTATTTTTTATAAATTTGAGCGAGATTTGTATTCTGTTGTGTCTTTTACCTTTTAATTGTTTTGGTACTTCTAAATGCCTTGCTCAATTTCTTAAGTTAAACCTGAGTGGTCTTTGGGCTAGCTGCCGAAGTTGAGCTCAGATTTAAATGAATGAAACATTTTCTGAACCTAACAATAGAGTGACATTATCACGTGTGGTGGACTACCATCCACCCCAACTAATAATCCCCTTTTTCACACTTTACATTTGACCGGATGCAGATATTTTTCTTAGGAATAAATGCAGGAAGTAACTACAATGCCCTTGTTGCTGTGAACACTCATGTATTTACTTAACTAATTTCTGCCACACATCATTTGCACACATATCCCAAGTAAATGTATGTGTTCAAGAGGTGACTACATTACACAGAGTCACATCAGTAATGTACGCTTACAGTAAGCTACTAAAATTCTCCTGAACCTATGTGAGCTTAAAGGCTCTCAGTCATACATTATTGAGATACTCTAAGGTGAGATTTCAAGCTTTTTAACTAAATTTCATTTATTCAAAAATAAAGGCATTGATATGTCACTTTCTTGAAAGGGAATAGTGTAGAACTGCTTTTACCAAATTGTGTTATAATACAGTAGTTTAATCAACAGTGTATGAAATTGGGTTGTTATTTGACCGGGGTGTGAGCCTTGAAAAAGCAGCAGCCGCATTTCTTCTAAGTGTGAAGTCGCCAGCAAATACAAAATTAAACTGTGCTCAATCCTCGGGTAGCTTGGAACAGAGCAGTCAAGCTTCAGAGGTAATGTGTAAAGTATTTGTGCAACACTTCAAACAGTAACACAGTGAAAACACACCACAAAAGGAGCCCAAAGCAGAGTTAGAACAATAAAGTGATTTTTAATAAATAAAACAAGACCACAAGGACAAAAATCTAATCAGAAGAAACGGAGTTATTCAATTTGAAAGTTTATAGTAAATATAGCGCCAGAAGGCATAGAGCACCAACTTTGGATATCTGGTCGCGCCAGACTGGGACAAAGTCATAAGTTCAGGCCAACTGCGATGAAGTGCAGGCCAGCTGCAGTGACCCAGTTAGGCTTGTTGAACAGACTACCTTAAATCCTGGTTTGCGGAGTGTTGCGAGGATCTGTGTTGAAGCTGTTTCACGCAGCCAAGCAATATGTTGGTTCCCAGATGCAACAGAGCTGTGCTGCAAGGTCTCCCTGTGTCATCATCGAAGATCCCATCAACGAGGACATGTGTTGTGAAGTCCTGAGTCAAGGACGCGTTGCGCAGTCGGGGCAATGAGTTGGTTATGAGGAGCTGCGAGCCTGTCTTGCAGAGTCCAGCATCATAGTCAAGGGTTCAGTCGACGAGAGATGTGAGGGGATGCGCCGAGGATGCATCCTGCTGGTGGTTTCGATTTGGCGACGGGCTGAGATGCAGGTCTTTGTGGTGGTTCCGATCCACGTATCAGCAGCGATACGTCTGTTTTTCTCTGGGTTGTGCTGTGCAGCAGAGGAGATGCATCGGTTCCGCTGTATCCACAGAGGCTGACAGAGCCCCTTACACACACTTCTAAGGGTCCAGGACTGGGGTGGCACCATTTGGCAGGGTAGACTCACATATGGCAGAGTCCAGGTGCAGGAGCACTGTTGTTGGAGCCTTCTGTTCTGTCCCTGAGGCTCATGTCAGGAAGCCTGCCAACTAGCCCTTGAGTCACTCTCGAGCTCTGGGTTCTAGCGATGCAAGCCCATTCCTTCTCACTCAGGCAGTAGGGCAACAGGCAGCAGGTCAGTAGAGCAAAGGCAGCAGCACAGCAGGGCAGTAGTTCAGCAGGGATGCAGTCTGGCAGAGTTAAAGTCCTTCAGCAGCTCAGCGGTCCTTCTTCCTGGGACAGTATCCACAGGTCCAGAAGTGTACTGATGGGTTGGTGTCTAAGGTCAAGTATTTATAACCAGTTGTACCTTTTAAGTGGGGAAGAAGCTTCACAAGATTAGCCTTTAAGTCCATGGGCATCCTGCCTTCCCTGTCCTGACTCCAGGCTAACTACATGGGATATGCAGCAGTTTGTGTGCAGGCAGGACACAGCCTACTCAAGTGTAAACAGGGCTGTGCCCAGCTCCTCCCTCCCATCCTACCAGTGATGGCCCATCTAGGCACACCTAAGCTCCCTATTGTGTGTGGATGTCTAGGAGGAATGCACAAAGCCCAACTGTCAGCTACACCCAGTCATGCAACCAGAGAGAGGCTACAGGCGCTAAATGGCTATGGCAGGAAAAAGGCCATCTTTCTAAAAGTGGCATTTTCAAATTGTAATTTAAAATCCAACTTCACCATAAGTTTGGATTCCCATTTGGAAATTACAATTACAAAATGTAATAAGGTAACTCCAGTGTTATCCTATTGGAGAGTTAGGCCTTGCAGTAGTGAACAACGAATTTAAGAGTTTCACTACCAGGACATTTAAAACTTATCAATTCATGTCCTACTTTTTAAATAAATTGCACCCTGCCCACTGGGTTGTCCAGGGCCGACCCTAGGGGTGCCTTGTATCTACTAAAAATTAAGGGTAGGGCCTTGCAAAAGGTTTATTTTGCCAGGCTGAAATGGCAGTTAAAAACTGCCCACACAGGCTACATTGGCAGGCCTGAGACATGTTTCAAGGGCTGCTGAAGTGGGTGACACAAACAGTGCTGTTGGCCCACTAGTAGCATTTAATTTCCAGGCCCTGGGCACATGTAGTGCCATTTTACTCTGGACTTACCATGTTTTAAGGAGCGGGCACAACCACTTTAGCACTGGTTAGCAGTGGTAACATGCACAGAGTCCTAAGGCAAGCAAAAACTAATTCAACAAAAAGTGGATGGTAAAGGGAAAATGTTCGAGGGCGACCCTGCAGAGAAGGCCAGGTCCAACAAACAGTAAATGCACATTTGCTAGTTTATTTGTCTCTCATCTTCCAAAACTCTACTAGAATGTCGATTAAAAACTTTTTTGCAAATTATAACACTGGTAATTCCTGCAGCATTATGCAAAATGATTTGTGCCTTGCTTGACCAAACAGTGAGGCATATTTGCGACAAAGTGGCAGAGCGGGTGTTAGCCTCCTTGGCTTAATGCTGCGCTCCGTCACTTCAGAAACGCAAGGTGCACCAGATTTACAACAATATCGTGCAGCCCTGCATTTCCCCCTGCCCTGGCGCTGAACTAAGCAGCCTAGCGCCAACGCAGGCACCCTTGCACCATTGTGCAAGGGTGTCTGCATTGAGGGGAAGATTGTTTATGTACAGGAAGGTCTCCCTTCCTGCACATAAACAATCTTTAAATGGCGTTTTGTAACTTGTATGTGTGCTGCTTAATGCAGCACACATAGAAGTTGCAAATTTTTTTATTTTTATTGTTTATGTGCAGGAAGGGTCACCTTCCTGCTCATAACCAATCAATGGCAATTTGCTGGTTCTATGTGTGCTCCACAACGCAGCCCACATGGAAACAGCAAAAACGAGGAGAAATAAAGCATTTCTCCTGGTTTCGCCTGTTCAACACCAGGTTTTTCCTGATCTTAATTTTGGCGCTGCCTCCAATTTACGCCACACTTGTAAATAGGGGGCAGCGTCAAAATCAATGGGTGTTGAGGTGGAATGCCCACCGCAACACCCATTGCCCTCCTCTTTCATGCTAAGTACAGCGTGAAAGGGTGCCTTATTTACAAGGCAGCATTAAGCCAAGTTAAGTGGCTTAACGCTGCCATGTAAATAAGGCAAAGCCCCTATCACCACCACAACATCACTTTTAGTGACGTTGAGGTGGGGATAGGGGCTTGTAAATATACCCCACTGTTTCTTGACCTCGAATCAAGAGTATACATATTAGACAAGTCTAACTGCACAAAATTGTCATAAATGCTGGCGTAACTGTTAAGGGTGGTTTGATGGTTTGTCAACAGGGGTGTGATTTTGGCTTGAGAAGGACTGGATAACTGTCCTTGTAGTCTAGGTGGTGGTGCAGACGGATAGAAGTTAGAAAAGCATGAATCATTGATATCTTTGAGAAGACAGACTAAAACTCCTTGTCTGATTATTGAAAAAAACACGCATCACTTTTGTTTATATGCACAGGCACATGGGTAAACGACCAGCCCCATGCACAAGCTGGCATTGTCCTCATAATTACACTAGAATTCCGACAACATACCTGCATCCATGCAATCAATTCGTATAACTGCGCAAACAAGCACAGGATACACAATCTAGGAATACCAGATCACCCTGCCAGTCTGAGTATGTGCATGGTGTTTTTCAGAGTGCTTGAGGAAGGCCTTCTGCCACAGAAATTATGCATTTTTTAAACAGACCTTACTGAAATGTTTCCTGTCTCCGGGGAGTGCCTAAACGTCACCATACATTTGACATCAGAAATTTGGTATGTCTGTTTTTTCCTCAGCATGTTTCTGAACAGGAGATTATTTAGGGACTTAGGGGCACATGCATCAATGTAGGCTATTGCGATTCCTTAATTGCGATTATTAAGGAATCGCAATTAAGGAATTGCAAAAGCCTATGTATGTAGGAATCGCTATACAATTAGCGATTCCCAAACATTCCTTAATTGCGACTCGCAAATTGCGAGTCGCAATTAAGGAATGCTTTCCCATTCATTCCTACGGGCCTACAGGCCCATAGGAATGAATGGAAATACATGCGCAATTTGCGAGTACCAATAGGTACTCGCAAATTGCGCATGTACTTCAAGGTGCAAGGGTGTCAAAAGGACACCCTGTTGCACCCTGAAATTGATCTGTGCACACATGTTGCGCACACACATGCCCCAAGGGCATGTGTGTTTCAAAGTTTTTGCAAATTACCATCAAGTTCTAATTGATGGTAATTTGCGGCCCCTATTACCGAAATCGCTATTTGCGATTTCATCATGCATTGCATTTAAGGAATCGCAATTTGTAATTCCTTAAATGCAATCGCAATTTAAGAAATGGCAATAAATTGCCATTTCTTAAATTGCGAGAGCCTTTCAGTTTGATGCATCGCAGTAGCCCTTTTAGCGGGCGCAAACGGCTGATTTTTGCGAATCGCACCGTTTGCGCTAGCAAAAAAGGTGGATGCATGTTCCTGAAAGTCCCCATCTCCAAGTTAACGAAGAAATTCCTACTTAAAAATGTGTACCTGCTGTACCAATAGCCATATATTTGGTATCACCTTTGGTATTTCAGAAGGGGCTTTCGGCATGCTTCCTGCAGTACAAGGGCAGAGTGCCCTGGGCTAAAGGGGCTCAGCCTCTAAAATTGTGAGTCTATTTTAACATATTTTCAAAATGCAGTGGTTGCCTCTATTTTGATATTTATGACCAAATGTTGTGTATATTTCTGATCATCACAAAACAGATGTTTATTAATTTTTGATGGTTTCTGTTAATAATTATAAATATCTGTCCATCTTTCTGGAGCTGAACAAAAAAGTAGTAAAAGTAGACATTGGTGTCGACTTTTAACTTGAAGGAGGGATGTGGTAGCCTTCCTCAACAAAGTGCTGCCCCCTTTTTCCTTTTGCCCACCCATTATTCTCTGATCCTGCTCTTAATTAGATTTGGGCTTTGAACTACCACACTGTGCCAAATGAAATACTCTGTTGTTCAGCAGGCATATCAACATCTCCCCCACACAGGACAATTTGGAGGAGATTAAGGGCCTTATTTAGAGTTTGATCTATGGGATATGTCATCTGTAGGAAGCTGGCTCTCTACATAGTGTACTAAAAAGAAGTACACTGTGCAGAGAGTCCAGAGAAACCCCGAATGGTACACAAAGGTAAAAGCAGATAATTCTAATGCACTTTTTGTGGTAGCATGGGCGAGCAGTTAGGCTTTTCTGATGATAGTGCTAAGCATTTTCTGTACACCACAGAGTTAATAAATGAGACACACACTCAAGTATAAATACAAGACCAATTTATAAAAATAATATCGATTTTTATAGAATTTTTAAGACTAAGAACCCAGTTCTAAAGTAAGTAATTTCGGAGTTTTGATTTTCCAAAGTTTGGAAAATGTATCACTTTTATGTGCAATTACACACCATAGGAAACAATGAGGAAAAAGCTGAAAAATGCATAGAAAATCAAGCAATGCTTTCATGAAGTTCACCTTCTCATTTTAGGTCTATTTTGGGACCAGGTCCAAAGTTCCAGCAGGAGAAGTTTGGGAGCATCCCGGATCGGCGTGGAGCAGAGTGATGAGGGTCCTGGAAACTATGTGCAAAGACGAAGGAGGCCACTTGAAAACGCACTGCACAGGTGGACTTAACAGGTAAGTCTGAGGGGGCTCCTTCGAGGGAGGAGGTCGCAAGGACCAAGGGACCATGGGAGCACAGAGGGCTAGTCAATGCCAGGGCCGGTGGGGCTAGGTGCAGGGAGAACAGGTAAGCCGGGCGTCGTGCATCTTTAGGTCCTCGCGGTCAGGAGCAGGTAAATTTGAGAGGCGATCTGAGAACATTTAGACCCCTCAGGAAGTGGGTCTCAGGTGTCTTGATGTTCCTCAATGGATGCTTGCTTCTGGTGTTTTGGGAGTCTAGTGTGGACTCTTTTTCTCTGTGTTTGCTGTTGGGGATCCGGTTCTCCACGTATTGGCATGCCACAGCTCCGGTAGATCCTTGTGTCTCCAAACTTGGCGAGGAGACAGATCTGACCCTCTGGAGCTGTTGTACCTTTTCTTGCTTGGGTGCTGCATCAAGGTTGTTGTGGAGCAGCACATCAACAAACCGGACTTCATGGGATATGTGCCTGCGGTATGCAGGGGAGTGATACCTTCACTCCACGTCAGCTTCTTGGTGATTTCTTGAAGGCTGGACATGCTCCTTTTAGCACCAGTGATTGTCGAGTCCTGGGAGCAGTAGGCAGGGTTTGGCGACTTTTTCTTCTGCAGCAGGGCATCAGTTCTTGTGCAGCTGGTCTTCTTTGTCCTGGTCTTCTCTTGTCAGTCAAATCGGACATTCAGGTCTCAGGGTGACACCTAAATACTGAATTTAAGGGCATTACAAGGAGAGACAGGTAGTAGCCAATGGGCTATTTACCTTTAGGGTGCCTAACACCCACCAGTGACCGCTTCCTGATAGGTTGTTTCCTTACCATCCCAAGATGGTGGAATTTTAGGAGAGGGATTCACATCACCTGCCCCGCCCTAGGGGTGGTATAGGCTAAATGGGGACCATCCTCCTAATCTAACTAATTTCCCCCCTTTCCTCCTACCAAACATGGAGCAGGAAAGGGGTTTGACTTCCCCTACTATCTGGAGGTTCCTGGGTTGTATTTCAAAGAAAGAATTGCTTCCCGCCCAGGAAGGCCATCCTGTCCTGGAGAAGGTGTGAAGCACCTCCGCCCAGAGCAGACTTTGCTTCTGTCCTCTGAGAGTGATGGCTGTCACCCTATGAGGTCAGAAACATGTCTGGTTGTGGCAGGCTGGCAAAAACAAGTCATGAACCACTCCTTGTGCACTTACAACATCTCAGAATAGACTAGACATTGTAGGGGCATATCTGCTCATGCTGATATGCCCTCACATAGGATACAGTGCACCCTGCCTTAGGGCTAAAGGTCTGCATTAGGGGTGACTTACCTATACCTTATGCAGTGAATGGGTGGCATGGCACACAGGGCTGTGTGCCATGTCGACTCTTCAGATTTCTCTGCGCCAAGACACACAGCCTGCAAAGGCAGAGTGCATAGCCTTGGTGAGGGGTCCCTGGGGTGGCGCAACCAGTGCTGCAGCCCCAGGGGACCCTCTTCAGTAAACATGCCCTAGGTATCAGGGGTGCCATTCACTAGGGACTTACAGGGATAGCTGAAGTTGTGCCAATCATGATACATTGTTTGGGAAAGAGATATGGCACTGGGAACCTGGTTAGCAGGGACTCAGTGCACTTACAATTCAAAATCCCATCTGGCAAAAAGTGGGGGCTAACCATGCAAAAAGAGGCACATTCCTACACCTTCAAAATTTGTAAAATGTCCCGTCCACCATATTACAAGTGCCATAAGCAATAGTGCATTTGTAATATGGTGCATGGGACATCTGTGATGTTTGTGACAAAGTATCCCATCTACCAAACTATAAATAAGGCCCTAAGCCTGTTCCTGGGAAAGGTAGAGGGCACATGCAGAATCTGGATAGGTTAACTGCACTTTCCATGCCTTCCATGTCTGAGCATACCCTGTCCAGAAAAGCAATAATGGTGAAGCAAGATCTGTCTCCAGTCTCCCTCTGAGGCCATTTTACATTTTGGCTTTGAAGGAACTTGTTTGGCAGTAACAGTTAGGAGCAGGCTTAAAACTTTCTGGAAGCTGTGACCCTAGATCACTTAAAATCACCATTTTGAAAAGTACCAAGATTCTGGGCAGGGAGGATGGGACAAGGGTTGAGTGATAATGTGTCATCTTTGGATTGGGCAGAGGTGCCCACCTTCTGGAACTTTCCACCCCCACTCAAAAATCCCTGCACAAGGCAAAGACTTGAAGAAGCACTACATTTACATTCTGCAGAAGACAAGGATGGATAGGCACCTTCTGGATCAACACAGACCTGTCTGGAGTGGTTGGACACACTGAATGTTTACTGACTTGGACTCTGTGGACCGGTGTTTTCAAGGGCCTATGGCACTGGCCTTACCACTCCCTCTGGGGGGCAGGTTTTGGACTTGCAGGGACCCTGGAGGAGAGTGTTCATCTTGAACTTCTGTGGACTGGTCATTTGTAAGGTGACCAGCAAAGGGAAAGCCATTGACTCCTGCTAGACACACAGAAACCCTGCAAGTGGACAGGAAGATGTTGGAAGTGCAGGCAGGACATGTAGTCTGCTTTGAGAACCCTGAGGTTGCTTCAGAAGAAAATCTCTGGCCAAGGAGAGTACCAGGAGCCCAGATAGAGGAGCAGAGCCTGTGTGGTACCAAGAAGGCTTAACCAGGAGGCTGTGAGGAGCTAAGAAGCAGAAAGGCAGACACTGATTGCGCTATCATCAGAGGGAGAGCATCGGAAAATCAAGCTCCTTAAAGTTACGAAAATTTAGATTTCCAGAGGCTTTAAATGAACACGTGCCGGAGTTACACCACGCCTCCAGGTGCAAAATAATCCAAACCTCACTCAGTGGGGCCAGAGAAACCAGCTTTTATTCTGGATGGTCAAGTAAAGGCTTTTATTCTGCATGCTCAAGTAATGGGTCCCCAAGGCCACAAAGTGTGAATGCTTATACTTTGTTTTGTGGTTGATTAACCCACGGAGAAGTCCATTGACATGGGCGCGAGTGGCCTACTAGTGAAGCAGTGTGTGTGGCATCCACTTTCCATTTCTAAAAATCTTACAGGAAAGTTCAGAGCCCGGTGGGATGACGCACAACTGAGTGCATACCGCTTCCCATCATCTACCCTCCAAATGCCCCTAGCGAGGGCCAGCTCCCCCGATCCAAGTAGTACTGAAAAGTGCTCTCATGCTCCACCTCCAAACGTTTCCTGTGGAGAGTCAGAGCACTGTGGTCCTTGTATCTGGAGGACCTCTTATATGCAGAAGAACGGTTATACCAAACTCTAAGGGCTTTCATCTTGAACCTGGCGGAAATTGCTCTCACGAGGAACTTTTTTGAATTTGAGGGTACCATATATTTACAGACCCATGGGACATCTATGGGGAGTACCTTCGCCCCGAGTTTGGCAGGATTGTACGTTGGAGCATTTGAGAATGAACACATTAACAATGAGGGAAACCAGTGGTCTCAGAACATCAGACTATGGCGTAGATTTATTGATGACGTCCTTGTGATATGGAGAGGTGATGAGTTGACTGTGCAGAGATTTCTGGAATGGTTGAACAGCCACAACCCACTGTTGCATTTTACTTCCACCATCACCAAAACGGAATGGCCATTTCTGGACTTGGTCATCAAACCTAAAGGAGGAGGGCTTTCCACCCGTGTCTACCATAAACCCACAGACAAGAACTCCCTACTCTTCTTTGAGAGTTTCCATCCCAAATCTCTAAGGGAGAATTTACCAGTTGGCCAATTCTTTCGCCTCCGGCGTAATTGTTCAGACAGGACGGCTTTCAACGATAAAGCAAGACTTCTGACCAAGAAAGTTCACAATAGAGGATACCCAGAAAAAGTGGTTAAGCGAGCTAGAATGAGAGCAATGAACACCAACAGAGAGAACCTGCTGAAGAAGGTGGAAAAACCAATGGTTACCAATACTGTCTGTGTTACTACCTTTAATGCAAAACAAAAAGGGAGTGGCCCCACGTTCCAAGAGACAGGGTACCAAATATAATCAATATAAAGACCCAAGAGAAATTCTTTCTTTATATTGATTACTACCTTTAACACAGCCTCACACCACATAAAACGACTGATACTAAAGAATTGAGTATATCGAACTCCAATGGATTTGATTTGGCAAAACCTTTGTTTTCCTTTAAGAGAAGCGCCAACTTGAAGGATTTACTTGTTCACACACAACCCTACACGACTAGACCTAGTAGAACAGAAGGTCAATTAGCTCTAACTCCGGTTACAGGACACACAAGATGTGGTTCATGTGATGTTTGCCATCTGACAAGGTACTCTAAAAGTGTTGATGTGGGCCTTCCTTACCCATGGGACCAGAAGGTCCACACGAATTGCAATTCGGAAACTTTAATTTATTTAATAATATGCCCATGTAAGAAACAATACATAGGCATGACAACCAGGAAGGTTAAAGTACGCATCATGGAGCACAGATGTGCCATTAGATGCCAGAAATCTAATACAAAGTTTACTACACACTACCTAGAGGAACACCATACAGTAAATGACCTATCCTGGCAGTGCTGGACAAACCCAGAATCAGCCCATCTACAGGAGATAAAAAGAGATTACTCCTGATGAGGGAACAGAAGTGGGTGTACAGACTAAAAGCCATGTGTTGGGATTGAATGATGATATTCCTTGGAGCACCCTGAATAGATAAGGTTGACCACTATATCGATTCCTGCTTGATTAGTGGCCCCTTTGCCCCATGAGTTTCTATCTGTGAATAAAACTAAATAAACTATGAGAAATACAAACAACTGAACATGCAAGGTGGCTATATAAAAAACTTGATGCAGGGAAGTGTAGGAGAGACACAAGTAAATGCAAAACTTAGGTGTAAGAAGCTTCCCTACATTTAACATTGCGTATATATTGTATCAGTTTAAACATGTATGGGAATTATCCTCTTGTCAGTTCGACTAATAGACATAATTACCCATCAGGTACTGTACTTGTAATTTAAAACACTACGATGGGTGACCCCCAGCCAGAAACAATATTTCTCCTGAAGGGGTTTTGTAAATTACATTCGCGCTTCCAACAGATCATAATTTATTGGCGATGAGCTAGGGAGCATATATGTTTATATCGCCATGCAACCTTGAGGAATAGACAAGCATTTAATAAAGTTATCTTTCCAATAACCTGTAAAAAAATCACGGAATAATTCTTAAGTTCGGACACATGACGTCGTAGACGTCGAGATCATGTGACTCCTACGTCCCCCATGTGACCGGAAAGTCTCCCGTCTTCGGGGAGGAGGAGGACAGCAACTCACCACCTACACGGTGAGAGTTGGAGACTGTCCAGGAAGTGTACGCACCTTGATGAAGTAAAGAGTTAGGAGTGGGGTTCCGTGGGACGGAACATCTACAAGATGTGGAAATAGATTACTGTACTGGGTGTGCAGTTACACTGACAAAGTATATACGTGATCGCTTACTTTAATTTTGACTATGTGTGGTGGTATACGCATGTATATCGTGAACTAACATTTCCACTCTAATCCAGCCATTTTTTCAGCGGTCATGACCCTTACGACTGTGTAAAATGACACTGTGAGTTCCTTCCGGATTTATTGATTTTCCCCATTTATACATATCAAATAATCATGCCTATTTATAAAACCATTATGTATTTGCTTTATCTCCTTATAGAGTTTGACTAAAGGAGGTCACTAATTCTAGCGATTTTTTTGGTGGAACTCAGTGAGTGAGATTTTCTTCCGCAGTATTAGTGGGCGTATTTGATTGAAACGGATTTCGGTGATGGTAAAAACTTTTTCCTGCGTGTTATTTGGTGTGGACACTGTTCTATGATGAATGTTTAGTCCAATTTGGACATGATGCTTGAAATATTATACCAATAGGGTACTGTGAGCATTGAAGTGGTGCTTGGATGCAGTGTAAAGAGGGAATAGGCACCCAGGGGTTTGGATTTTCCACTCCCTGATACTTTGTGGAGGATGAAATGGCAATCTAGCAATAGTTCTCTCCCATCTGTGTGCTTTTCCCAGAGATTTCAAAGTGTGCGTGAAATAGGGAACCCCATGTTGGAAGGAATGCATTCCATAGATACCTAAGGCAGGATCAGAGGGCACTGCGTTTTGGGATCCGGAGGGTCCTGATGAATGCCGGAGTGACCCGACAAATTGGGCATGATTTAAACAGCAGAAACATGTAAACACCTTGGCAGTAAGGAGGAGTGACGGAATCTTAATCTTTTCCTGTCACCACCATCCTTCACGTTTTTAAACCTAGCCGGATGGCCCAGGAATAAAGTTTGTTTCGAGTGGGTACACATCCGAGCTAGTTTTAACTTTCACTAGCTGCACTTTTCTTCAGTGATCCCAAATTTTCATTGTTTGTATTGTTTTCCCTTCCCCTTTGCTCCACCCCAGGCGTTAGTCTGCGCAGGGGTGATAGTAAGCAAGCCCAATGATGAAGCATATCAGAATTTTGTGAGTGAGAGCAGTTTTTTCTCATTGAGCACATGCCACCTTTTAATATCCTTTTTCTTACTCCTTTCTGTGTGTTGCAGTCCCTGTATCTGTGTCTGACAGGAGTAGCAAGCACACAACCCGAAGGCATGAGTGTGCAGGAGGGTCCCATGACAGCACACTTAGCTGTGTTGGCTGGACAGGGAGTCAGGCAAGCCATGCATGCTTGAGCTCACATGCTGCTCATGGACTCACAATACCTGGGTGCAAGAGGGACAAGGGCACCCAGTAAAAACAAAGACAAAAAGAGTACTGAGAGCACTGTAAAAAGAAAACAAAAAGGAAGGAAAGCGTAGCCTGCTTCCACATCAAGACACAGTGCTGGAGGCCAGGATCGGTTGAGATCAGGGTCAATCAGTACGCCTGTCTGCAGACTGGAAAATGCACACATTTGGCCTCAATGTTGCCCCTCTAGAAGCAGGGGTGCCACCAATGGTCTAAATGGTAACAATGTAGCTTGAGACTCAAGGCATCCATGCACAGGAACTTCAAAACAATTTATGAACAGTTTCATTGTCTGCACACAAGAAATGAAAATGAAATATAAAAGGGTTAAAAGCAAATACCCGAATAACCACAGTCTCCAAAAAAGCTCTCCAGCCTTCTTGCAGAAGCCTCACTCTGTCAGACAGAGCCAGCGACTGCAATAAGAGCATCAATGAAGCATCAAACAGAAGATGAACACTATTCACAATAATAAAGCATTGCGTTAAACCCTCCCATACTGCCTTATCCAGCACTTAACCAAAAAGGCAATACAATCAACTCCTTCTTTAATGAAAAGATATAGAAAATTTGACAGGATATTGACAGCAACGACCCCCCACCCCTATCCAGTATCATTCAATAGCATTCTTTAGTCTTATCTCATGTGCAGAAATCACCACATTCTCAAAGACCCCCTATGAAGCCAATAGAAAACTTCATCCTTCATCAAGGCCCTCTCTAGAGAAGCACTCCTACCCCTCCGCAACATGTTCAGTGCCTCCAAGGAACCTTACCAGGAGCCCTGTCAACCAGCCAGATTCTCCCACTCCAGAAGAGAAGCATCCTGGACTCTGATGACCTCTTTGCCATCTACGGCTTCCCCACTCACCATTTGTTAACAAAATCATCACAAAACATTGAAATCCAGCAACAGATCAATGTCTATCTCCTCCATAAGTATCAACCAATATTCAGATCATATTGTTCCATAGAGCCAGTCACCTTAAAAGTGATAGATAACACCCTGCGCATCATGGGTAAGAATTATCTTTACCTTCTGGTACAGTGGGTGCTATCTGCCTCTTTCGAAGCTGTTGACCACCCAATCCTCATTCATGCCTTGCCATCCTGAATGGAATTTTCCAACACTGTCCTATGAAAGTTTTTCTCCATCCTCTCTTACAGACATCAGCTTATTCAGATGGGTACACCAAGATCCCAAAGGCCCCCTGTGGCCTGTTTGGTGCTACAAGGCTCCATATAGTCCCCGCACTTTCAATTTATACAATGAATCAATTAGAACCCTACTCACTGGTTGCAACATAAACAAAATCACCAATACGGTAATGGAAGTCAACTCTATCAGATGATCTCATTAGCTCTGGACCTTCCATGATTCCCAATCTCTCCTCCTGATTCAAACCTGAATGTCCAGAACCTAAAGCTCAGCTCAGCCAATACTGAATTCCTTTGATTTGACAACAAAAACAAACAACAACAAATCAAATGCTGACTCACCAATACAAGTCTGAATGGATTTGATCCCCAACAGACAGCTGCCATAAGATCACCCTTGAAACAAACCTCTCTTCCATTTCATAAAGAAAGATAAGAGAGCATGGTAGTAGATCTACCTAATGAAAAAAGTGAACCCATTGCTACTGAATAAGCTCAGATCTGGTGTCCAGAAACTGTGCTCTCTCATCAAGATGGAGAATGCATCTACCTCCATGCCTCCCCAGCACTACACAGGCCTCAATGAAAGGTATTCTGTATGATGTAGCATGTCTCAACAAATGCCTAAGGAAATTCAACATCACCCTAACCTAAAGGAACTTCATTTGTTCCACCTTCATGCTTGCATCATCTTCAAGACCAGCTGCATTGCCTACAAAATCAAATACAACAGGCACCCCATCTATTTGGCAGAGAAAATTACCACCTCTGGTGTACTATGCCTTACCTGTATCCAGGGCATCACCAAACTGAAGAAGAAGAACTTTAAAAAAGGAAAATCAAAGACAGGCCTCTCCATCTACATTTCCAGGGTCTGAACAAAATTCCCATTAAAACAAGAACTGCATTAAACTCCCTCTAATTCAGAAGAGAATTGAATGTTCACCTCTTTTGGAAATGATATCTCAACACCATAATTTAACCTCCCCAAGATCTCTAATACTATCAACTACCCTCCTTGTCCTTGTGTAATGCTACATAGATTCTAGCTGCATGTATTCAAGTACCTATATCATTACACAGCAAATTATAAAAAGCTAAAAAGCTTTAAACCGGTTATGCAAACTGTGTGCAATGAGTAGTAACATGGGAAAGCAGTTGCCCAAACTGTTTCCTCATGTTATTCACTATTTTTTCCACAGTGGTCATTATTAGGAAGGGATGAAATTTGGGGGGCGCCAGAGAGCCCATGGCAAAATGACCTTAGTGGAGCCCCTGCCAGCTGGGGTCAATTAGGCACCAATTATCTGTGCATTAGTCCGCCTTCTTCAATTTGAAATAGGGGCATGATGTGTGAAAAGCAGCTGGGTTGCAGTTTGGGCTGAAATTAGCCCCATACGAGACTGCCAGACCTGTGAACATGACCTAACGCAAAGGAGCAGCGAGGGCCATGTGCAAGATGGCAGTGAGGTACTGACTGCGGAGCGGTGAGCGGAGCTGCTGGGCCTGGAGGTGGGCCCCTGCCTGTGCATGGTCTAGCGGTGCTGCCTCCCTGACAGCTGGCATCGGGCACTAGGGGCATTATGTAGAGAGTGTGCCAGGGGAGCCCCGCAGAGTGCTGGGAGTGGAGAGCGGATGGCCTACCATGCGCCACGAGAATCAGGGCCCCAGACCACCCAGAACTCCCCCAGGACCTCTTGGGTGTGTGGGACTCGCCTGGTGGCAGCAGTGACAGTAGCTGGTCTAGAGCACAACAAGGCAGTACTTAAGGCAGTGACTGGAATGCTGTAACCTGCTGAGCACTGGCTTGGAGAGGAGGCCCGGGCCGAGAGTGGTGAGTGCAGCATGGCTGGGAAAGAACTCCGCTGAATCCTGGTGGTGCAGAGGCCTGGGAAGCGACTGAACGCTGCGTGAGCTGGTCTGCATGGAGGCTGCCTGACTGTGCAAGGGGAGGTGCACCTGAGTGCTGATGCAGCCTGTTAGGTGCAACTGGGCCCGCACTGATATACATTTGCCAGTTGCTCGCCTGCCGTGGGTCGGACGGCCTGGACTACTTGTGGGGGAAGCGAGGCGGGCTGCTTGCACCAAACAGCAGCCTGGGCCTAGTGGGTCTCCGATTGAATTGCAGGCACACAGAGTAGCACACAAATCAGCCCTACTGGTCTGTGTGAATCTTGCTCAGTCGGGTAGAGATCTGGCCTGCACGCAGCCCCCGAACAGTGGCAATTCATGATATTGCGTTTGGGGGGAGGGTCATCCCTCCATGGGCCTGCACTATAGAGGTGGCCCGAATTGCGCGGTGGCGTGACAGATGTACTGGTGATTGCTGTATTGGCCCTGGGTGCCCTTGTTTGAGGAAGATACTGCAACGGGTATAGAGTACTCACTGTGAAATATTGCAGCAACTTGGCTGGTCCTCGGTGCAGCCTGAGTTGCCCTGTGCTCGGTGTCATTTGCCAACTACCCACCTGGCAACGAGTGGAGACATGGAGTAACTGACCTCTTTGGGTCACTGTGGCCTCTCGGGCCTTGTAGGAGAGTTTTTTTTTGGACCTTGGTGCAATTCAATTCAAACTAGCTTTATTCGATCTTCCGAGGACAGATCATAAAAGATACACACAATAAAAACAAACTACATTGTAAACACACATATTAAAAAACTGGCGACTACATATTAAAAAAGTTTGGAGCAGATCCTTGTGCAAATACAGGTATAGGGGTAACAGTCCACAAAATGGAGTACCGGGTGCGTCATGTCTTGTAAGTTACAAGCGACCACATTTTTAAGCGAAAATACTCATTGTGTTGTTTTACATTGAATAAAGTGACAGTGCAAGAGGACTGATTTAATATTAAATAAAGTGACAGTGCAGGAGTTCTAATTCCAGGGGCATCATCGAGGTGCCAGATGATTAAAAATTAAAGTCAGCAATGTACATTTAAGAAACAATGCTAAGTCAAAGATTAAAAGAACAATAAAATGCTTTTTTGTCAAAACAGCAAACTCCTTCTCTTGGTTAAAGTACACTTCAGAAAACTAGCAACTGCATAGCAGACATTACAATTGTTAAGTTGCAGTAAATAAAAGAGGGCTGCTTTGCACTTAGAAAATTTGTGTCTGCGCAGTAGCGGTAATAAAAACTTCCTAGTAAACAGCAGATAAAATTGGCAAAAAAAGACAAAATGTAAAATGGTTTGACTAGATTGGTCATCACATGGACAAATGGCAACCGTATCAGAGGAGTACTGTCCTGTGGGAAAACATATCAACCAGCGAAAAGAATCCAGCCTAAATCTTGCCAACAGATTTCTTTCTTATGGAGCAATTGTTGGAGTCATTTGGATAATGCAATAATCTCTAACTGAGGGTTTGGCCACTTCCAATAGTTCCCTAGAGGTTTGTTTGTGCTTGCAGAAGCTATTCCGGACCCACTTTCGGTCCTTTTTTTAGATTGACTCAGGGTGCTCAAACAGTGAGGCACAGCCAAGTGCCGAAAAACAGTTTTTAATATATTGTAACCAAGGAATGGTCAAGCCACGGGCGCAAGATAGGCAATCTCTGATGACAGCCCGAATAAAATCGGCTTCTTTGTTGGACCAAATTGAGCACCAGAGAGCCAGGGGGGCGGCATTGATGGTATCTTGGACATACTCCATGCCTAACTCCAGGTGTTGGGAGAAATGCTGGGATGAGGGAGGGACGCCTAATAACCTGCGGCAGAATCTATTCTCCTCTATCTGCATCGCATGTACATCCCTACAGCCCCAGATACCCATTCCATATGTTTAAATCGGCAGGCATTTCCGGTTGTATATCTCTAATATAGGGGCAATGCGCTTTTTACCAATAGACATGGAAAGCGAGAAAGTAGTGTCTAGAGCTTGAGTATATCGGGTTATTCTATATTTAATGCATGTAAGCCAAGAACATCCTTCATCAAACTCCAGGCCTAAATGGGGAAAGAAACTAACCCTCTCTAGTGTTTTGCCCTCAATGTTTAGGGTACGGGTTTTGGTGTTTCTTGGGCCACATATCATTGTGAATGTTTTCTTAAAGTTTGGCTCCAGGCCCAGGTCTTTCATGAAGCTAACATAACTGACGATAAGCTTTGATGCATTCCTGCCCCCCCAGGCATAGAAAAGTGATACAAGTACCAAACAGTACCGCCTTACATTTGAATCTAGGCATACCCCTAGGCTGCAGCACCACGTGCTCTCAGACTCTGAGCAGGAGTCACAGCCACAAGACACCACACCTCTCAAGACTACACTACTAGCCATGCAGCGAGCCTGCAATCTATTGAGGGCAAGATAAACATGCTGACTTTGAAGATGGATCATATGGCCGCAAAACTTGATAAACAGGCGGCCTGAATTGCTGAAGTGGAACAGCGCATATTGACTGTTGAAGATGAATCTCAGATGGTCACCACTAAATGCTTGAATATTGAGAAGGTGCTGGAAGTGAACCAGCAAAAAATAAAGATTTATAACCACGCTCGTGGAGGAATAACCTTCAAATAATAAGGGTTCCTGAGTCTACCAATACTGGCTGCCTTGAGGACTACGTAGAAACTATGCGAAAGACATTTTAGGGCCAGAGCAGCTGTCGGTGCTATCGATGGTGGAGAGGGTGCATAGGTCACTAACGGCGTGCCCGCCTCCTAGAACCTCCCTGAGGCCCATCATAGCCAAGTTGCTGAATTACAGAGATCATGATGTCGTCCTTCACCTGTCCTAGGAAAAGAAGAACATTAAATACCAAGGATATGACATGGCCTTCTTCCCAGACTTCACTGTTGCGGGACAGGCTGCACAGAGGGAGTTTACCAAGGTGAAGATAAAACTGCAGGCTGCAAACATATCCTATGATATGGTATATCCAGCTTGCCACAGGATAGAGCATGGCTAGAACCATAAGATCTTCACCACACCGAGGGCGGCCATGGAGTTTCTTAAATCTGTCCAATGCTTCCAAAACAGATCACCACGTTTTCCTTTCTCAACCCCTGATGCTTAGCAGCCATGGATGCTAAACTTGGCGAACTGTAAGTAACAGGCATTTTATGTAACAAGCATATATGAGGAGGTTCAGGAAAGCTGATTTGGCCTGGAGTGGAACCCTATCTATCTGACTTACTGGGTATAGATGGGCTTCCATGCTGAGTCCAGATCATGCCATGCAAACTAATGACGATGGCCCTGCTATGGACATTCAGATGCCTTGCTTGGAATCTTATTATTGGAATATGTTTGCCCATACTGATGTTTAATATGCAGCTTGCCCCTCAGAGGTTCTAGACTGACTCACAGAGGTTGCCACTTGTTCCAAGCCACCCCGCCCATCAGGTGGGACTCATCGCCTCCAGCTGCCCCACGATGGTACACCCAACATGATATTATACTGTGTTAATGCAATAGCCATGATGAATGCTATTGTTTGCTTGGTTTGTTTGTTCTCATTCAGGTATGGCACATGGGATGTCTTTGACATGATTGGGGTGCTGAAGTGGGTAGAGAGGGAGGGATTTGTTTGTTGTCTGCAATTGTTACAGTACATCACAATGCCGAATGCCTATGTGTCACACCATTCCTGGGCACTGCTGCCACCTAACATGATATATATCATGCACAAATCCTGCTAACATGATGCACACATAGGGCCACATCAGGCTGCTAACATGGAACATCTGTGGCTAAATAATCCAAAATAAATATGTCAGATGCTTGCCTATTTGGACCACCACCAAGTGCAGTTGGTGCTGATGCAGGAAACACATCTCACACGCTCTACTGACTTGCGTGTGGGAGCTAGATGGGCTGCCGTCCGGGTGGCCTCATCTTATTCGTCGTATTCCAGGGGGTCCTCATTTTAACAAAAAAGGGACTCCAGTTCACACTCTGAAACAGATGATCAGGGACACTATATAATAATTTAAGCCAGTTTGTATGCCACCGCAGTGGCTATTATCAATACATACGGGCCTAATATAGATGACCCTGAATTTTATAATCGACTAAGGGGCCGTCTTTATGCCCTGAAACCCACAGCAATCATCTGTGAAGGGGATCTCAACATGTATATAGACCCTACACGGAACCGGTCTGCCTCGACAGACTGGCAAGGCAAACACTCAGCCCAAGTTATCCATGACAGTATGGAGGAACACGAGCTTGTAGGCGTTTGCAGGGCGAGATATCCGCTTGCTGGAGAAGGTACATACACCTCCTCAGTTTCCAAAACATGGTCTAGACTGGACTATTGACTGGTGTCATAGGAGGCGAGCATATGGACAACTGCCGTACTCCATTTGTCCAGAACACTTTCAGATCATTCACCTGTCCTGCTAGAAATAGCAATCCCCAAACATAGACCCACACAATATAAATGGAGGCTGTAGGCCTCATCATTACTGGACCTGGTTTTCTGTGAGGGTGTGCAAGAGGCGATCGTCCACTATTTTGAAGAGAACAAGGGCTCTGTAGATGGTGTGGACACACTGTGAGAAGCGTTTAAAACCACAAATAGGGAGAGTGTATGAGGCTCCAGGCAATCAATCAATCAATCAATCAATCAATCAATCATGTCACTTATAAAGCGCACTACATACCCGCGAGGGTCTCAAGGCGCTGGGGGAAGAGGGGGGTGGTGCTGCTACTGATCGAAGAGCCAGGTCTTGAGGAGTCTTCTGAAGGCCAGTAGGTCTTGGGTCTGTCGGAGGTTGGTGGGGAGGGTGTTCCAGGTCTTGGCGGCGAGGTGGGAGAAGGATCTGCCGCCGGCGGTCGTTTTCCGGATGCGGGGGACTGTGGCAAGGGCGAGGCTGGTCGAGCGGAGCTGGCGGGTGGGGGTGTAGAAGCTGAGTCGTCTGTTGAGGTAGGCTGGTCCGGAGTTGTGGAGTGCTTTGTGTGCGTGGGTGAGGAGCTTGAAGGTTATCCTCTTGTTGGACAGGGAGCCAGTGCAGGTCTCTCAGGTGGGGTGTGATGTGGCTGCGTCGGGGGATGTCGAGGATAAGACGTGCAGAGGCGTTCTGGATGCGTTGCAGCCGTCTCAGGAGCTTAGCCGTCGTTCCTGCGTAGAGGGCGTTTCCGTAGTCCAGCCTGCTGGTGACGAGGGCCTGGGTGACTGTTTTTCTTGTTTCGGTGGGGATCCACTTGAAGATCCTGCGGAGCATTCGGAGGATGTTGAAGCAGGATGAGGAAACGGCGTTGACCTGCTTAGTCATGGAGAGGGTGGGGTCGAGGATGACCCCTAGGTTGCGTACGTGGTCGGTGGGTGGCGGGGCTGTTCCCAGTGATGTTGGCCACCAGGAGTCGTCCCAGGCTGAAGGGTTGGAACCAAGGATGAGGACCTCCGTCTTGTCCGAGTTCAGCTTCAGGCGGCTGGTCCTCATCCATTCGGCGACGGCCTTCATTCCTTCGTGGAGGTGGGCTTTGGCGGTGTGAGGGTCTTTGGTGAGGGAGAGGATCAGCTGGGTGTCGTCGGCGTAGGAGATGATGTTGAGGTTGTGCTGTCGGGCGACGTGGGCGAGGGGTGCCATGTAGATGTTGAACAGCGTTGGGCTGAGGGAGGAGCCTTGGGGTACGCTCGCAGATGATCTTGGTGGCCTTGGATCGGAAGGGGGCGAGGCGGACGCTTTGTGTTCTGCCGGAAAGGAAGGATGTGGTCCAGTCCAGGGCCTTCTCTTGGATCCTGGCGTCGTGAAGGCGTGTTCGTAGTGTGTGGTGGCAGACCGTGTCGAAGGCGGCTGATAGGTCCAGGAGGATGAGGGCTGCTGTTTCTCCGTTGTCTAGCAGGGTCCTGATGTCATCGGTGGCGGCGATGAGGGCGGTTTCGGTGCTGTGGTTGCTGCGGAAGCCGGACTGGGAAGGGTCCAGGATGTTGTTCTCCTCGAGGTAGCGGGTCAGTTGTTTGTTGACGATTTTCTCGGAGACCTTCGCGGGGAACGGGAGCAGAGAGATGGGTCGGAAGTTCTTGAGGTCCTTGGGGTCTGCCTTGGGTTTCTTGAGTAAGGCGGTGATCTCGGCGTGCTTCCAGCTTTCCGGGAAGGTTGCTGTCTCGAAGGAGATGCTGATTATTTTCCGGAGATGGGGCGCGATGGCTGTACTGGCTTTGTTGAAGATGTGGTGAGGGCACAGGTCTAGCGGTGAACCGGAGTGGATGGTGTTCATGATCTCGCTGGTGTCCTCGTCGCTGATGTTGGTCCAGGAGAGCAGGCGGTTGGTGGTTGTGGGGGCAGTGGTCTCGGTGGTTGCCGGGGCGGTCGTGGTGTTGAAGCTGTCGTGGATGTCGGCGATTTTGCGGTGGAAGAAGGTGGCCAGTGAGTCGCACAGGTCTCGCGACGGCTGGATGTCGTTGGTGTTGGAGCTGGGGTTGGAGAGTTCCTTCACGATGTTGAAGAGCTCTTTGCTGTACTGCAAGCCCTCCGCTTCTGGATGCAGTCTAAAGAGAATACTTTGAAAAGCCTTGAAAGGCAGACCGAGGCGTGCCCTTCACCAAGCACTCTAGCAGATGTAAGAGAGCATATTACTGATACAGCTGCACAGGAGGTGAAATATATGTCCAAACGACGGGTGGCAAGGTCCCATGAAGAGGGTGGGAGACCAGGCCATAGTCTATCTAATAAAATAAAAGAACAACGGACACAAGCCTGCATCATGGGGACAGAGACCCAGGATGGAGTGGGGTGGCATCACACTCCAGCTATTATGACGCAGATCATGGAATTCTACTCCAGTTTATATGGGCCACGAAAGGCTGCAACAGTAATTTAAACGGCCTCATATCTTGATGAGGTGGCAATGGCGTGGCTCTCCCCAGGGCTGAGGGAATTCCTAGTACAGCAAATCACGTGAGAGGAAGTGCGGGAAGCCATACGCTTGCCACAGAATGGTAAGGCATCAGGTAGTGATGGGATCCCTAGTGAATTCTTTAAGGAATTCACAGATCTGCTGGGGCCGCACCTACACATGATGTATACAGAGGCCTAAGAGAAGCGAATGTTGCCCCCAACACTCTGGGAAGCGCTCATAACAACTCTGTTAAAGCCAGGCAAGATGCCAGAACGATGTGAATCATATAGACCACTATCTTTACTCATCATTGATACTAAAATACTGCCGAAAATCATAGCTGATAGGCTCCAGGCACTCCTCCTGGCATTGGTACTGCCAGATCAGTTGGGATTTGTTCCTAATCGATCCACTTCTCATAACCTGTGCACCCTGTTCGCAGTTATACATCAACTAGACTCTAAAAAAATGAAACAGAAATGTTTTGTTTTTCTTTTTGAAATGCATTTCGTTTTCCTTTAAGGAAAACAGGCTGCATTTCAAAATAAAAAAGTTGCTTTATTTAAAAGCAAACACAGACATGGAGGTCTGCTGTCCCCAGCAGGCCACCATCCCTGTGTTATTGCCCATTCTCAATGGGTCGCAAATTGCGACCTGCCTCATGAATATTGATAAGGCAGGTCATTTGCGACCCCATTGGGAATCGCTAAATGTGCCTGAGACACATTGGTACATTTAATTTCGAGTCGCAAACATTTGCAATTAGCGGCTCCCAAAAATGAAATGGTCGTACATCTGACCCCTAAAATAATAACATTCACCTGACATTTTCAGTTTGTATTATCTTATTTTTTACATGGATAAAAAAGTTTTTGTAAACGTGGGATCACATAACCGATATCGGAACCCTGCCACAGATTACAGTAGCACCTGACAGTGAGACTGTAAATATCAGCACAGACAGGTGGAAGGGAATTCGATAGAAGCAAACCTTCTATTGAGAAAGTTTCCACAGCCCTGCAGAGGTTTCTGCTTTTCTCAGCAATAGTTCCTTTAACAACCAACACTAGTGTGCAACCAACACGAGAGGGTCTCATAATTCAACTCCTGCTTTACTTGTCAAGTCCTACTTAATGTGCATTAATGTTCTCTTGTGGTAACAACCTGATTGCTTCTACAGAAGTAGTGTGTTATCATATTTACTAAGCACCACGTTCCATATTTATGAACTCTGCATTTAAGGTCTAATTCCCAACAAGCAAAAAAAAAGTTCATGAAGACCAGAATAATTTCACGAAAATGTAGTTTCAAATACTGTGCAGTACATTACATTTTTAAACAGTGGTCATTTTGCTAAACAACTTGGGGGCATATCATCAACGAGGCGATAAACAATTATCGCCGCTTTTGCGTCCGTTTTCGGACAAAAAGTGGCGATCATTTTATTGCCTAATCAGCAAGGTCACGCTATCGCGTGAATCCTTGCATTATCGCTCTTCCCCAACGCCATTTTTGCATCTCTGATGAGATGCAAAGTGGGCGTTACTGGCGTACCCTCGGATGGACTACGTTGCAAATATCGCTGATGTTCACATTGCGATATTTACAAGGCAGCCCACATGATTTTAGCAGAGGTTAGATTTTGGCGAAAATTGCCATTTTCGCCAAAATCTAACGTCTGCTAAAATCCTGACTTAGCCATCCCTAACATAGGGGATGGATTCTGCTGATACGACCACAGGGTCGTATCAGCAGCGCTATCGCCGCTTAGTAGGGAACATCGCTGGAAAACCAGCGATGTTCCCTGCAAAACGGCGATGATCCTCGCTATCTCTGGAATTATTATCGCCCTGGAGAAACGCGTTGTTAATAACGCGCTACCAGGTCGATAATTTCCAGAGATAGCCTGCGATAGGACTATTATCGCTAAGCACGGCCAGCGATAATTATCACTGGCTGTTGATAATATGCCCCTTAGGGAGGAGTTAGTGTACATTATATTGCATAATAATCACCACTGTGCAGCTGTTCACAAATATTTTCCTCCCATACTATAGGTCTTAATAGAAGTTAATAATATAGATGTTTCACGTTCCTCAAAATTATTTGTTTTTATCAAAACAATAAGTTAAAAAGCATTCGAGGTTGTATTTAGGACAGTCAGGACCTGTTGTTTCGACCTATATGATTAAAACTTCTCTATATAGGACAATAAATGCATACCTTGGAAAGCCTATTGTAGAGATAATGATAGACTAATCCCTTGTCAGCGATTCACTTTCTTTTGGTGACTTTATATTTCATGTATTAACTGTTTACCAAGTTTTGAAGAAATAATGCTTTTTTTGACAGGTTCCATTTTCACAACTTTTATTTTTCAATGGTCTAAATCGCACATTTCACTTTCGCGCACATACACCATGGCACAGATTTGGCAAGATTTTGCACTGCAGCAAAGTGGCGCAGCATGATGATGCAAAGTGACACAAAATCTTGAAATGGTATTTACTTTCCAATACAAAACATTTTTTGCATTGTGCCCTTTTGTTTTAGCACAAATGGCGCTTTATACTGCGTTGGGACACTTTGCATCATAGGGAATTTACAAGGGAGGAAGAGGGAGGAAGCACCAATGTTTTTGACACAAAACCCAATCTACAAAACTTCACAACGGACCATATTTCAGAAAATTACCCATCCTTGAAGCAAGCACAAAGATGGATAAATATATTTATTTCTCCAAACTGTTCATACATTACATGCCTGCTGCACTCTACAGCTCACATTCAGTGTTTGAAATGTTTAAAACGTTATCTAGGCACAGGCTTTTGTATTAGAGGGGTATACTTCCAGTTCAAAACCTATGCTAGGCATCACACACCCACAGACACACCTCTGTAGCATGGTGCAAGTAAGTGTCTGTGGTGCTAGGTAGACTGTTTGTGTCCCAGTGCCGGGGAAGAGCAGCAGCCTACCAGTAAATACGGGTCTGCACTGCTCTTTCCCCATTGCGAAACATAATGTAGCAACTTTGGCAGCTGGGTTGAGTGGTGCTAAATTTTAGTAATTCTGCCCCTAGGTCTCAGGTGTCCCCAAAACTTTCAAAGATTACAGCAAGCATCACAGGTTGAAGACTTACTGTCATCCAGCCAAGACATCGTTCCTTCGTCATCTGGAAATGTATCACTTATGGTTTTCACTTCGTCTCCCTTGCTTTCTGCCATCTAGATGAAGATGAAACAAAACAGACTGGTCATTTCCAAACAGACTGCTTGACCTGCAGAATCCAATCTTCTGAAAGGGGGGGTCGTGTCTGATTTAAAAAATAAAGCCTTGTAATTTAATACCATTGCTAAAAAGTCAAAAGGGATTGGCTTCAGAACGGAAACGTAGTTTAGATCCGCCAGTCGCCGGGGCGTTGTGAGCTGTGCATCCCTGTCTGCAGTAAGTGGGCACATGAACACTTATCTCACAGGACGAGTCTTTCAGTGAGTTGTTATTTTTAAATGGACCCTCTTGAGAGCACATCAGATATTGCCTTTATGGGAAGAAACATGATATAGAAAGAGATTATGAAGAGTGCTTTTCAGCCACGAATGGTTAAAAGAGCAAACTGGTGTGTATGGGTCATGTGTGAGTGAACAGTGCTAATGTATATTCTCTCCAAGTGTTACCACATCAAAATGAGTGCAATATTTCTGCCCCCACGCTCCAATGGCTTTATTAAAATTGGTTTATACCTACAATTGAAAACATGCACAATACCTGCATTCCAATGGAAGCCAAAGTGATGAAATCCGAAAGCAATTCACGTTTATTTTTTCCAACTTCTTCACTGTCTATCGACGTCGATCAGCGTCCATTCAGGCTGCAGAGCTCAGTAGAAAAGCAACATGCTCAAGGGCTGTGTGCGGCTGGAGCTGGCTGGCTACCAGAATTATCTCACTTATTCCTGAGAGGTGTATACAAGCAAAACGTGCTACGTACGCACAAACCACTGAGCACTGGTAAGTACATAAAGTAGCTCGTGACGTGGGATACGCATTAATAATAAAGAAATTGTGGAGGGAGCATTTCAGAGGGATCACTACTTACCACTCCCCGACAAGAAGAGTGTCTGTCAAGCTGAACAAAGGTCAGAATGACAGACACTCTTCTTGTTCAAGTCAGGCAGTCAGGAGCAAGATGTGCTAAATGCGTGGCACATGTGACTGCCCGATTTGAACATTGCCAGGCTGCGGATTTCACAGCCCTGGGGGCGTGACCTCCTCAGTCTGCAAAAGTGCCTCGAGGCCCTCCACCTCGTGACGAGTGGGAGTGTCACTGATAGCATCGGACCTAGGCGCTTTCAGTTTTAAGTCCTGAAGTACCATGGTCTGAGTGTCAATGAGTGACACCTTGTCACAGAGTGGGGTGGGGTCAGCAGACTTACTGTCCAATCCCCTTCTGGGATGAGTGAGGAGCCACTGTCTTCCCTTATTGTCAGTTCCAACCCTCCTGGGACCTCCAAGGCATCCATTCTGGAGAGCTGCAGTGAAGGTAAGTTTTATGTTTTTTGATGTTTCACGCCTGCATGTGTGTATGTATGAATGTATGTGTATTTGGGAGTTGTGATTAGGTGAACAGTGATCTGAAATAAAATACAAACATATAAAATAATAGGATAAATATATTAATTAATAGATGTTAATCAGAAGCCATGGTAAATAAATACAACATATCAGTACTTATTCAGTTTAAAAAATAATATAAATACCACACAGTTTCTTAATATTCAGGGCTGCTCTGATATAATTTAAAATAGCATGAGAGATCAATGGAGACCATAATTGTTGTACAAACAGAAAAACAATGTGATGGTGCCTAATATTAGCAGCTCATAGACAAGGGACCAAAAAGGGCCTGCATGGAGTACTGTAGAGTGTGAGAAAAAGCAAAAGGAAATTGGTGCTTTGTGCGATGAAGGGTCACAAGGGCAGATAGGAAGGTTAACAAACCAAGTACCCTGTAGAGGGAAGGGAAACAAAAATGCACAATCCCTATTCTAAAATGGGTAAAATAATTTCTATCCTGGGAATTATGTATCAAAATTAAGTACGTTTCTTGCCCCGAAGAAATGCAAAGAACTGAGGGCCTCATTTACAATCTTTTACCGTAGAGCAGTGCCGCAAGCCTTCCTGCTGCGCTGCCCTACAGCAAAAGTAAAGGCACATTCCTGTCCTCTTTCCCTGTGCTGATGCTCAATTGGCTGCCATGCGCCAAGGCAGGCACCCTTGCACCATGGTGCAAGGGTGTCTGTGTTGTGGGAATGATTGTTTTTGTGCAGGAAGGGACAGCTTCCTGCACAAAAACAATAAATGGAGGAGATTTCCTCCTTCTATGTGTGCTGCTGAATGCAGTACACATAAAAGGGGGATTAAATACGGAGAAATAAAGTTATTACTCCTCGTTGCGCCTCCTCTATGCCTCCCCTAAGGAGGCGTAGGCTTTTGACGCATTCTCAGGTTTACAGGACGTTGTAAATCTGGGAATGTGTCAAATACCATGGGAGTTATGTGGGAACACCCACCGTAATGCCCATGACACACCTCCCCATCACAGTGTGAGGCAGTGCAGTGACTTGCGCTGTGTTGCCTCACACCATATCTGCAAGGCCATGAAAAGCCAAGCAGGGTGGCTTTACTTGGCCTTTAGGATATGGCATTGCAATGTGTGCTGCCAGAGCATCATTAAAAGTGACATTCCAGCGGCCCAAAGGCCTTGTAAATGAGGCCCTGAATGTGTAACAACCACCCGCATAGAGTATGCCTTTAAATTGTACACCTTTAAGATGTGACTGGAAAAAAAAAATCAGAGTTTCTTTAAAGACTATCTCTTGAGACTCTGGATTATAAAAAATAATCTGGGACGCCCATCTTAATAAATGTCTGCTTCAAATACATACACAATAGGGTTTGAGCCACTTTATCTAACTCTAAACAATCTTTAAGCATTAACCTAGAAAACCCTGAATCAGGTGCTCGCCAGATCTTATGCTACAAAACCAAAGGAGCAACACATACCGCCTCCTCTAGGCAACTCATCCCAGTTTAATCAGTTAAATCATGGCAAATTTTGTTGTCTGTACTCTCTGGAGCTGAGAGTAGCCTGTGTATAAAGCTATTCTCGGTCCTCTGTTGGGGTTTGAAACATTTACTATTATAAATATGTATGAGTCACCTAACTGGTTTGTGGATAAGCCTCAACATGAACCTAAAGACAGTGTCAATCACTCTCTCAAAAATACATCTTAACATGACTAGTTGTCCCTATTTTAATTCATTGTCAAAAGGGATACCTAGGTAATTAAAATATCTTACCCCCATCAAATGGAGTTTAGGTTTAGTCTTGGATGTGCCACACCATGTTGAATTATTTAGCAAAGTTAACTTTTAAATTTATATCATCCACACACAAAGCAAAACAATCCAGCAGGGTTTGCAGCCCATTTGCTGCTCTCCCTATGAGGACAGCATCGTCCTCATAGAGAAGGATTGGAATTGCTTGTTTCCCTATTTGAGGCATATCTTTCCCTCTGTGGACAAGGTAATTCTCCAGACCATTTTTCTAAATGAGAAATAGAAAAGTGGCCAAAATACAACCCTGACATACACCACGTGTCCATCTAATTAAAAGAGTGCATTTACCATCATGGTTATGCCGAACCTTAACAACAGTATCCCAATGTAAATGGCTGAGCAAATCCAATCCCCGTTTATATTACATGAGCTATGGCACATTGCAGTTTGAAAAAAAGGACAAAAAATTAGGGGCCTGGTTTAGGTCTTGGCGGTTCGAGTCCCACCGTGGTGTTTTTGGTGGTCTTCCCACCCGCCGGCTTGGTGGTCCGCATGCCCTTTTTAGATGTTAGCCAGTCCATAGACAAAAGACCGCCTTGCTCCCGCATTCACCACCAGGAAATCTCGACCGCATCGATGGCAGGATAGGCAAAAGCGGCTGCCGGAGGGAGTGCCACCAGTTTCCCTACCGGGCCAAACACGATGTACCTTCCCACCGATATAACTGTGGTGATAAAACCTCCACACCTGAGTGGGCGGAATGGAAGGGATATAAGGCTAAAACTCACCTTTTTTCACTTACATACTTCCTGTTCCACCATGAATGTGATCTTTCAAGTCCTGAAGCTGCTGCTTGATGACGAACAAAACCAACACCGTCATAGACGCAATCCATGGTAAGCTCCACTTTGACCTGTTACCTATTGACTTGTCTCTTAACATATGTATTAAATCCAAGACACATGAAGGTAATTGGAAGCTTCTTTATTCATGTATCTATCAGAGCGTCCTTCAACCTCCACGACCAGCAGCAACTGCTGCTGCCTGAATCATAACATTCCCCACCATTCCATCAAGCAGGGTTCCATATTCTAGCCTAACTAAAAGATGCAAATGCAACAATATGCACAAGACTCATGCATTTATAAATCTCTCTTACAAGCAATGTGCAACTCATATGTGTGTAATTTGAGGAGGGTAATGCAGGCCCTCATTACCAGCAGACTAGACTATGGCAATGCACTCTATGCATGCACCCCCACTGAATCCATGCAAAGACTCCAGACGATCCAGAACACATCCGCCAGACTAATTCTCAACCTGCCCAAGAGAACCCACATCACTCAGCACCTGAAGGACCTCCACTGGCTCTGGTCTGAAGAGATGCCAGTTTAAGCTTCTGACACATGCCTACAAAGCCCTCCATTACCAAGGACTCACCAACATGAACCACTGTCTGCACTTCCACCAACCCACCAGGAACCTCCACTCTGCACACCTCGCCCTTACCCAGATCCCACACATACGCTGCTGCCACGCCATATGATGCTCCTTCTCCCATCTCGCCGTCAAAGCTTGAAACACCCTCTCCCACCAGTTCTGAATCTCGCCCTCGTTGACCGACTTCAGGAAGGGGCTCATGACTAAGTCTGGGCGGTGAACTCCGTTCTGCTGGCCGAGTTTGTGGAGATTTCCCCATTCCGCGTTACGCGGAGCTCGCGGAGTTCTGAAAAACTCCGCTACGCGTAGCAGCGTTTTTCCCTCACTCGCGTTCGTCAATGTCAAGTTGGCAAGCACGAGCGAGGAAAATCTACCTCCCGACGAGATTTTTCCTTGTTCGCGATCGTCAACATCAAGTTGGTGAGCGTGAGCATGGAAAATCAACCTCCCAGCGAGATTTCTCAACGCAGGCAGTCAGATTTCGCATTTCGAGTGGTCGCGTATGCACACGACTGCTCGCTTTGAGAAACTGTCAGCTCGCGTTGAGAAAGCTGCCGCTCGAGTAAAAATCTACTCAAGTGGCAGAAAGGAAGCAGCGCCTGCTTGTGGTGTGCATGGTGCCGTTTGTGATGATTGCACAGTGCAGACAAGCATGTGGCACTGAAAATCACTGCAAACAGCATTTATCCAATGCACTTTGCCGCTTGCAGAGCTCCGCGTAGCGCGGCAAAGTTTTTTTTGCACTTCGCGGAGTTCCGCATAGCAGAACTCCAAGAACTCTGCCCAGGCTTACTCAAGTCTTTGACTGAGACCTACAGGAGGCGGCTGGATACCCTCACGGGTGACAAGCCGTGCTTTATAACTCTTGCTTGATTGTAATGTTGAGGTTTAAGAAAATTAAAGGAACACACCTGGGTGATCACATTGTATGTATAAATTTGGTGGCAGCTGCATTAAAAAAAATGGACACTTGCACAAAAAAGGATATCTAAATAAAAATCAAAAAGTTGCCATACAGGTGTGCTAAAAGAAATTCCTAAAATTCCTACATTAAAAACATATGCTCCACACGTCATAGAGATAAGTGCAATGTTACATGATGTAGAAATTGCACTAGAGAAGGTGTAACCTTAACCTTAGAAATTAACTGTAAAATCAATGTCAGTCACAAATTAGAAGCATTCAACAAATACATCCAGGTAACATTTCCCCTTGTCTAGTGCAAGTCCTGTACTGTATCCAATTTCAGTAGTCACAAAATGTCACATACTGATCAGTAATCAGGGTGAAACAAACACACCTGTAGCAACACATCCAAATAAAATTCGTAACATCAGTTAGTGGGGGCAAGTGGCCATTACTATAATAAATGCCTACACCTAAATTCAAATAAAAATCACATTCTACATTAACCAGTGTATGCATTTAACAAAGTAGACATTAAAAAAAATCAGTTGTATTACCTGCTACATGGTAAAGGAAAATAAGTACTTCAAAATTTAATCAGAAACATTGCTAGAAATAAAAAAAATTGCTAAGGAAAAATAATGCCAGGACTAATTTGGTGAAATAAAAAGCATGGATTTATTACAAAAATTGAGATAATGCTCTCAAAATAATAATTAAGCCAAAAGGCAGTCCATAAAGTTAAACATCTGCACTATTGTGCAGTGACACAAAGCTTGCCAAGGGGAACCTCCTCAGGAAGGGGCATCTAGTGGGCAGACCAGGCTCCTCCAAGATCTTACATGGGAGGGGGGTTTCAGTTTGAGAGGGTTGCCCATGGATTTAGGAGGGGTGCCCTTGGGTTTAGGAGGGGTGCCCTTGGGTTTGGGAGGGAGTGGTTTTGGGAGGGGTGCTCTTGCCTTTGGCAGGGGTGAGTTGGGATGTGAAAGGGGTGGATTTGCATTTGGTAGGGATGGCTTGGGATGGGGAAGGGGTGGGTTGGGGTGTGGAAGGGGTAGATTGGCATTTGGTAGGGGTGGGTTGGTATGTGGAAGTAGTAGATTGGCATTTGCTAGGGGTGGGTTGGGATTTGGCAGGCATTAGGGCAAGGGTTAAAAGGACATCTTCAATGGGAAAATGGGTATGGTGTTCGGGAGAGAGTTGAGTTTGGGAGGTAGAGGGAGTGGCAGTGTCTGAGGTGCATGTGTCTGTTGAGGGTCCAGCTGCCTGTGGGTCTAGTGTATGTGGTGCACATTTGGGTGTGTTGTGTCTTATGTCATAGGTTCTGTTGTTTGGATGATTGTGGGTGTTTGAGTTTTGTGGGTGTGAATTCTGATGTGTGTGTGGGTGTGGATGGGTGTGCTGTGGAGGTGCTGGGTGTGGTGCATGTGGGTGTGGTGGTGGCTGCAGTGTCTGTGGCAGTGTTGGGTGTGGTGCATGTGGGTATGGGGTGACTTCAGTGTCTGTTGAATTGCTGGGTGTGGTGCATGTGGAGGCACTGGGTGTGGTGCATGTTGGTGTGGTGGTTATTGCGGTATCTGTGGAGGTGCTGGCTGTGGGTGTGGTACATGTGGGTGTGGCGGTAGCTGCGGTGTCTGTGGGTTTGCTGGTGGTAGGGTTAGTGTCTCTGTGTTTGGATGTGCACCTGTCTTTTTTGTGGTGTTTGTGTTTCTGTGTGGATATGCTGCTTGTGTCTGTGTGAGTGGGTGTGTGCAAAAGTGTGAGTGTGCTTGGGACAGGTCTGGCAATAGGGAATTTGGATGAGGAAGGGACGGGAGGTGGGGCACAAGGTTGGGATGGCTGGGAGACTGTGGTTAGTGTGGAGGCTAGACCTTGAAAAGACCTCTGTAGGCCATTCATAGCACTGTGAATGCCTTCCCGGTAGGCTACCATTTGTTGCAATTGGCAGCCAAGCCCCTAAATGGCCTTCAGTAGTGCAGTCTGGCCTACAGAGATGTTCCGGAGGAGGTAAATAGCCCCCTCATTCAGCGCAGCCATGGGAACAGGGGTGGAGGGTGAGAGGCCTAGAGTGAAAGAGATGTCACCCCTTTTAGGGGGGTGGGAGCAAGAGGGAGGGTGGGTGGCGAACAAGGATGCAGTTGGTAGGCTTTCTGCTAGGTCCGCCACCACTTGGGAGTGCTCATTGGAGGAGGCCTCCGTAGAAGATGTTGAGTAGCCGGCAGCCTCCGTTGCACTCCCCTCACCCTTCATGCCACTGGGTCCCTCGGTGTCGGTGGTGTCTGCACCCAAACCGCAGTGGCCAGCTGCTTCCCCGCCTATGTTGGCACCATCTCCTTTGCTTGCTCCTGATGATGCTGGAATGATATATCCAAGTTTTATTGAATCTGTGTAACCAGAACTGATCATGACCTTTGATCACAAAACAGTTTCCAAGTTTTCAGATATCACCTTCTTCAAGGCTCTCAAACCTTGCTTCTACATTAGCATAAGCTCATGCATGTACACAACATTTTCAGAAAACATTTGGTCACAGTTACGTCATTCCCCATGATAGCTCCTATGTCATGTATGATCTTGTCTCTTATCTATTATTATGTCTCTCAAGGAACTGTTCCATACCTCTGAATGGTTGGCCTTTGTAGTTTAGAATAGTGAACTGATGTCACCAAAAAGCATATCAAACAAAAATACCATTCTAGAGTGTGTTCACAAGGCCCTAACATCTGCATACATTTCATTCTCAATAACTAAAATATGAATAAATGTATGTCGAGAAATACTGCAATGCTGTACCAATATTAGCATAAACTGAAATCAGGTTAACTTTGGGCATTTCACAATGGTAACACTTACATCAAGTCACTAAAGTATATGTCAATTTTCAAACATTATACATGAATTATGTACTGAAGTATCTTAGCAATGTATCACATACTATGTAGATACCTATGTTGTTGAAGACAGTCAGAAACAAATATTTGGTTGGATTGACAAATGACGTCTATAGCATAGGTAAATACATAGCCCTTGAAACATTTCTAATTCACTTCAGTGCAGAGCAAAAACATGTTCACATTTCACCCCTAAATACCTCTAGTTATTTGTGAAATTGTTTCACTAAATATGTTGGCTTTCACTGTAATCCACAAGCCATGGAACATCACAGTAATCATTACATACAATGACTCTTATATAATAATTACTTCAAAGATTCAAACGTAAATCACAATATATAAAATATTACAACTTGATGCATTTCAACATTTGCCTAATGAGTCATGAGTTTGGCCTGATTCTGAGTTTCCCTGATGAGATACTCCTACATATATTTGATGGAATATTCCATCTGCCAAAATCTCTTAAAGTTTCTCATTTTTCTGCTTTATTGATTTTTAATCAGGACATGACAAATGACAACCCCCTTGTTGCTGCTATTGGGCCATCAACTGCCCATCAAGCTCTAGATAGGTCATCACCAGAATGTAGGGTATTTGGGGGGTCAGGGTGTGGCACACATGCATTCCACATTTGGAGGATTGCCCAAGCTGGATTTTGGTTGGCTTTATGGTCTAATGTCGTAGGTCCTCCCACCTCTTGCGACAATGGATGCTGCACTGCTTGCAGACCCCCAGGGTCCGCACCTTCCTGGTGATGGTTTTCCAAATGCCCCGCTTCTGATGGGCGTTGACCTGTATGGATACAAGAAATGAAAGCAAAAACAATGGTTTGGTGACTTTTTGTTTGTCTGTATTGATGTAACAAACATCTATCACTAGCAGGCCTCATAAGTTAGCATACAACATGTCATGTGTATTTTCATATGCTGACCAAAACCAAAATCGTAATACACACTTTTGTAGTGACCTGTTGACTACCCTCATCCCATGTCATGGTCTAAACTCACCAACCCAGGCCTGTGACATCATTTAGCCCAGGGGGCTCTTACATATTCTGTGATGTGACCTACTTCTGATCAGTGCAAAAGATTATGAACTACTGAAGGCTAAACATAAATACTTATGGCACAGTGAATAGTGGCCACTGTGAGTAGGATCCTACAGTTTGTAGATGACAGACTTTGAAATGAAGGGTTAGCTAAAGAAGTTAGGTAACTCTCCCTTTCAACTGTCATCCATTTAAAAGCATTCAGGGCATATTTGTAACCACACCTCAAAATGTGGCCTGGCAAGGATATATGTTTAGGACTAGTAAACAACAAGGGGGACAATGAAGGCTTGATAAAGGTCCACCGTACTTGCCCTGGGTAGAACTAGAAGACAAAAGAGGTACGGTGTTCCTGGGTGGCAAGTTGGCCACCTGGTTAGTACTCAGAGTGGTGGGGAGGTGGGAAATACCTCCTTTCGGAACTAGGACCCTCACACACCCAGCAAGCTAGGTGTCATGCTTCATCATATGGGTCTGCTCCTCATCGAGCCGGTGCTGCAATGCTCGACGGGCACCCATAAAGGGGCTCTTTATCGGAGATCTTTTGTTCCTTGCCGTATAGGTGCCGTGGGTGTGAGGGGCCTGGTAAGATGTAGATGTGGTGTGTGGGTTAAAACAGGTAAGGGAATCCTCTATAATTATTTTTATTCTGGAGAAGTCACAACCTGATTAAAAAGTAAAAAGAAGAAGGAGGGCGACTATTTTGTTTTAATCTGACAAAAATTACGCTCTACCCCTTAGTGGTCAACATGTTTCTCGCCTATAAAATGTCTCTAATAGATCAGTTGGCGATTCCTCAGGATGCAGCGGAGCGGGTAGGTGAGCCGGACTGCTCTGAGCGGGAGCAGCGACACTACGTTGAGTGTCCATATACTCCGCTGCAGTCTGATGAAGCAGCACTTGAATCCTTAAGAGGTTGGCTGCTTTTCTCCGGGGCAACGTCCTACCAAGAGAAGAAGTGGTATGTAGAACCACACCACACACTGTAGATAGTTTTCATTAAGTCACTAGGTCCTGAGGAATCGCCAACTGATCCTTCCTCGGCTTCGGAATGAGAACTACTCCTGCTTCTGACATAGTGGGGGTGAGGCCTGTGATGTCGGAGAAGCTATTGAAGAGGTGTAGGAGAGGACTTTGGAGCTGGGGGAAGAAAATTTGATCGAAAGCGACGGGCAGACCGTCCGGGCCAGGGGTTTTCCCCACTGGAAGCTGTTTTAATGCCCATGTCAATTAGTCTAACGATATTTGCTCATCTAAGAGTCGCAAACAACAAGAGAGGGGTCCACCTTACACATCCCTTAGATCCGCCAATAAACATCTTCTTATCCCATTCAAGATTCGTACCGCCAGGAATGGCAGGAGATCTTTTTCATATGTTGCCCCCACCCTATGGAACTCACTCCCTCTGCAACTACGTATGGAGACAAACCATAGAAAATTTCGAAAGACCCTAAAAACCTGGCTGTTCTGATCTCTCTTCCCTCAGCCTGTTCTCTTTATTCCTTCTCCTTTATTGTTTTTCGGGATAGGCTAGCGCTTTGAGACCCTCGGGTGAAATGTGTGCTTAATAAAATCTTATAACATAACATAACACAAAGGGACAACATGCCAAATTGACAAATAATCAAAAAGTACAATACCCTTTGTGTGTATTTGGGCAAACCAATAATAAATCACACACCATTCACGCAAGCATACCAATATCACCAAAGAGTTCTGACCGTTTGCAAAAATCCAATATACGACTGTTTATTCTGTAAAATCAGTTAAAAAAGTAATATAAAGAGTGCATATAATAAAAAGATGGATTATTTCAAGATAAAATAACTCTCTAAATAGAGAGCCACATCAAAATTTCACAAAGATCATACACATTGTTACAAAAATCACAATAAATGAACATGGAAGAATATCATAGACATTAATTTTTTGTCATTGTTACACACCATAGCAAATCCAAAGGGGATGATGGACGGAGTGTTGAACATTGCAAGCACTCACCCCCAGTCAACTGATCTGGGTTTAATCCATCATCATTCTTTAGCTCACTCCGCCACCCCAGTTCAGACATGGCCATATGCAAATCAGCCTGACCCTGTGCCTCATGGGAACAATCCAGCCCGAACTGCCAAGCCATGTCTTCCCTGGACCGGAAACAAGCATCCTGGGACCCCTTTCTGGCTTACAGCCGTCAACAGCCAGGCTATCTTGAATCCAGTAGCAAAGTGAGCAAGGGACCCACGTCTGGGCATACCCTGCCAACTTAGGGCGAACATAGCAAATCCAAAGGGGATGATGGATGGAGTGTTGAACATTGCAAGCACTCACCCCCAGTCAACTGATGTGGGTTTAATCCATCATCATTCTTTAGCTCACTCCGCCACTCCCAGTTCAGACATGGCCATATGCAAATCAGTCTGACCCTGTGCCAAATGGGAACAGTCCAGCCCGAACTGCCAAGCCATGTCTTTCCTGGACTGGACACAAGCATCCTGGGACCGGTTTCTGGCTTACAGCCATCATCAGCCAGGCTATCTTGAATCCAGTAGCAAAGTGAGCAAGGGACCCACGTCTGGGCATACCCTGCCAACTTAGGGCGAACATAGCAAATCCAAAAGGGATGATGGACGGAGTGTTGAACATTGCAAGCACTCACCCCCAGTCAACTGATCTGGGTTTAATCCATCATCATTCTTTAGCTCACTCCGCCACCCCAGTTCAGACATGGCCATATGCAAATCAGTCTGACCCTGTGCCTCATGGGAACAGTCCAGCCCGAACTGCCAAGCCATGTCTTCCCTGGACCGGAAACATTCATCCTGGGACCGGTTTCTGGCTTACAGCCGTCATCAGCCAGGCTATCTTGAATCCAGTAGCAAAGTGAGCAAGGGACCCACGTCTGGGCATACCCTGCCAACTTAGGGCGAACATAGCAAATCCAAAGGGGATGATGGACGGAGTGTTGAACATTGCAAGCACTCACCCCCAGTCAACTGATCTGGGTTTAATCCATCATCATTCTTTAGCTCACTCCGCCACCCCAGTTCAGACATGGCCATATGCAAATCAGTCTGACCCTGTGCCTCATGGGAACAGTCCAGCCCAAACTGCCAAGCCATGTCTTCCCTGGACCGGAAACAAGCATCCTGGGACCGGTTTCTGGTTTACAGCCGTCATCAGCCAGGCTATCTTGAATCCAGTAGCAAAGTGAGCAAGGGACCCACGCCTGGGCATACCCTGCCAACTTAGGGCGAACATAGCAAATCCAAAGGGGATGATGGACGGAGTGTTGAACATTGCAAGCACTCACCCCCAGTCAACTGATCTGGGTTTAATCCATCATCATTCTTTAGCTCACTCAGCCTCCCCAGTTCAGACATGGCCGCTTGCAAATCAGTCTGACCCTGTGCCTCATGTGAACAGTCCAGCCCGAACTGCCAAGCCATGTCTTCCTGGACCGGAAACAAGCATCCTGGGACCGGTTTCTGGCTTACAGCCATCATCAGCCAGGCTATCTTGAATCCAGTAGCAAAGTGAGCAAGGGACCCACGTCTGGGCATACCCTGCCAACTTAGGGCGAACATAGCAAATCCAAAGGGGATGATGGACAGAGTGTTGAACATTGCAAGCACTCACCCCCAGTCAACTGATCTGGGTTTAATCCATCATCATTCTTTAGCTCACTCCGCCACCCCAGTTCAGACATGGCCATATGCAAATCAGTCTGACCCTGTGCCTCATGGGAACAGTCCAGGCCGAACTACCAAGCCATGTCTTCCCTGGACCGGAAACAAGCATCCTGGGACCGGTTTCTGGCTTACAGCCGTCATCAGCCAGGCTATCTTGAATCCAGTAGCAAAGTGAGCAAGGGACCCACGTCTGGGCATACCCTGCCAACTTAGGGCGAACATAGCAAATCCAAAGGGGATGATGGACGGAGTGTTGAACATTGCAAGCACTCACCCCCAGTCAACTGATCTGGGTTTAATCCATCATCATTCTTTAGCTCACTCCGCCACCCCAGTTCAGACATGGCCATATGCAAATCAGTCTGACCCTGTGCCTCATGGGAACAGTCCAGCCCGAACTTCCAAGCCATGTCTTCCCTGGACCGGAAACAAGCATCCTGTGACCGGTTTCTGGCTTACAGCCGTCATCAGCCAGGCTATCTTGAATCCAGTAGCAAAGTGAGCAAGGGACCCACGTCTGGGCATACCCTGCCAACTTAGGGCGAACATAGCAAATCCAAAGGGGATGATGGACGGAGTGTTGAACATTGCAAGCACTCACCCCCAGTCAACTGTTCTGGGTTTAATCCATCATCATTCTTTAGCTCACTCCGCCACCCCAGTTCAGACATGGCCATATGCAAATCAGTCTGACCCTGTGCCTCATGGGAACAGTCCAGCCCGAACTGCCAAGCCATGTCTTCCCTGGACTGGAAACAAGCATCCTGGGACCGGTTTCTGGCTTACAGCCGTCATCAGCCAGGCTATCTTGAATCCAGTAGCAAAGTGAGCAAGGGACCCACGTCTGGGCATACCCTGCCAACTTAGGGTGAACATAGCAAATCCAAAGGGGATGATGGACGGAGTGTTGAACATTGCAAGCACTCACCCCCAGCCAACTGATCTGGGTTTAATCCATCATCATTCTTTAGTTCACTCCGCCACCCCAGTTCAGACATGGCCGTATGCAAATCAGTCTGAGCCTGTGCCTCATGGGAACAGTCCAGCCCGAACTGCCAAGCCATGTCTTCCCTGGACCGGAAACAAGCATCCTGGGACCGGTTTCTGGCTTACAGCCGTCATCAGCCAGGCTATCTTGAATCCAGTAGCACAGTGAGCAAGGGACCCACGTCTGGGCATACCCTGCCAACTTAGGGCGAACATAGCAAATCCAAAGGGGATGATGGACGGAGTGTTGAACATTGCAAGCACTCACCCCCAGTCAACTGATCTGGGTTTAATCCATCATCATTCTTTAGCTCACTCCGCCACCCCAGTTCAGACATGGCCATATGCAAATCAGTCTGACCCTGTGCCTCATGGGAACAGTCCAGCCCGAACTGCCAAGCCATGTCTTCCCTGGACCGGAAACAAGCATCCTGGGACCGGTTTCTGGCTTACAGCCATCATCAGCCAGGCTATCTTGAATCCAGTAGCAAAGTGAGCAAGGGACCCACGTCTGGGCATACCCTGCCAACTTAGGGTGAACATAGCAAATCCAAAGGGGATGATGGACGGAGTGTTGAACATTGCAAGCACTCACCCCCAGTCAACTGATCTGGGTTTAATCCATCATCATTCTTTAGCTCACTCCGCCACCCCAGTTCAGACATGGCCATATGCAAATCAGCCTGACCCTGTGCCTCATGGGAACAATCCAGCCCGAACTGCCAAGCCATGTCTTCCCTGGACCGGAAACAAGCATCCTGGGACCCCTTTCTGGCTTACAGCCGTCAACAGCCAGGTTATCTTGAATCCAGTAGCAAAGTGAGCAAGGGACCCACGTCTGGGCATACCCTGCCAACTTAGGGCGAACATAGCAAATCCAAAGGGGATGATGGATGGAGTGTTGAACATTGCAAGCACTCACCCCCAGTCAACTGATGTGGGTTTAATCCATCATCATTCTTTAGCTCACTCCGCCACCCCAGTTCAGACATGGCCATATGCAAATCAGTCTGACCCTGTGCCAAATGGGAACAGTCCAGCCCGAACTGCCAAGCCATGTCTTCCCTGGACTGGACACAAGCATCCTGGGACCGGTTTCTGGCTTACAGCCATCATCAGCCAGGCTATCTTGAATCCAGTAGCAAAGTGAGCAAGGGACCCACGTCTGGGCATACCCTGCCAACTTAGGGCGAACATAGCAAATCCAAAAGGGATGATGGACGGAGTGTTGAACATTGCAAGCACTCACCCCCAGTCAACTGATCTGGGTTTAATCCATCATCATTCTTTAGCTCACTCCGCCACCCCAGTTCAGACATGGCCATATGCAAATCAGTCTGACCCTGTGCCTCATGGGAACAGTCCAGCCCGAACTGCCAAGCCATGTCTTCCCTGGACCGGAAACATTCATCCTGGGACCGGTTTCTGGCTTACAGCCGTCATCAGCCAGGCTATCTTGAATCCAGTAGCAAAGTGAGCAAGGGACCCACGTCTGGGCATACCCTGCCAACTTAGGGCGAACATAGCAAATCCAAAGGGGATGATGGACGGAGTGTTGAACATTGCAAGCACTCACCCCCAGTCAACTGATCTGGGTTTAATCCATCATCATTCTTTAGCTCACTCCGCCACCCCAGTTCAGACATGGCCATATGCAAATCAGTCTGACCCTGTGCCTCATGGGAACAGTCCAGCCCAAACTGCCAAGCCATGTCTTCCCTGGACCGGAAACAAGCATCCTGGGACCGGTTTCTGGTTTACAGCCGTCATCAGCCAGGCTATCTTGAATCCAGTAGCAAAGTGAGCAAGGGACCCACGTCTGGGCATACCCTGCCAACTTAGGGCGAACATAGCAAATCCAAAGGGGATGATGGACGGAGTGTTGAACATTGCAAGCACTCACCCCCAGTCAACTGATCTGGGTTTAATCCATCATCATTCTTTAGCTCACTCAGCCTCCCCAGTTCAGACATGGCCGTTTGCAAATCAGTCTGACCCTGTGCCTCATGTGAACAGTCCAGCCCGAACTGCCAAGCCATGTCTTCCCTGGACCGGAAACAAGCATCCTGGGACCGGTTTCTGGCTTACAGCCATCATCAGCCAGGCTATCTTGAATCCAGTAGCAAAGTGAGCAAGGGACCCACGTCTGGGCATACCCTGCCAACTTAGGGCGAACATAGCAAATCCAAAGGGGATGATGGACAGAGTGTTGAACATTGCAAGCACTCACCCCCAGTCAACTGATCTGGGTTTAATCCATCATCATTCTTTAGCTCACTCCGCCACCCCAGTTCAGACATGGCCATATGCAAATCAGTCTGACCCTGTGCCTCATGGGAACAGTCCAGGCCGAACTACCAAGCCATGTCTTCCCTGGACCGGAAACAAGCATCCTGGGACCGGTTTCTGGCTTACAGCCGTCATCAGCCAGGCTATCTTGAATCCAGTAGCAAAGTGAGCAAGGGACCCACGTCTGGGCATACCCTGCCAACTTAGGGCGAACATAGCAAATCCAAAGGGGATGATGGACGGAGTGTTGAACATTGCAAGCACTCACCCCCAGTCAACTGATCTGGGTTTAATCCATCATCATTCTTTAGCTCACTCCACCACCCCAGTTCAGACATGGCCATATGCAAATCAGTCTGACCCTGTGCCTCATGGGAACAGTCCAGCCCGAACTTCCAAGCCATGTCTTCCCTGGACCGGAAACAAGCATCCTGTGACCGGTTTCTGGCTTACAGCCGTCATCAGCCAGGCTATCTTGAATCCAGTAGCAAAGTGAGCAAGGGACCCACGTCTGGGCATACCCTGCCAACTTAGGGCGAACATAGCAAATCCAAAGGGGATGATGGACGGAGTGTTGAACATTGCAAGCACTCACCCCCAGTCAACTGTTCTGGGTTTAATCCATCATCATTCTTTAGCTCACTCCGCCACCCCAGTTCAGACATGGCCATATGCAAATCAGTCTGACCCTGTGCCTCATGGGAACAGTCCAGCCCGAACTGCCAAGCCATGTCTTCCCTGGACTGGAAACAAGCATCCTGGGACCGGTTTCTGGCTTACAGCCGTCATCAGCCAGGCTATCTTGAATCCAGTAGCAAAGTGAGCAAGGGACCCACGTCTGGGCATACCCTGCCAACTTAGGGTGAACATAGCAAATCCAAAGGGGATGATGGACGGAGTGTTGAACATTGCAAGCACTCACCCCCAGCCAACTGATCTGGGTTTAATCCATCATCATTCTTTAGTTCACTCCGCCACCCCAGTTCAGACATGGCCGTATGCAAATCAGTCTGAGCCTGTGCCTCATGGGAACAGTCCAGCCCGAACTGCCAAGCCATGTCTTCCTGGACCGGAAACAAGCATCCTGGGACCGGTTTCTGGCTTACAGCCGTCATCAGCCAGGCTATCTTGAATCCAGTAGCACAGTGAGCAAGGGACCCACGTCTGGGCATACCCTGCCAACTTAGGGCGAACATAGCAAATCCAAAGGGGATGATGGACGGAGTGTTGAACATTGCAAGCACTCACCCCCAGTCAACTGATCTGGGTTTAATCCATCATCATTCTTTAGCTCACTCCGCCACCCCAGTTCAGACATGGCCATATGCAAATCAGTCTGACCCTGTGCCTCATGGGAACAGTCCAGCCCGAACTGCCAAGCCATGTCTTCCCTGGACCGGAAACAAGCATCCTGGGACCGGTTTCTGGCTTACAGCCATCATCAGCCAGGCTATCTTGAATCCAGTAGCAAAGTGAGCAAGGGACCCACGTCTGGGCATACCCTGCCAACTTAGGGTGAACATAGCAAATCCAAAGGGGATGATGGACGGAGTGTTGAACATTGCAGCACTCACCCCCAGTCAACTGATCTGGGTTTAATCCATCATCATTCTTTAGCTCACTCCGCCACCCCAGTTCAGACATGGCCATATGCAAATCAATCTGACCCTGTGCCTCATGGGAACAGTCCAGCCCGAACTGCCAAGCCATGTCTTCCCTGGACCGGAAACAAGCATCCTGGGACCGGTTTCTGGCTTACAGCCGTCATCAGCCAGGCTATCTTGAATCCAGTAGCGAAGTGAGCAAGGGACCCACATCTGGGCATACCCTGCCAACTTAGGGCGAACATAGCAAATCCAAAGGGGATGAAGGACGGAGTGTTGAACATTGCAAGCACTCACCCCCAGTCAACTGATCTGGGTTTAATCCATCATCATTCTTTAGCTCACTCCGCCACCCCAGTTCAGACATGGCCATATGCAAATCAGTCTGACCCTGTGCCTCATGGGAACAGTCCAGCCCAAACTGCCAAGCCATGTCTTCCCTGGACCGGAAACAAGCATCCTGGGACCGGTTTCTGGCTTACAGCCGTCATCAGCCAGGCTATCTTGAATCCAGTAGCAAAGTGAGCAAGGGACCCACGTCTGGGCATACCCTGCCAACTTAGGGCGAACATAGCAAATCTAAAGGGATGATGGACGGAGTGTTGAACATTGCAAGCACTCACCCCCAGTCAACTGATCTGGGTTTAATCCATCATCATTCTTTAGCTCACTCCGCCACCCCAGTTCAGACATGGCCATATGCAAATCAGTCTGACCCTGTGCCTCATGGGAACAGTCCAGCCCGAACACTTTTCGCCCTAAGTGGGATGGGTATGCCTAGACGTGGGTCCCTTGCTCACTGTTCCACTGGATTCAAGCTAGCCTGGCTGAAGAAGGGTGACATACCCTGAAACCGGTCCCAGGATGCTTGTTTCCGGGTCAGGGAGGACCTGGCCAGGCAGTTCAGTCTGGACTGTTCCCATGAGGCACAGGGTCAAGACTGATTTGCATATGGCTGGGTCCAAACTGGGGTGGGGTAGTGGGAAAAAGAACGATGGATTTAACCCAGATCTTTTGACTGGGGAAGAATGTTTGCATTGTCAGCATTCCGTCCATCATTAGTTTGCTGTAACACTTTTCGCCCTAAGTCGGATGGGTATGCCTAGACGTGGGTCCCTTGCTCACTGTGCCACTGGATTCAAGCTAGCCTGGCTGAAGAAGGGTGACATACCCTGAAACCGATCCGAGGATGCTTGTTTCCGGGTCAGGGAGGACCTGGCCTGGCAGTTCAGTCTGGGCTGTTCCCATGGGGCACAGGGTCAAGACTGATTTGCATATGGCTGGGTCCAAACTGGGGTGGGGTAGTGGGCAAAAGAACGATGGATTTAACCCAGATCTTTTGACTGGGGGAGAATGTTTGCATTGTCAGCATTCCGTCCATCATTTGTTTGCTGTAACACTTTTCGCCCTAAGTGGGATGGGTATGCCTAGACGTGCACTGGATTCAAGCTAGCCTGGCTGAAGAAGGGTGACATACCCTGAAACCGGTCCCAGGATGCTTGTTTCCGGTCCAGGGAGGACCTGGCCTGGCAGTTCGGTCTGGACTGTTCCCATGGGGCACAGGGTCAAGACTGATTTGCATATGGCTGGGTCCAAACTGGGGTGGGGTAGTGGGCAAAAGAACGATGGATTTAACCCAGATCTTTTGACTGGGGGAGAATATTTGCATTGTCAGCATTCCGTCCATCATTTGTTTGCTGTAACACTTTTCGCCTAAGTGGGATGGGTATGCCTAGACGTGGGTCCCTTGCTCACTGTGCCACTGGATTCAAGCTAGCCTGGCTGAAGAAGAGTGACATACCCTGAAACCGATCCGAGGATGCTTGTTTCGGGTCAAGGAGGACCTGGCCTGGCAGTTCAGTCTGGGCTGTTCCCATGGGGCACAGGGTCAAGACTGATTTGCATATGGCTGGGTCCAAACTGGGGTGGGGTAGTGGGCAAAAGAACGATGGATTTAACCCAGATCTTTTGACTGGGGGAGAATGTTTGCATTGTCAGCATTCCGTCCATCATTTGTTTGCTGTAACACTTTTCGCCCTAAGTGGGATGGGTATGCCTAGACGTGCACTGGATTCAAGCTAGCCTGGCTGAAGAAGGGTGACATACCCTGAAACCGGTCCCAGGATGCTTGTTTCCGGTCCAGGGAGGACCTGGCCTGGCAGTTCGGTCTGGACTGTTCCCATGGGGCACAGGGTCAAGACTGATTTGCATACGGCTGGGTCCAAACTGGGGTGGGGTAGTGGGCAAAAGAACGATGGATTTAACCCAGATCTTTTGACTGGGGAGAATGTTTGCATTGTCAGCATTCCGTCCATCATTTGTTTGCTGTAACACTTTTCGCCCTAAGTGGGATGGGTATGCCTAGACGTGGGTCCCTTGCTCACTGTGCCACTGGATTCAAGCTAGCCTGGCTGAAGAAGGGTGACATATCCTGAAACCGGTCCCAGGATGCTTGTTTCCGGTCCAGGGAGGACCTGGCCTGGCAGTTCGGTCTGGACTGTTCCCATGGGGCACAGGGTCAAGACTGATTTGCATATGGCTGGGTCCAAACTGGGGTGGGGTAGTGGGCAAAAGAACGATGGATTTAACCCAGATCTTTTGACTGGGGGAGAATGTTTGCATTGTCAGCATTCCGTCCATCATTTGTTTGCTGTAACATTGTTACACACCAATCACAAAGAAATTTATTGGTCAAAAAACTATTTTGTACAGTCTCTTGTTTGGCCAAGATAGGGTTAATTTAGTGCTTTTGTAGAACCAGTGAGACGCGTTTCGGTGGGTTAAAATGATCCGACCACCTTCTTCAGGAAAAAGACAGTGTGCCGGATTCAGAAAAGTAATCTGAGACAAAATCCTAACTTTACGACTTTCGGTATTCACAAAAGGCACTTAGTAGTAGTAAAGTTAGGAATCCTAACTTTAGTACTACTAAATCCCTTTTGTGAATACCGAAAGTTGTAAAGTTAGGATTTTGTCTCAGTTTAGTAGTAGTAAAGTTAGGAATCCTAACTTTAGTACTACTAAATCCCTTTTGTGAATACCGAAAGTTGTAAAGTTAGGATTTTGTCTCAGATTACTTTTGTGAATCAGGCCCTTAGTGTCTCCCACAACTTCAGATCTATTGTAAAAACATTATATAAAAAAAGGAATTTTAAAGATCATGAATGCTCAACATATCTTATTCACATAACATTATATTCATTCATAGTCAGTTCAAACAAATCGCCTACAGGCATAGAGAACCCCCTTTTTCCCCTTTTTCTTTGCACATCCATGTACCAATACAGTTGAAAATGTTATCAATATCTAATACATTGCTTTATAAAACATTTAAAACAAATAAAACAAACAGTGAGACCTAATTTAAACAAAAAACTTTGGTGATATTGGAATCTCGACTTGTAACACCACACATTATATTGTCCATCAAAACTACCACAATCAGATGTCACACCAAATCAAATTAATTATTCTAAACCCCCATCTGCGATAGCAGTTATGAAGGTTAACCCTCCGGAATTGGTGATGTGTTATCATTCAATGATCACTCTTGGCAACTGGCTCCTCAAGATCAAGTGCCACCCATCTGTTTTTAGGGTATGCCCATCAAATGTGGGGCTCTCTCTGTGAGCCTAAAGGATAACAAAAATGTTTTATTTGTAGTATTCTGTACTCAAGGAACATTATCCTATGCTCTATGTCGCTATACATAACTAGCCCTGATGTATTACCTTCAATGCAATGTAGTCTTAATCTATTCTGAATTTTTGTCACTCGAGTTCTGGGATTGAACAATCTCCAAATTATTGATCCTCCTTACTGTGGTTACATAGGTAGACTTTTTCAAGTTAAAATCAATGCCTGTATATAGCAAAAACACACAGGGTCCCTTTACTAATTATTCACCAAAATTTGTACCCCCACAGATATCTATCCTTTTATTTTGCAAAACCTGCAAAGGGGCTTTTAACTGTTCTCCCTTTATTTTAAAATTTATTAATTTTTAGACCAGGTGAAGAATCTAAGTTCTCCATATGCATTTTAAGGACTCCAGCTCTTCAGACCCAAAGTACCATTGCTACATAGAATTGTGTAAAAACACTATAGCCAGTACTTCACCCCGCTGTATGCGTGCTGTTTCATTACTTATTGTGTGCTATTTTCCCTTGATGTTAATGGGCGTAGTAATTTAGGCTAAGATCTCCATATGCATTTTTAAATTCAATGCCCTTCTTCAAAATTAATAGCAGACAAAACCTCATTATGCCAAACTTACATTTGTCAGTAAAGATAGTAAGAAACATCGCAACCAGGATTGCCAACATACTCAGTAAATGATGTCCCTTAATTAATGTTGGACTAAGCGCCACATCTACCTCCCCCTAATTCACTCCTTTGTGACTCAAGATCAAGGACTCACCGGGACACGTCTGCCTCCAGCCTCACTTCGGTCGTCTTTCCTTTCAATATGTACTGGTGCGATTCAGGTTAAATCTTATCCCGTGCATGCTGGGTTTTCCTTCGGGTGTGTACTCAATTAATGAATTGCCAGCTCTTTCATGCGATGTTACATCCCTTCAATCAAATTTGCACTTTATATTTTTTGTAAATTTTATATGTACGAACGTAAAAAGTATATCCTTCCCCTATTGCGGAAATACAACTTTGAACAATGACGCCCAGTTCTGACTTTTTTACAAATGCTTTCTGGACCTTATGTATGTTTTTCTCTTGTATCCTACTTATGTTTGGCTTTATCAACTAGGAGATTGACTGCCTTGTAATTTTATTCTAAATGGTCTTGGTGTTTTTGCACATTATATTATGAATTAAGTATGTATTAACAGAGGGTTTTTAGCTTCATTTCCCACCTATGGCTTTTATTTGTATTTATCTGTTTTTTTTTATTTATTTGAATTGTAATGTATAATTGAAAATGTATTTCATGGTGCACCGTACTTTTATGATCCTAATTTTTAAGATCGAATAAAGTTAATTGATGATGATGTATGTAGCTGTTGATGTGTCTCATCATTGTAGGACAAAAATCTTGTGGCACACCAGTGAAACGTGGATGTGACTTTCCACCAGATACTGAAACATTGGATTGGAATGATTGTGTGTCTACAAAATGTAGTACTGCCATGTTTTTGTCTATTGGTGTTATTGATATGGGATTCCTTATGTGAGCCAAAAGATTTGGCTCCAGTTGATGACATGAGTAAATGATAATTTGCCTATTCAATCTGATTGTTTTGGATATATCCCCTTCTTCCATGTTGGCAAGGTCTGGAACTGGAAATGTGAAATCTGGCAATGAGTAGTAGTGTCATGTATGGATTGGTATGTTAGTGATAATGTTGACAGACAATTATTGGTCAAATGGAATAAACATAGTAGTAGATGATTTAATGGTATATTTTGTTTGGAGTCATGGTTGGGAACTTGAGAAAAACAATACCTACTTGCAAGGTAAATGTGTCCATAAACAGACCATGAGTGAATGCTAGTCACACACTCATGGAAATTAGGTTTGAGGTTTCATGTTGGTGGTAGGAGAGGTCTTGCCATCCTCAACTCCAGATAATTTGGATAAACGTCCCCTCCTGTGGGTGAGGGGGGATCCACCGTTGCAGGGCCTGTGGTGGCTACAGGTAGTTCTTCCGGTTGCAGGACTTCCATTCCTGTGGCTGTGGCAGATGTAGATGGGGCAGATGTTGTAGGACTCCAGAACGGGGTAGATGGTCCTGGGAAAGCCCTGCACATATGGGTGTAAATGTCCTGCAGCACCCCTGTCAGGGAGCCCATTGTGGAGTTGTGAGCCTCCTTCTGATAATTGAACTCCCTCTGCAACTGCTTCATCTCCTAGAGCTTGGTAAGTACCTGGCCCATCATGTCTTAGGACTGATTATAGGCTCCCAAGACTTGGTTTATGGTGTTGGCATACATTGACTTTGCCCTATCCTCGTGGTGGGTTAAGGGTCCCAGATTTTTACATTTATTACCTTATTGCACAGGAACATTTTGTATATTTTTGGTATCACCCGGATGCCAGACTATATCTTAAGACAGAATGGACGCAGGCCCTCCCTGGTCAGGTGGTTCAAATGATACAACAGAACCCTCACAACCAAGGGTGTCCTGAAATGTATGCCTATAAAACCTCCAGAAGAACATTTAGGGCCATAACCTACCCAAGCCATCGTTCTCATAGAAATAATTTCCCCAAACAAATACTCTTTCCACCTTGAGTTAATTTTCAACTAGTGCATAACCTTATGCTTTAAGTCACACCAATCTTCTCTTTTAGTTGAAGTGAGCGTTGGAACGTAATTTAGAACAATAGCATAAGGTGTACATGCAGCAGGAAGGTGAAGAGTAACCTGATGTTTTATAGCAAATACAGTCCCTCTGTTCAATCCAGGCAAATTAGACTGAATAATGGCTGATGTGGTAATCCAAAAGGAGTAATATGATCGCCCTGGGTAGATTAACAGTATTACTGTGGGAGTTCAATTGTACTTATAAACTTGAGATGACAAAATTGCTTCCAATTATTGGATTGGTACTATACCGTATGCACTCTGATCATTAGATATTGATGGTACAGCAACTTCATCCTGGACTTTATTGGTCAAAATAATACAACTGGAGGAACAGGAACAATCTTGATTAGACTGGATTGAGAGTTAAGTTGATGTTTCAGTCTACTAAATCTCTCAAAAAGTTCAGTTCTTTCTTCCACTAAGTGATTTAGTTATTGTTGACTCCATTATTGATGTTAGAATGTTTATTTGTTTTTTAAACATGTTTTTATTTCAGGACACGTGTAGCAGCAATATACAGTACAATCACATACAGGATACATACGGTGCATAGATCAAGTTGCAGGCGTGGGGCAAATACTTGCCACAATATGGAATGCAACCGAGATGCTAAAAGCGCTGCACATCCCTATGAAGGTGAACAAGTAACAGTGATACAGTGATCAAATAAAAACATAGCCATTAAAAACTTGGCAGCGGTTGACAGAGCAGTGCTTCTCATACATCCTCTAACAGCATAGACTGACGTGGTCCTACATCTATGTCCATCCAATTTCCCCCTCTGAATGAATCTATAATGTACTCAGTAACAAGTTGCTGAGGCCTTGCCCTGACGCACCTCCCGCAGAGTGTGGCTAGGCGGTGTCTTAAGTTAGAGAGGTGATAAGCGCACCATCAAAGTACAACTATAACCTTCATCTCCCCTCTGAGACCAGTCAGGTGTCTCTGCCACCCAAACCCAATCATTACATGTTAGCTGGTGGCATCTGGGTGCTCGGGGTGTCCGGTAGCACCCACAGCCCATGTGTCAGATGTCCCAGTCTGTGGGAGAGCGTCAGTGTCTCCACCTGTCTGCCCGATAGTCTGCAGTTTCTCTAGCAGCATCCCCGTGTCTCTAGGTCTTGGTCGGCATTGTCGTCCATGCAGGCTTTGCGCAGACATCATTCTTCCACTACTCCCCATTCACGCATATCTGCTGCCCATAGGGCGCATGGTCTGTGTCCAATGAATCGCAATGGGGCACTTGGCCTGCACTAGCCACAAGTTTGTAAATTTATATTGCATTCTGGTCCTCACCTTGGAGACCGGTAGAACTCCAAGGAGACAGTGCTTGATTGTTGCCTCGACCTGAAGGCCCGTAGTCTCTCGAAGTGTCTCCAACCCCCCCGACCAGAAGGGTTGGAGTCGAGGGCAGTCCCACGTCATATGGGTAAACATCACCAGCTCGATTCCGCAACGAGGACACCTCAGGGAGCACATTGTGCTGAACCATGCTAATCTGTAGGGGGTCAGGTATGTGCGGGGTAGGTAATGAAATTGTATGAGTTTGAAGCGAGCTTTGCAGGCAGCCTCCTGGACCTGTGCGAACGCTCGCTTTCATTCACCCTCAGCAAGACGTATCAGCAGGTCAGTTGACCACCTATCTCGAACGCGGGAAACGTTAACACAACACTTGGCTTTAAGTGCTCCATAAAAGCGAGAAATCAAGCCCCTGAAGGAGTCTGGGATGAGGATCACTAACAAGGTGTGAGACTCAATAGGCTCCTCAGGGAAGGAGGTCCAGAGCTCACGTGCCGTGTGTGAAATCTTTGCATATTGCAAAAGTGTCCCACATTCCTGTGAATCGGCAAAAGAGAGAAAGGTTCCATTAAGGTACAGGTCACCCACCGTGAGGAACCACCCTGTCAAGTCCATCACAGACTGTATATGGCAAAAACTGTGTAACCATTGCAATGTCAGCGTTCATGCATATGGCACTTTCCGCAACACCAACTTGACCCACGTCCCCAGGCCCGTGACCTGGCAAACTACAAAGGGATAATCCAGGGGGGTCTGAGATCCCATCATGAGACACCCCGGAAGGCCGTTCTCCCGTCCCGAATCCGCCAGGAGGTCCTTCTCTGCATTGGGGCCCTCCACACACCATAGCACCGCATATTGAAGGAGAGGAGCAAGATAATAAAGATGTAGGTCTGGGCGGCCCCAAACCCCCGATCCATATCTAACTTCAGAATCTCTAATTTTACTTTGCTGCGCTTTCCAGGCCACACCAACTAAAGGAGGAGGCTGTTAAGGGTCTCAAAAATGGATCTGGAATAACCCAGAAGGAATTCTGCAGAACATACAGACAGCATGGTAAGAGCAACATCTGGGCCAGGGCCACACAACCCATTATAGATAGGGGAAAGCGATTCCAGAAACTAATAGAGGACTGCAAACCCGTAAGGACTCCTCCCATATTCAATGCGTATTGCGCATCAGCTGAATGTGTCACTTGACTTCCTATGATCGCATCCCCATTGAAACTCCATTGGGGGAGGTCAGTCACCTCGGTACCGACTAGTGCAGCAAGTGGGTATAGAAACAATTTCTGATCATTAACCTTCAGTCCGATACTACAACAAATCCCGATAGGACTTCCAGAAGAGCAGGCAGTGCCTCCTCTGGAGGCTCTTGCTAAGTCTTCCTCCCTGCCCTTCAATAAATTACTTGTCCTTTTACTCATTCTCAATTAGAAAATTATAAACTGTCTATCTTGAACTCATCTCAGTTCTCTTATTCACAAAGCCAAGAGGGGTGACCAAGCCCAGCCTCATCTGGGCTACGATGGGCACAGACAGGCCTGTTGTTGGCCCGGTTTTCACCCGTGTCTCACAACCATCCTGTGCTGCAGGAGTCAGGTGGCACTTTTACACGCATTGCCAGCTTCTCCACTCCAGCCTACCAAGAAGTTACTCCTAGTACCTGGGGTATCTTCCACTGCAGCAATGTTGCCCCCATGCTGTGGGAGTCAGGCGGCGCTATGAAGCTCATGGTCAGCTCCTCTCCAAGCAGCCACCTAAGAACAGTAGGTTTCTCCTGGGACCTGATGTCCCTGCCACTGCAGCAATGCATCCCATGGTGGGGGAGTCAGGTGGTGCTATTAAATGTGTGTCAGCTCCTCCCCTCCAGTTACACAGGGTGAGCAGGTTACTCTTGAGACCTGGAGTCCCCTCCACTGCAGCAATGTGTCCTGTGCTGTGGGAATCAGGTGGTGCTATTAAGCACGTGGGCAGCTCCTCCCCTCCAGCCACACAGGGAGAGCAGGTTACTCCTGGGACCTGAAGTCCCCTCCACTGCAGCAATGCTGCCCTGTGCTGCAGCAGTCAGGCGGCGCTATGAAGCGAATGGTCAGCTCCTCCTCAACTGCCACCTAAGGAGGGGGGTTTCTCCTGGGACCTGGTGTCCTCACCACTGCAGCAATGTATCCCATGGTGCAGGAGTCAGGTGGCACTATTAAGCACATGGTCAGCTCCTCCCATCCAGCCACACAGGGAGAACAGCTTACTCCTGAGACCTGGAGTCCCCTCCACTGCAGCAACACGTCCCGCCCTGTGCGAGTCCGGTGGCACTATTATGTGCATGGTCAGCTCCTCCCCTCTAGCCACACAGGGAGAGCAGCTTACTCCTGGGACCTGGAGTCCCCCCCCACTGCAGCAATGCATTAATGCTGAAGGGGTCCGGTGGTTCTATTAAGTGCGTGGTTAGATCCTCCCCTCCAGCCACACAGGAAGAGCAGATTATTCCTGAGACCTAGAGTCACCTCCACTGCAGCAATGCATCCTGCGCTGGCAGAGTCAGGTGGCACTATTAAGCGAATGGTCAGCTCCTCCCGTCCAGTCACACAGGGACAGCAGCTTACTCCTGGGACTAGGAGTCCCCTTCTACTGCAGCAATTCTTCCAATGCTGGGGGTGCTAAGAAGCTTGTTGCAAAACTATGACTTTCTCTATCATGCATTAGAAATCAAATACTTGTAAGCACAGTTTCTGTGGAACGAACATTATGACACAAATAATAAAAGACTCAGACAAATTTGGATAATTTGATTTTTGTGTTAAAGATCCAAAATCAATGCATATAAGTAAAATTTTAAGCAGGTCAGTGATGAGTCTTACAGTTAGTAGTATAAAACCACACATTTAGTCAAAGTAAATCTATTGCCAAGTAAAAGAATACATACAGAAGCTGGTTCAGGTTAAGGTTTCCTACCACCATCAGATGTGAGAGGACTATTCAAAGAGTTCTCTTTGCTCTGGCAAAAGGATCAAGTTAAAGTCCATTAAAGGAAAGTCCATGGGCAGGGGCAAGGGGAATGAAGCTATAAACAAAAATGTTAAAGTCTGGTCTCTAACCAGACAGGTCGAAACCATTCAGCAGGCAAGTTCATCAGCATAGCATGGAGCCCACGTCGATCAAAGAAATATATCAGCTATAAAACCCGGATTCTCAAATTGCTCTCTGCCAGTACTCAGTAGCAACATACCCCACGTTAGCAAACATATTTATTTAATTGGAGGTGATATCATATGACCTGCATCATTGAAATTGCGGTTTCCTTGTCTAGAATGTTTGAATAATAATATAGAATAATAAAGAATATATTGCACTATGAAGCTGGAGTCTTTATCCTGGCATTTCAGAAACTCTTCAGGTAAGAGCCCATGGCCTGACCAACTTGCCAATTGTAAATACCATTAATACTTTTAGTCAGCTGATTGATAGGTTACAACGTATGACTTGAATCTCCAGTTTAAAACTGACACTGTCTGCTGTTGCAGTGCATTCGTTCAAGAGCGCCACATGGGCAAAATTGCACAGAAACGTTTGATTTGCAAAAACAAAGCTTCAAAGCGAATATTTTTGCTACTGTTGTTGGAAATGTTGTCTCATAACTGTTATTTGAATGGATAACATTTATCATGCATCACTTCATTTGTCATTTATTAGTTGGGCTATTGGTGGTAAAAATCCTATTCCGTATATATCCCAACTGCACTTCACTTTTCGTAGAATTTTATTTGAACATTGGAATGCCGAGGGCTCTATTGACCACAGTGAAGTGGCTCAGGGCCAATAATGGCCTGTACAGGCCTTCTGCGCCAATATTCCCATGTTTGACTTTCTGTGTCTCGCTTTTCAATTTAGAAAATTCTACCCTCATTGAATGGAATGTTCTAATAGTGTTATCGCCCTTCTGGCTTGGGCTATACCACTTGTTAAAGGTTTAGGGGCTTTAGCAACCATATAGCCCACAGCAACGGGCTATAAAACTATATTATATAGTCTGCTCCATCACATGTTTCCACTGAGGATGGTGAAGTACATTCATGCAGAACTTTCTACTTTCTTTTAGGAGTCTTGCATTCATATGTTAACCCCAAAAGTGAATATTAGATTCTGGTAAAGTGAGCTTGAGTAATTTAGTATAAGGGTATTAGTATCCATCTTATACATTCATATTATTCAAGTTTGCTCAGTGGAGTATGTGCTGTCTAACCAATCATTGATAATGGTCTAGCAAATGAATGTTCACATTGTTGATGCAGCAGAAGTCACAATCATATTCACATTCCCCAGTTACAATTGAGAACAAACAAAATATCTGTCATGAATATGTTAGATAAAGTCATTGATCCAATTCAGAATTATTTTGCTGTGATTTAGTCTTGCAGTACTTCTGACATACTCTTTGGATTCAAGAGTAAGTCCAGAGTGACTTATATGTACATAGTAAGTCACATCTACTCATAGTGATATCTTTGTGAATCAGGCCTTTCTGTTTTATCTGAAGTGTGAAATGAATGAAAGCAGTTCTCTAAATATTGTTCTTGCTAGTACATCCTGTTGCCTGAGCTTGCAGATAAGTTATTTTTGCTTGGCCCCATGTCCTGTGTTGGAGCCTTAGGGCTCAATTAACTGCCACGTTCCCAGGGCTTAATGTTTACAAAATGCAGGGCTGCGCGGACACCCCGGTGCCCAGGGGACTGCCACCTCCCCGGTGCTTTTCTAAAATGGAATTCAGGGGCCATGCAGCCCTGGGGCCCCCCTCCTGGAGCCATAAATGGCCCTGGGGACTGCCACCCCCTATGGCTAGCTCCTGCTATGTCCTGGGGTGTCCACCTGGGTCATAGCTGTTTGCTATGGCTTGGCAGCAGCTTTACCGTTCCCCCCAAGCCATAGCAAACTATGCTCCGCTTTGAGCAAGCGAGAGCATTTTGCTCTTGCTTGCTCAAAGCAGAGCACAATTGCTTAGGCAGAGAACAGCTCCATCTCTGTCAAAGCAATACCGGCTCCCACAGGGACCATGGGGGCCTTGAGGCTACTCCCATGATCCCCAACAGAATGGGTGCCTTGAGTGGGACCAGGGCACCCACAAGTGAGGCCTGGCCCCAGAAAATTTATTAAATACATTTTAAAATAGGCCGGGCCCCAGAATATGGGGTGCCTGGGGCTGAAATTGGTCCAGGGAGGGTGGCCGCATGGCCCCCCTCCCTGAATAAATGAATAATAGTTAAAAATGAAAGACTGCAAGTCACCAGAGGCTGCACCCCCTTTCTTCACCACTCTGCAAATTCACCTCCTGGCGCAGTGTTGGCTGGTGGATGAAGTCCCTTTGGCTCCAGAGGGTCCCTAGGGGCCAACAAGCCCTCCTGTTACATCCAGTAAGTCCCACACAGCAGGTTTGCTGAGATGTCTTGAGAGGTCATGCCCCCTTTCTCCACCACACTGCAAACGTTCTTCCTGGTGCACTGCTGGTGGGGGATGTAGTCCCCTTGGATGGCGAGGGTCCTTGCATGCCAACAAGCTTTCCTGTTACTGCCAATAAGTCCTACAGAGCACGAATCCCGAGAGAACTTCTGAGGCCATGCCCTCTTTCTCCACCACTCTGTAAATGCACCTCCTGGCACACTGCTGGCTGGGGGATGAAGTCCTTTTGGATGCTGAGGAGTCTTGGGGGCCATAAGCCCTTCTGTTACCTCAAGTAAGTCTGACATGGCAGGATTCCTGAGAGCTGGTCCGATGCCCCTCCCCCTTTGTTGACTGCTCTGCAAACACGACTTCTAGTAAAAAAACCTTAGACATTCACTTAAAAAACCAAAGGTTACAGGGACGTTATTGTTAGGAAACAAAATGTAAAAAACCTTAAAAATTCCCTGAAAAAAATAAAGGTTACAGGGATGTTATAACTAGGCTCACATTTAACCCCTTGCGTGCTGTGATAACTCTCCCGCTGTGCGGGAGAATTAATGAGCGGACGGGGTTTGGACGGCCCCCGCCCGTCGTCCGCACACGCCCACCGTGACGTATGACGGCCCGGGGCCGTCCTAAGCACCGAAGGGGTTAACTCATACAAAACAAGTGAAATTCAGCAGTTATAATTCCCTGAGCTAACTATAACTTACAAACCCCCAAAAATGCACTGTTTCTGACCTCACATATTACATCACTCATGACATGGTCAGTGACATAACCGATGATATCACTGATGACATCTCAAATGACATCACTGATGACATTATCCACAGAACCACCCAGACACCCACTCACACCCCCATACAACCTCTTGTATGCCCATTCACACACCCACACAACCACTCATATACCCATTCACCGAACCATACTAGTACTTACACACCCACTCACTCCTCCATAGAGCTACTCACATACCCACTCACTCACTTGTACAGTCACTCTCACAACCATTCTCTCACCCATAAAGCTACTCATACAATCAGTCACTCATCCATACAGCCACTCACACAGCCACACACTCAGCCATGCAGCTACTCACACACCCACGTATTCACCTACACAGTCACTAACACACCCACTCACTCACCCATACAGTCTCTCAACACAGTCACTCACTCACCCATAAAAGTACTCACACACTCACACCCACACAGCAACTTACATACAAATTCACACATCCATACAAGCACTCACACATCTGCTCAATCACCCATACAGCCATTCATACAGACACTCACTCTCCAATACAGCTACTCACACACTGACTCAGATAACCAAACACCCACTGAAAAAGCCACTCACCCATACAGCCATTCAGACACCCATTCACTCACTCATACAGTCACTACACAAGCAGTTCCCACCCATAGAGCCACTCACACCACCACTCACTCACCCATACATCCACTGACACACCCACTCACTCATCAATATAGCCACACACACACCCTCTCACTCACCCACACAGCTACTTACATACCCACCTATACACCCATACAGCAACTCACACACCATTACAGACATGGATAAAAAGAGTTGCACAGCCACTCACATAATATATATTAGAAGTAGTATCACTCATTAGTAGTACACCTAGTATACTACTTTAACCTTTGTAGTAGGTTAGTATATATGTTTAATACCCATAAACTCTTAAAAACACTTACACTTCATGTCATTTGAGATGTCATCAGTCATGTTACTGACCATGCCATGAATATGTGAGGTTATAAGCAGTGCATTGCGGGGGCTTCAGTTATAGTTAGCTCAGGTAAATATAACTGCTGAATTTCACTGGTTTTGTATGAGTGAAGTCTGAGCCTATCTATAACATCCCTGTAACCTTTGCTTTTTTCAGTAAAAAAAAAAAATATATATATATATGCATGTATGTATATATATATGTATGTATGATCAAGGCCGAGTTTGGCCGAAACGCGTAATGGCAGTTATGGTGGCGCACTGAAAATAAACACCTGAATGCACCAAATCTGGGTTCGTCGTCCGTCTTTTTTCCAAGCAAGGAGAAGTGTAAAGCGGAGTATGGCGATATGTATATATATATATATATATATATATATATATATATATATATATATATATATATATATATATATATATATATATATATATATATATATATGTATATATATTTATCTATATGTATCTATTGATATATATATCACCTACTGGCGGTCGCCAGTAAGTAGTTATAGTTAGGACCTTGTTTCTATTCAAAAAGCGTTTTTCTTTTGCCTATAACTTTGACACCGTTTGACGAATCTTCGCGAAACTCTCAAAACTAATGGTTCACTCAGGTCAGCTCCTGACTTGAAAGTTTCGGGGTGATTTGTCAAGTGGAGGCCGAGAAAAAAGGGGGGTCCCAAAATGCATTTTCCCCATGTTAATTTCCATAGGAACTTTAGACAAAGCTACAGCCCGAACTGCTGAACGGAATTACACCAAATTTGGCAAAAAGGTAGGTCTTGGTTCAGAAAGCATGGTTTTTTAAAATGGTGTAAATCCGTTCAGTAGTTGCTGAGAAATTAAAAAAATAAATATATCAATATCTGAGCACCGAGGAGGATTTGCGAACTCTCCCGAACACGAGCTTCATTCTGATTGGCTGCCAACACTCCAAACCATGAAGTGTTGGCAGCCATCTTGTGAACCGAGTCACAAGAAATCAGTTAAAAAAAGGATAAAAAAGGGGGCAGGGTAGAAACACCCTGACCCCCTAGGCCTGCTCAGGGGGTCCCACAAGGAGCCCCATGGCCCAAAAAACAGCCGAATTTGCGCTGGGTACGCGAATCCGGCTGATAAAATTAAAAAAAAATGAAGCGCCGGCTCCCGCGCTTTGTTTTTTGAGCCCACAGGTGGGCCAGGTCCCGGGGGCAATGAGAAAATTATATGCGGCCCCAGGGACCGCCACCTCCCCGGGGCTTTATTTATTATGCGTGTGGGGGCGCAAGGCTCCCCTGCAGCCCCGGGGACCACCACCTCCCCGGGGCATTGATCATTGTGGGCGGGGGGCCTCGCGGGCCCCCCCAATCCCCGGGGACCGGCACCTTCCCGGGGTATTAATCATTATGGGTGGGGGGCCTCGCGCGCCCCCCCAAGTCCCGGAGACCACCACCTCCCCGGGGCACTGAGTTAATAAATGAAGCCCTGGGGACCACCACCTCCCCGGGGCATTGAATATGTAAATATGGGGGTCCGTAGCAGACCCCCAGCCCCGGGGACCACCCCCTCCCCGGTGCTTCAAACTTGATGGGAGGGGGGCCACACGGCTCCTCTCCTGGAGCCCTAGATGGCCCTGGGGACCGCCACCCCACAGGGCCGGCTCCTGCAATGTCCCAGGGTACCCACCTGCTCTCGCTTCCAAGAAGCAAAGCAGAATTGCTTTTGGACAAGGGAAGCTGCATGTTAGCAGCTCATCTTGCCCAATATATATATATATATATTTTTTTTTGTTTCTTCATTTCCACCTAAAGACTGCTGCTCTCATACAAGGGGGGTGCAGTGGCTCGCGATGGCGGTCTCGTGTTCAAATCGTTTCTCTCCTCACACAAACGTTGCACACTCAGGAGTGATTGCTGATAAATCTTTATTGCATTGTAGCCACGACAACAAACTGACAGACAAGTTTTGGCCATCTGGCCTTTGTCAATGTCAGCATCCATTTCACATTCTCCACATTAAATACTCCAACAACGCTATTAGACGGCAAGAGAGGTATGGAAACAGACGATGGGCCTCCGACACCTCTAGACAAACATACGTGATTAGGGTGGCTGTTTTGAAATGTATTGAAATACATGGTACATCATTGTCTTCTACCATTAATGTTGCGTTGTCCTTAGACTGGGTCTTATGTTGTTAATTCCAAGGTTCAAAAATGCATTAGAATGTGCACTTCCATAAATACTTTATAAATACCACATCTAAAAAAAAATTATTTATATAAAACAAAATTGAATATTTCTGATAAAAAAAATGTTCTGGACTGATAAATTAATTTGTATATATATATATATATATATATATATATATATATATATATATATATATATATCAAATTAATACCAGAAATGCACAATATAGTTCATTATAGCCCACCTCTGATAGTATAGTACTTATATAATTGTATTGGCCTAAATGGGCTATGCAATCACATAGAGATGTTTAAATCATATACTGTTATTATGCCTTGTATTGGCTTACAATTCCAGCCTAAGGCCTCCATCGAAAGTGACCGTGCTTGCTCATAAAGTGACTATGTACTTTGTGCAAAACCTAAGATTAAAACCTAATATTCCTACAATATCTAAATGTGTTTAGAAAGTAACAGTGCTACTGTCCCAACCTATATGTACCCACAGCTCTTCATCACTGTTCAAACCCCACGGGGTTTGAGTTCTCATTTCAATGATGTACCTTGATTCGAGTCATCTCAGTGCCATGATTCTGACTCCTGCTATTTTTTTTGTGGCACCAGAGTGCGGCATAAATTATGCAAAAAAAAGAAGCAGAGAACTCTGGGTTGTTCCCACGTTTAGGCAGAGAGCAACTCCTGTATAGAGCACCCTTCAACACCAGCGACACTCTGAATTTGCTAACCTCAAAAATCTGCTTTTCTGTCAAAGTTTTTAAGTATAGGATTTGCACAGTGCCATCCCTACCAAGATAGAAAGGGGCAAAGTATGTTGCCATTTCTACAGCAAAGTCTTTAAGCATAGGATTAGCACAGTGCTATCCTTGCAGAGCTGTAAAATGGTGCTCTCTTGTGTCTGGACAAAGCTAAACCTCCATGAAGAGCTATAATGATAGCGAAACACATGTCAGGGGTTGCTTTTATTCATTTCAGGTTGGCTTGGATGGTATTTTACCAATCCAAAGCTTTAATACTGTGTCTGGCGTGGTAATAGAATTTTGTCATATATAAGCTCGGCATGGATAGCACTGTGCTAATCCTATTCTTAAAAACTTTGCTGTAGAAATGGCAAAATACTTCATCCATTTCTATCTCAGCATGGATGGCACTGTGCTAATCCGATGCTTAAAAACTTTGATAGAAAAGCAGATATTTGAGGTGAGCAAATCCAGAGTGTTGCTGGTGTTGTAGGGTACTCCATATAGGAGATACTCTCCACCTAAACACTGAGCACCACCGAGAGTTCTCTGCTTCTTTTTGCATATATATATATATAATTTATTCGGTTGTAATTAACCATCAAAGTGTACACATACCAGAATACAATAACACTAAAACATGTGCTTTAAAAATACAATATCAATCCATTTATACTTCTTCTAACTTCAAGAGAAAATATATAAAACAATAATAATCATCTCATGTTCTATAATAAAATCTAATAACAATACATCATCATTCCCTTTATACTTCTTCCAACTTCAAGAGAAAATATATAAAATAATAATAATCATCTCATGTTCTATAATAAAATCGAATAACAATACATCATCATTCCCTAGAAGTAGGGACGTCAAAGCAGCATCATACCAATTTATAAAACAACATTCCTGCAGGAGCAATAAAGAAACAGTGCAATAGATCCAAAAGGTGACCGTGCATACTGCGACCAACAATCATGTGCAAGAGGGCAAAAGGTTTACAATTACTGTATCCCAATAAAAGTTCTCACAATAAATATGCTTTATAAAAAGGGGTCCTTAATGTCTTAAAAGAGAAAAAATTAAAAGGACATTTGTGAATACTTATTCAGTTGGCACAACATTAAGAGGCGGCCTTTAGAATTTTAATTCTCTTAAACCAGATTGCCTGTAGGAATTTGCTTACTGCAAATACCATTTTTGGGGTTGTATCACTTTTTAAAATTCTGAAAGCTACCAAGTGTCTGTAAGTTCCCATGTCACGGCAGATGGGCACAATCCCTTTGCGACGTAGATTATAGTACTCAGGACAAAAAAACATTATATGCAACTCATCTTCATCATTCAGACCACATGCTGGGCAAATAATAAAATCTTGTTTCATATACCATTTAAGGGTAAAAGATTTCAAGGGAGGATCCCATGATGAAAGCGTATATACAAGCTTCTAACTAGAGGTGAGGATATTAAATCTAAAAATTGGGTAAAGACGGGCAAGAGCTTGAAATCTAAAAACAGATTAGTCAGAGTGCCATTTGAGCTATTTGTTATATATCCCTCATTTATGTAGGCCCAATAAAGAGTTTTCACAATCTTAAGATCATCTTTACAAATCACAGTTGGATCGTCCCAGTAGCTCTGTAACCCCAATTTCCCCAGTCAAGCCGAAACAAGTTTAACTCAAGGAAGATTCCTAGCTCTTGGAAATTTTAATAAGTCTATAAGTGAATCTTTGTAAACTCCTAACTCAGGTATAGTCCAAAGGCGGACCCAGTAGACTAAAATATTTAAAACAGCCAGGTCAGCAATTCTTTTCAAGCCTGCATCAAAATATAATGGGGTGAGCGATGAGCTAGATGGAACAGAAAGCACTTTCTTAATAAAATTATTTTTTGCTATTGTCAACATGTGAGGATCGGCACAGCCACAAATCTCTGCACCATAAAGCGCTGAACCCTGTGCTACAGCACAATAGATTTCCAGGGCAGGTGAGATTACACACATTGTTGTTTGATTATAAAATCTGATAATAGCATTAGATCTATGCTCTATTGTTAGGGTACTCTTATTCAGTTGACTTGTCCACCTATAATTGTCCATAAGTCTGACACCTAGATAATCAAAATTGTGTACTCTTTCTAGACTCTCACTACCTACATGGGCAATAGGATTCTTCCTCTTAACTTTCCCAAACACCACATAATTGGTTTTATTCACATTTAGCTCTAATCCCTAGAATTGCAAAAGCTTAGGAATTTGTCAATTAAAATTTGGGGGAATCATCGGCAAAGAGAAGGATTGGTATCTTCCTGTTGTTCAAAACAGGGGAATCATTTTTACATTGCTCCATGGCTTCTACAACGTCATTAATATATAAGGAGAATAGCGTAGGTGCGAGAACACAAACCTGACGTAGACCTCGCTCACTGGGGATGCAGTCCGTTAGTTCTCCATTTGAACCCCAACGAACTTGAGTATAGTTATTCTCATGTAATTTGATAATTAGGTGGACAAGATTTCCTGGGAACCCCATTATAATCAAAACTCATCATAAATTTGGACGCGGGATAAGATCGAACGCAGCTCTTAGATCAATAAAAGCCACGTAAAACTTTTGGTTTTGTATTAAAACATATTTCCAGTATAAATTTGTAAACCTAAAGATCTGATCAATTGTGCTAACCTTTACTCTAAAACCTGCCTGAAGGGGGTACAAGATTTTATTTGTATCAGCCCAATCAAGGAATTTCTCTAAGATTTTTTTTACAAATTCTTTGAGCGTTGTCAATCAGGCTGATCGGCCTATAGTTTGAGGGATCACTTGCATCGCCCTTTCTATATATTGTTATAATTTCTGCCCCAAGCCAAGAGTCGGGCACTTTGCCCCCGGCTGCTACTGCATTTGATAATAAGTTTAAATAAGTTGTCCAGATCAGGGGGCTCTGATTTATAGAAGTCTTCAGGAATGTTGTCCAGGCCAGGGGCCTTAGCAGATTTTAAGGAGTCAATGGGTCTATTTGTGTCATCAAGGCTAAACGCAGAACAAGTGAGAGGGGCCCCTTAACCACCAAAGGGGTAGGGCACCAAATAGACCGTAGTCAAGAACAAAACCCCTTTAGGTATATTTCACAAAACAGAGCCAAACCACTCTTCCCATCCAAACTATCACCAGGGCATAACACCATCAAGGGCTCAATTTATCCACAATATAAAAATATTTTATTAAAGTTTCAAATATTCATGAACATGAGATCATTATACATAGTTAAAAAAGATTAAAATATACACACAAAAAAATTCAGTTAATCATAGGGGGAAGTTGCTTGAAAATTCTTTCTAATCATCAAAAAGGCTAAACATTAGATCAAGATCATCTGTGAGACATTAACAGTTTGATACATTTGATATTAGCAATTTCACAAATGTCACCACAATCTATCAATCTATCGACTTCGGAGGTTGTGTGCCCCGAATTTTGGCCGTATCGTGTGGAATAAGAAACAACACGCAGTGCCTGATTGGGTCACATCTCTTGTATCTAAGAAGAGGACAGGTTTCGAAGGAATTCGTGAAGTCACCGTGTTCTAAATTAGTACTGGACAGTGTATCGACAAACATGCCATGCTAAATATTGCAACATAATCTGAAGCGGCAGGGATTGACGTCTCACAACGAGATCAGCATCATGAGGATTTTTATTTAAACTCTAAGATTTACTCCTATATCCGAATGGGATGCCCTACAGTGAGATTTTAGAATCCTCGTACTTGGGCCCACAAATAATATGTATTGCGGTTGCAATTAGATGTGTATCCTGATCCGCTACAGATCCATATGTCCATGTGGGAGTGATAATATCTATGTCCTGAGGAAGGTGGTTCTTTGAATACAGATACCCACCGAAACGCGTCGACGCATACTAGAAAAGGCGAACTATAGATTGTGGTGACATTTGTGAAATTGCTAATATCAAATGTATCAAACTGTTAATGTCTCACAGATGATCTTGATCTAATGTTTAGCCTTTTTGATGATTAGAAAGAATTTTCTAGCAACTTCTCCCTATGATTAACAGAATTGTTTGTGTGTATATTTTTATCTTTTTTAACTATGTATAATGATCTCATGTTCATGAATATTTGAAATTTTAATAAAATATTTTTATATTGTGGATATATTGAGCCCTTGATGGTGTTATGCCCTGGTGATAGTTTGGATGGGAAGAGTGGTTTGGCTCTGTTTTGTGAAATATACCTAAAGGGGTTTTGTTCTTGACTACGGTCATCAAGGCTAAAGACAACAGGGGCGATGGTTTCTACAGCGGTTGTAATATCCAATTTTATAAAGGCATCAAGGTTGTTGCTACACCTTAAATCGTTGCAATCTCCTGCAGCATAAAGGATAGAAAAATGTGCCACCCATTTGTCAGGCAAGATATTATAGCGATGTGACTTAACCTTATCCAACTTAGTTTGAGCCACAAGACACCAGAATAACCTATTGTCATTTGTTTTACCAGCGGCTAACAGATCTTGCCAGAGTTTAACATCCCAATTTCTTTTTGCCTTGTTCAAGAGTGCCTTATAAATACATCTTGCTTTGCTAATTTTGGTCCGATCACCATCTGTGACAACCAATCTTAATGAGTTGGGTTTCACGTGAAATATATCCTTATAAAAGGCCTTTTGCAACTCTTCAAATAGCCGGTTATGTATATTTAAATAGGAATTTCTGTTTTGCTAAATCCCACATATTTCGCCAAATGCTTTACAAAAAGACTATAAATCTGTGATAATAATTTTGGATTAGACATTACATTAAGCCTAGAAGCATAGTGGCGATTATTGGTTACAAGAAGAGCTAGTACTATACTTGTGCAAATAATATTTTCTTGCATCAAGGATTCTCCCACCAAAGTCACTTCTAACATGTTGTGGTCACCCTCAAATCGTGTTGCTACTTTCACATCGGTCAGAAGTGACCACAATCTCATGTCAACAAGAACGTAATCTATGACACTAGTACACTCTTCTCTCTTAAAAGTTGGTGCTCTTTTGGGATCAGAGACGGGGAGTCCATTGCATGCTCTAAGTACCCTACTAATTGTTAAAGAGGCTAATTTTAATGCAAGACTGGAGAGGTTTTTCTTTGGTTGCCCTAGTAAAGATGGGATACCCCAAATTTCATCTTCCTTGTCTGTAATCTCACTTAGATAAATGGAAGGTTCGTAAGAAGTGTTAAAGTCTCCTGCTATTATAATTTTTATGTTTGTACAGTGTCACTGACTTCTTCGAGAAGAAGTAATGTGGATGAATTGTCAGATACCCTTACGGTTCTGACTTAAATATTAAAAAAGGCCAAATAAAGTCCTGATGCAAAAGTTACAGTGATCCCCATTAGATCAGGGCTTTCTAGGTCCATTAGAACTGGCAGCTCGGGCTGGACTGTTCCCATTGGGCACAGGGTCAAGACTGATTTGCATATGGCTGGGTTCAAACTGGAATGGCATGGTGAGCAAAAACATGATGGATTTAGGCCCAGATCTCTGTACTGGGGTGAATGTATGACATTGTTCTGCATTCTGTCCATCACTTGTTGTTTTTGCATTTGTCACCCCGAGTGGGACGGGTATGCCCAGATGTGGGTCCCGTGATCTCCATGCCACTGGATTCAAGCTATCCTGGCTGATGAGGGGTGAAACCCCGAAACCGGTCCTAGGATGCTTGTTTCAAGTCCAGGGAGGACCTGGCCTGGCAGTTCGGGCTGGACTGTTTCCATTGGGCAGAGGGTCAAGACTGATTTGCATATGGCTGGGTTCAAACTGGAATGGCATGGTGAGCAAAAAAACGATGGATTTAGGTCCAGATCTCTGTACTGGGGTGAATGTATGAAATTGTTCTGCATTCTGTCCATCACTTGTTGTTTTTGCATTTGTCACCCCGAGTGGGACGGGTATGCGCAGACGTGTGTCCCGTGCCTCTCCATGCCACTGGAGTTAAGCTATCCTGGCTGATGAGGGGTGAAACCCCGAAACCGGTCCTAGAATGCTTGTTTCCAGTCCAGGGAGGACCTGGCCTGGCAGTTCGGGCTGGACTGTTCCCATTGGGCACAGGGTCAAGACTGATTTGCATTTGGCTGGGTTCAAACTGGAATGGCATGGTGAGCAAAAAAAGATGGATTTAGGCCCAGATCTCTGTAATGGGGTTAGTTTAAGAAATAGTTCTGCATTCTGTCCATCACTTGTTGTTTTTGCATTTGTCACCCCGAGTGGGACTGGTATGCCCAGACGTGGGTCCCGTGCTCTCCATGCCCCTGGAGTCAAGCTATCCTGGCTGATGAGGGGTGAAACCCCAAAACCAGTCCTAGAATGCTTGTTTCCAGTCCAGGAAGGACCCGGCCTGGCAGTTCGGGCTGGACTGTTCCCATTGGGCACAGGGTCAAGACTGATTTGCATATGGCTGGGTTCAAACTGGAATGGCATGGTGAGCATAAAAACAATGGATTTAGGCCCAGATCTCTGTACTTGGGTGAATGTATGACATTGTTCTGCATTCTGTTCATCACTTGTTTTTACATTTGTCACCCCGAGTGGGACGGGTATGCCCAGACGTGGGTCCCGTGCTCTCCATGCCACTGTAGTCAAGCTATCCTGGCTGATGAGGGGTGAAACCCCGAAACTGGTCCTAGGATGCTTGTTTCAAGTCCAGGGAGGACCTGGCTTGGCAGTTCGGGCTGGACTGTTCCCATTGGGCACATGGTCAAGACTGATTTGCATATAGCTGGGTTCAAACTGGAATGGCATGGTGAGCAAAAAACGATGGATTTAGGCCCAGATCTCTGTACTGGGGTGAATGTATGAAATTGTTCTGCATTCTGTCCATCACTTGTTGTTTTTGCATTTGTCACCCCGAGTGGGACTGGTATGCCCAGACGTGGGTCTCGTGCTCTCCATGCCACTGGAGTCAAGCTATCCTGGCTGATGAGGGGTGAAACCGTGAAACCTGTCCTAGAATGCTTGTTTCCAGTCCAGGGAGGACCCGGCCTGGCAGTTCGGGCTGGACTGTTCCCATTGGGCACAGGGTGAAGACTGATTTGCATATGGCTGGGTTCAAACTGGAATGGCATGGTGAGCATAAAAACGATGGATTTAGGCACAGATCTCTGTACTTGGGTGAATGTATGACATTGTTCTGCATTCTGTCCATCAGATGTTTTTGCATTTGTCACCCCGAGTGTGACGGGTATGCCCAAACGTGGGTCCCATGCTCTCCATGCCACTGGAGTCAAGCTATCCTGGCTGATGAGGGGTGAAACCCGAAACCGGTACTAGGATGCTGGTATCCAGTCCAGGGAGGACCTGGCCTGGCAGTTCGGGCTAGACTCTGCCCATTGGGCACAGGGTCAAGACTGATTTTCATATGGATGGGTTCAAACTGGAATAGCATGGTGAGCAAAAAACGATGGATTTAGGCCCAGATCTCTTTACTGGGGTGAATGTATGACATTGTTCTGCATTCTGTCCATCACTTGTTGTTTTTGCATTTGTCACCCCGATTGGGACGGGTATACCCAGACGTGGGTCCAGTGCTCTCCATGCCACTGGAGTCAAGCTATCCTGGCTGATGAGGGGTGAAACCCCGAAACCGGTCCTAGGGTGCTTGTTTCCAGTCCAGGGAGGATCTGGCCTGGCAGTACGGGCTGGACTGTTCCCACTGGGCACAGGGTCAAGACTCATTGGCATTTGGCTGGGTTCAAACTGGAATGGCATGGTGAGCAAAAAACGATGGATTTAGGCCCAGATCTTTGTACTGGGGTGAATGTATGACATTGTTCTGCATTCTGTCCATCACTTGTTGTTTTTGCATTTGTCACCCCGAGTGGGACTGGTATGCCCAGACGTGGGTCCCGTGCTCTCCATGCCACTGGAGTCAAGCTATCCTAGCTGATGAGGGGTGAAACCCCGAAACCAGTCCTAGAATGCTTGTTTCCAGTCCAGGAAGGACCCGGCCTGGCAGTTCGGGCTGGACTGTTCCCATTGGGCACAGGGTCAAGACTGATTTGCATATGGCTGGGTTCAAACTGGAATGGCATGGTGAGCATAAAAACAATGGATTTAGGCCCAGATCTCTGTACTTGGGTGAATGTATGACATTGTTCTGCATTCTGTTCATCACTTGTTTTTACATTTGTCACCCCGAGTGGGACGGGTATGCCCAGACGTGGGTCCCGTGCTCTCCATGCCACTGTAGTCAAGCTATCCTGGCTGATGAGGGGTGAAACCCCGAAACTGGTCCTAGGATGCTTGTTTCAAGTCCAGGGAGGACCTGGCTTGGCAGTTCGGGCTGGACTGTTCCCATTGGGCACATGGTCAAGACTGATTTGCATATAGCTGGGTTCAAACTGGAATGGCATGGTGAGCAAAAAAACGATGGATTTAGGCCCAGATCTCTGTACTGGGGTGAATGTATGAAATTGTTCTGCATTCTGTCCATCACTTGTTGTTTTTGCATTTGTCACCCCGAGTGGGACTGGTATGCCCAGACGTGGGTCTCGTGCTCTCCATGCCACTGGAGTCAAGCTATCCTGGCTGATGAGGGGTGAAACCGTGAAACCTGTCCTAGAATGCTTGTTTCCAGTCCAGGGAGGACCCGGCCTGGCAGTTCGGGCTGGACTGTTCCCATTGGGCACAGGGTGAAGACTGATTTGCATATGGCTGGGTTCAAACTGGAATGGCATGGTGAGCATAAAAACGATGGATTTAGGCACAGATCTCTGTACTTGGGTGAATGTATGACATTGTTCTGCATTCTGTCCATCAGATGTTTTTGCATTTGTCACCCCGAGTGTGACGGGTATGCCCAAACGTGGGTCCCATGCTCTCCATGCCACTGGAGTCAAGCTATCCTGGCTGATGAGGGGTGAAACCCCGAAACCGGTACTAGGATGCTGGTATCCAGTCCAGGGAGGACCTGGCCTGGCAGTTCGGGCTAGACTCTGCCCATTGGGCACAGGGTCAAGACTGATTTTCATATGGATGGGTTCAAACTGGAATAGCATGGTGAGCAAAAAAACGATGGATTTAGGCCCAGATCTCTTTACTGGGGTGAATGTATGACATTGTTCTGCATTCTGTCCATCACTTGTTGTTTTTGCATTTGTCACCCCGATTGGGACGGGTATACCCAGACGTGGGTCCAGTGCTCTCCATGCCACTGGAGTCAAGCTATCCTGGCTGATGAGGGTGAAACCCCGAAACCGGTCCTAGGGTGCTTGTTTCCAGTCCAGGGAGGATCTGGCCTGGCAGTACGGGCTGGACTGTTCCCACTGGGCACAGGGTCAAGACTCATTGGCATTTGGCTGGGTTCAAACTGGAATGGCATGGTGAGCAAAAAAACGATGGATTTAGGCCCAGATCTTTGTACTGGGGTGAATGTATGACATTGTTCTGCATTCTGTCCATCACTTGTTGTTTTTGCATTTGTCACCCCGAGTGGGACGGGTATGCCCAGACGTGGGTCCCGTGCTCTCCATGCCACTGGAGTCAAGCTATCCTGGCTGATGAGGGGTGAAACCCAGATTCCGGTCCTAGGATGCTTGTTTCCAGTCCAGGGAGGACCTGGCCTGGCAGTTCGGGCTAGACGGTTCCTATTGGGCACAGGGTCAAGACTGATTTGAATATGGCTGGGTTCAAACTGGAATGGCATGGTGAGCAAAAAACGATGGATTTAGGCCCAGATCTCTGTAATGGGGTGACTGTATGACATTGTTCTGCATTCTGTCCATCACTTGTTGTTTTTGAATTTGTCACCCCGAGTGGGACGGGTATGCCCAGACATGGGTCCCGTGCTCTCCATGCCACTGGAGTCAAGCTATCCTGGCTGATGAGGGGTGAAACCCCGAGACCGGTCCTAGGATGCTTGTTTCCAGTCCAGGGATGACCTGGCCTGGCAGTTCGGGCTGGACTGTTCCCATTGGTCACAGGGTCAAGACTGATTTGCATATGGCTGGGTTCAAACTGGAATGGCATGGTGAGCAAAAAAACGATGGATTTAGGGCAAGATCTCTGTACTGCGGTGAATGTATGACATTGTTCTGCATTCTGTCCATCACTTGTTGGTTTTGCAATGCACTAAAACATCCATTCCTAATTAAAATCTTAAGACCCCAATAGCTCTCCCAAATTTCTCTGCTGGTTTTGCCTCTACACTAAGAGTGGTAAACCCATCAACAAACACTTTTTCTGTGGCCCAGGTTTCTTGAAATAAACAGATATATGCCACCCAATCTGGATCAATCAGCTTTGAACCTAATCCAGCCACGTTCCACGATAATACTCTGATGCTGGGTGGGGAGCAATTTGATCTACTAGGCCTGTTTCCAAATGGTGAGCCTGGCATCCCATCCGGACATACATTCTCATTCATTTCTGTCATAGTATGCAAGATATATGTGCGGTTGTCCACTTTTTGGATATGGCCTAAATTGACCGTGAGTAACTCTATTGGTGCATTATCAGTAATACAATGATTTTCTCAAGGATTGTATATATTGGCAGTAACTAAACAAACTCCATCCTTAATCTCTGAAACATTTCCTATAGTGCAGTTTGTGAACGAGTTACTCATGTTGGTAACAATCAAACTAGACCCATCCTTACACCCAGGAACGGAACCAGTTTTTATCACTTTGGGGTTTGCAACAGATACTTCACTGAGTATACACTTGGTAAGCCGAAAAGTATTCGGTTTAGAATTATACATTTGTCAGTCAATTTCCTCCAGGTTAGATGAAACAGCAGACAAGGGAATTATTATATTGCAGGGAGAAGAACTGGGTACTTTCCTAGCAGAAGCTCTTGGTATCTCAGCAGACGGAGGAGATGCCTTCAGTCTTATTCCCAGCAATTTATCTCCCATGAGATGACATGTATGCAGTTCAAAATTTATAAGATTTTCAACCAAATACTTTGATCGTAAAACAACTTGTATGTAATCATGTGAAGATAGGTTAGATGAATATATTTTTGCGTGCACAATGTCAGATCTACCCACAGGCAATTCATCCACCCTAAGCCATTGGGTCTCTTTATTAATTATGGCTTCTGTGTCCTCAAAGGATTCTGGTTTCAATTTCAGGACCTGAATCATGTAGATTGATCGTAAAGAAGAGATGGATGCAGACTCTTGTGGCAATTTGGAATAATCTTTTGCAAAGTGACTTCTTGGTTGATGAGGGGTAGATAGTCCAGAATTATCTACGAAAGATGAACGCCCGCCACTGTAGTGATTCCTCCAATCCCATGAAGTAGCAAAAGGCAATGGATCTTTCATTGGGCGATTCCGGTGATTTTGGGATCGCTGTGTGTCAAATCTATGGGTGCCCACAGAAGGATAAGAGTTATGAAATTTACTTGATGGTCTTTCAGATTCAGTCACTTTTCCTAAATGTGTTTTATTATAGTTTGTAGTAGCCACTTCTCGTATAACTGGGATTGGTTACAATACAGGTTAGAGGATTTGAATTAATACCTAACTGGTCTAACACCAGAGACTCTTGGGCATCTTTATTACGCTTGTGATCTTGACAAAAAGAGCATGTTTTAGCTGACAAACTAGTAACCTGGGTGGACAGAGAAAGAATTAAGCTTTCATGATGATCCAATTTGGAGTCCAGTGTGCCAAAGCTACTCATCCCTCCATGAATATTGTGTATAATTTCAGTTGGCTGAATTTGGTTACTTTCAGATGTAGAAACCTTATGTGCAGTATGTTCTTCATTTTGATCAATTAAATGTAAAAGATTGAAACAATTATGGCAAGGCACATTAGAGACTAAATGTATATTTATATATATATATATATCTCCATACTGCTGTCCTGAAGCTTAAGGATGCACTCAACAGCAGTTCATTCTTCCGAATTTATTTAATAGGGGAACCGGCAAGTTCATTTCCCGAACATCATGCTATCCTTGACGCGTTTCGGAGCCCCTGCTCCTTAATCATAAGGTTAACTGCAGCTGCGCAGAAACACTACAAACAGAGTTTTTAAAGTCACACCCTCCAGTGGGTCCCGTAGGTAATTAATTATTTTTACATTGCACGATGGGGTTTGTAGTTTGAAAATCTTTTCCCTCCGGTGGGTTCTGCACGGCTGTTGTCATAATTCATACATATTTCTGGCCCTTCAGTGAGCCTTGGAGAATAACTTGCACGGTTATCATTACCAAAGAGATGCTGTTCCGTAACCAGGCTTGGTGTTTTTCCATCCCAGTGGCCCCCAATGATATTTCAAAAGGTGGTGCAATCCTCAACGGCCGGACTGCCATTTTACATATCTCCATACTGTTGTCCTGAAGCTTAAGGATGCACTCAACAGCAGTTCATTCTTCCGAATTTATTTAATAGGGGTACCGGCAAGTTCATTTCCCAAACATCATGCTATCCTTGATGCGTTTCAGAGCCCCTGCTCCTTAATCATAAGGTTAACTGCAGCTGCGCAGAAACACTACAAACGAAGTTTTTAAAGTCACACCCTCCAGTGGGTCCCGTAGGTAATTAATTATTTTTACATTGCACAATGGGGTTTGTAGTTTGAAAATCTTTTCCCTCCGGTGGGTTCTGCGCGGCTGTTGCCATAATTCATACATATTTCTGGCCCTTCAGTGAGCCTCGGAGAATAACTTGCACAGTTATCATTACCAAAGAGATGCTGTTCCGTAACCAGGCTTGGCGTTTTTCCATCCCAGCGGCCCCCAACACTATTCCAAAAGGTGGTGCAATCCTCAACGGCCGGACTGCCGATTTACATATCTCCATACTGTTGTCCTGAAGCTTAAGGATGCACTCGACAGCAGTTCATTCTTCCGAATTTATTTAATAGGGGAACCGGCAAGTTCATTTCCCGAACATCATGCTATCCTTGACGCGTTTCGGAGGCCCTGCTCCTTAATCATAAGGTTAACTGCAGCTGCGCAGAAACACTACAAACAAAGTTTTTAAAGTCACACCCTCCAGTGGGTCCCGTAGGTAATTAATTATTTTTACATTGCACGATGGGGTTTGTAGTTTGAAAATCTTTTCCCTCCGGTGGGTTCTGCATGGCTGTTGTCATAATTCATACATATTTCTGGGGGCCGCTGGGATGGAAAAACGCCAAGCCTGGTTACGGAACAGCATCTCTTTGGTAACGCATCAAGGATAGCATGATGTTCGGGAAATGAACTTGCCGGTTCCCCTATTAAATAAATTCCGAAGAATGAACTGCTGTTGAGTGCATCCTTAAGCTTCAGGACAACAGTATGGATATATATAGATATAAAGATGGTTTTTAAGTCATAGTTGATTACTAAATTTCATAGCGGCCATCTTGTAACGTGGTTTTGAACATAAACGAGTGAAAAAATAAAATAAATCAAACCCATATGTGATACTCGTGAGAGTTACTTCATGAAGCCAGACATTGTGGGAGAACAATTATAAGACGTTATGCAAACACAAATGTATGAAATTATTCATCCATATCACTAATTCATAATTGAATGTAATATATATGCATCATAAATGTTTGCCTATTAAAAATATTCATATATTCTCAACGTATCTCCCGGACCATCTTTTCTTTCTATGATTTGCATGTGACACACTGTTGGATTTAAATGTCTCCGTGAAACAACAGAAAACTGACATAGAGGAAGGCACAAAGCCGAAACGCGTCTGTCAGTGCAGGGGGTCTGCACATGAAAGCACTTTTTGGGAAAACTTCCATGCGTGCTCTCATACTTGGCGTCCGAAGATAGTCGCTGTTATGTTTTCATATATATATATATATATTCACTGAAAAAACCATAGGTTTCAGACACGTTATAGTTAGAAATTAGCATTTAAAAAACCTTTGAAATTCACTGAAAAAACCATAGGTTTTAGGGACAGTTATAGTTAGTTGGACATTTCACTCGTACAAAACCCGTGAAATTCCCCCGTTATAGTTAGTTCAGCTAACTATAACTCGCGCCCCCGCAATGCACTGCTGATGATGTCACATATTACATCACTTATGACATGGTCAGTGACATCACTGATGACATCACTGATGACATCTCAAATGACATCACTGATGACATCACTGATGACATCATCCAGTGACTGTGTGTTTCTGTAAAGTTTAAATATTTTTAATATATATAGGAAAAGACGTATTGAAGAATGAGTGGGTGTATAAGTGTCTGTATGGATGATTTAGTAGGTGCGTGACTGACTCTATAAGTGAGTGATTTAACGTATCTTACTGAATGCATGGGTTAGTGACTAAACTGGGTGAATGTCTGTATCCGTCTGTCTGTTGCTGTGCAAGTGGCTGCATGTGTTTGTGAATAGCTACATGAGTGTCTATATGAGTTATTGAATGGTTGTCTGAGTATCTGTATGGGTGCCTGAGTGTTTGTGTGGGAGGGGTGTGTGCGACTCTGTGCATAGATGTGTGAGTGGGTGATTCACTGGGTGGATGGTTTCAAGAGTGCATCTGTGATAGACTGTATGGGTGGGTAAGTGTGTGTAAGAGTGTGTTAGTGAGTGAATGTATGTCCCAGTGGTACATGTGTGAGTAACTTCATATGTGAAAGGCAGTATATATGTGTGTTGGAGTATATAAATAGCTATAAGCGAGAGTGAGTGATTGTGTTAGTGGCTGTATGGATGAGTGTGTGCTTGTATCAGTGATTGTATAAGAGCGTAACAATGTGCTAGTATTTGTATGATTAAGTGAGCTGGTGTGTGTATAACTGTATAGGTGAGTAAATGGCAGTGTGTTTAATTATTTGCATGACTGACTAGGTGTGTGAGTACCTCTATGGATGAGTGGCGGTGTTTGAGTGTCTATATAGGAGTAAGAGTGCATATGTTAGTCCTGTACTGAGTGACCATAAGTATGAGTGACTGTACGGGTGAGTGAGTGGATGTGTGTGTGTAGACCTAAGAATCAGTGAGTGGGTATGTAGTTATTGGTGTTGGAGTGTCTATGGTTTTGCGAATGGCAGTCTGTAATTTAGAGTGGGTGTATCAAAGGTTATATTAGGGTGTGAGGAGGTGCATCAGATTATCACGTGGATGATGTCATCAGTGATGTCATCAGTGATGTCATTTGAGATGTCATCAGTGATGTCATCAGTGATGTCACTGACCATGTCATGAGTGATGTAATATGTGACGTCATCAGCAGTGCATTACGGGCGCGAGTTATAGTTAGATGAACTAACTATAACGGGGGAATTTCACGGGTTTTGTACGAGTGAAATGTCCAACTAACTATAACTGTCCCTAAAACCTATGGTTTTTTCAGTGAATTTCAAATGTTTTTTAAATGCTAATTTCTAACTATAACGTGTCTGAAACCTATGGTTTTTTCAGTGAATTTCAAAGGTTTTTTAAATGCTAATTTCTAACTATAACGTACCTGAAACCTGTGTTTTTTTCAGTGAATTTCAAAGGTTTTTTAAATGCTAATTTCTAACTATAACGCCCCTAAAACCTATGGTTTTTTCAGTGAATTTCAAAGGTTTTGTAAATGACAATTTTTAAATGTATTAATTGTTATATTTATTTTTTTGACTCTGATTTACTACATTTTTTAAAACTATTTATTTTTAGATATTTTATTTATTAAATTATATTGTAATTACATTATACATTACATTACAAAATATACTTTCTCAGAATGAATTACTTTAGTTTAAATAGTTTGCAAATAGGCAATAGAGTTTTAAGTACAGTAGTTACAGTTGTTGCAATGGGCAACACAATTTCAAACACAATGCAACATTGAGCTCAATGTGAATTTCTAGTTAAATGCAATTAGTTACTTTATGGATTACTTTTCTAACCACAGGACTGGATCCTGGATTCAGTCCTGGGACATCTCCTGTAAACAGTTGAGTAAAAGCGTTTTGGTTACAGTAGTGATTTTTAAGGAATATTATTGTATTTTAAAAGTTGACACTTAGAAACTTTTTCACATAGAATCACCAATGTTATCCTATGGGAGGAAATTCACTTAGCAGGTAAGTAGTGTTATCGTTACTTTTTCTTACTCAGTGTTGGATCCTGGATCCAGCACTGGTGCATCTCCTGTAAACAGTTGAAAGAATGCGTTTAAGTCATACAGGCGATTTTTAAGGAATATTTGTAGTTTGTGAAAATCGACACTTTGAAACTTTTCTGCTGCAAACCAGACAATGGATTCCTATGGAAGGAAATATAAGTTACTGGTAAGTACGGTTAGAATTACTTTTCAGGGTCAGTGCTGGGCTAAAAGATGCAGCACTGGGTTCTCTCCTGATAACAGGTGAGTAAATCGGAATTCGTAGTTCGGTTGATTTTAGAGGAATATTATAAAGTTCCAAAACTCCACACTTAGAAGAATTTCCAAGTGAAACCAGTCAATGTTAGCCTATGGAAGGAAATTCAAGTTACTGGTAAGTACGGTTAGAATTACTTTTCAGGATCAGTACTGGGCTGAAAGATGCAGCACTGAGGTCTCTCCTGATAACAGGTGAGTAAATTGTAATTCGTAGTTCGGCTGATTTTAGAGGAATATTATAAAGTTTCAAAACTCCACACTTAGAAGAATTTCCAAGTGAAACCAGTCAATGTTAGCCTATGGAAGGAAATTCAAGTTCCTGGTAAGTACGGATAAAATTACTTTTCAGGATCAGTACTGGGCTAAAACATGCAGCACTGGGTTCTCTCCTGATAACAGGTGAGTAAATCGGAATTCGTTGTTCGGCTGATTTTAGAGGAATATTTGTATGTTTCAAAAATCGACACTTAGAAACTTTTTGAGCAAAAAGCAGACAATGATATCCTATGGAAGGAAATTCAAGTTACTGGTAAGTACGGTTAAAATTACTTTTCAGGATCAGTACTGGGCTGAAAGATGCAGCACTGAGGTCTCTCCTGATAACAGGTGAGTAAATCGGAATCCGTATTTCGGCTGATTTTAGAGGAATATTATAAAGTTCCAAAACTGCACACTTAGAAGAATTTCCAAGTGAAACCAGTCAATGTTAGCCTATGGATGGAAATTCAAGTTACTGGTAAGTACGGTTAGAATTACTTTTCAGGACCAGTACTGGGCTGAAAGATGCAGCACTGAGGTCTCTCCTGATAACAGGTGAGTAAATCGGAATTCGTATTTCGGCTGATTTTAGAGGAATATTTGCACAATGGTGAAGGGAGGGGCGGGGCCTGAGGTGACATCTGTGCAAACGCGCCCCGTGGCGTGTTTTAAGTTGGGGACTAAGTCCCTTGAATCATGAGGGTCCCTGGGGGTCAACTAGCCCACCAGGAACCTCGAGTATGCGCCAGGGGCTGCGTTGCAGAGATGTGTACAGAGGCCACACCCCTTTTACACCTCTCTGCAACGCAGCTCTGTGGCGCTTTCTGGACGTACCTGTTGGGCTAGTTGGCCCCCAGGGACCCTCAGGATTGAAGGGGATTTAATTCCCCATCTTAAAACACGCCACGGGGCCTGTTTGCACACATGTCACCTGAAGCCCCGCCCCTCCCTTCACCACTGTGCAAACGCGCCCGTGGCGCATTTTAAGTTGGGGGATTAAGTCCCCTTGAATCCTGAGGGTCCCTGGAGTCCAACTAGCCCACCATGTACTTCCAAAAGCGCCACAGAGCTGCGCTGCAGAGAGGTGTAAAAGGGGCGTGGCCTCTGTACACCTCTCTGCAACGCAGCCCCTGGCACATACTGGAGGTTCCTGGTGGGCTAGTTTGCCCCCAGGGACCCCCAGTATTCAAGGGGAATTACTTCCCTTCTCAAAACGCGCTAGGGGCGCGTTTGCAGACTGCTGCAGGGAGGGGCGGGGCCTCCGGCACGATGCCGGTCTTTTTTTTTGATTGGGAGGGGGCTGCGTGGCCCCCTTCCCTCAGCCACTTTTTGCCCCGGGGACCCCATCCCCCGGGGCCGAGGAGTTTTTTTTTTTTAAATAAAATTTAAAAAAACGGGAAGGGGGCCGCGTGGCCCCCTTCCCTGGGCCTGTATTGGCCCCGGGGACCCCATCCCCGGGGCAAGCCCTCTTTTTTTAATTAAAAATTTGGAGGGGGCTGCGTGGCCCCCTCCTCAGGCCATTTAAGGCCCCGGGGACCCCATCCCCCGGGGCCGGCCTTTAAATATTTTTTTTAAATATTGTTTTAGGGAGGGGGCTGTGTGGCCCCCTCCCTGGCCACTTATGGCCCCGGGGACCCCATCCCCGGGGCCTGGCCTCTCGTTGGGGACTGTGGGGGTCCCCAAACCCCCACAGTCCCGCCGGCTCCCGCGTCCCTTGGGAGCCGGCATTTCTTTCCACATGGGGAGCAGCTAAGATGCTGCTCCCCATGTGGAAAAGCAATTTGCTTTGGATATTGGAGCGAGAGCAGGTTTCCTGGTCTCGCCCAATATCCAAAGCAAGTTTGCAATGACAGGACGGGAGCCGCGAGGCTCCCGTCCTGTCATTGCAAACAGCAGTGTCCCGGGGGTAGGCACCCCGGGACACTGCAGGAGCTGGCCCTGGGGGGTAGCGGTCCCCAGTGCCACCACAGGCTCCAGGAGGGGGGCCGCGCGGCCCCCCTCCCCACATTTAGAAAGCCCCGGGGAGGTGGTGGTCCCCGGGGCTTCTGGGCTCCAAAACGGACCCCCATTTTAAATTTCTTAGTGCCCCGGGGAGGTGGCAGTCCCGGGCGTGTGGGGGGCTGGAGCCCCCCACACAGGTTAAATCATTTAAAAAGAAGCCCCGGGGAGGTGGCGGTCCCGGGGGCAGCGGGAGGGCAAAGAGCCCTCCCGCACCATTATTTTTTAAAGCTCCGGGGGGTGACGGTCCCCGGGGCTTGGGGGGGCCTTAGAGGCCCCCCCACATATTAAAAAGGAACCCCACCATGCCCCCGGGACTTGGCCCACCCGGGGGCCAATTAAGAACAAAGCGCTTCGTTTTTTTTTTTTCCTGCAGGATCTGCGCACCCTGAGCGCATCCCGCCGATTTTTTTTTTTTTAAATGCTTTTTCTGCCCAGGGGTCCTTGTGGGACCCCCTGAGCAGACCTAGGGGGTCAGGGTGTTTCTACCCTGCCCCCTTTGTGCGTTTTGCGCACTTGTTTCTTCTGGGGTTTTTTCTAATCAGCAGGATCCGCGCACCCTGAGCACATCCTGCCGATTTAAAAAAAAAATGCTTTTTCTGCCCAGGGGTCCTTGTGGGACCCCCTGAGCAGACCTAGGAGGTCAGGGTGTTTCTACCCTGCCCCCTTTTTGCGCTTGCGCACTTGTTTCTGTCCCTCGGTTCTACCGAGGACAAAATGGCTGCCAACACTTCCTGAATCGGAATGTTGACAGCCAGCTGACAGCCAATTAGCATGCAGCTCGTGATCGGGAGGGTACGCGGACCCTACTCGGCCATAGATATATATGTGACTTTACTTGTGAATTTCTCAGGAACTACTGAACGGATTTACACCATTTAAGCAAAAGGCACCAGTCTGAACCAAGGGCTACCTCTTTGCCAAATTTGGTGTAATTCCGTTCAGCAGTTCGGGCTGTAGCTGCGACTAAAGGTTCCTATGGAAAAATGAATGGGGAAAACGCGTTTTGGGACCCCCTTTTGTCTCGGCCCCCGCTTGACGAATCAACCCGAGACTTTCAGGGTAGGAGCGGAGCGCCCCAACAAGTTGGAAACTTTCGCGAAGATTCGTCAACCGGCGCCAACGTTATTTCAAATAGAATGTCGCGGATTTCCTATGGATAATAGGTCCTAACTATAACTATCTACTGGCGACCGCCTGTAGATAATATATATATATATATATATATATATATATATTTATATATATATATATATATTTTTTTTTTTGCAAGGCTCTCCTGCCAACAGTTGCCGCTCTCAACACAGCGGGTGCCTCCGGCTCGCGAAGACGGACTCGCGTATACACAGTTTCACTCCAGGTAAACGCCGGACATTCAGGGCTTTCACAGATTTAGTACGTATTTTATTTTACTTCACAACTGCGTGCAACCTCAAGCTGACAAACGCGTTTCGGCCTCCTGGCCTTTGTCAATATCCATTGTGTCACATGGTGTAAGATTTAAAATGGTGTTTACAATTTCAACAAAGTTACCCGTGAGCTAGGTGCTTCGGGCTCCGAAATGCGTTGAGTTTTCGTGCCATTGAATAAACACGCTTTGTAAGCAGTCTTTGGTCCGCGGCGTGTTGTTTTCGTGAGGAAGAAACAGCGCTGGGTTTTGATTGATAGGGGCTCGCCACCCCACCACGGACTGCTGTCCGCAAAGTGGCTCGGGTAAGAGCAACTCTAATGCTTGGATTGTGATTGAAAAATACCCTTGCCCGCCCTGCGTAAACTAAGGCAGTTTGTTGCATAACCCGTTGTCTTGGGCATCTGTAAGAGTGACCGGACGGCGCTCTGATTTATGGATGTGGGATGAAAACTACTATCGGGTAAACAGAACGGATCTGCCTGTGGAATTTTGAATGTGTACTGGGGCTGACGTATCCTAAGAGCAAGTGTAACCAGCAGGCTTTAGGAGCTTACAAGCGAGGACGCATAATTTGCGTTAAAACAAAAATAGATACAATGGCAATGTCGAGAAATGTTAAACGAAGTGAGGCTGCAACAAAGATGTTTGAGACTAACATGACTATGGGTGGCAATGAGAGGGCTGAGTCTACCAGGAGTACAGTCTCTTCCCCCAACAAGAAACAATTATGGGACAATCTATGGAGCGCATTGAAACAGGAACAAACCAAGTGGTGGGAGGCCACAACACTGCAGAAGTACATTGATGTGGGCCCAGTCCCACGAGGTCTGAGGATTTTTATCACCCCATCATTCAGCAACCCTGACCCTGAGCTAGTAGATGAATGGGCTGCCAACAATCATAACTGCTCTATCATCATGTTGGGCCTTCTTGTCAAATATGCTAGAAAGGATTGTGAGAGACTCACCGGGGAAATTGAGCCCATAACCAAAAAATTAAAAACATTATGTGGGCATGAAGAATTCCAATCTGATATGGCGACAATGGATGTAAAATTGGACAAAATTGAAGAAGAGATCAAAGCCAAAAAGCAAAGGAAATTTTACAGCGACCAGGTAGACTATGACAAATGCCAGATCTTGACATTTGCCAAAAAGATGTGATCATTTACGAAGCATTGCTCATCATAAAAGCACAACGTGGCAAGGAAGTACTGCTAAAGCGACTGGAGGCAGTTCCAGAGGAAATTAATCCACGAATCAACAAGGAGACATTGGAGAGAGTGATAACAGTGAAAGCGATGCTTCAGCATTACCCGAGCAGACAGGAGTAAAAAACAACATTTTAAACAAATTCACCCTGATGGCGCAAGGAAGGCTCTCAGCCCAAAACAAACAGAATGCATCAGGGTACGGAGGTCGCGGTCAAGGAGGAAGAGGAGGCGCAAAAGGAAGCATGAGATCGAGAGAAGATTCGGAAAGCCCAGTGGGAAGCAGAACAAGAGGGCAAAGAAAACAAAGTAATGGATCCAGAGACTGTGATCAACTTTTCAGGTCGGAACCTGAGTGTGGCAGAGGTTGAAATTCTTTCTTTGGGGCTATCTTTCTGGCCTACCACACACTTTGATTATACACAAAGTCGAATTGATCTCTTCCAATTCACACGAAACTCAGACTAAAGAAATGGTATGCCAATCGTGTTTCTGAGAGGCCGGGCAATAAGAAAGAGGTACCGAGCAATATTAACATTGGGGACATTGAACTTTTACATTTAATAAATGAGCTGGGGGGTGATCTAGGGTTTATTCAAGATCCCTACATCAACTTGGTGAATGAGAATATCAGATTAGATCTTAGCTTTGAAAGTGGTTTTAGACCAAAGTCAATCTTTTTACCACAGATAATGAATGATGCAATTGACGTTTTTGAGAAGGGCATGACTCAGGAATATAAGAATTTATCTAGGAAGAAATGGAATGGTGTTAAGAATGTCACTAATGCACACATTCTGGCAATTGATACCTTGAGGAAGGATGAAACAATAGTTGTCAAAAAATCTGATAAAGGGGGAAATGTAGTGGTACTCTCTAAAGAAATGTATTTAAGAGAAGGGAACAGTCAGTTGAATGAGAAAGACAGGTACGAAATAAGTATGAAAATGAAATATGAGACAGCAAACATGGTATACCAGGAGCAACTAGGTGAGTGGAAAGAGAGAGGTCTCCTTGAATGGGAGGAATATGAATTTTTGACCTGTAAATTCCCTAAGCTACCCGCCCTATATCTGTTACCGAAAGTACATAAAGACAGCCAAAACTCCCTGGGGGGACCGATTGTCTCTTCTAGAGGGAGTAGTCTTGAAAACACGTCTAGATATGTAGATTTTTTCTAACAGCCATTGGTGCAGAGCCTTTCATCTTTTATCAAAGATACAGGTGACTTTCTGAGACGAATAAATGATATTGTGTGGGAAGAAAAATATCTTCTCATGTGTTTGGACGTTCATAGCCTGTACACATGCATCCCACATGATTTAGGAATTGAGGCATGTCACCATTTCCTGCAGAAAAGATCTTTAGCATACCTATTTCACACTGAAATGTTGATCGACATGATGTATACTTGCCTAACCCAAAACCTTTTTACTTTGATAAGAAGATCACTAGGCAAACACTGGGAACAGCAATGGGGAACTGCTTCGCCCCCAGCTTTGCAGGTCTATACCTCAGCTGGTGGGAGGAGCAGGTAGTGAGCAGATTGAACCAATTTAAGGAACAGGTCTCGCTTTGGGTACGGTATATTGACGACATTTTCTGTATCTGGATGGGAAACATTGACGAAGCAAATCATTTTGTAAATGTTCTGAATGATAATACATTGAATCTTAAATTCAGTAATCAAATGGACAAAACAACGATTGAATTTTTAGATCTAAGACTAGGGGTAAATGGCAAGCGGCTTGACAGTTATCTGTATAGGAAAGAGACAGCAGGGAATAGCCTGCTACATGCCCAGAGCTGTCATCCCAAGAATCTGATCCGCAGCATCCCGCTGGGAGAATTAATCAAAGCCAAACGCAATTGCAGCTCAAAAGAGGGTTATGAGAAAGAAAACAGTATAATGACAGAAAGGTTTTTAAAGAGAGGATATACACACACCACGATAGAGAAGGCTTGTGTAGAGGCAGATAAGCGAGAGAGGAATGAACTGCTGAAACAAAAAGAGACAATTCCTGAGGATTCAGGTAACACAATCAGATTTATCACGACATTCCATGGTCAGTCTAAACAAGTAAGAAAGGGCCTGTACAAATTCTGGAATGTTCTCAAAACTGATACAGATTTGATAAAACATATTGAGGATTACCCACAGATTACGTTCAGGAAAGCTAGATCATTGAAAGGCATTATTTGTCGAACCCTCGCAACTCCTGAATATAAAAGAACAAGCATTCAAGGATTCTATACCTGTGGGAGCTGTAAGGCCTGCAAGTACAGCCACAATTGCAAAGAGGTGAAAGTGTCACCTGAGGGCAAACCTTTCAAGATTACTAAACACGTTTCATGTACTACTGATCATGTGGTTTATGCTCTAAAATGTCCATGTGATAAGTACTATGTAGGTAGCACGATACACAAAGCAAAAAATCCATTTTTGGAACATCTTAGAGCAATTAAAAATGATGACAAACAATATCCCATAGCAAGACATTTTAAAATACAGCATAATCAGAACAGCAATCTTCTTTCTTTTTATGTATTGGATACTATTCCTGTTCGAGAAAGAGGGGGAGATAGGGTTCAAGAACGTAGGCGTCTTGAATCCAGGATCATAATACAGTACCACACTATGACCCCAATTGGGCACAATGGGGATGAGGAATTGTCTGTACACCTAGGATGAATTAAGGCAGCCCGAACCATTTGAATTGTAATAAGGTGCAAATGGACATGTTTTTTACTGTACAAATATTTTTTAACCTCACTGTCGTTTATTAACACTTACCTTTGCTGTAGTAACAAAGTAACACATGCTGGTGTACACATAATAATTAATGGTTGTTTATGTCTTTTTCAGGTTTTCATGTGAATTTTCGAAACAAGTGGAAGGCAAAGGAGCAAAATATATCTTTAGATAAAAGACTGAAGCCACTTTAACGAGTAATGTTAGGTAGTAAAATGACGGACTTATGATTGTGAACATGCCCTGGCAGTAGGGTCTATGGGAATAAGAAAGGTGACTTAAGCTGATAACGTCCACTTGGGCAGAAGTGCGATGATGTGAAGATTTTGGTGGAAAATAACCCTATCGCGCAAAGGGCAGTATTTTGGACATGCAGGCCCACTGGGGCAAAACAATTGCTGTTTAATATCATTTATTAGGTGCTGAATGTGCACTAGGCTAGGTTGAAATAACCGCCTCTTTAATTTTCCCAAGGATAATCAACCTGGGTTAAAAATAGAGAAATTCCACCATTGAGCTGCTGGGTGTAGATAACATTATCAGCGAAAGCACAGTAGTTACAATGCCTACTATGTAAACTGTTCAAAGGGGCTGATAAAGTTGTTTCACAATACAAAACTTCATTGTAATGCCAATATTGGACAATATAGAGTGGCTCCATTACGCACGTGATTAACTCGCAAGTGTAAAATATGAAAAATATACAGATAAAAAAAGTTTTTCACACTGCCCCCACTTGTTAAATGCAGAAATGTATATTATCAGTTGATAGTGTTAAAAGGAACTTGATTGTTTCGAACAATGCATTTGCGGTCAAACAGAAGTCTGTTATCTATGTTTATTGTGAAGGTATTGTCACATGGTGTAAGATTTAAAATGGTGTTTATGTTTTTAACAAAGTTACTCGTGAGCAAGGAGCTTTGGGCTCCGAAACGCGTTGAGTTTTCGTGCCATTGAATAACCACGCTCTGTAAGCAGTCTTTGGTCCGCGACGTGTTGTTTTCGTGAGGAAGAAACAGCGCTGTTTTAGGATATATATATATATATATATATTTATATATATATATATATCCAACAAACAAGGTTTACCCTCCTTGAGGACGCCCACCCGGAAAATAAACTCTCTTGAAGTGAGGACTGCAGCAACTTCAACGTTCCGCTTTAATCCTTAAAGACTGGCTTGACGCGTTTCGGATTTCACTCCTTGTTCACAAGCAGCACACAAGGAACAAACAGCAGCCATTGAGTAGAGCACCTGCAATTTATTAAGTGAGTCCTGCCCCAGTGGGCGTGTGCTCCGCCTTAGTGGGCGTATGCTACTTTGCATTGTGGTATTTGCAGTCTCTACCCACCAATAAAGTCCCCCAGTGGGTGTTGCCCTATTCCTCTGATCTGCGTAATAAAAAATCCCCAGTGGGTTGATACAAGCAGGCAATGTAGAGTCAGCTGCCAATGCTCGTCTCTCACCGTTGAGCTATTCCTTCCTTGAGTTTGCGCCAGGTCCTCCTGACTCCAAAGGTCCGCAATTACGCGGCGGTTCGTCCTCACGACTGGGCACAGCCGCTAACATCCAACAAACAAGGTTTACCCTCCTTGAGGACGCCCACCCGGAAAATAAACTCTCTTGAAGTGAGGACTGCAGCGACTTCAATGTTCCGCTTTAATCCTTAAAGAGTGGCTTGACGCGTTTCGGATTTCACTCCTTGTTCACAAGCAGCACACAAGGAACAAACAGCAGCAGGACTCGGGCAGGACTCACTTAATAAATTGAAGGTGCTCTACTCAATGGCTGCTGTTTGTTCCTTGTGTGCTGCTTGTGAACAAGGAGTGAAATCCGAAACGCGTCAAGCCAGTCTTTAAGGATTAAAGTGGAACGTTGAAGTTGCTGCAGTCCTCACTTCAAGAGAGTTTATTTTCTGGGTGGGCATCCTCAAGGAGGGTAAACCTTGTTTGTTGGATATATATATATATATATATATATATATATATATATATATATATATATATATATGTATATATATATATATATATATATATATATATAAACCAACACCTTCCACGGAAGAATGGGTCGCACTCACGGACAGGTTTCAGGTTTCCTTTAATTCAGCCATAAAGAATTTTCCGGGCCGGAAAATTCTTTATGGCTGAATTAAGGGAAACCTGAAAACTGTCTGTGAGTGCAACTCGTTCTTCCTTGGGAGGCATTGGTTTATAGAATACGGCGAGGCTTTGCCGTTGGGGAAATGCACAGCCGAGAGCACCGGTATTACCAGCGAGATTGAGCTGAAGTGTGTGTATATATATATATATATATATATATATTCACTGAAAAAAAGTTTACAGGGACATTATAGTTAGGAGATGGAATAAAAAAACTTAGAAATTCACTGGGAAAAACAAAGGTTACAGGGATGTTATTGTTAGGCTCAGGTTTCACTCGTACAAAACCAGTGAAATTCAGCTGTTATAGTTAGTGAGCTTACTATAACTCACGCCCCTGCACTGCACTGCTAATGACCTCACTTATTACATCACTCATGACATGGACAGTCACATCAAAGACTACATCACTCATGACATCTCAAATGAATAGGAGGGATGACAGGAGTGCTTCCAGACTGGCAGACTGAATCTGTTTGCAAAAGATGCTTCCAAGTTTTCTCCTGTGTAAACGCTGACGGAGTGGGAAAGTGTTGAGGGAGCAGCTGTGCCGAACCGATAGTGTGGCTGACGGGAACTGCGTAGCAATGTGCCACACAACTGCGATGCAGTGAGACCTGGCAGTGCCTTCTATTCTGGAGTGTGAACATGTTGAGTTGATAATCAAGAGGAGAGGTTGCCAAAGAATGGAACTGCGAAGCCACATACTACACATCTGAACCATTGAGGCACTGTGAGACCTGGTGACACCCTTTATTCCGGAATGTGAACCTGCACTGCCCACCCTGCAATGACAGTTAACGAGGAGAGCGAGAGGCTGGAGCCGGAGCTGGGATGTTTAGGCAAATGCGGTGGTTGGAGCGGCACTCAGCACAGTCAATGGAACATCAGCAGCACTCTGCAAAGTCAGTGAGAACATGTTCCCAAATTAATATGGTCACAGGACGCTAGCTGTGTCAATTTGCACTTTGAATTCTGATCTTGTTTGTATACTGTCGGCTCTTTACCATAAAAAAGAGGGACCTTACACCTGCCCCCCCCTTTTTTTTTTTCTTTTGGGGCTCTCTGTCTGTAGAAGATTTCAGCTGGTCCTTAGAATTCGGTAAAAAGACTGCAAAGAATGATGAAACCATACCCTGTGAGCCAAGCCAGAGGATTGTATAGCTTGAAATCCTCAACGGATCTACATACTAGATCAGCAAGGGAGGGAGCCAAACCCCCCCTTACTAAAGGGAGAACGGGGCCAGAAAGCCAGGAATCTCAGGGTGAGGAGTTACTTGACCCTGAATTTAACTCACCCAATGTGCTGATAACAACACAGAAAGAACTGCAGGCCGTACATATCATGCATACCTCACACTCTGGGCAAACTGAGGGGCTTATTTACAAGCCCATTGTACCACCAATATTAAAAGTGACACATCGGTGGCGCAAGGGGCTTGTAAATAAGCCCCTGAGTGCCTTGAGCTTCCCAAGGATCAGGTCACCAATGGGGTTGCCCTTCCTCAACCCGGGGAAACTCCAGACACTTCGGACACTAGGAAAGGTATTTTTTTGTCTTTTTTTTTGTCGAGGAAATGAATTTCCAGCTCTGGATATTTAGGGCATAAGTAAATCTGCAAATTTAAATGCATTTACACTTTAAGGTCAATGTGGAGACTGGTTTCTTTCTGAAATTACAAATGTTTAAGCTGTATCCCAAGCCTTAAAAAAAAAAACATTGTGTAACAGATAAATGGCACAGGAGTGGTAATACTTTTGGGCTGTGGAAGTATGGAATGGCACAGCTCAATGGGTTATAACACATATCATGCTGTCCCTACTCACATGGACTGCTCCATGATAGAACCTGATGAGTAGAAATGTTGCTGCAAGCGCACAGTCAGTGCTGTTTATCCACACCCCTTAAGGGTCTTTTTACATTTTTGCTTGCCCTAGAATGTTTTTCACTAAAGGACGCTTGCTCTTGCTATGGAGACACTTCCTTCAGCGCTGGCACAAAGAAATACATCAGTTCTTATAAAATACATAGCAACATCAGCAGTTTTAACCATATCTGGAATGCAACACAGTTAACCATTGCCACCCTCTTAGGCAAATATAAGGCATTCAAGAGATTTTTAACACGTGGTCAAATTTAAGAGTTTAATTTTGATGCTAAGAAAGTCCTCTGCATTGATAAAAGCCACAATTCATGCATCTCTCCGAGTGCATACTATGGGGGATATTCTCAAGAACGTGTGATAACTACCGCAAAAGTAGCTTAACGCAACTCTCCACAATGCAGTCTATCGCGGGAAAATAACACCGTGGTAACGCAGCATTCCCAAGCCGGCGGCACCATGCGATACGCTCACGATAACGCGTCAAATGTCCGCGATGAAGTCAACGCGACGCGCAAAAATGCGACACACGAACGCAAAAAAAGCAGCGATGAGGCCAAGCGCGATACAAAAATCAGCAAAAACCAGCCACAGGCCTGCAATTCCCACGCGTCATGCGGGAAAATGCACTATATAAGGAAAAAAAAAGAACACACCAAAACCAAATCAAACTGCGTAGCACCATGGATGCACCCGGACCGAGTGCAGAGGACAACCCGAACCCCACAAGCCCCACGGAGGACCAGCCAGGAACCCCATGCTCGTGAAAGGGCAAGGAGAAGAGGAAGAGGAAGACGGGGTTCAGTCCGCAGGAAGACCAGATCATCGTCACGGAGGTGATAGAACACTACCAACAACTGTTCACCTCCACTACGTCATGGGCAACACAAACGGAAATATGGCAGACCATCGTCAACAACGTGAATGCAGTTGGAGTGTCGAGGAGGTCAATGGAGGAGGTTAAGAGGCGCTGGCATGAAGTGCACAGCCAAACCAAGGAGAAACTCGCTGCCAACAGGAAGGCAGCAAAAGCGACTGGAGGTGGGACTCCTGCGCCACAGGAGGAGCTGGATGAGCTGGAGGAAATGGTGGCCACAGTCATCAGTGCGGAGACGGTGCAAGGAGTTGGTGGACTGGACACAGCTCGACATGACTTGACCCAACAGCAACAGGGTGAGTAACGACCAGGGCCTGGGGGGACGGAGGGAGATGGGCACAATGGCACACATGCACAATCATGCGCAGCACACTGCACACCCACAATGAGTGTGGAACATGTCCCTGATACCCTTGGCACACTGCAGCACACATAGAAACACCAAGTAGGCCCCGTCCACTATGTGCACAAAGGGGCCCCCCTCCATATCACCAATGCCACAACCTACCCATGCACATGTGCTGAATCCAGAAAAGCAGCGGCTCTGTGAGCCACACGGACTATGCAAGTGACACTGCATGACAGATAGCATGGCTGCAGTCACAATACATGACATGGTGCATGAGACGACATTGAGGTGGCTGAGTGTGGACCACATCCGTAAAGGAGCAGGTCACACTCTGACACATCCTTGTGCACCTACAACCCATGACATCAAAAACACATCTGCAGACAAACAATGCACAAGAGTACAAAATATGTCCAAGAGCACAAATGACCCAAGTCGCAAACATCACAGCACCCAAAAAGCACACAAGTCAAAGGCACACCGACTCAAAGGGATGAGGGGCCGCCAAATCAGAGCTGCAGGGCCGACTCGCCAACAATGCAGCACACACACATAGCAATCACAGCACATCAACATTGACGACAATGTGGTACAAAGTGCAACACTTACACAACAGGACAGAGGACACAACTGGTGCCGCTCGTGCGTAGAAAATGGCCAATCACATCTGGCAATGCATGACACTGTGAGATGATAATGTACAACCTTACATCCGTCATGTAGCCGAAATGTCCACTGTCACCCATCAAATAGCCAGTTCCTCCAAAACAGTCCCAATGTACATTGTCATGCAGTCTGTATGTAAACATGTACAATGTGTGAACATACATGGAACACACTGTTAACCTGCATCTCCCCGTTACATTGCAGAGGGACAATCAACACCTCCTGCAGAGCAGACCACACATCTCTATAACGTGATGATGAAGAGGACACTCTGCACATTTGCCCAGACACCCTCCAACGGCTCGTGGACATCCTCTGCAACCCATCCCCAGGAGCAGGGCAGCCCAGCTGCATTGCGGTGAGCCCACACCCTGCACAGACCACACAGCAGGAAGCACACACCACCACGGCTGGCCCACAGGACCCACACGACCAACACATGAAATTCCAACGCCGTGTGTTAGTGTGCCAGGAGGAGTTGGCTGATCTGCTGCGGGTGGGTTTCGACCTCGTGGCAGCCAAACTCGATGCCATACGTGGGTGTCTGAGTCCCATCAGGGACCACGTACAGTCCCTATAGGACACCCCCTGTCTGCACCATGCTCACCGACAATCCCTGGCTGACCTCGCTGGGCCCATTACTCGGATACCAAGAACTGTCTAGTCAGACAGGCTCCAGCGATGACAGCACAGAGTTGGCACAGATGCGGAGGACAATGGAGACCATGGAGCGGATGCAGGCTGGAAGTAGGGCTGCCATGGCTGAACACCAGCGACATGTATCTGGGACCTTCCAAGCCTTGCAGATCCTCATCTTGCCATTGCTGCCACAGAGCCTGTACCAGATGACTGCTGCAGGATCTTCGACACACACATCTCCACCCCCTGATGTGTCATTGGCACACAGTGATGCGGCCATTACACCACCACACACACCTGACACACCGGACACAGAAGACGTCTCAGAGGAGTAAGATGTGGAGGGTAATGACTGTGTGAGGAAGGAGGCAGTAGCATCCGTACCCACCACATGGCCTGTCCCTGCATGGTTCAGCCCTATGCATCATGCCCTGGAACAACACCTCCCACTGTCCCCCGGAACACTCTGCGACATTCACCTGGACCCCGACATGGACTGCCATATCTGCTCTTGTACCAATGATACAGCAATCCGGCTGAGGACTGTACTCTTCCTCTTCAGATTAACTTTGCATTCTCACAAGGACTCTGGTTGGCCCACCAATGGGCAACCACTCAACATGGGCTTGAACTGGCCATGTACCCCTCCAGCTCCGAGACTCCCCAGAATGTGAATAAACATTCCAAATCACACAGATGTGTCATGTCTATGTTCACTCACGTGTACAAGTACGGAGGAATATAGGGAAATTGATTGCACTAAAAGGTACACCCTGGTAAATGTCATCAATGCGCATGTTTGAGCCTGACCCACATGGCCAATTAGTTGAATGTGAAGGTGTGAACTAGCTGTGGCCTCATTGCACATGAACAACAATCTCGCATCCCCCAACGTAGCCCCACGTCCATGTATCATATAGGGCTGTGTGTGTAAATGTCAGAATTGGTAGCCCGCCAGAAGTAGTGTCCCCCATCGCATGTGACTACAGAACATCTCTTCGCATGACATACTCACACACATCAGTGTGGACACAGTCTGTTTGAATGGATCATATTGATCCACATGGCAAGAAGTTGGACACCATACTCACATTGCTGAAGACACGTAAGAGCACAGGTCTACCAGCAACTATCCCAAACACAATGTCTGGCTCACAGAGGTGGAGCTGCCAATAGGGATCCACCACCTATGTACCAGAGGCAGTCTGTCCCTCCCTGTGTACGGACAATGCTCATTGAGGCACACGATTTGTCATACTAATCAACACTCATCACAGTTGTACACTGGTGAAGTTGCGTAGACTTTATTAGCATGTGCGTGTCAGTACGGGCAAGTGATGGGCCACAACAGGCAGACAAATGCTTAAGACACTTACAGGCAGAATGGGAACGTGTCGAGGTGCAAGGAATGGGGTGGCAAAAATGAACACATATCCTTACGGTTGGCAACGGTCTCAGCCCACCTTGCCTTGCTGGTCGAGTCATGTGATGTTTGGCGTCTGCTCCTTGCCCCGTGTCAGGGGACATGACTCACAGCCCATGGGATCTGCATGGAGCTGTACCACCGGACTGCGCCGACTGTGTGCTTTGCTGACAGTGAGCAGGTGAAAGGGACCAACAAGGTCACATGTCGTGCTACATTGCCATGTGTGTAGTCTCCCTCCAGCAGTATGTCAGATTTAGGAACTTTGCCAAGCGACGCTGTGCAGCTCCGCCCATGGGGCTGCAGCACCTTGCACAGGTGTGTGACAACATGCATAGGTGCACGCACATGCATTCTGAGTCCGAGCGAATGCAGACATGTCCACTGTTGTACTGGCTTATGGGACCATTCCTCCACGATGCAACACAGTGTTGGGACCTGTGCTCTGGGTGTCAATCAGTTGTGGCTGCAGGAAGGTAGTTACTCGTCCATGAATGTGAGAGCTGCTTCATAGGCAATCAGTTCCAGAAGTACGTCGTTCTCGAATTCAAGGAACACGAGGGAGAGACAATCCATTAACTGGTCCGGACAGATGTGCTCCGACCACGCAGTTTCACCAATCCGCAACACAGCCCAATAGGGGAGCGCCTCGATGTGGTCACTGCACACGATGACTTGTGCAATCTCCCATCCACTGCTGCCGGCACAGACACCACATATCAAGGCATCCCATGCCCGGGTATCCCGGTTGCACTCCTGTTCGTGGGCCAACAGGGGGCACACACACAAGTCGTAATCCAGTTCAGCTACCATTATGTTGGATAGGCAGACCTCCATGGGCCACTCGAATGTGCATGATCAACAGTGGAACCATGGCTGGACGCATGTGACGTACGCAAGCCGGAAACTCAGACGGTAACTGATTCGCAAAACTGCCATTGGCAGAGCTCCCAACAGATGCAGCATTCGTGCACGGTACAGTTCCACGTGACTGGGGTTGTGCATGTGCCCGGGATTGCCTGCCATTGCGTTTGTTGGTCTCGTACCACCGGCACTCCTCAGACCGGCGGCAGTTCTGTGGACGATATGCCACCGCTCAGAGTAATGAGTCGTATGTGTGTTCAACGTTTGGACGTATGGGTTGTCTTTTTTACCGATGTGTTGGGGGCATGCCATGCTGGTGTAGCTCGAGCAGGGACAAGTGTGTGTGGGGTGTGGACACGTTGCTCTTTCATTAGCGCGGTTCAAGGTGTGGGAGTCACCAGAGTCTGGCATGGTATCTCACTCAGGGGGTGCCGGGCGCATTGGAGACCAAGGTCGGAGGTTCGTAGGTCCTTTCGCCTTGTGTATCGGGACAAAGGAGCTTTCATGCCTGATTTTAGTCTGACTACTGCTTGCATTTCTGAAATGTGATGTGGCCTTCACGCTGAAATTGTTGCCAGGCCTTAGGTTTTGGGTGCACCAATTGCGAGACACACGCAACAGGTGGCATGTATGTGCCAAGGGCCTGATTGTCCTTGTGCTCCTTGTTCAGTCTCTCTCTCTCTTTCTCTCTCTCTCTCTCTGTCCTTTGATGAGTGCATGACACACCTTCTTATCTGGGATATTGTCTTGTAGGCTGTCACTTACGGATTGTCCAAGGATGACCCGCCATGACCCTTCCAAATAGTTGTTTGGTGTGAAATTTGATTGTGATATTTTGTTTGAACACTCAATGGTGAATGATTGATTCTGCTTTTTCTGTACTCACATGACTGTTAGTTGTTGTGATTCTGCGGCATCAGGCGAATGATTTTGTTCATGATTTCGTGACGTTGATGTGCAATCTCTTGGTCCGGGGGGGGTGGCGGTGGGTGTTGTGGCCCTCTTGGGTGTCCGAGCTGCATGATCGTTGGCTCCATGGCATCTGTTGTTCTTCAGGTGTGGCTCTGGGCTGTGCTCCCTTTGATGGTGCAGGTTGTAGTCTGACTTTGCACAAGGTCAGAGCAGGTGTTAATTTCCTGCAGCTAACGCGCCTTATCGCATGTTTTGTGTTCTCATCGCCGATCTGGCTGGGCTTTGAGAATGTTGAGGTGTGGTGTTGTGGGCGGCTTTTTGCTCAGGAACGCCTACTCTGCATCTCATTAGCGATAGTTGCCGGGGTCATCCGTGGCAATGTTTTTTGCGGCTGCTATCGCGGGTAAACTGGTGGTGTATGTTGTTTGCACCAGCTTGTGAATGGGGCGGTAAATTTATCGCGACTTTGGCTGTGATAAAGTGCCGATAACTCGGCGATAGATCCTTGAGAATATGCCCCAATGAGTCTGTGGACACGTTTAAAAACAATTCTTTGGCTTAAGTGCAGGCTCTGGTGAGAGCTATAAGCACCGCAACCTTAGCAGATCTCATATTTAGCAAGTGAATTTCCACAGTCTGATAGGAGGTACATACAACATAACCATCAACCAGGATACCATCATTTTTTCTGAGACATGGTCTATCAGCAAAGTGTGTTAGCTCACAGTCAAGAATAGGTACATGAGTTAGAAGTTTGGCTACATTTGCAGTAATAAGGACACAATCAAGAGGTTCCGGCTCCTCACTAGTGGGCTTCAGGTTTCAGGGCTGGACATCTGATCATGGTAATGTGACAAGTGGACAACAAGAAACTTTCATACCAGAACACTTGCGATTTAGAAAGGTGCTGTTTTTTTGTAGGATGGGTGCAACCACAGAATGAGACAGCAATAGTTAAAGGAGAACTCAGCACAATACGTTCAGATGCTTCAACAAAATGTGTGGCAACCACCACAGATCTTAAGCACATCAGAAGTTTAGCTGTGACCAGGTCCAGAATTGAAGAAATATAAGCTACGGGTTTCTACAGTTTCCTATGGCTCTGTATCAACACTCCTACTGCAAATCCATTATGTTCATTTCAATACAAAGTAAAGGGCTTGGCATAATCAGGGAGTCTAAGGCAGAAGTAGATGCTATTGCCTGCTTAATTTTACAAATACATTTTCAACTTCACTAGACCACTGCGAAGGTTCAGTGGTATCTTTTCTGACATAATCCTGCAAAGGCTTTACTGTTTCAGCACAGTACAGGATCCATTGTCTGCAATACTTAGCTATGCCCAAAAAGGTATGTACATGGGAGATAATAATGGGGGTTGGGGGTGGGAGTGATGACTACTTAAAAATTACTTCATCTCGTACAAAGGTCAGGTGGCATTGGCTAGCACACATTTCATGACCTAGGTGTCACACTTGAAGAAGGCAGTACTGCAATTTCTCCTTTGAAGCATTATACCCTGTATTAGCAAATTCTGTGAGGAGACAGATGGAGTCCTCCTAGCAATGTTTGAAAAAACAGATGCCAAAAGCAGATCATCAACAAATTGGACTTTCCGGGGGATAATAAATTAATCAAGATACTTGTTCAGGGCCTGAGAAAAGAATAAAGGGGGCAACAAACATACCTAAGGAAGTTGGGTCCACGAAAGTTGAGACCCTCAGAGTGTTAACAAGAAGAGATAATTACTCTCCTCATGTATGGCTATGGAGAAGAAAGCAGAACAAGGGTCAACCACAGTAATCCATTGGATGTTTGTGAAGATGAAAGAAAGGATGGTGGCAAGGTAGCGGACCTCAGGGAAGCTTGAGATAACCACATTATTAATGTTCCTAAGATACTGTATGAAGCTGTATATTTTAGTTTTTCCTGACCTGCATATTGAGAGAATTGGGGTATTACACCTATTAACAATAGGTAATAAATCTCCTTGCTTAATCAAATTTGCTATTACAGGGTAGATCCCTTCCTCTGCCTCAGGTTTTAACGGGTATTAGGTATTCTGGGTGGTTTCTTCTGAGGTTCGACCTTCACTGGCTTCATTGATGATATGAACCCCACATCTTTGGCCCGTATGGACCACAGTTTGGATAGTGCCTGTGAAAGTAACTTGGTTAAATGTAGAGAAAGGGTAGTTTCATTTGCATTAGTTATGTTATGTTATGTTATTTGAGCTTATATAGCGCACGGTTACCCAAGGGTGTCCTGGCGCTGAGCATACCTGCTGGTCGTCAGTGATGGGGGTTTTACTGTGAGAAAAGCCAAGTTTTCAGCCCCCTTCTGAAGGAAAGGAGATCTGCTAAGTTCCTCAAATGGAATGGGAGCTCATTCCATGCCTTAGAGGCACAAGTGATGAAACTTCTGCCCCCCCAACTGGTCTTTTTAATCGGAGGAATTAGGACTTGTTTCGCTCCTGTAGACCGAAGGTTCCTTGCGGGGACATACCATTTGAATTTTTGCCTCAGATGGTTGGGGTCAATTCTGTTGAGGGCTTTAAAGGCCATGCAGAGGGCTTTAAAGCGTACCCTTAGCTTCACGGGGAGCCAGTGTAGGTGTTTTAACTCCTTCTTTACAGAGACGAATTTGGGAGTACCTGTTAGCATTCTGGCTGCAGCATTCTGTGCAATTTGAAGCCTGTTAACATGCTGTTTTTGGGCATTTAAATATAGACTGTTACAGTAGTCAATCCGTGCCATAATAAGGGCCGTGATCACTGTCCTGAGACTGCTCTCCGGAAGAAAGAACTTTATTTTCCTTATGATTCTCAGGATTAAGAAACATGTTGAGACCACCGAGCTTATGTGATCGCCAAAAGAGAGCTTATTGTCCATAATCACCCCCAGGTTTTTTGCTTTCCTGGTGGGAGAAGGGCAGAGGCCCAGCTCTGCTGGCCACCAATCTGGCGTCCACAGGTTAGGGTTGTTTCCAAACATAATAACCTCTGTTTTGCCTGAATTTAATTTCAGGCAGTTGGACGACATCCATCCTGAGATGGCCCTCATGCAATCATGAAAGCGAGCCCCTGTTTCCTTCTCTTCCCCGTCTCTAATTGACAACACTATTTGCGTGTCGTCTGCGTAGGAGGTGATTTGGAAGCCGTAGGATTTAATTAGGCCCGCCAAAGAGATCACATACACATTGAAGAGTGTCGGGCTTATCGATGAGCCCTGTGGCACCCCACACGGGAGTGAGAAAGGCTTTGACCTATGATTGTCCAGGTCCACTGTTTGCGTTCTTCCAGAGAGGAAGGACTGTAGAAGGTTCCAAGCGGCACCATGTACTCCTACTTCAGACAACCGGTCCATCAGAACTTCATGATGGTCCGTGTCAAAGGCTGCTGACAGATCTAACATAATCAGAATTGCCTTTCCTCCTCTGTCCAACTCCTCCCGCACCTCCTCTGTGGATTTGATTAGCGCCAGCTCGGTACTGTGTTCTGCTCTAAGCCCGTATTGCGATGAATCGAGTAGATTGTTAGTTAGCAGAAATGTACTGAGCTGGGTGTTCATGGCCTTTTCGATAATCTTGGCGGGAAGCGGGAGTCTTGAGATTGGCCTATAATTGTTTGGATCGCTAGGGTCCAGGGTAGGTTTTTTTAATAGGGGAAGGATAGAAGCCTTCTTCCAATTGCTGGGGAATTTGCCCGGTGTAATTATGTTGTTCAACAATGGTGTAGGGGTCGATCCTATAACTTCTGGGATTTGCTTTAATACCAATGCCGGACATGGATCCATCGGGGATCCAGACCGAATGGAACTCAGAAGTTTGATTGTATCTGGTGTCTCTAACAGAGAGAAATTGACTAATGCTGGTTTGTTTTGTTCTATGTTTGGAGGCATCGTCCTTATCCCCCTTTGAGCTAGGCTAAATGAGGAAAAGATAGATCCCACTTTTTGTTGGAAAAATTTGGCCAATTTTTCACAGAGCTCTGGGCTACTTTGGCTCTTGGGGGCCTTTGGGGACGCTAGTTTGGTGATGGTTTTAAAGAGCTCTTTGGCATTGGATGCGGCCTGGGAGATTTGTTCAGCAAAGAACTTTTTTTTGGTTTCCAACAGTTTATCCTTGGATTGTCTAAGGCTTAGCTTATAACTTACTTTGTCCACGTTATTGTAGCCTTTCCTCCACACCCTTTCTAAACGTTTACAGGCCTGTTTTTGGTTTTTTAGTTCATCCGAAAACCAGGGGGCAGATGGATGAGCCCTTTTAGGGGTCCACACTTTAACGGGGGCGAGTTTGTCACATGCTACTTCTAGCCACTCCGTGAATGCAGAGGTAGCTTCGTCTAGGTGGAGAGGTGTGGTGCAGCGGCCAGGGCAGCTGACTTCGGAGCACAGGGTTCACGGTTCGATTCCCGGCTGCGGCAGCTCAGCTCAGCACCATGTGACTCTGGGCAATAGCTCACTTAATTTCCACTACGGCCCCCAGCGCCTTGAGACCCGTAAGGGTGAGTAGCTGCGCTATATAAAAAAAACGGACTTACCTCTACAGGGAGAGGAGACTTGGTATTTTTCAGTGCCTCTCCTAACTCTGCGCAATCTACGTTTTTCCAAACTCTTTTTCCAATGGTCCCTGAGGGTTCTGATCTAAGTTTGTGGTCCTTAGACTCTTTCACCTTAAAGAGGATGGCGCAATGATCAGACCACACCAAAGGGAGTACTGACGAGACTGCCAGTGTAGGATTATTGGAATAGATCCCATCCAGCGTGTGCCCCTTGTTGTGTGTTGGAACTCCGATCAACTGCTTCAATTCCCCTGCCTCCATCACTTGCCCCAATGTAATAGTGTCTAAGTTGGATTGATCCTCCAGATAGAAATTAAAATCCCCTAGCACCGTAAAGGAATCTGCACATAGCCCTTCTTCGAGCAGTGTCCCCAGCAGTTCTAAAAATCCACCCCTGGGGCCTGGAGGGCGATAGAGGAGTATCCCCTGAAAGGTGCTATGGTGTGAGGTGCGTAAGGTAAATGAGAGAGCCTCACACGTGGCATTTGAAGCAGTGTGAAAAGCGGGCTTCTGTGAATCATGGTAAATGACTGCTAGTCCCCCTCCTGGATGATTTGTGCTCTCACACAATAGTACAAGTAATTTGTTTTCTGGTTGATGGTGTGTATTTAAGAACACACCTTCAGGAGTGCAAAATAAATGGCAACTTATCTTGCAATGAATTTCTCTGCCTAGCCAGTTAGTTGGAGATGTTGGACAAAGCAAAAGGAATGCTTATCACTAATTGATCCAGGGAAACTGACATAGGGTCAGAAATCTCTTGAAGAACTTATGATTAGAAATACTGATTGCATCTATGGCCATGCTCAAGAGGGGTAAAGTGGCGAATTTTGTGGTTGAGTTAAATAACTAGAACTTGTGTAATGAGACAGGTAGCATGTTTACCATCAATGATGAAATCTAAATAGAGGCTCTTTTGCGCCATCAGGATTAAGGTATTCATGGCACAGTCACAACCTCTTGGCAGTCCTGAAATTCTAACTAAGAGTTTTGAGTGATCTGATGAAATGAAGACTGTTCAGGGAGAGTTGGTGTCTTAGATACAATATTCTGTCAATTCTGTTTCCATTTCCCCAGCTGTCCACAGGCAAAACATGCTCTCCTGCTCATGGGACATCTCCATTACACCTTCTATTTCCTGTCCCAGCATTCTCTTCTCCCTGTCCACCCCCACCATGTTCCTCCTTTTGAGGGAATCTCTGCTCTACACTCTTAATGATTCTCTGGCTCTGAAACTTCACTGACATCATTTTTGGTTCTACATTCTCTTTCTTTCTCTTATGCAATGCTATGAAATGGTTAGTGACCATCAGCAATTGGGCCAATTTCATAGTCTGACATACCTATGCAGATTATTATCAACTCACTCCTAATATTCAGTAACAATCCCTACACAAAGGCAGTGACTGCAGCTTTGTGAGTCATTTCCGTAGAACGGCCCGTACCTGAGTAGCTCCCAAACACATCCTTAGATCTGTATAAATAATCAGCCTGTTCTTCACCCTTAGTTTGCTTACAATTAAAATTCTTAGTTCAATTGGTTTTTACCAGGTATACATCCGCAATCGCATTCAACAATGCATCCTTGCTGCACTTGACTCACCTACGTTACCAGGGACAAACCTTGACCACACTGCTTCTCCACCAACCTTTCACTCACTTCAATTGGTACCATTATTCACAATGACTGATTCACACCCACCCAGTTAGGCCTGCATGCTTCAAACACACTTTGCAGTTCCTCTCGGATACTCTAAATACTCATTAAATTTGAGTGGTCAAAGGGACTTGGACCTTACTACTACCACGACCCGCAGGTTAGACCCACAGTAGAAGAGGGGTGGAGGAGGAAGGGTGCACATAAGCATTGTTTGAAGCTTCTTAGACAATCATTCTACAGTCTCAGACTTTCAAGAATAATAAGGCTTCATCCTCTGCGGTCTCCAAGTCTCTGTACTTAAGTGTGTGGCGCAATAAATGCTGCAGGCCCACTAGTAGCATTTAATTTACAGGCCCTGGGTACATGTAGTACCACTTTACTAGGGGGTTATAAGCAAATTAAATGTTCCGATTGGGTGTAAGCCAAAGTTACCATGTTTACAAGAGAAAGCACATGCACTTTAGCACTAGTTAACAGTGATAAAGTGTGCAGAGTGCTAAAGTCAACAAAAAGAAGTTCGGCAAAACGTTTGTTGGTGACACGACAGAGAGGGCCAGGTCCAAAGGAAATATATCCATATACATTGTGTTATACAGATGCAAAAACATATTGACATTAAAGAAATAGGAATACCGGATTATGTTTTCACATTAGCAACCACACACTTTTAATGCATGTTAATTACATTTTCAGTTGCTCAAAATTAAAGTAGAAACTAACGGCCTAAATGAGAGTTCGGCTAACTGGTTACTCCATCACAAATGTGAAAGATATTCCGTCCACTGTATTACAAGTGCCATTGGATAAAATGCACTTGTAATACGGCAGACGGGATATCTGTCATGTTTGTGGTGTATTAACCTGTCAGCCGAATTCTAAATCAGGCCCTAAGCTTATCTGTACAAGGGAGCACAGACTTTTAAGAAGATTGAAGAAGCTACCTTACTAATAGAAGCAAAGGGTTGGAGAACATATTTAAAGGCACTCATGTCCTGTTTTGCTCCAGTTTCAAATCATCATCTTCATAATGCAAAATGATGGTTGTGTACATAGAATTACTTTTAAGGTATATATTTTTCACTTTTAAGGAGAGAACTTTCATGCCATTTAGTCGGGGTGGGCCAATAAGGTTCCTTTGAATAAATGTATACAACTAGGAGCTAGGAGCTCATCAGAGTCTATTGCTTTGAGGTAAACAGATGCATGTATGTTGGTGTTTGCACCTGCGACAGATCTTGTTCTTATATATGCCAGATAGATTTGCATGTGAACAGCACATGAGTGTAAGTAGAGGTAACTGAATCTGAGAAGGCCCGGAAGGAGATGGAGGTTTAACAAAAACATTGAACAAGAGGGAGTGATGGAGGCACCTGGGATCATCCCCATGTAACTGGGCTGGGAAAAAACATGTCTGTCTGAATCTTTTTTATTCATTACTGCAGCACAGTTTTTGAGCCATTTTAAGGCCTGGCTTTAATGTGTGCTACAGATTGGAGGTGGTATTGGAAGAGTGTTGTGGTTCACCCTGCTGAAGGAGGTGCGAAGGTCACTGAGAATAAGCACACTCAGTGAACCTTGTGCTTCCAGGCAGAAGGAAGGACTTTCATTAATGGCAGTTCTGTCCCATGCATGGTGTGAAAGCCTGAATATTTTGTGCCTATGATTTGCTTGGCTTTGTGTGGGCTTGATGTTGGGCTGTCATTAGTCTCTCCAGGATTTGTAGGTCCAAGGGAAATGCGCAATAAGGGAGTTGTTGCTAGGATCTGGCAGGTTGAGTGCTTTTGAGTAGAGTCGATTATATGTTTTAGTGCTGTACTGACTTTGCTTTTTTGAAGAGAGCTATTGATCAAAGATGTCCATTATATGACTATGGTCTAACCTAGTATTCCTGCAAATGCTAAAGATCTGGGTTATCCAGAGTCTTTGTTGAAGGAGAAACAACAGGGAGAGTGATGGCGATGTCGTTAAGGACCATTATGTGCTGTGGCTAAGATTTTTTTTTTAAGATACAAAAATATTAAAGTGTCCCTATTTTTTGAGTTTGAAGGATGGCTACTATGGTGAATTGGTCGTTTTTGAATCCTTGCACAGTGTATGGCTTTAAGAACTATTTAGAAAAAGTGTTCTTTGTTTGCATTGATCATTCCTATTTTGTATGAAGATTTTCAGTGTTTGACATTTAGTTTTATTGGTGAGGTCGGTGACCTGCCTCAAACGTTTTATTGTATTTCGAAACTGGCTCAATTCAAAACAGCTAGTAACGCTGGACAAGGTTAAAACATACTTTTAAAATAACATCAGCAACATTGGTGAGATCAGGGCTGTGACAAACAGCTTCATAATGGGATTTTCTGTGGTCCTAGGCTTCCACCAAATATGTCCTTTTCTAATCTCAATATTTACTTACTGCCAGCGATCACCATACTCTGGGGACACTAAGCACAGTGTTTATCTACGTATATAAGCATGAAGGTGTGAACAACTCTTCCATGTTTTTTTTAATGGAAACAACCTACTGTGGTTTGGTGGCTAGGTTCTTTCTACCCAAAGCAAAGCTCATGTAGTTAGAACAACACTTAGGGGCCGATTCCGATCTCGGTCGGAGGCGCACCCAATACCATTCGGTCGGGAAAAAAGCCATGCGAAAGCCTGTTTCCCGACCGAACCGTACGCGGGTCCGGCCGAGCGAGTACGATGCGAGTCGCCGACCGACTCGTCCGGGCGTCCCGACAACTCCGACCGACTCGCTCGGACTCGAACCGCTCCGACCGACTCGGTCGGACCCGATTCGCACCGCGCAATGGAGACGTTTTCCGGCCGGGTAAGTACGATGCGCACCTCGACCGCTCCGACCGACTCGCGCCGTCCGACTCGAACTCGCTGTCGGAGCCGTACTTTGGGGGTCCGTGTCGGACCCCCTGTACGCGTACCCGTGCGAGGCGCACACAGGGGGGACCCATGGGTCCCCCTACCTGTGCATGTACGCCGCGAGCGCTCGCGGCGTACTCGCTGTAGGGGCGCCCTTGTCCGCCTCGCACCCATTGAGGCAATGGGAGCCCGCGTACGCGTTGTACGACCGGCTCCCATTGAGTTCAATGGGAGTCCGACCGACTCGTGTCCGATAACATACGGACGCATCGGACTCGTTCGGTCGGACTGCACGGGTCCGATTCGGTCGGAAATCTCTCCGGGTCCGGCTCGGTCGGAGAAATTTCCGGCCCGAATCGGAATCGACCCCTTAGTAAGGGTGTTCATTAACATTACTTCTTGCGGTTAGCAGATTTGTAGAGCACATCCCTAGAAAGTCATTAACATTACTTCTTGCAGGTAGCAGATTTGTAGAGCACATCACTACAAATGGAATCACCTCCAGGCATGGCCATGTTGAACAGAAGGCTTCATTCTTCATTTTAATAAAGCAAATAATGTTAGTACTGCAGATGGCTTCAAAGCATTTTATTTGGGTAGATAATGTTTGTAAGCATAAGGAGATACGATCATTTTAATGAGATTATACATTCTTTAGCCGTGGTATGCCAAATTAGAACCTAGGTCACCTAGCTTCAATGTGGTCAAATTTTGCAGTAGACCACGTTTAAAACATATCTAAAAATTATCTGACCCTTTTACAAAACTGAGCAAATATTCTTGGCCTTGTTAAGTTCCTGTTCACAACTATAAGCCTGACTTAGGTAATCCTTAAGAGCAACACACTAATATAGAGTTCAAAACTCAAAGGCACTGATTACATTTGTGCAGTGAAGTTTTTGTGCCAGGAGATTGTGTGGTTCTCTCATTTAAAATGTTGCGGTTGGTGGAAACTATCGTTAAAAGAGCCAGTACACATATGGTTTCCTTTCAAAGTGTTACCTTGCTACCACTGGGATATTTTTACCAACCACCAATCGATATGAAACCAACTAAATTGAAGGGGGTTATAAATATGGGATGTCCTTATGGGGTCTCTCATAATATACCGGTTAATAACCGTTTGAGAGTTTTCCAATGCTAGATGGTGTAGATTGAGTTACTCCAGAACCCTCTATGGCCCCCGAATGCAATGGAGACAGATCAGCTAACTGTTCTGTCCCTATGAGGGAAGTGATAGGAACTTGTGAGACAACTGAAAACACTTTTCCTGTAGAAACCCCAATATCAATACATAATCATGCCCTACTCCCAAATGTTAGCCCAGCTATAAACATTAGAATAGGTGCCCCAACGAAGGTTTTATACTGGAACATTGCAGGATTGCGTTCTAAGGCTACCACATTAGAGTGGTGATGGAGCAAGGACTCATAAATGAGACTTGCTCGTACGCAATCTCCTCATAGTATTAACTTATTAAATTTGTATTGTCTCTACTAATCCTTGCATACACTACACGAATAGTAAGGATGCTTGCCTATGTGTTTTATTAATGAATAACGCTTGTCTGTAATCCAAAATGGCCGCTAAAGCGCGGGAAACTTACTGCGCATGTCCCAACCATATGACGTGTTGTGACATCTTTCTTTGCTTGGTGGGAAATTTCTGCTTCTGCGCAGTGTGCATTAAAATGGCTGCTTGATGTTTTCACATGCTTCAGCTTGCTCTCATGTCATTATTAAACTGTTGTTTCTCTAACGCTACTAATGCGGGATAAAATTTATAATTAAAAGGGAATAGAGTAGAAAGAGTGGGCATACAGTGAAACATTTTATTTGTGATTTTAATGTTTTCTTCTTGTACTTTTATTAGTTCGTAAACTTGGGCCTGGGTTTGGTGAACTGAAAACTCGTGTGACAAAGATTTCGCACATGCGCCTTGCAGTGGCAGACCAGAAAGAAAAAGATGAAATCAACTTGGACATCACCCAAGGCCATGACCTGCTGGCCGACACCACTACATACCAAGATGTTCTCGTCGAAAAGAAACATTTTATATGAATAACTTGTACATTTTGTCATGAGACGGGTGGGAAATAAAGCAAATGTATTAAATTGAAGGGGCGGTAGTTAGAAAACAATAGGCTTCAGAAATACAAGGCAAATCAATATGGTGTGAGAATCAACCCCCTGTCCCTGTCCAATCAGAAGTAGTGGTCCCATATTTTAGCAACATTAAGGGGAGGTACATGGGCGTAGAAGGGTATAATAGAATATAACATTAGTAAATTTAGTTAGGAGCAGACGTACACACGAGAACAGGCGTTCATGCTGTCAGGCAGAAGAGCTCCAGACCGCCAAGCTGATCGATTGCAGACTGAATCCCTGTCCAGAGAGGTCCTGAGGAGGGGGCGGCGGAGTCCATTAGAAGAAAGGCACGGGAGAATCGAGGAGAAGTTGAGTATCAGAAAGGGGAACGACGCAGGCGTCGTTGTAGAGAGGTCACCGGTCCTGTCCTGATCCTGGAAGAAGTCTTTGCTCTTCATTCTTCCTGGATCCTATTCTTTCCAACTCCTTGTCCAAGGGGTTTGGTTCTCGCACTTAGGTAAATATAATGCAACCTTTAGTTGCGGTGCTGTCTCTATCTTCTCCCTTTCCGAGGGACCGTCATTGATTAGTAATAATTATTCTATGCTTCATCTTGGGTATGCGATTAAGTACCGTGTGGTTCTGTATTTTACTCTGCTAAATCTTTAGATAAACATTTTAAAACTTCCTGACTCAGTGGTTATTTTCAGGATTATGTACTATAATGAATGTCACTCATTTTAAACTTCCCAATTAGCAAAGGATTTATTGGTAAGTCATTACTCTTCAATCAGAAGGTAATTGGTAGCAGGGATTTTGATAAAAGAGTACAACTGACACCCCAGCGTAAGTATTAGTGTAGTATGAATGTATGGGCCCAAGTGAGTGTTTTGTGTATGATTGCTGTTTGCTAATATCGCGCTGGATCAGTTTTCTGGTAATCAGAGGATGGTTACTCTTTGTTAATTGGGTAATGAGAATTTTATTTTTATGAACTAACATCCGTATATTCGAAGTTTTGTTTTATGTTGTCTAGAATTCCCCGGGGTAAAAAGAATAGTGGATGGTAAGTGGAAGCCATACTGCAGTGAGGTTATCTGCCAGGCAGAAATAGTACTGAAAAGTTAAGCAGGGCTATCAGTACTCGTTAGGGACTCTATGCGTGTGAGTAATAGCAAAGGAGTACGCTGGTGAAAATGTTATGTTATATCACCTAGAAAGGGTAACATTGAAGAAGTAACAGGTATTTCGGAAGCTTGTTTGAAGAGTAAACGGAAGGGTTTTTATTCGTAGTGTATGTTAGTAAACGGAAAAGGTTTACTAAGTGTGAGAGAAACTATCTTTTCGAATTTAGAGAAACTGGCACGATAGCGAATGTTTTATGTTGTTACTGAAACTTAATTAAGAATTATAGAGAAAATAAGTTTGCGTAAAATTTTGTAAAGGGAGGGTCAGTTGCCGGAGAGGGAGCTGATGTCACAAAACGCCACGCTGGGATTGGTTGAATCAGCGGGTGTTGAGAGACTCTTGTAAAGGAGGGGTCAGTAGTCAGGAGCAATACTGACGTCAGAGGTGCCGCGCTGGGATTGGTTAAATCAGCGAGGGACAGAAAAGCACAGATTGTAAAGGAGGGGTTGACAGACAAACGTCACCAAAAGGCCGCGCAAGGATTGGCACGGAAATAAAAGATAGCAGACATTTGATTGGTCGAGATTATAGAAGCAAAATTCTTAGTGGATAAAGGATTGCATGTTAAAACACGATCCGACTTTAACAGGAACTCGTCCGGATAGGAGATATTTAGGTTTTTCAGAATATAATTTTATACATCGATACTTACCTAAGATGTACGGAGAAAAGAGAAAAATGTCATTTTTACAAAAGATTAAGAATTATTTTAAAAAGGACAAACCAATCAAAACTAGAGAGGGAATTATCATTCCACCAGCTAAAACACCCGCTTCATTCATGATGATGGAGAGAGGTTATCATACTTGTGTATGGATGGAGAATTGGATAGAATATACCAAAAATGATGGAATACTAGCATTTCCCGAGAATGGCACGTTCAATGGGCGAATTCTGCAAAACTTGAGATTAAGGATGAATGACTTAGAACCCAGACCTAGATTAACACAATATGAAGCTTTAGAGGAATGGGAAACCGAAGTATTTGAGCGTGACCGATTCAGGAGTAACAGGGGTTATCGAGGATTCTTTCCCAGGAACCTACATGAATCTAGGGACAGTCAGATGAAACAATGGAGAAGGGCAATGGTTACAGAAGGACTATATCCATTGTTAACAGCAGAGGAGAAATTAGGAAGTAAATGCACAGAAAAGACAAAACATTTAATGAGAAGTGACGATTCTGAAGACGAATTTATGGAAGAAATGTTAAGGAATCCCCCACCATATCAGGAAGGAACAAGTGGATGCACCCCAAGTGCACCACCGTTAAAAACCCCATTAGTACCACAGGTAATGCATGAATTTACCCCTAGTAGAATACTTCACGACAAGGAAAAGGAAGCCCTAGAGAAGACCAGAGCAGAATTAATACAGAAAATAACACAGATAAAAGTACATCCTGATTCATTGACCATACCTGTAACAATTGGTCCAGTAGTTCCATTATATGGTACTCAGGGAAACTGTCCTCCACCGATACTTGCACCTACTCCTGCAAACGCTACAAAACCTGAAGCAGTAGTAATGGTTGAAGATCACTTTAGTGACAGCGAATCCACAATATCATTGATGGATTTACCCATTCGAGATTCTGTCAATATTACTCCCAAGAGGACTACACCTGGGTGTTCAAAAGATATAAGTCTAGTAACTTCATCAGGAGCGAAACGTGCCACAATAGTCACCCCTGAAGACTTAGAAAGGTGGGCACAAGAATCAGATAAACAGTGCACACCTCCAAAAATAATAGACATTCATAAATTGAAAGTCGAATTAGAAGAAATAATAGCAGGAAATGTAGGACTAGATCGCTTGAATACCTATGATGATGAAGAATTATTATTTATGTGCAGGAGTATCACAAGAAATGTAAGATTATTCCATGAAAAATTATCTAATTTAGCACTACAGATGGGAATAGAAATAGGGAGATCAAAGGTGTTGCAGAAACCCTATAGAGCAGATTTTTCAGAAAAAGATTTAGAAAACATGAATGCCTCTGGAAGAAAATTACAAGTAAGGGAATTAATGATAGTTTTACAAAAATGGGGAGACCTAGATAAATGGAGAACTAGGTGGGCCAAGTAAAAGGAAGAAGCACGATCAAGTAGATCAGCATCAGAATATGTGATGAAGGAGACAGGGAAAGCAGACCAAATGTACCCAATGCGAGAAATTGCGGGAGGAGGATATGTACATGTCCCATGGAGCAGACAGGATATTTTATCATTTTCGAATGATTTTCCAAAATTGAGAGAAAAACCAATTGAATGGTACAATCAGGTTGAAAGGTTTGTGAAGGTGTCAAAGGTATTGATGAAGGATTTGGATGGGTTGTTTGACATAGTGGTACCTGCCGATTTGTGGACAGATTGTAAAATTACAGTTGATTGGCCAAGTGACGAGTATCCTAGAGATCCGAAAACAGGTGCCCCGTCAAATGATGTGATGAAAAAGTATCAGCAGGTGATAACTTACCTGAAAGGGAAAATACCCCCGAAAGAAACAGATTGGGTGAAAATAGACCGAACTACCCAAGAAGCTAATGAATCGGTACATTCCTACTATGAGCGTTTATTGCAGGTATTTAAACAGTATAGTGGATTTGAGGACATTGGAGACAAGAACATGAGTCAGTTTGTGTATCGATTTGTTTACGGTTTGAAGCCAGAGATTTGTCAGATGATTAAACAACACATGCTGTGTTGGCAAGGGAAACCTATCGACGGGATTTTGAAATATGCAAAATATTGTGGAGATGATATTGAGGATAGGCATAAGAAATTACAGGAGAAGGTAATGTGGGCACAGGTGAAAATGGCCGAGAAACAGGGAATTAATTTTGAAAATCCGAGTGAAAATCAGTGAAAGGATTCTGGAACGAGTGGTGATACTGGGAATGGTGGAACAGTGAGAGGACGAATGAGTAGAGAAGAAGCTAAAAAGAAATTTCCTTGTCATGGATGCGGAAAATTGGGGCATTGGAAGGATGAATGTAAAAAGATCCGGAATAATAATGGCCCAAATCAAAATTTAAATGACTCACAGCAGGGTGTAAATCCTCAGAGTCAGTTGCCACCTGCACCTATTCAGGGTAATGTAAGCAGAGCAAAGCACGGTACAGACATCGGATATCAAGGATGAAGTGGTAAGAATGATTATATAACATCACAGTTTCTTTTACAGGACGATTTCTGTCAATACAGTTCATGACGGTGCCTAGGAGAGGGGGAGAAGGAGTGCGTACTTGGCGCATCCTTATCGGTAGATCAGTCAGGTCCATACGTGGAAGGAAATGTGAAAGGTAATGATATTACTTTTCTTTTGGACACTGGTGCTACCCGGTCTACTGTAAGAACAGCAGACATTCCAGACCTTCCTCTCTCTGGTGAAGATATCCAAGTAGTGGGGGTCAAAGGATTAGAACACCTCTTACCGAACCAATGGAAGTTAAAATCGGAAACTTCAGAGAAATGCATCAATTTGTAGTATGCGACTCTAGCCCAGTAAACTTATTAGGCAGGGATTTGTTGTGCAAAATGAACTGCACAATTTTTTGCACACCGGATGGTGTGGCAGTACAGACACCAGATGAAGACCATGTATATAAAATTATGATTGCAAAACAGGGTACAGAAGTAGATGAGATGTTTTCAGTATTAACAAAAGACGAGTTGCCAGAAGAATTAAAAGGTACAGTAAACCCCATAGTATGGGATTTCACAGGAAAAGAAGTAGGACTTATGGCTAAAATAGACCCAGTTAAAATTACTGTAAAAGAAGGTGCGATTTTCCCAAATACCAGACAGTACAAAATGAGTGCAGAAGTAAAAGCAGGAGTCATTGAAGAAATTAATCGAATGGTTGAACAAAACATACTAAAAGAAGTAATGAGTAGCCCATGTAATTCACCAATCATGGGACTAAAGAAACCTAGTGGAAAATATAGGATTGTTCAGGACCTGCGAAAAATAAATAAAATAGTGGAACCATGTTGTCCCATAGTGCCAAATCCTGCAGTAATTCTATACCAAATTCCTTGGAGTGCAGGATGGTTCACAGTAATTGATTTATGTCAAGCGTTCTTTTCAATACCATTGCATCCGGATAGCCAGTATCTTTTCTCATTTAAATTTGAGAACAAAGTTTATGTGTGGAACCGTGTTCCTCAGGGGTACACGGAAAGTCCTTCCATTTTCAATCAGATATTGAAAAAGTGCCTTGAGAAACTAGTGATGCCAGGAAGCTCAGTCCTAGTGCAATATATCGACGACTTATTGGTGGCATCGAACACCAGAGAGGACTGTGTTGTTGATTCCATAGCACTATTAAATCTTTTGGCAGAAGAAGGGCATAAAGTCTCACCTGAAAAGTTGCAGTTTTGTACAACAGCTGTTAAATATCTGGGACATCAAATTGAGAGGGGAAAAAGAAGAATAACCTCTGAAAGAGGAAAATTAATAAAGAAAATGCAAATGCCTGTAACCCAAAGACAAGTAAGAATGTTCCTAGGAATAGTAGGTTACTGTCGGCAATGGATACCAGGATTTTCTTTACTAGCTAAATCCTTAATTAACATGACGAAAAAGAAAGCAAAGGATCCTGTTGAGTGGGATGATGAAAGTTTAGGAGCTTTTGTAAATTTGAGGAATGCCCTTTGTTCAGCACCTGCCTTAGGCATGCCTGATTATAAAAGAGAATTTGCATTATTCTGTCATGAAAGAGAAAATTGTGCACTTTCTGTCCTAACTCAGAGACACGGATTAGACAGACGTCCTATAGCATATTTTTCTGCTACATTGGACCCAGTAGCAGCCGCGTTGCCAGGATGCTTAAAAGCAGTGGCGGCTACTTGTTTGAGCATTGAACAAAGTGAGTCAATTGTGATGGGACATCCTGTAAAAGTATATGTTCCACATGCCGTTGTGATTCTGTTGACAAGAACACGACCTCAGCATCTTACTCCTAGTCGGCTGACTAAATATGAAAGAATAATAATGGATGCTGAAAATGTGACCATGGTAAGGTGTACTATAATAAATCCAGCAACCTTACTACCAGACCCATATCATGAGAGAATTAAAGATGACGAAGAAAATGAACATGATTGTTTACAGATTACAGAGTTATGTACGAAACCTCACCCTGATATTGAAGAACAGCCCCTCAGAAAGCCAGACAGGGAGCTATTTGTTGATGGTTCATGTCAAAGACATGAAGATGGTAAATTAACTGCTGCCTATGCGGTATGTGAATTAACTGGAATAGTCGAAGCATCCTATTTACCAGGAGTCAAATCTGCACAAGTAGCTGAATTGATTGTGTTGATAAAAGCTTGCAAAATTGGGAGGAATCAAAAAGTAACTATATTTACCGATAGTCAATATGGTTACGGGGTTGTGCATGATTTTGGCCAACTATGGATGCAGAGGGATTTCATGACTTCTTCAGGATCCCCCATTAAAAATGGACAGTTTGTAAAGGAATTGCTGGAAGCAATACAATCACCAAAAGAATTGGCTGTGGTGAAATGTGCCGCACATCAGTCAGGAGATGACTGGGTGGTAGTCGGCAACAGATATGCAGATCTGGTGGCTCAACATTGTGCCAAAAATAGATTGTCAGTCAATAAGAGGGTGGAAAGAATGGGAATCAGCTGCCAACTTATGCTGTATATGCCACCGGAAACTTGGAATGATGTAAAAAGATTACAAGATGATGTTGATGAAAATGAAAAGAATTTGTGGATCAAAGTAGGTTGTTCCCAAAGAGGAGATGATGAAGTGTGGATCAGTGCTGATGGCAGACCAGTCATGCCAGACTGTTTACTCTCACAAATGGCCAGAATGTATCATGGAGACACACATATAGGGAGAGATGCAATGATTAGGCTCTTCAGACAAAACTGGTATAATCCTAAATTCAGGGCTGTTGCAGAGAGTCTTTGCCAAAGGTGTTTAACTTGCCAGATGCACAATCCGGGGAGGAAGACAATAATTGGGTTTGGAAAAATTGGAAAGGATGAAGGACCATTTATAAGACTACAGTTCGACTTTATACAGTTACCACCATGTAGAGGGTTGAAATATGTACTAGTCATAGTGTGTCTGTTTTCAAAGTGGGTGGAGGCTTACCCTACCAGGAGATGTGACAGCATTACAGTCGCAAAACTGTTGCTAAGAGAGCTCATTCCTAGGTTTGGTTTCCCAGTAACTTTGGAATCAGAAAGAGGAAAACATTTTAACAGTGAAGTGATCCAAATAATCTGTGAAGCATTCCAAATTAAACAGAAACTGCACTGTGCATATCGTCCAGAGGCTTCTGGAGTGGTTGAACAATTGAATGGCACTATAAAGTCAAGATTGGGAAAAATGTGTGCATCAACATCATTAGAATGGCCAGATGCATTGCCACTTGTTTTAATGGGACTCAGAAGCATACCTGACAGAAATACAGGATTGAGCCCACACGAGATAATGATGGGAAGAGCAATGAGACAAACACATGTTCCCACAAACAAACTGCTGAATATATCTGATGATATGGTACTGGACTATTGCTAAGGACTGGCTGACCTAGTGCGTTCTGTCTCTCACCAGGTTGGAGAAGACGCAGTTTCCAGGCAGCCTGAACAGGAACATGATCTGAATCCTGGTGACTGGGTGGTAGTGAAGAATCACACCAGAGAAACGTGTCTATCACCCAGATGGGGCAGTCCTTGTCAAGTCATACTGACCACAAATACAGCAGTGAAGTGTGCAGGATTTCCTAATTGGATTCACGTAAGCCACACCAAAAGAGTACCAGATCCTGAAGATGAAAATCCTCAGACAGCATCAATCACTGAGGGAGCTGAAGGTTGCCCAGCTGAAGAATCTCAGGCTCGAGATTCAAGAGAAGCTGAAGAAGAACAACCGAGCACAAGTCAGGACTGGATACCGGTGGTAGAAATTCCTGAAGTTTACCACAGAAAAATAAGTCAAACTAGATTGGAAGAAATTGAAGAAGATCAGATAGGTGAAGAAGAAGCAGCTCAGGGAAAAGAAGAAGAGACAATAAGAGAACCTGAGCAAGGTCAGATAGGGAAAGGAAACTGGGCTCAAATTAACGAAGAACTAATAAATTTTGAGCAGGGACAGACAGGTTTAGAAGAATCCGGTCAGGCTGCAGAAGTACAAAGTGCAATAAGCCCTGATCAGAACCAGTTAGATCAGGAAAATCACACAGAAGAAAAAGATCTCGAGAAAAATGAACATGAAGAAATAAATCCAGCACAAGGTCAATTATTGGAAACTCACAGTGGAGCTGCTGAAGAAAAACAAATCAGACCTGAAAAAGAGCAAGAAAGAAAAGCAGTAATTGCAGAAAACGAAAAAGGGTCAGAAAGTGAAAATAAAAAGATTTCTGAAGATGAAGATAAAGAAACAGTGCAAACAAAGAAAACAAGAAAAGGAGATCATTGGCCAAGTGTCATTAAAAGAGTAAAATACCACATAACAACCAGAAGTGAAGATCCAGATCAAGTAAATGAAGTGACAAGCCAAACTGAACAACAGAATAAAACTGAGAAAAGAAGAAGTAAAAGACTGAAACATGTGAATAACAAATTCAAGGGTCCTGATTGGACTTACATCATTCTTGAAGATTACGAAAGTTCAGAGTCAAGTGAAAGTGGTGACGAAGGAACAAGTGCAGAATTAACGTACGAGAAAGAAATAAGACCACCTTGACTAAGCAAAAGAGTCATATAAAGAAAAGAGGAAAATAGATAAGAAGAGCGATCTTCCTTGTCGAAAATGCCTGACGATAGAGTTGCTGGGAGACCAAAACAGAGATGTTGTAGAAGATGCTGTGCAATATGCATATGTAGTCTAGTAAAGGTGCTTATAGTATGGTTAGTCCTGATTGTAGCAGTTCCTTACCTTATGATAATGGATAACAGAATTAATAATGAAACCAAGGAGAGGACAGCAAACATGAAAGGCAATAGAGTAGAACTAATGGCAGAAAATGAACCAGAATTTCATCATGAAATAGCTGATAATGACTCTAGTTTAAACGTCTTCACAAAGTTATTGTTTCAATATGTAGACACAATGGAAGTCAGTAATTGTTATGTCTGTATGAAGTTACCTGAATCAGTAGCAGAAGGATTAACATACCATCACTTACCACTGACATATGGCATATCATGTAGTGTTTTGTCTAGTTTATTTTATAGAACAGGGAGACTTCAGTATTATTATTCAAACCTAGATGTGATATTCTCTGAGGTTCCGATTCGAAAGAGTATGAACCCAGTGCTTAGTAGTCAAGACGCACAGTTTATGGGAGAATTTTTCTTAACAAATGAAATCAATAGACATAACACATGCACATAGACACAATCTAACATGTTCTTTACATGAAGAAGAAAAGATATTTTTGAATGTAGTAGAAGATAGAAGACAAGATTTTCAAAAGAAAGCTTCTGAGCATAAGGCTCATTTACCACCTTGGGCAGAAAAAGAAGGGAGTTACACACCTGGCAGGGCTCAAGCTGCTATGGCTCTGGATTTTGTAAAGACAGGAAAAATTTGTCTTCATAGGTTAAAGACTGATTATAACAATGTTTTCATCGGTACCAGTGAATGTGAACACAATTTCTTAATTCTTGGAGGTTGGGGAATCAAAGGAGGAACAGTTCAGTTTTTCCTGGAATCTATTATGTGTGTGGGAATAAGGCTTACTTTAGGCTTCCTGCACGGTGGTATGGCAGTTGTTATTTTGGAATAGTATTTCCAAAGATATACCACGTAAAAAGAAACACTGGGAGCAATGAAAACAATAGTGAATTAATACGTAGTAAAAGAGCTAGTTTTTCAGAAATTGTAGGTGATATATTTTGTGCATTGATACCTTCAGTGGGAATAATTCTGAACTCAAGGAAAATATGTAAATTGTCTACGGTGGTTGATCGTTTATCAACGGATACTGCTGGAGGTTTTCTAATGATTAATGCAGAGATGGTTGCGATTAGATCTATGGTGATGCAAAATAGACTTGCTCTTGATATTATATTGGCAAAAGAGACGGAGTCTGTAAATTATTGAAGACGAAACACTGTTGCACTTATATTCCTGATAAGAGTGCGGAAATTGGAACGTATATACAGAATATAACTAAACTTGAGAAGGAACTAAAACCACTGGAAGTTGATCGTGTATGGGAAAGATTGACAAGTAGTATTGCGTCAATTGGTACCTGGTTTGCTAATGCAGGAAAAGGACTTATAGGTCAAATATTAGTACCCTTAGCAGGAAAAGCAATAATAGCACTGACAATGATAATATGGTGCAAATGTTGTAGAAAGAATGGAACGTATAATGTGACAGGAAAAGGAAAGAAGAGAAAATTAGATGAAATAGAACTTGAAGAATGGAGAAGTGAATTATATAAGAAATTGAAAGGGGATGGTAAAAATAGAAAATGTAAAAATGAGAATGAAACTATTTGCTAGAAGTTGACATCTGATTGTGGGTAGTATTTTGATGGCTCAGAAACGCCATCAGAGAGGGGATTGATGGAGCAAGGACTCATAAATGAGACTTGCTCGTACGCAATCTCCTCATAGTATTAACTTATTAAATTTGTATTGTCTCTACTAATCCTTGCATACACTACACGAATAGTAAGGATGCTTGCCTATGTGTTTTATTAATGAATAACGCTTGTCTGTAATCCAAAATGGCCGCTAAAGCGCGGGAAACATACTGCGCATGTCCCAACCATATCACGTGTTGTGACGTCTTTCTTTGCTTGGTGGGACATTTCTGCTTCTGCGCAGTGTGCATTAAAATGGCTGCTTGATGTTTTCACATGCTTCAGCTTGCTCTCATGTCATTATTAAACTGTCGTTTCTCTAACGCTACTAATGCGGGATAACATTTATAATTAAAAGGGAATAGAGTAGAAAGAGTGGGCATACAGTGAAACATTTTATTTGTGATTTTAATGTTTTCTTCTTGTACTTTTATTAGTTCGTAAACTTGGGCCTGGGTTTGGTGAACTGAAAGCTCGTGTGACAAAGATTTCGCACATGCGCCTTGCAGTGGCAGACCAGAAAGAAAAAGATGAAGTCAACTTGGACATCACCCAAGGCCATGACCTGCTGGCCGACACCACTACATACCAAGATGTTCTCGTCGAAAAGAAACATTTTATATGAATAAATTGTAAATTTTGTCATGAGACGGGTGGGAAATAACGCAAATGTATTAAATTGAAGGGGCGGTAGTTTGAAAACAATAGGCTTCAGAAATACAAGGCAAATCAATAAGGTGTGAGAATCAACCCCCTGTCCCTGTCCAATCAGAAGTAGTGGTCCCATATTTTAGCAACATTAAGGGGAGGTACATGGGCGTAGAAGGGTATAATAGAATATAACATTAGTAAATTTAGTTAGGAGCAGACGTACACACGAGAACAGGCGTTCATGCTGTCAGGCAGAAGAGCTCCAGACCGCCAAGCTGATCGATTGCAGACTGAATCCCTGTCCAGAGAGGTCCTGAGGAGGGGGCGGCGGAGTCCATTAGAAGAAAGGCACGGGAGAATCGAGGAGAAGTCGAGTATCAGAAAGGGGAACGACGCAGGCGTCGTTGTAGAGAGGTCACCGGTCCTGTCCTGATCCTGGAAGAAGTCTTTGCTCTTCATCCTTCCTGGGTCCTATTCTTTCCAACTCCTTGGCCAAGGGGTTTGGTTCTCGCACTTAGGTAAATATAATGCAACCTTTATTTGCGCTGCTGTCTCTATCTTCTCCCTTTCTGAGGGACCGTCATTGATTAGTAATAATTATTCTATGCTTCATCTTGGGTATGTGATTAAGTACCGTGTGGTTCTGTATTTTACTCTGCTAAATCTTTAGATAAACATTTTAAAACTTCCTGACTCAGTGGTTATTTTCAGGATTATGTACTATAATGAATGTCACTCATTTTAAACTTCCCAATTAGCAAAGGATTCATTGGTAAGTCATTACTCTTCAATCAGAAGGTAATTGGTAGCAGGGATTTTGATAAAAGAGTACAACTGACACCCCAGTGTAAGTATTAGTGTAGTATGAATGTATGGGCCCAAGTGAGTGTTTTGTGTATGATTGCTGTTTGCTAATATCGCGCTGGATCAGTGGGTAGATTTTGTCAGCAAATTTAGTGTTTTTTGTCTACAAGGAACTTGGGCGGTGGAACCTTTACACATTAATGGAAAGAAGACATACCATACCTCAGCAATACTCTCCATATCTGGAGTACCTAAAGGGGGCTTATGTACTTACATCTCAAACTCCGTGAACGTTACCAAGATAAACCTGGTAGTATTCAACATTTATCATCAAGTTATTACTATCGAACTAGCTCCAGAATGTTTATTAGCAGTGGTAAACTATCATAACAATGCACCAACCAAGGAGATATGCCTAGTCCTTAGACAATTGGGCAAAGATCTTGAACATAATCAGAGTGGTACTGCTAAGGATATGATCATACTCTGGGGTGGGGATTTTAAAACTAGTTTGTGCCTAAACCACATGGGAAAAACATGTGGCCTAACATCAAATGAAAAGATAACTTATACCCACTTTTCGCACACCCCTTATGGGGACAGCCTAAATGATATACTATTTATGTTTGATTTAGCATTTAGAAACGAATTATGCACTCCGTCGGTTCCATTTGGCTGTACCTTCAATGGGAGAGGCGCAAATACCGTTATAGGTTATGTGTTAATATCAACTAGACACTCAACCAGGGTTAAGGGTTTCATCACACATAGTAATCCTTTAAGCGATCACTTCCCCCAGAGTGTATGTCTTGTGTTGTCTGATGAAGTAATCAAAATGAGGGATAATAACCGATATTTGATTGATGACATCACCCTTGACAGAAATAACGGCTACTCCCTACGTTGGGCTAAAGTCGATCCTGATAAGTTCATCAGCAGATAGTGATCACATACTATAAAGCCTTTATAGATTGTCCGGATGACACTTTGGTTCATGCTAAAGTTTTAGAAACCTTCCAATTGATTACGACAGGGATTAAGGAGGGCTTATCTGTACTAAATAGAAAAACAAAAAATTATAAGCATGGGTGGTTTGACACGAGATGTAATAAGGCACACAAGAAACTGATAGGTGCCCTACATAAATCACCGAAGTGCAAGCATGAAATAAAGGTACATAGATGGGAGTATAAACAAACCCTAAGAGAATGGACAAAGGGGTTGAGAGAGGAGGCATGGGAGGCTTTGCATGAAGCAAGTACGGTTAAAGACCACACAGCATTTTGGCGTGCAATAAATGCCCCTTTCTTTAGACCTATGGGTGGCCCACGAATAGAAATCGCAATTGGCGAAATGGAATGGGTAACCCACTTTTCCAACATTTATAAAATATCGAAGGAGAAACCGGGTTCCTGCGGCTCCTTATTGGTATCGCCTCCCATCTATTCTCCTCCCAAAATGTCCATAAGCCTCTCGTTCACACTGGAAGAGGTTACTCAAGCTTTAAAAGCAAGTAAAGAGGGAAAAGCACCTGGCCCGATGGTATACCAGTTGACCTCTTTAAAGCCAACCTTGCAATTTGGGCCCCCTTATTGACACTGGTTTTGGAAGCTTGTTGTAGTGTAGGTTTTTTTGCAACCTGGTCAGAATTACTTATAGTACAAATGTATTAAAAAGGTGATCGACTCAACCCTGCCTGCTACCAGCCAATTTCATTACTGGATTCACTGGTCAAGGTAGTAGGACGTATTGTACTGAACAGGCTTCAGAATTGGGCTGAATCTAATGAAATGTTATCTGATTTGCAGTTCGGTTTTCGAACAGGACTAGGGACAGTCGAGCAGAGACTCATTTTGAAGCTTTTAATTGGGAAATACACTTTGGCCAAGCAGAGAAGCTTGTTTTTGGCATTTGTAGAGCTATCATCAGCTTTTGATTGTGTGGAGCACGATAAACTGTGGAAAATAATGGCCGACCTAGGTGTTGACCCATCTCTATTAGACTTCCTTAGGCAACTATATTCTGGGACCAGAGCAAGGGTGCAGTATGGTGCTAAGGGAGAGTGTACAACATCATTCAGCGAAGAGAGAGGGGTAATGCATTTAAAAATGTATGAGTGATCTGGGCCACCCTGAATCTTATGATCAGCCAGAATCTTTAGAACACATCGATAGAATTTTTTTTTAAAGTGAGTGTTTATCGTTACTGGAGAGATTAAGACTGTCTTCAGCATTGATGAAGCTGTGTGTCTGTAATAACCAAATGATCCTTAACTCCACCCTCACCCGAGACAACCACAGATGGGCACCCGACGCAAACGACGCAAACAACGCAGCCAGAGAACTCCACACCTGGATCTTCAACTGCGCAGACGAGCTTGCCCCGCTACGCAACCCCGACAGACAATGCCCCAGGAAAGCCGCCTGGTTCACCACCGCTCTCCAAGAAGCCACCTGGGCTCACACATCAAATCGAGTCCTGGCCTGCCCGGACGTCGCATCACCGCAGGATGCACACGCCACCACCGCCAGGACCAACTCCAAACAGGTGCCAGAGTCGTAAGTGTCTTACTGCCAGACTATCAGAGTTGCTCACACCAGTCGTGGGTGCCATCATCAGCTTGTTCCCTGCTCAGCTTTTCAGGTGCCACTAACTCAGTGCACCACAAAGCATGGACCATTCTGCTTGCATGTTGGGTGAACACTCAGTAGCGGCTCCTGGTGGGAGTGCTACCGGGCGGTGACGTGGGGCGGGGGAGGGGCAAATTTCATTGCGCACGCTGCATCGCCAAATGCGATGCAGCGCGCACAACGAAATTCGTTTTATTGATTTAATTGTCTACTTACCTGCATTCATCCGTATTCCGGTGTTTACTACCCCCCACCCTGCCCCTCCCCCGCCCCACGTCACCGCCCGGTAGCACTCCCACCAGGAGCCGCTACTGTGAACACAGTACTTTCTCCGGCTACCACCATGATGCTTCACAGTTATTTCTGTTATGCTGGTGTTTTCTGTTTCCGCTTTAATTGTGATCACTGTTCAAGTTGTTGCCAGCACCAACAACTCCATGAGGGCTGGCTTACACTCACCCCACACACATCCAGCACATGCGTCACGGTACATGTGACCATGCCAATAAAGGTGTCAAGCGCACATGCCCGTGGCCAGTTCAACGAACTATCTGAGTGTGTCCGTGTGCTCATGATGTATGCATTTATGCCCCGGGCACTACAACATTACATTGTGCCGTGTACAGAGAACTCAGCCATGTCACCGCAGGCAGCGGGTGGGACATTGCACATGTAGCTTTGTCGTCCCCCACTCAATACGTATGAGGAGTGAACTGGGCCGGCGTACGCCAGTCCAGCGTGGGGGTGTGGATGATCATCCCGTGGCTCTGGGTGTGGTTCAGTACTGGAAATGTGCAAAGGCATGTGTCTCTGTTGCAGTGTGGGTCTCCGTTGGGGAGTGTAGGTGTGCCCTGATGGGACTTAGACACCCACGTATGTGATCTGGTTCGGCTTCATGAGGTAGTACCCCACCCGCACATGTTCGGCCACCCCCTTCTGGCAGTCTGACACCTGGCCTTGGAATGCGATGTGTGCTTCGGTGGGCTGCTGGGAGCCAGCAGGGGTGGTGGGTGTGTCCAGCTGTGTTGTCTGTGCAGGGGGTGGGGTATCCTTGATGCAGCGGTGCTGCCCTGCTCCTGGAGGTCGATTGCCTAAGATGTCCATGGACTGTTGTGGGGCGTAGGTGTCTGAAGTGTGGTGGTCCTCTTCAGCATCACTGTAGAGTTGTCTGGTCTGCTCTGCTGGAGGTGTTGTTTGTCCCTCTGCAATGTGAAGGGGAGATGCTTGTTGACATTGTGTTGGCATGTATGTTGCCGCATTGTTCAAGTTTACATTCAGACTTCATGACAATGTACATTGTGACTGTTTGGGAGGGGCGGACTATTTGATGTGGGTCAGTGGACATTTGGACTACATGACGTAGGTGAGGTTGTACACGTACATTTGCATCTCACAGTTTCCTGCTATGTCAGATGTGATTGGCCATTTTCTATGCACAGGCGGACCCAGTTGTGTCCTCTGTTCTGCAGTGTAGGTGTTGGACTGTGTACCACATTGTCATCCATGTGGGTGTGCTGTAATTGCTATGTGTGTCTGCTGCTTTGTGTGGGAGTCGCACCTCCAGCTGTGATTTTGCTGCCCCTTATCCCTTAGAGGCGGTGTGCCTTTGGCTTTTGTGCTTTTGAGGTGCTGTGATGTTGGCGACTTGGGTCATTTGTGCTCTTGGACATTTTTTGGACTCTTGTGCATTGTTTGTCTGCAGATGTGTTGTTGACGTCAGTGGTTGTTTGTGCAGGTGGATGTGTCAGAGTGTGACCTGCTCCTTTCCGGATGTGGTCCACACTCAGCCACCTCAGTCTCGTGGCGTGCACAGTGTCATGGTGATTGTACTCCAGACATGCTGCTGGTCATGTGGTGTCACTTGCATTGTCAGTGTGGCTCTCACATATGTATCTTTGCTGTGTTTCGCACGGGTGCATGTGTGTGTTGTATAATTTGTGATATGTGGGGTGGGACCCCTTTGGGCACATGGTGAACGGGGGCCTACTTGATGTTTGTATGTGGGCTGCAGTGTGCCACGGGGATCAGGGACATGACCCAGGGTTATTGTGGGTGTGCGGTGTGCTACACGTCGTTGTGCATGTGTGCCATTGTGCCCGTACCCCCCGTCCCCACAGTCCCTGTTCGTTACTCACCATGTTGCTGTTGTGTCAGGTCATGTCGAGCAGTGTCCGGACTCCCGACTCCTTGCACCGTCTCCACACTGATGACTGTGGGCGCCATTTGCTCCAGCTCCTCCTGTGGCGCAGGACTCCCACCTCCATTCGCTGTTGCTGCCTTCCTGTTGGCAGCAGGTTTCTGCTTGGTTTTGCTTTTGACATCGTGCCAGCGCATCTTGGCCTCCTCGGCACTCCGACTGCATTCACGATGGGATGCCATTTTCCCGTCTGTATTGCCAATGACACGGTGGTGGCGACGGACAGTTGTTGTTGGTGCTCTGACACCTCCGTGACGGCGATCGGGTTTTCCTGTGGACTGCAACCCGTCTTTCTCTTCCTCTTTTCCTTGGCCTTCCCCGACCCCGAGGTTCATTGCTGGTGGTCTGTGGGGCTTGTGGGGTTCGCATTGACCTGGGCACTCGTTCCGGGTGCATCCATGTTGCTGGGAAGTTTGATTTGTTTATGGTGTGTTTTTCTTGTTCAGCTTTTATGGTGCATTTTCCCGCCAGACGCGTGGGGATTGCAGGCCTATCGCTGGTTGTCGCTGTTTTTTTTCTTCGTGGTTGGCCTCATCGCAACTTTATTCGCATTGATGTTTCGCATTTTTTCGGCGTCGCGTTGTTTTTAACGCGGTCATTTGGCGCGTTATTGTGGGACTATCGCATGGTGACGCCAGGTTGAGAATGCTACGTTAACACGGCGTTGTTTTCCCGCGATGGACTGCGATGGGAGAAGTGGCGTTAAGCTAAACTTGCGGTGGTTATCACACGTTCTTGTGAATATGCCCTTAAAAAACAAGATGAACTTCAATGTGTTTGTGAGGTACTTTTTTAAGTAGTTCACTTCCGTTAAATTCCGTGATCTGATTCCTGGCTGATGGACAACCCCGTGGCTGAAAAGGGATGTCCAACAGCCCCTTGCTGTATATATGTGTTTGTTGGGTATTGTACAGTGTGTGTTGAGTGATGACAGAAGCTATTTCCACGGCACTAAAACTGTTTGTAGGCGACGCCTAAAAAAAGTATTCCTACAAGCTGCTGCCTGGTTCTGACTTTGTGTGGAAATGTGTTAGAAAAGAACTTCGGATATTTTTAGGATAAGTTCTAGTTCCTGCCAGATTGCTGGCGAGCGCTTTGTTCAGAACTGTAGCCTGATTGTGTATAAATTTCTTAAAATATCTGAAAATGAAGCATACGTTTGCAGTAAAAGAAAAGGTACTTCTTTTAAATGTCCGTGTATTAGTTAAAAGTAAATATAGACATTTTTGTATTCCCACCAAATGTGCAATTTTATTCATTTTCAGTTAAAGAATAGCATATTGACACTAAATTCACAAATAAAAGCGTGTTCCGGGAATGCGTTGGCTGTAACAACAACAGAGCGGATGCAGGGCAGAAATATGTATTTTGTCAGTATGGGGTGTTCCTCATAACAGCAAAAGCATGCCTTTTTTGAGCCTTCTGCAACAAATGGGATTGCTCTTGCTTGACTGCCCTCTGCTGGAATTGCCAACACATAAAGACTGCTTGTGATCACAAAGCACAACATTAAAAACTTCTACCCAGTCCCCAATAAACTTAGCAACCAAGAAATTCAACGAGGAGAACCTATTAAGGCTTATTAATGTAGACAAGGTATAAGCCATAGGATTTAGGGTTGCGTACAGCGAGGAAATATAATGTTTCAAATGCGATTCAATTAACCATGAAACCAATGCAGCCTTTTCAAACGATCAGGGAAAACAATTAAACAGAATGGGCGAACAGAAAACAATTCACTACTTCTAGAGCAATAGAAAACTCCAATTAAACTAAAAGATATACTGGACGTTAAATGAGCCGGAAAGCCGCAAAGAAGATTTGCTTAACTAGCTTATGTGATTATGTGGATTTCGCTCCACCCTTTTCACTCTCTTTCTACACTCGCCATTAACTCCCTCGGGGTTAATATTTGTGGCTATTTTTTGCTTCATCCACCTATTCGCTCTGCCCCTCTCCCATTTTAACGATGTTGAGTGCCCCTTGTTTAATATGGAGACTTCTCCTGAGCCAAACAGTACTACCTGTTTTTACTACAAATTTAATACATAACTAATTCAATATTGTATGAAAACCCTACCTTTGTAGAGTTTCTACTTTCAACTCGTACCTTTGTTTTCATACTTTCATAGCGTGGACTCTTACAACAGTGCTCTGCATCTGCCTTTCCTTTTACTTCACAAAAGCCATTTCTAGCAGATCTTTTGACTTTATAGCTCAGAGCCTGCTGTTTTTATGCGCCTGTCCTGTTTAAAGTAAATTAATTTACCCCAATATTTCTCAGAGTTAAGCCTTTATTTTCAGACTGTACTACTGGGACACAGTAACCAAGGTTTGCTTCTTTTTGTTATTGAACTGTGCTGTCTAAAAGACTGTGTTAACTCTGAGAAATATTGGGTTGAATGATTTCAATTTACACACTGTAGGTGCATAAAACCAAGTGCACAGTCACTACAGAGCATCAGGATGATGGAGCAAGGACTCACAAATGAGACTTGCTTGGACGCAATCTCCTCACAGTATTAATTTATTAAACTTGTATTGTTTGTACTAACCCTTGCATACACTACATAAATAGTAAGGAAGCTTGCCTATGTGTTTAACTAACAAGTAACGCTTGTCTTTATTCTAAAATGGCCGCTAAAGCGCGGGAACCTTACTACGCCTGTCTCAACCATATCACGTGGTGTGACGTCTCTCTTTGCTTGGTGGGAAACTCCTGCTTCTGCGCAGTGTGTATAAAAAGGCTGCTTGATGTTTTCACATGCTACAGCTTGCTCTCGTGTTATTATTAAATTGTCGTTTTCCTAACGCTACTAATGCGGGATAGAATTTATAAGTAAATGGGAATAGAATAGAAAGAGTGGGTATACAGTGAAACATATTATTTGTGATTTTAATATTTTCTTCTTTGACTTTTATCAGTTCGTAAACTTGGACCTGGGGTTGCTGAACTGAAACTCGAGAGACAATGATTCTGCGCATGCGTCTTGCATGGCTGCCAAAGAAAAGGATGAAGTCAACCTGGACGTCGTCCAAGGCCACGACCTAATGGCCAACATTGCTGTACCCATGTTGTTCCTGTTAAATTTGCAACTATGTACATGAACAATGTATAAACTTTGTCGTGAGACGGGTGGGAAATAAAGCAAATGTATTAAATTTAATGGGCGGTATTTTAAAACAATGGTCTTCAGAAAATTGAACTAAATCATATGGTGTGAGGATCAACCCCCTGTCCCTGTCCAATCAGAAGTAGTGGTCCCATATTTTTGCAACATTAATGGGAGGTACATGGGCGTAGAAGGGTATAACAGATATATAATTAGCTAATTAATCAGAACAGGGGACCCAGAGAGATCAGAAGACACAGAAGGCAGAAGAGGAGCTCAGAACAGGCGTTCACACAGAGAGGCAGAGGCTCCAGACCGACAAGCTGATCGATTGCAGACTGAACCGCTGTCCAGAGAGGTCCTGAGGAGGGGGCGGCGGAGTCCATTAGAAGGAAGGCACGGGAGAATTAAGGAGAAGTCGAGTATCAGAGAGGGGAACGACGCAGGCGTCGTTGTAGAGAGGTCACCGGTCCTGTCCTGAACCTGGAGGAGGTCTTTGCTCTTCATCCTTCCTGGGTCCTATCTTTTCCAACTCCTTGGCCAAGGGGTTTGGTTCTCGCACTTAGGTAAATATATCTGCAACCTTTAGTTGCGCTGCTGTCTCTATCTTCTCCTTTCTGAGGGACCGTCATTAATCAATAATTATTATTCTATGCTTCATCCTTGATATGCGATTAAGTACCATGTGGTTCTGTATTTTACTCTGCTAAATCTTTAGATAAACATTTTAAACTTCCTGACTCAGTGATTATTTCGGAATTATGTACTTTAATGAATGTCACTCATTTTAAACTTCCCAATTAGCAAACGATTCATTGGTAAGTCATTACTCTTCAATCAGAAAGGTAATTGGTAGCAGGGAATTTTGATAAAGAGTACAACTGACTCCCCAGTGTAAGTATTAGCGTAGTATGAATGTATGGGCCCAAGTGAGTATTTGGTGTATGAATGCTGTTTGCTAATATTGCGCTGCATCAGTTTTCTGGTTATCAGAGGATGGTTGTACTTTGTTAATTGGGTAATGAGAGTTTTATTTTTTATGAACTAACATCTGTGTGTTCAAAGTTGTTTTATGTTGTCCAGAATTCCCCAGGGAAAATTGAATAGCGGATGGTAAGTGGAAGCCATACTGCAGTGAGGTTATCTGTCAGGCAGAAATAGTACTGAAAAGTTAAGCAGGTCTATCAGTACTTGTTAGGGACTCTATGCGTGTGAGTAATAGCAAGAGGAATGCTGGTAAAATTTTGATGTTATATCACCTAGAAAGGGTAACATTGAAAAAGTAGCAGGTATTTCGAAAGCTTGTGTGAAGAGTAAACGGAAGGGTTTTATTCGTAGTATATGTTTAGTAAACGGAAAGGTTTTATTAAGTGTGAGAGAAACTATCTTTTTCAATTTAGAGAAACTGGCACGATAGCAAATGTTTTATGTTGTTACTGAATTTTAATTAAAGTCGTAGAGAAAATAAAAGTTTTTTGCGTACGAATTTGTAAAGGGAGGGTCAGCTGCCGGAGAGGGAGCTGACGTCACAAAACGCCGCGCTGGGATTGGTTGAAACAGCGGGTGTGGACGACTCTTGTAAAGGAGGGGTCAGTAGTCAGGAGCAGTACTGACGTCACAGGTACCGCGCTGGGATTGGTTGAAATCAACGAGGGACAGAGAAGCGCAGATTGTAAAGGAGGGGTTGACAGACAAACGTCACAGAAAGGCCGCGCTAGGATTGGTTCAGAAATAAAAGTTAGCTAGCATTTGATTGGTTGATATCATAGAAGCTAAAATCTTAGTGAATAGAGATTGCATGTTAAAACGCGATCCAACTTTAACAGGAACTCGTCCTGATAGGAGATATTTAGGCTTTGCGGAATATAATTTTATACATCGAGATCTACCCAAGATGTACGGAGAGAAGAGAAAAATGTCCTTTCTGCAAAAGATTAAGAATTATTTTAAAAAGGATAAACCAATCAAAACTAGAGAAGGAATTATCATTCCACCGGCTAAAACGCCCGCTTCATTCATGATGATGGAGAGAGGTTATCATACTTGTGTATGGAGAGAGCATTGGATAGAATATACAAAAAATGATGGAATATTAGCATTTCCCGAGAATGACACTTTCAATGGGAGAATTCTTCAAAATTTAAGATTGAGGATGAATGACTTAGAACCCAGACCTAGATTAACTCAGTACGAAGCCTTAGAGGAATGGGAAACCGAGGCATTTGAGCGTGACCGATCCAGGAGTAATAGGGGTTATCGAGGATTCTTTCCCAGAAACCAACATGAGTCTAGGGACGGTCAGATGAAACAATGGAGGAGGGCAATGCTTACAGAGGGACTGTATCCAATATTGACAGCAGAAGAACTGCTAGGGAGTAAATGCACAGAAAAGACAAAACACTTAATGAGAAATGGAGATTCTGAAGATGAATTTATGGAAGAGATATTAAAGAACCCCCCACCATATCAGGAAGGAACAAGTGGATGTACCCCAAGTGCACCACCGTTAAAGACCCCATTGGTACTGCAGGTATTGCATGATTTCACACCTAGTAGGGTACTTCACGATAAAGAAAAAGAAGCCCTAGAGAAGACCAGAGCAGAATTAATACAGAAAATAACACAGATAAAAGTACATCCTGACTCTTTGACCATACCTGTAACAATTGGTCCAGTAGTCCCATTATATAGTGACAAAGGAAACTATCCCCCACCGCTAGTTACGCCTACTCCTGTGAATGTTCCTAAACCTGAAGCAGTAGTAATGGTTGAGGATCACTTTAGTGACCTTGAATCTGTGATTTCATTAATGGATTTACCCATTCGAGATTCTGTAAATAACACCCCCAGAAGGGCTACACCTGGTTGTTCGAAAGATATAAACCTAATAACTTCATCGGGAGCAAAAAGTGTCACTGTAGTAACACCCGAAGACTTAGAAAGGTGGGCACAAGGATCAGATCAACAGTGTACACCTCCAAAAATTCTGGATATTTATAAATTAAAAGTCGAATTAGAAGAAATAATAGCTGGAACTGTGGGGTTAGATCGCCTAAATACTTACGATGAAGAAGAATTATTGTTCATATGCAGAAGTATCACCAGAAATGTAAAATTATTCATGAGAAATTATCAGATTTAGCTTTGCAAATGGGAATTGAAATAGGGAGATCAAAAGTGTTGCAGAAACCCTATAGAGCAGATTTTTCAGACAAAGATTTAGAAAACATGAATGCCTCTGGAAGAAAATTACAAGTAAAGGAATTATAGACAGTCTTGCAAAAATGGGGAGACCTAGATAAATGGAGAGTTAGATGGGCCAAGAAGAAGGAAGAGGCACGATCAAGTAGGACAGCCTCTGAATATTTAATGAAGGAAACAGGGAAGACAGATCAAATATATCCGATGCGAGAAGTTCCAGGAGGGGGATATGTACATGTCCCATGGAGCAGACAGGATATTTTGTCATTTACGAATGATTTTCCAAAGTTGAGAGAAAAGCCAATTGAATGGTACAAGCAGGTTGAGAGGTTTGTGAAGGTGTCAAAGGTATTGTTGAAGGATTTGGATAGTTTGTTTGATATAGTGGTACCTGCCGATCTATGGACAGACTGTAAAATTACAGTTGATTGGCCAAGTGATGAGTATCCTAGAGATCCAAAGACAGGTGCCCCGTCAAATGATGTAAGGAAAAAGTACCAGCAAGTAATAATTTACCTGAAAGGGAAAATACCACCGAAAGAAACAGATTGGGTGAAAATAGACCGAACTACCCAAGAAGCCAGTGAATCGGTACACGCCTATTATGAGCGTTTATTGCAGGTATTCAAACAATATAGTGGCTTTGAGGACATTGGAGATAAGAACATGAGTCAGTTTGTTTACCGATTTGTCTATGGTCTGAAGCCAGAGATTTGTCAAATGATTAAGCAGCACATGTTATGTTGGCAGGGAAATTTTGAAATATGCAAAATATTGTGGAGATGATATTGAAGATAGGCACAAGAAATTACAGGAGAAGGTAATGTGGGCACAAGTGAAAATGGCCGAGAAACAGGGAATTAATTTGGATAATCTGAGTGGAAATCAGGGAAAGGATTCTGGAACGAATGGTGACACTGGGAATGGTGGAAAAGTGAGAGGACGAATGAGTAGAGAAGAGGCTAAAAAGAAATTTCCTTGTCATGGATGCGGAAAATTGGGGCATTGGAAGGATGAATGTAAAAAGATTCGGAATAATAATGGCCCAAATCAAAATTTAAATCCACAGACGCAGAATTACTCACAGCAGGGTGTAAATCCTCAGAGTCAGTTACCACCTGCACCTATTCAGGGTAATGTAAGCAGAGCAAAGCACGGTACAGACGTTGGATATCAAGGAGGAAGTGGTAAGAATGATTATGTAACATCACAGTTTCTTTTACAGGACGATTTCTGTCAATACAGTTCATGACGGTGCCTAGGAGAGGGGGAGAAGGAGTGCGTACTTGGCGCATCCTTACCGGTAGATCAGTCAGGTCCATATGTTGAAGGGAATGTGAAAGGTAATGATATTACTTTGCTTTTGGACACTGGTGCTACCCAGTCTACTGTGAGAACAACAGACATTCCAGACCTTCCTGTCTCTGGAGAAGCTATCCAAGTAGTGGGGGTAGCTAATCGAAAGATTAGAACACCTCTTACCGAACCAATGGAAGTTAAAATTGGAAATTTCAGAGAAATGCATCAATTTGTAGTGTGTGATTCCAGTCCAGTAAATTTGTTGGGCCGAGATTTATTATGCAAAATGAATTGCACAATTTTCTGCACACCGGATGGTGTGGCGGTTCAAACACCAGATGAAGACCATGAATATAAGTTTATGATTGCAAAGCAGGGTACAGAAGTAGATGAGATGTTTTCAGTATTAACAAATGATGAGCTGCCAGAAGAATTAAAAACTACAGTAAATCCCATAGTATGGGATTTCACAGGAAAAGAAGTAGGACTTATGGCCAAAATAGACCCAGTTAAAATTACCGTAAAGGAAGGTGTGATTTTCCCAAATACCAGACAGTACAAAATGAGTGCAGAAGTAAAAGCAGGAGTCATTGAAGAAATCAACCGAATGGTAGAACAAAACATACTAAAAGAAGTAATGAGTAGCCCATGTAATTCACCAATAATGGGTCTAAAGAAACCTAGTGGAAAATATAGGATTGTTCAAGACCTGCGGAAAATAAATAAGATTGTAGAACCATGTTGTCCTATAGTGCCAAATCCTGCAGTAATTCTATACCAGATCCCTTGGAGTGCAGGATGGTTCACTGTGATTGATTTATGTCAAGCGTTCTTTTCAATACCATTGCATTCAGATAGCCAGTATCTTTTTTCATTTAAATTTGAGAACAAAGTCTATGTATGGAATCGTGTTCCTCAGGGGTACACGGAAAGTCCTTCTATTTTCAATCAAATATTGAAAAAGTGTCTAGAGAAATTAGTGATGCCAGGAAGCTCAGTCTTAGTACAATATATCGACGACTTACTGGTGGCATCGAACACCAGAGAGGACTGTGTTGTTGATTCTATTGCACTATTAAATCATTTAGCTGAAGAAGGGCATAAAGTCTCACCACAAAATTGCAGTTCTGTACAACAGCAGTTAAGTATCTGGGACACCAAATTGAGAGGGGAAAAAGAAGAATAACCTCTGAAAGAGTAAAATTAATAAAGAAAATGCAAATGCCTGTAACGCAAAGAGAAGTGAGAATGTTCCTAGGAATAGTAGGTTACTGTCGACAATGGATATTAGGATTTTCCCTGTTAGCTAAGCCATTAATTCACATGACGAAAAAGAAAGCAAAGGACCCAGTTGAGTGGGATGATGAGAGCGTAGGAGCTTTTGTAAAATTGAGAAATGCTCTGTGTTCAGCACCTGCCCTAGGAATGCCTGATTATAAGAAAAGTTTTGCATTACTCTGTCATGAGAGAGAAAATTGTGCACTTTCAATCTTAACTCAAAGACATGGTTTGAACCGACGTCCTATAGCATATTTTTCTGCTACATTGGACCCAGTGGCAGCCGCGTTGCCAGGCTGTTTAAAAGCAGTAGCGGCTACTTGTTTGAGCATTGAACAAAGTGAGTCAATTGTGATGGGACATCCTGTGAAGGTGTATGTTTCACATGCGGTTGTGATATTGTTGACAAGAACCCGAACTCAGCATCTTACTCCTAGTCGGCTGACTAAATATGAGAGAATAATAATGGGTGCTGAAAATGTGACCATAGTAAGGTGCACAATAGTAAATCCCGCTACCTTACTACCAGACCAATATCATGAGGAAATTAAAGATGACGAAGAAGAAGAACATGATTGTTTACAAGTCACAGAGTTATGCACGAAACCACGTCCTGATATTGAAGAACAGCCCCTCAGAAAGCCAGACAGGGAGCTATTTGTTGATGGTTCATGCCAAAGGCATGAATACGGTAAACTAACTGCTGCCTAAGCGGTGTGTGAATTAACTGGAATAGTTGAAGCATCCTATTTACCAGGAGTCAAATCTGCACAAATAGCTGAATTGATTGCATTGATAAAGGCTTGCAAAATTGGGAGGAATCAAAAAGTAACTATATTTACAGATAGCCAATATGGTTACGGGGTTGTGCATGATTTTGGCCAACTATGGATGCAGAGGGATTTCATGACTTCTTCAAGATCCCCCATTAAAAATGGACAGTTTGTAAGGGAATTGCTGGAAGCAATACAATCACCAAAAGAATTGGCTGTGGTGAAATGTGCCGCACACCAGTCAGGAGATGACTGGGTGGTAATCGGCAACAGATATGCAGATCTTGTGGCTCAACATTGTGCCAAAAATAGATTGTCAGTAAATAAAAGGGTGGAAAGAATGGGAATCAGCTGCCAACTTATGCTGTATGTGCCACCTGAAACATGGAATGGTGTTAAAAGATTACAAGATGATGCTAATGAAAGTGAAAAGAACATATGGATCAAGGTGGGTTGTTCTCAAAGGGGAGATGACGAGGTATGGATTTGCGCTGATGGCAGACCAGTCATGCCTGACTGTCTGCTCTCTCAAATGGCCAGGATGTATCATGGAGACACACACATAGGGAGAGATGAAATGATTAGGCTCTTCAGACAAAATGTGTACAATCCCAAATTCAGAGCTGTAGCAGAGAGTCTTTGCCAGAGATGTTTAACCTGCCAAATGCATAATCCAGGGAGGAAGACAATAATCGGGTTTGGAAAGATTGGAAAGGCAGAGGGTCCATTTATAAGACTCCAATTTGATTTCATTCAGTTACCACCATGCAGAGGGCTGAAATATGTACTTGTCATAGTGTGTCTGTTTTCAAAGTGGGTGGAGGCTTACCCTACCAGGAGAAATGACAGTATTACAGTCGCAAAGTTGTTGCTACGAGAACTCATTCCTAGAATTGGTTTTCCAGTAACTTTGGAATCAGATAGAGGAAAACATTTTAACAGTGAATTGATCCAAATAATCTGTGAAGCATTCCAAATTGAACAAAAACTGCACTGTGCATATCGTCCAGAGGCTTCTGGAGTGGTTGAACAATTGAATGGCACTATAAAATCCAGACTGGGAAAAATGTGTGCATCAACATCATTAGAGTGGCCGGATGCATTGCCACTTGTTTTAATGGGACTCAGAAGCATTCCTGATAGAAATACCGGATTGAGCCCACACGAGATAATGATGGGAAGAGCAATGAGACAAGCACATGTTCCCATAAACAAATTGCTGAATATATCTGATGATATGGTTCTGTATTGTTGCAAAGTATTGGCTGACCTAGTGCGTTCTGTCTCTCACCAGGTTGGAGAAGACGCAGTTTCGAGGCAGCCTGAACAAGAACATGATCTGAATCCTGGTGATTGGGTGGTAGTGAAGAATCACACCAGAGAAACGTGTCTATCACCTAGCTGGGGCAAACCTTGTCAAGTCATACTGACCACTAATACAGCAGTGAAGTGTGCAGGATTTCCTAATTGGATTCATGTAAGCCACACCAAAAGAGTACCAGACCCTGAAGAAGAAAATCCTCAGTCAGCATCAATCACTGAGGAAGCTGAAGGTTGCCCAGCTGAAGAATCTCAGGCTCGAGATTCAAGGGAAGCTGAAGAAGAACAACCGAGCACAAGTCAGGACTGGATACCGGTGGTAGAAATTCCTAAAGTTTACCACAGAACAAAAAGTCAAACAAATTTGGAAGAAATCGAAGAAAACCAGATTGGTGAAGAAGAAGCAGCTCAGGGAAACGAAGAAGACACAATAAAAGAACCTGAGCAAGATCAGATAGGGAAAGGAAACTGGGCTCAAACCAACGATGAACCAACAAATTCTGAGCAGGGACAGACAGGTTTAGAAGAATCCGGTCAGGCTGCAGAAGTACAAAGTGCAATAAGCCCTGATCAGAACCAGTTAGATCCAGAAAAGTATACAGAAGAAGAAAATCCTGAGAATCACGAACATGAAGAAATAAACAAAGAACAAGGTCAGTTATTGGAAACTCACAGAGGAGCTGCGGAAGAGAAACCAATAAGACCTGAAAAGGAGCAAGTAAGAAAAACAGTAATTACAGAAAGCGAAACAGTGCTAAACAGTGAAAATAAAAAGATTTCTGAAGACGAAAATAAAGAAACAGTGCAAACAAAGAAAATAAGAAAAGGTGATCATTGGCCTAGTGTCATTAAAAGAGTAAAATACCACATAACAACCAGAAGTGAAGATCCAGATCAAGTAAATGAAGTAACAAGCCAAACAGGACAAGAAAGTAAAACTGAGAAAAGAAGAAGTAAAAGACTGAAACTTGTGAATAACAAATTCAAGGGTCCTGATTGGACTTACATCATTCTTGAGGATTACGAGAGTTCAGAGTCAAGTGAAAGTGGTGACGAAGGAACAAGTGCAGAACTGACATATGAGAAAGGGACAAGACCACCTTGACTACGCGAAAGAGTTATATATAAAGAAAAGCGAAAATAGATAAGAAGAGCAATCTTCCTTGTCAAAATGTCTGACGATAGAGTTACTGGGAGATCAAAACAGAAATGTTGTAAAAGATGCTGTGCAGTGTGCATATGTAGTCTACTAATGGTGCTTATAGTATGGTTAGTCCTGATCGTAGCAGTTCCTTACCTTATGATAATGGATAAAAAGATTAATAACGAAACTAAGGAAAGGACAGCAAATTTGAAGGGTAATAGAGTAGAACTAATGGCAGAAAGTGAACCAGAATTTCATCATGAAATAACTGATAACGACACTAGTTTAAATGTTTTCACAAAGTTATTGTTTAAATATGTAGATACCATGGAAGTTAGTAATTGTTATGTCTGTATGAAGTTACCTGAATCAGTAGCGGAAGGGTTAACATATCATCACTTACCATTAACGTATGGCATATCATGTAGTGTATTGGCTAGTTTATTTTATAGAACAGGAAGACTTCAGTATTATTATTCAAACATAGATGTGATATTTTCTGAGGTTCCAATTCGAAAGAATATGAACCCAGTGCTTAGTGGTCAAGCTGCACAGTTTATGGGAGAATTTTTCTTAACAATGAAATTGATACATATAACACATGCACATAGAAACAATCTAACATGTTCATTACATGAAGAAGAAAAGATATTTTTGAATTTAGTAGAAAATAGAAGACAACATTTTCAAAAGAAAGCTTCTGAGCATAAGGCTCATTTGCCACCTTGGGCTGAGAAAGAAGGTAGTTACACACCTGGCAAGGCTCAAGCTGCTATGGCTCTGGATTTCGTAAAGACAGGGAAAATTTGTCTACATAGAATAAAAACTGATTATAACAATGTTTTCATCGGTACCAGTGAATGTGAACACAATTTCTTAATTCTTGGAGGTTGGGGAATCAAAGGAGGAACAGATTCAGTTTTTCCTGGAATCTATTATGTGTGTGGGAATAAGGCTTACTTTAGGCTTCCTGCACGGTGGTATGGAAGTTGTGATTTTGGAATAGTATTTCCAAAAATATACCACGTAAAAAAAAACACTGGAAGCAATGAAGATAATAGTGAATTAACACGTAGTAAAAGAGCTAGTTTTTCAGAAATTGTAGGTGATATATTTGCTGCATTGATACCTTCAGTGGGAATAATTCTGAACTCAAGGAAGATATGTAAATTGTCTACTGTGGTTGATCGTTTATCAACGGATACTGCTGGAGGATTTCTAATGATTAATGCGGAGATGGTTGCGATTAGATCTATGGTTATGCAAAATCGACTTGCTCTTGATATTATATTGGCAAAAGAGGGCGGAGTCTGTAAATTATTGAAGACGAAACACTGTTGCACTTACATACCTGATAAAAGTGCAGAAATTGGCACATATATACAGAATATAACAAACTTGAAAAGGAATTAAAACCACTGGAAGTTGATAGTGTATGGGAAAGATTGACAAGTAGTATTACGTCAATTGGTACCTGGTTTGCTAATGTAGGGAAAGGACTTGTAGGTCAAATATTAGTACCCTTAGCAGGAATAGCAATAATAGTACTGTCAATAATAATATGGTGCAAATGTTGTAGAAAGAATGAATCGTATAATGTGACAGGAAAAGGATAGAAGAGAAAGTTTGATGAAATTGAACTAGAAGATTTGAGAAGTGAATTATACAAGAAATTGAAAGGGGATGTGAAAAATAGAAAGTGTAAAAATGAAAATTAAACTATTTTATGCTAAAAGTTGGCATCTGATTGTGGGTAGTATTTGATGGCTCTTAAACGCCATCAGAGAGGGGATTGATGGAGCAAGAACTCACAAATGAGACTTGCTTGGACGCAATCTCCTCACAGTATTAATTTATTAAACTTGTATTGTTTGTACTAACCCTTGCATACACTACATAAATAGTAAGGAAGCTTGCCTATGTGTTTAACTAACAAGTAACGCTTGTCTTTATTCTAAAATGGCCGCTAAAGCGCGGGAACCTTACTACGCATATCTCAACCATATCATGTGGTGTGACGTCTCTCTTTGCTTGGTGGGAAACTCCTGCTTCTGCGCAGTGTGCATTAAAATGGCTGCTTGATGTTTTCACATGCTACAGCTTGCTCTCGTGTTATTATTAAATTGTCGTTTTCCTAACGCTACTAATGCGGGATAGAATTTATATTAAATGGGAATAGAATAGAAAGAGTGGGTATACAGTGAAACATATTATTTGTGATTTTAATATTTTCTTCTTTGACTTTTATCAGTTTGTAAACTTGGGCCTGGGGTTGCTGAACTGAAACTCGAGAGACAATGATTCTGCACATGCGTCTTGCATGGCTGCCAAAGAAAAGGATGAAGTCAACCTGGACGTCGTCCAAGGCCACGACCTAATGGCCAACATTGCTGTACCCATGTTGTTCCTGTTAAATTTGCAACTATGTACATGAACAATGTATAAACTTTGTCGTAAGACGGGTGGGAAATAAAGCAAATGTATTAAATTTAATGGGCGGTATTTTAAAACAATGGTCTTCAGAAAATTGAACTAAATCATATGGTGTGAGGATCAACCCCCTGTCCCTGTCCAATCAGAAGTAGTGGTCCCATATTTTTGCAACATTAATGCGAGGTACATGGGCGTAGAAGGGTATAACAGATATAGAATTAGCTAATTAATCAGAACAGGGGACCCAGAGAGATCAGAAGACACAGAAGGCAGAAGAGGAGTTCAGAACAGGCGTTCACACAGAGAGGCTGAGGCTCCAGACCGACAAGCTGATCGATTGCAGACTGAACCGCTGTCCAGAGAGGTCCTGAGGAGGGGATGGCGGAGTCCATTAGAAGGAAGGCATGGGAGAATCAAGGAGAAGTCGAGTATCAGAGAGGGGAACGATGCAGGCGTCGTTGTAGAGAGGTCACCCGTCCTGTCCTGAACCTGGAGGAGGTCTTTACTCTTCATCCTTCCTGGGTCCTATCTTTTTCAACTCCTTGGCCAAGGGGTTTGGTTCTCGCACTTAGGTAAATATATCTGCAACCTTTAGTTGCGCTGCTGTCTCTATCTTCTCCTTTCTGAGGGACCGTCATTAATCAATAATTATTATTCTATGCTTCATCCTTGATATGCGATTAAGTACCATGTGGTTCTGTATTTTACTCTGCTAAATCTTTAGATAAACATTTTAAACTTCCTGACTCAGTGATTATTTCGGAATTATGTACTTTAATGAATGTCACTCATTTTAAGCTTCCCAATTAGCAAAGGATTCATTGGTAAGTCATTACTCTTCAATCAGAAAGGTAATTGGTAGCAGGGAATTTTGATAAAGAGTACAACTGACTCCCCAGCGTAAGTATTAGCGTAGTATGAATGTATGGGCCCAAGTGAGTATTTGGTGTATGAATGCTGTTTGCTAATATTGCGCTGCATCAAGGATATGCAAAACACACAAGATGATGGACGGAATGCTGCACATTGGCAAACATTCACCCCCAGTCACAGATCTGGGTTTAATCCATCGTTATTTTGCTTCACCACGCCACCCCAGTTCAGACATAGCCATATGCAAATCAGTCTTGACCCTGTGCCTCATGGGAACAGTCCAGACCGAACTGCCAAGCCATGTCTTCCCTGGACCGGAATCAAGCATCCTAGGACCGGTTTTGGGCTTTCAGCCCTCATCAGCCAGGATAGCTTGACTCCAGTGGCGTAGTGAGCACGGGACCCACGTCTGGGCATACCCTTCCCACTTAGGGCGAAATGCAAAACACACAAGATGATGGACGGAATGCTGCACATTGGCAAACATTCACCCCCAGTCACAGATCTGGGTTTAATCCATTGTTATTTTGCTTCACCACGCCACCCCAGTTCAGACATAGCCATATGCAAATCAGTCTTGACCCTGTGCCTCATGGGAACAGTCCAGACCGAACTGCCAAGCCATGTCTTCCCTGGACCGGAATCAGGCATCCTAGGACCGCTTCGGGCTTTCAGCCCTCATCAGCCAGGATAGCTTGACTCCAGTGGCGTAGTGAGCACGGGACCCACGTCTGGGCATACCCTTCCCACTTAGGGCGAAATGCAAACACACAAGATGATGGACGGAATGCTGCACATTGGCAAACATTCACCCCCAGTCACAGATCTGGGTTTAATCCATCGTTATTTTGCTTCACCACGCCACCCCAGTTCAGACATAGCCATATGCAAATCAGTCTTGACCCTGTGCCTCATGGGAACAGTCCAGACCGAACTGCCAAGCCATGTCTTCCCTGGACCGGAATCAAGCATCCTAGGACCGCTTGGGCTTTCAGCCCTCATCAGCCAGGATAGCTTGACTCCAGTGGCGTAGTGAGCACGGGACCCACGTCTGGGCATACCCTTCCCGAGTGGGACGGGTATGCCCAGACGTGCGTCCCGTGCTCTCCATGCCACTATAGTCAAGCTATCCTGGCTGATGAGGGCTGAAAGCCCGAAACCGGTCCTAGGATGCTTGTTTCCAGTCCAGGGAGGACCTGGCCTGGCAGTTCGGGCTGGACTGTTCCCATTGGGCGCAGGGTCAAGACTGATTTGCATATGGCTGGGTCCAAACTGGAATGGCATGGTGAGCAAAAAACGATGGATTTAGGCCCAGATCTTTGTACTGGGGTGAATGTATGACATTGTTCTGCATTCTGTCCATCAATTGTTGTTTTTGCATTTGTCACCCCGAGTGGGACGGGTATGCCCAGACGTGGGTCCCGTGCTCTCCATGCCACTGGAATCAAGCTATCCTGGCTGAAGAGGGTGAAACCCAGAAACCGGTCCTAGGATGCTTGTTTCCAGTCCAGGGAGGACCTGGCTTGGCAGTTCGGGCTGGACTGTTCCCAAGAGGCACAGGGTCAAGACTGATTTGCATATGGCTGGGTTCAAACTGGAATGGCATGGTGAGCAAAAAAACGATGGATTTAGGCCCAGATCTTTGTACTGGGGTGAATGTATGACATTGTTCTGCATTCTGTCCATCAATTGTTGTTTTTGCATCAAGGATATGGCCCCTTCTATCGGCTCATTGAGGGATAGGTGTTCATTGTCAGAGATTTTTGAGTTTGTGGCATGATAATTTGATAGGTAATCCCCTATTTATGGATGTTGGGGTCAACCCCGTAATCCTAATATTCAGATTCTTCTTTATTGTCACAGTGCTTAAATAATATCCGACCGAACCTTGAATATAGACACCCCTAAGACGGTTTTCACTATCACTAGGAGTGCGACATAATCTTGAAGGACTACAAACAGGACTGATTTTATACAGATTTAAATATGCACTAATGCAATGCTTAAAAACGTTGCTAGAAAAACAAACATTTGAGGTGAGCACTTTCATAGTGTCATTGGTGTAGGGTGCTTTATATTGGAGCTGCTCTCCGTCTAAACTTGGTAACTACCCAGACTTCTTTGCTTCCTTTTTTGCATAATTTATGCATCACTCTAATCCTGAAAGGGTATTGTGTTGACTTATACTGGGTGCTCCCTTGTGGCTGGACAAAGCTAAACCTCTCGGAAGGGCTATTATGATAGCGAAACACGTGTCAGGGATTGCTTTTTATTCATTCTGGGTTGGCTTGGATGGTATTTTACCAATCCAAAGCTGCAATCTCTGCCTGGAGGGGTAAAAAGCTTTTGTCATTTTACAATTCCGCGTGAATGGCACTGTGCTAATCCTATGCTTAAAGACTTTGCTGTAGAAATGGCAAACAACTTTGTCCCTTTCTAGCTCAGTGTGGATGACACTGTGATAATCCTATGCTTAAAGACTTTGCTAGAAAAACAGACATTTGAGGTGAGCGAATTCAGAGTTTCATTGGTGTTGTAGGGTGCTCTACATTGGAGCTGCTCTCCACCTAATCTTGGGAACTGCCTAGAGTTCTCTGCTTCTTTTTTGCATAATTTATGCAAAGCTCTAACTCTGAAAGGGTATTGTTTTGATATCCATCTATCTATCTATCTATCTATTTTTTTACTGAAAAAACCAAAGGTTGCAGGGACGTTATAGTTAGGCTCAGATTTCACTCGTAAAAAAATTGAAATTCAGCAGTTATAGTTACCTGAGCTAACTATAACTTAGGCCACCACAATGCACTGCTTCTGTCCTCACATATTACATCACTCATGACATGTTTAGTGACATCACTGTAACTGTAAGGGTGATACTATTTCTAATAAATGTCATCTGAGTGGCTGTGAGACTATCTGAATCTCTCTGTGAGAAGCTCTCTGAGTGGCTGTATTGGTATGCGAGGGGATGTTTCAGTGGCTGTATGGGTGTGAGTGGGTGTGTGAGTGGCTGTATGGATGTTTTAATAGGTTTGTGAGTAGCTGTATGGGTGAGTGGGTGGCTGTGTGACTGGCTGTATTAGTGAGCACGTGTGTGACTTGCTGTGTAGATGAGTCACTGGCTGTCTGATGGGCTACATACGTAAGTGAGTGGGTGTGTGAGTAGCTATATGGGTGACTTAGTGCCTGTGTGAGTGGCTGTATGGGTAAGGCAGTGGGTGTCTGAGTGGCTGTATAGGTTACTGAGTGATTGTTTGAGTGTGTGCATAGGTAAGTGACAGGGTGTGAGTGCCTGTATAGGAGAGTGAATGTCTAAGTGAATGGTTATATGAGTCAGTGATTGGGTGTGTGAGTGTTTCTGTGGATGTGTGAAATGGTATGTAATTAGCTGTGTGAGTTAGTGAGCAGGTGCATGACAGTTAGTATGGGTGAGTGTGAGGGTACACAAGTAGCTGTCTGGGTGTGTGAATAGGTGTGTAAGTGGGTACATGTGTAAGTAAATGGGTGTGTGAGTGGCTGTATTGGTAAGTGAGTGGGTGTGTGACTGGCTGTATGGCTGAGTAAGTGAGTGTGAGAAAGGTTGTATGGGAGAGTATGTGGTTGTCTCAGTAACTGTTTAAGTGACTGAGTACATGCATTAGTATGTGTATGAATAAGTGAGTGGGTGTGTGAGTATCTGTATGGGTGAGTGACTGGTTGTTTGAGTGCCTTTAAGAGTGAGTTAGCGGGTGTGTGATTAACTCTATGCATGAGTGAGTGGGTGTGTCAGTAGTTGTATGGGTCGGTGAATGGGAATGTGACTGGTTGTGTAGGTATGTGAGTGGGTGCATGAGTGGTTGTATGGGGGTGTCAGTGGGTGTGTGAGTGGCTCTGTGGATGATATCATCAGTGATGTCATCAGTGATGTCATTTGAGATGTCATCAGTGATATCATCAGTGATGTCAATGGCCATGTCATGAGTGATGTAATATGTGAGGTCAAAAGCAATGCATTGCGGGAGCTTAAGTTATAGTTAGCTCAGGTAACTATAACTGCTGAATTTCCATGGTTTTTTACAAGTGAAATATAAGCCTAACTATAACGTCCCTTGTAACCATTGTTTCTTTCAGTGAATTTTTAAGATTCATTCAATTCTATTTCCTAACTATAATGTCCCTGTAACCTTAGACTTTTTCACTGAATTTCTAAGGCTTTTTAAATTCTATTTCCTAACTATAATGTCCCTGTAACCATTAGTTTTTCTGTGAATTTCTATGTTTTTTTAATGTTATTTTCTAACTATAATGTCCTTGTAACCTTTGTTTTTTTTTTAGAACATTTCTAAGGTTTTTGAAATGTTATTTCCTAACTTTGAGATCCCTATTACCTCTGAGAGTGAGTGTGTGAGTGTCTGAGTAGGTCTGTAAGGGGATGCATCAGTGTCTGAGGGGGTCTGTGAGTGGGTGCGTGAGTGTCTGAGTGGGTCTGTCAGTGGGTGCAAGAGTGTCTGAGTAGGTCTGCCAGTGAGTGCAAGAGTGTCTGAGTGGGTCTGTGCATAGGTGTGTAAGTGGGTACATAAGTCTCTGAGTGGGTCAGTGACTGGGTGTGAGTCTCTGAGTAGGTGTACGAGGGGGAGCATGAGTGGGTGTGTGAGTGGGTACATGGGTCTCTGAGTAGGTCTGTGAGTGGCTGCATGAGTCTCTGAGTGTGTCTGTGAGTGGGTCCATGAGTCTGTGAGTAGGTCTGTGAGTGGGTCTGTGAGTTGCCATGAGTCTCTAAGTGTATCTGTGAGTGGGTAAATGAGTCTGAGTGGGTCTGTGGGTGGCTCATGAGCCTCTCAGTGGCACTATAAGTGGGTGTCTGAGTGTCTGAGTGGGTCTGGGAGTGGGTGAATGAGTGTCTGAGTGGGTCTATGAGTGAGTGATGAAGAATATGTGTGGGTCTGTGAGTGTGTGTGTGAGTATCTTAGTGGATCGGTGAGTGGATGCATTAGCGTCTGAATGGGTGTGTGAGTGGGTGTGTGAGTGTCTGAGTGGGTCTGTGAGTGAGTGCATCAGAATGTCAATGGGTCTGTGAGTGAGTATGTGAGTGTCTGTATGGGTCTGTGAGGAAGCGCATGAGAACACGAGTGGGTCTGTGGGCGAGTGCATGAGTATCTGAGTGAGTGCTTTACTGTCTGAGTGGGTCTGTGAGTGGGTGTCTTAGTCTCTGACTGGGTCTGTGAGTGAATGTATGAGTGGTAATCACTAAGGAGTGACTGTTCCTAATAGAAGAAGAAGCTGGCCAATTTGGTAGCTAAAGGAAACTTGTGAGTGGAAAGCACTCACAGTAAAAATTGGAAACGGATAGTGATGAAGGTCGGGGAATTCCTCCTTTTGGAAAAAGTGCCCTCACACACCCATGCGGTTGACATGCCTCATCATTTGGCGTAGCTCCTCATGGGAGTGGCGCTGCAGTCCCCCACAAGCTCCGCGAGAGGGCTCTTTGTCGGAGTTCTTTTCGGAGCAACGCCGCAGTTGTGAGTGCGGGTGTGTGGGGGGAAAGGTGAGTGAGTTAAAATTACCACCTCGGTACCCCAAGAAACCTTTATTCAAGGGTCCGTGTGGTAAGATTAAAAAGAGATGACAAGGAAGGCCTCTTGGGAAAATATCAGAGGAGTGAGTATTTTCCTTCTGTTGTCTTTGTCAGTGGGTGAAGGTGATAGTGGTGGTGAGTACATTAGGTCGACATGTTTCGCGCCTTATCTGGGTCCCCAGTTGATCCCGTGGCGTTTTATCAGGACCGTGCTTAAGGTGAAGAAAAAGGGGTGTTAAAAATAGGAATCAGAGACGGCGACACTCAGTATTCCTATGATGTTAAAGTCTGAGTGGATTTGTAAGTGGGTGTATTAGTGTCAGAGTGGGTCTGTGAGTGGGTTCATGAGTGTCTGAATGCATCTGTGATTGGGAGCTTCAGACTCAGAGAGAGTATTTATTTATTTGATGAGTTTTATATAGCGCTGGCTAGACCTGGAGGTATCAGAGCGCTTTACATACAGAACAGTGAGTTGCAAGTTACAAACAAAATTATTACATTTGTTACACAAAGTTACATAAAAGACAAGAGTAATTATTAATTACAAGAGCATGGAGTAACAGAGGACAGAGTATCTTAAGGGGTGAAGAGGGTAAGGGGGAAAAGTAAAAAAGGGGTAAGGAAAGCGGATCAGGACAGGGAAATGAAAAGCGAAAAACAAACCGGTGTTTTGACCCGTAATCTCAGGAACCCAGGATTCGGAGCCAGAAAAAGGAGAGAGGAGTGGAGGGGACCTAAGAGGGGGTAAAAATTAAAGGACAGATGGCTAAAAACTAGGAGCAGTCCAGCGGTAGAGGGAAAAGTTTGAGGATCGCCAAGATGGAGTCCAGTGAGAAGGGGAAACGGACAAGGGTCAACAAGATGGAGGATCCAAGTTGAGGGGGCCAACAAAAACATCCCAAAATGGCGGGACATATGCAAGTCAAGGCCCAAAATAAACTCCTGAGAGCGGATTTTACAGAGTGGAGCCGGAGGGGGAACGCCTCCAAAAGCGCTGAAGGAGAGCGGAGAGCTGGAGGGAGTCGAACCCCAACGGTCCATCCAAATGCACAGGCTCTGGGTCGCAGGGGTAGTTGTGCCGTAGATCGGCACGCCAAGGTCCGGGGAAATCTGTCTGGGTGATGGGGCAGCGGTCCCCTCGATAGAGAGGCTGTTCACAGCCACTGAGTAAGTGGGTGTGTGAATGTCTAAGTGAGACTGAAGGTGGGTGTATAAAAATGTTTTTTCAGAGAGATTCTCAAAATTGTCACAATGTATATTCAAAAATTGATCACAATGTTACACAGGGGGGCCTCACTGACGGTTGCAGAGAAATCACAAATATTGGGAGTGGACAAAAAAACCTGTTCTTCGACTTCAACATATTATACTCATAAGGGGTTCCTCAAACACCACTATATTCCTCTCATGAGGTCAGGGCACATCCAACCTGACCTCTTATGCCACTTTCAGCCATTTGGTTTGAGCCCCGGGGAGTGTTCCGCTGCCAAACACGGCATTCCTGTTGGTGCATGCATTCTCGATTCCTTGTGAAATCGCCGTGAATTAGTCGTGATCGTAGATATACAAATTTGGATTTCCTTAAATTTCTCAACAACTACTGAATGGATTAACATCAAATAACTGAAAGCGTGAACTGCAAACCAAACCTACCTTCTTGCCAAATTCAGTGTAATTCCATCTAGTGGGTCTGGCTGCCGGCGTGTCAAAAAGACTCAATGGAAATTAACATGGAAAATGCACTTTTATTGAACCCCCTTTTTCTCGGCCCCAGCTTGACGGATCACCCCTAAACTTTCTTTAAACAACAAGATTCACTGGAGTGCTTCTTTTGGAAGATTCTTCAAATGACACCAAAGATAAGTAAGTCAAAAAACGTTTTTCCTTTGGAAACATGGTCTTAACTCTAACTAACTACTGGCGAATATATATATATATATATATATATATATATATATATATATATATATATATATATATATATATATATATATATATATATATATATATATTACAGAGTGTAGAGTTAGGGTGTAGAGTGACCAGAGGAAGGGAATTTGGGGATTTTTGTCCTTTATTAACTTTGCACCCATTTGATGAATGTCCATGAAACTTTGCAGACCTGGTGCCCCCGTTTCATTGTTGGAGTCCTAAAGTTTCACAGCATTTCATCAAGGGGTGCAAATCAAAAAGGGGGGTCTGAAAACAGGCATAAATTTAATTCATTTTACATAGACTTTTGCTTTTTGCATAGCACGAAAACTGTCAGTTGAAGTTTGACGAAATTTGAAAATAATTATATATTATGGTGAACAAATGATTCTGTGGGGTACTGCAGGTAAGAGAGGCAAGTATTTCATAAGTTTCAAGTGTTTTTAATTTAGTTATATCTCTGGCCACGCTAGTACTGTGGTACTCCTGAGGTACATAGTGATGACAAATCATTAGCTGATTGGCCAATGATTGCCTTTACAAAAGTTAAGGGCAACCATCTTGTTTTCACCTCAACTTTCCCTGTGTTCTGCGTTACACTATTCAATGTAGGTAAGTATTAGGTTTGCTACGTTTCCCAAACCTATTATCACTTTAGTAAAGTAGTAATAGGTAGGAAAAAATATTTATACGTTTATATATATTTTGAATAAAAATTACAGAGTTTACCGGAATACCGCGGTACTAAAAGAAAAATAAAAATAAATTGGAAATACACTGTAAGACACTATATTTTATTAATATAGTGTGCTAACATGTTTTTTCAATTTTTTTATATTTAAATGTGCACATACAAGTGTACGGAGTGACGCGGTAATTCTTAAAAATTACTGAGCTACTTTAAAAAAATGCACTTCACCATACAGTGGTATAAAAATGTAAAAGAAATTCTAATCACAAATGTCAACTTTTGAAACATTTTATAGGGTACTGCAGTACTCCTGCACTACTCTGTAGCTCTTTTAAAAAAACATAGAAATGTATAACTATTTTGCTCTACATATTAGCATTTTACTTACACTGCATCGGCAGCCGTAAATCACAACACGGGAAAAGTGTACCTAAAAACAACATGGCTGCCTTTAACTTCTGGAAAGCCAATGATTACCTAATCAGCTAATGACTTTTGATAACTTTGTACCATGCTACTAACACTACTTACCCCCACAGTTCGCCAAAATACTGTGATAAGAGATATCATTAACTTTAAAAAAAATTACATTACTTATGCGCACTACACATAATAAACATCTGCACACCTTAATATGTAATCTGGACAAATTTAAAGAAAACAACACTCAAAGTTTTGGAACAATGCAAAAATTATAACAAATATCACTAAATTTAAATCGATTAAAAATTCCAAAATAATGACATTACTTACCTCCACAAGACAAAATAAACATCTATGCAACATAATATTTAATCCTGCTAAATTTAAACAAAATACCAGTCCCAATTTTCAGACAATACAAAATAGAAAACTACATGGCTGATTGTTACCTTTTTATAAACACAGGCATCAGCCTATCACATCACCATTTCTAAGCCCCACCTGCAGCGTCCCCCAAGGATCATACCTCTTCAACATGTACATGACCCTCCTGGTCTACACCGTCAGATCGCACTGACTCAAAATCATCTCCTAAACTGACAACATCCAGCTCATCCTCTTGCTATCAAAAGACCCCTCCAGCACCAAAGCCAACTTCCACAGATGTAGGAAGAATATCGCCAACTGGATGAAAAACAACTGTCTAAAGCTCAACACGGACAAGATGGAAATCCTCATCTTTGGGAACAACACCTCTCCATGGAATGGCACATGGTGGCATGCTGAACTCAACCCATCTCCCCCCGACAGACCACGCCTGTAATCTCATGGACATGCTACCCATGATGAAACAGGTAAACACAGTCTCATCCACCTGCTTCCACACCCTACACATGCTCCGAAAAGATCTTCAGATGGCTGCCAGTCAACACCAGAAACATCGTCAAGCAGGCCCTCGTCACCAGCAGGTTAGACTCTGGTAACACACTCTATGTAGGAATCACCGCACACTTACAGAAGAGACTACAGACAATACAAAATTTAGTGGCAAGACTCATCCTCGACCACCCCAGACGGTCCACATCACACCCCACCTCAAGAAGCTACACTGGCTCCCAATCCAGAGGAGATGTCAGTTCAAGAAGTTGACCCACGCATACAAAACCCTACACAATGAAGGACCAGCATACATCAACAAACACATGACCTTCTACCAACTGACGGGACACCTACTGTCCACCTCCCTCTTCCTCACCGATATCCCCCGGATCCAATGAAGTAACAGCGGAGGACACTCCTTCTCACACCTGGTGGCCAAAGCTTGGAATGACCTCCCCCTGCACCTCAGGACAACCTCATCGCTCCAGCATTCAGAAAAGCACTCAAGACCTGGTTGTTCAAATGAACAGATCACCACCTAGCAGGTAACATACTCCAGTGCCTTGAGACCCTCATGGGTGATTTGCCACTCTCTATAAATCCTTGATTGATTGATTGATTGATCGTGGTCACTCTCTATAAATCCTTGATTGATTGCTTGATTGATCGTGGTATACCATTAACTTTACATGGTATACTTTATCACAATATATCAGTACGTTTTACACAATTTATACATTTACAAACACTTACACTATTTATATATACAGCTACAAAATAAACATTTACATTTTATAATAGATATTTAAAGATATAACATTGATTTTGTTATATTTATTTTACACACTCCACTTTACGCTACTCTAGTCTATAAGAGTTGACTTCACGCCACTGCACTCTACATTATTTACAGTATGTCTGGCCACTTTTCAACACTCCACTATACGTAACTAAATTCTAAATGAATCCACCATACGTTACTCCACTGTATGCTATCCAACTACATTTTACACCACTTCAGTGTCCATCACAATACTCTAAGCTATTATACTGTTAACTACTGTATTCTATTACACTTTTGTGTATGTCACTGTACTCATCGGTCCAACACTTACTGCTCCCAACTGTATGCTATTCCACTGTACGCAACTCCACTTTACGCTATTCCACTATATGCTACTCCAGTGTGCACCACTTTATGGTACACTACTGGAGTTTATACTATTCCAGTCTATGCTACTCCATTCTACACCAATCAATTCTACTAAAATGCAGTGTACGCCACTGCAGTGTACCATAATATACTGTATGCTATTTCAGTTAAAAAAATTATATTCTTTGCCACTCCAGTCAGCGACACTTCAGTCTACGTTACTAGTGTCTATAATTAACCCTATTAACCCTATTTACTACCTACTGTACGCAACTCCATTATATGCCAGCGCAATGTACACCTCAATACTCAACGCTAGTAAACTCAACGTTATTGTAGTAAACACTACTGAATTATTTGAATTATACACTACTCTACTGTACAGCACTATATGTTATGGTACTTCACTATATGCCATTGCTCTGCACCCTATAACACTGTACCCCATTGTAGTGTACGCTATTCCACTCTGCACTACTGCACTGTACAGCACTGCAATATACGCCATTACTCTTTACAGAATTTTTATTTACAACACTGCACTAAACCACAGTTGACATTACGCAAGCCCACTGTATACCACTCAACTGTACAGCATTCCACTATATGGCACTCCACTATACCCCACTCAGGTGTATGTTATTCCAGTTTATGCCACTCCACTCTACCACCCTCCACTGTACGCCACTCGACTGTACTCTATTTTAATATACAATATTCCAATATATGCCCCTACAGCATACAACACTCCACTCTATACCACTCCGCTGTACACCACTGAAGTGTACGCAAATACACTCTACAATATTTACAGAATGCAACTTTACTTTACCACACTCCACTTTATGCAATCCCACTGTATACCAATACACTCTGCAGTGCTAAGCTTTATGCCACTGCAATATACCTCCTTTGGTGTATGACACTGTAATGTATGCAGCCCCACTCTACGCCATTCTGCTGTATGCCATTCCAGTGTACACCACTCTAATGAACCTCATTGCACTTTATTCTAGTCCAGTATATCAAAATATACTGTACCACAGTAGACTTTACAATGATAACCACCACTATATAGTCCCTCACTCCACTGTATAAAACTCCACTCCCGAACAATAAACTATACCAATATTAAACATTACAAAAACCATTGAAATTCACATAACAAACAAAGGTTGAACATAAACTGTAGTTATACACACTTTATTCATGTTTAATATACAAACCCAACTTAAACATCACAAACATTAGAAATTGTACAGTTATAGTTATATCTTAAATTTAGCATTTGAGCACCACTTTCTCACTAATGTAAGGCATACTCAATATTCACATTTCAACGTATGCACCACCTTAAAATTCACATAACTGGCCCTCCTGAGTAGACAGTCTTCTCACCTCACTCTCATCACTACATTAACTATAACTTGCCACTGTACCATGCAGTGTGTTCAGGCAAATCATGTAATTACTAATTTGGCATGTTATAAGTGCTATTAATGCAGTGATTTCATATGCTCTTACTTCTTAAATACACAAGGGTATAGGTAGTGGTTGGAGAAGGGGCAAGTTACAGGTAAGGCACTGTGGTGAGTGAGGTGAGAAGACTGTACAGAGGTGCATGAGTTATGTGAATTTTAAGGTGGTGCAAAAGTTGAAATGTAAGCTATAAGTATGACATATTTTACTGTGAAACTCATCCTGAAATGATAAATTTGATCTAGTTTAAGTTGGGTTTATAGAGCAAACATAAATAAAGTTTGCCTACCTATAACTTATGTTTAATCTTTGTTATTTATGTGAATATGTATGTATATGTTTATAATTGGGTTACTGGTTAACAGGGGTGTGAGCTATGGTCAAGCAGCAACCACCATCCAAGTCAGGGTAAGGCACAAGCAAACCTCAGATTAACCTGTGCTCAACCCTCTAGTAGATTGGCACAAAGCAGCCAGGTTTAACTTAGAGGCAATGTATAAAGTATTTGTGCAGCACTTCAAACAGTAAAACAGTGAAAGCACTACACAAAAAAATTCCCACACCAGGTTAGGAAACTAGAGCTTAATTTAATAGATAAAACACGATCAAAATGACAAAAATCCAATTAGTAGAACCAGAGATATAGAATTCTAAAGTTTTTAGAGAAATTAGCACCAAAAGACAAAAAGCGTCAAGTGTGGAAATATGGTTGCGCCGGACCGGGATAAAGTCACAAGTACAAGCCGACCACGATGGAGCGCGTGCTGGCTACAGGGACCCAGTTAGGCCCGCTGAACAAAGTACCTTAAATCCAGGGGTTGCAGAGCATGGTGTTGATCCATGTCAAAAATGCATTGTGCACTCTAGGCAATCCATCGGTTCTGATGAACTGTGAAACTGCGATATGGAGTCCGGCGGCATCACTGAGGCTTGCACATAATCAAACACTGGGCCGCCGAAGGATTTTCTGATCCGTAAGGAATGCCATACATAGGATGACACACAGGCACATATTATGGGAGATGGCAACTGTTGTAAAAAAGTTAAGGCCAGCCTGCTGGACCGCACATTAAGTTGTTTAAGAATGTGTCTTAAATATAGTAACCTTTGAGTTGTATAAAATATGACCTGACGGGCCTCTGGCATAGGGTCTTCATTTTACTGATCCAGGGTGTTGCAAATAACCCTTTCTGCTGTGTCATCCCCAAACATTTTGCCTTCCTCCTCTCCTTTTTGCTGAAGTCTATTTTGTTGGCTTTAGAACTCTGTGCACTTTACCACTGCTATCCAGTGCTAAAGTGCTTGTGCTCTTTCCCTACAACATGGTAACATTGTCTCATACCCAATTGGCACATGTGATTTACTTATAAGTCCCTAGTAAAGTGCACTACATGTGCCCAGGGCCTGTAAATTAAATGCTATTAGTGGTCCTGCAGCACTGATTGTGCTACCCACTTAAGTAGCCCTCTAAACATGTTTAGCCTGCCATAGCAGAGCATGTGTGTGCAGTTTAAACTGCCATTTCAACTGGGCAAAATACACATTGTACCAGGCCTAAACCTTCTGTTTTAATATGGTCACATCTAGGGTAGGCCCTGCACAGCACAGAGGGCAGGGTGAAGTGTATTTAAAAAGATGGACGTGTACTTTTAGGTTTTACATATCCTGGTAGTGAGAAACTCCTACATTTGTTTTCCACTATGCAAGGCATATCTCTCTCATGGGTTAACATTGGAGATGCTGTTTTACATTTGATATGTGCAATTTCAAAATGGGAAGAGATAACTGGATCATTTTTGGTGTCTTTGGAATCGAATTCAAAATATTAACCTATGGTGAAGGTGGATTTTAAATTGCAATTCTGAAAATGCCACTTTTAGAAAGTTGAAATTTTCTTGCCTTACCCATTTGGTGCCTTCAGTCTGCCTGGGTCACATGACTGGGTGTAGTTGGCATTTGGGCATTGTTTATTCTTTCTAGACAGCCACTCACAATGGGAGCTTAGGTGTGACTGGTAGGTCTGTCGGTAGGGCCATCACTGGCAGGATGAGAGGGAGGAGATGGGCACAGCTCCTGTCAAGTCTCCATCAACCGGGGATCTAAAGAAACAGCGGCTCTAAAGAACACTATCAGCCTTACCTGTTCACCCCTTCTGAGGCAGCAGTATGTGAATGCTTTAGCTATGTGGACAGGTGCTTGGGGGTTCAACTCGCCAAGATTGTAACATGTGTACTAAACAGTTCCATGCCTGCAAAAGTGGGCAGGAATATGTATATTTTAATGGGGGGGGTTTATGTCAGAAAAGCTATTGTGCTATCAGACTACAAGTCCTATGAACCTGGGCTGTTTTGCAGGAAGTTACAGCAGCAGGTGTCCATGTTGGGTGAGGCGTGACGATAAAACGACCCAGCCCAGATGCCCGTCGTTTTTTATTGTGCGACATCAGCGGCGTGTGGCAGTGCTTCTCGAGGTCTATGGTGCGAGCCTGAAGCCACTTTGGAGGAGGAGAGCGCAGCAGGCTGGAGCGGAGCCTGAGTCTCGAAGCTGCAGTACAGCAGCACTTCACGAGTCCCACAGGGATTTCCTGAAGACTGAAATGAGTGCATCAGACTGGAGCTGAGTCTGATTCCTGATGGTTGCGATGTGGTAAGGGTGCACAATGATAGTGCTCACCAAGTGCTGGTGCCCATAGACTTGTTTTGAGCTTCATAGTTGCTTTACTTAATTGCTTTAAGTGTCAGACAATACGCGGGTGGGCTCTGCTGTGCCTAGTGTTCGGTGAAAGAAAGCAGGACTCGTTTCGAGCCGGACAATACGAGGGTGGGCTCCGCAGTACTGTGTGATTAGTATATCAATATTCAGGAAGTCGAGATTGTGACATGGACGTTCTGTGAAAGCAAATAACTTGACCGCTCATTGTGGGAAAGGTTCTGTGTATATGTTTGTATGCATTCAACTGCTCAACAAGTGGATTTAACAAACAGTGTTTAAGTTGAAGAAGTTGATTATGCTATGTGATACCACTTAACAGGGATTCAGGAGCCCAAGAATTCCCTGTGATATAGAGCGACAATAGCACCAGTTACAGTTTTGTTTAATAAGGTAATAACGTATGCACAGTTCAGTCAATGCCAAGAATCATAGCAAAGCATTCTCTGTTTATCTTTTAGATTCACACCTCGCCTTTCTTAACAGCTACAGGATAACCAAATCCATTCCTTTTTGTTTTTCTCTTTCAGGTAAAAATAGTGTAGTGTACTAAACCAAATCTGTGTCTAAGTGTGTATACGCAGGGAGCACTAAATCCTGATTATGTATCTTGCAGATCTCCCTCCCAGCTGCCCCCTTCTCGACCACCCTTCCCTTGCTTGAGCCCTTCAATTGACTGCGCTGTATTAGCATTTAGCAGTTGGGGTTATCAAGAGGTGGATCCAATTGAGCATTGCATTGATCCTGAGGAGTTTGTCTGGCTGACAGCACCACCTACACTTGAATAGGCTGTATCCTGTCTTCACACAAAGGGCCTTGCTGCCAACTTGCCTGGGGATGAGGAACTGGGTCTGCAAACCATCTTCACCCAAGAGTGACTCAAAAGGCTAGTCTTCTTGCCTCCTGATCTGACCCTCAGGGACATACCAGGCTCTACTACAGCTCCTGGACCCGTCTACAGCGAATTTCCGACCCCCAAGTGGTGGTCCTCAGATCCTGGACCCTTGGTGTGGCTCAGTGGGCTTTTAAATCAAGCTTTTGGGCTCTTTGCAACCGTGAATGAACCCATTTGTACAGGAACCACCGTCACTCACACCGAAAATCAGTGCAAGCCGTTGCCAACCTCTCTCTTCGGACAGTAAGCATCGATCGTCATGTAGGACCGCCAAGATGAGGTTCCATCACTCCTGCTCCTCGTGCCATGCTGACCACCGCCAGTGACGCTTTTCTTGCTCCTCACAGATCTCTCCAATATGAATGGGACTCTTAGAACAAAACTTGAGAGAAGGTAAATCTTCAGCGGGAATAACCTGGGACTGTAACAGACCCGCACTCCATCGCAGTCGGCCAAAACCTTTGAATATCATCTGGTCCGGAGCAACCACATATGCACGGTTGGCGCTTTGTGCTTTTAGGTGCTATGTTCCAGTTTATTCTTTAAAAATTCATAACTCCAGTTCTACTGATTGGATATTTGTCATTTTGGTCTTGTTTTATTTATTAAATTAAGATAGATTTGTCTAACCTGGTGTGAGATCATTGTGTGTGGTGTTTTCACTGTTTTACTGTTTGAAGTGTTGCTCAAATACTTTGCACATTGCCTCTAAATTAAGCTTGACTGCTCTGTGCCGAGCTACCAGGGGATTGAGCATAAGTTAATTTGGCGTTTGCTTGTGCGTCACCCTGACTAGGCCTGTGATTATTGTTTTAACAGGGCTCACACCCCAGTCACCCCGGAACCCAATTTCTACCACAGGGTATTTCTAGTGCCCTCTCAAGTGATAGGCAGTCTGTTACTACTCCCCTGTTTAGGGTAGTCTCTTGTTTGGTCCATATGCCATGCCATACCAATAAGGGTTTAAATCTAATCAAGTCATCTCTATGTGGAAACCCTGGTTCCGAGTGAAATACTGCAGACATGCAGCTAGCAGGCACCGACAGGAGGCGCTTAAGGTGCACATTCTCTTGCATGATTAGCTTATTCACATTTGCATGTCCCCACAGACTTGACCCATACATTTCTATGGAATATACACTTGGCAGAATGTATTGCGCACAACTACTTCAAAGGTTTTAGCCCGAGTTTGGATGAGAAGGAAAAAAGCCTATTGATTGCCATTGCGAATTGGTCACATTTCACCTCCAACTGTTCCTTCCAGGTTCCTCTGGAGTTAAAGATAACACCTAAATATAAGAATGTGTGCGTGTTTGTTTTAAGGTTACACCTTGACAACTAAAACCTTTCTTTAATGGGATTGATGCCCCACACATTATTTCAGAGGATTTTTAATGTTTACCTTTAAATCCAAATCTCCCATAAAGGCTGCAAATTTGTCCAGCAACAAATGTAGAGCATTAGGTGTGCATGAGAACCACATTCATTCGCAAAGAGAAGTGCAGGTTCTGGGTCATGACCAATCTGGGGCATGTCTTTTCTACCCTCCACTAACACCTTCTTTAAGTAATTGATGTATAGGGTGAAGATGAAGGGTGCAAGAACACACCCCTGCGACACTCCCCGTGACATAGAAAACTCCTGAGTGCACTCCTCCTATAATTCAAATCTGAAGCTGGCAGAGGTCCCAATGTTGATGTTTCTAATTTTGTGAATTATATTTATATTCACCCCCTGTCCTCCATCAAGCACCATAACCTACTGTGGGAAACACAGTCAAATGCACTTGACAGATCCTTGAAACCCAGTAAAAAGGAATCTATATTGGTGACTGTGTATTTTGAGACTAATAGAGACAGGTTAAGGCATTGTTTCACTGCGCCTGTGCCTCTACAGAATCTATACTGAATGCCCAGTAGAATGCCTTGCTCTTTAGCCCACACCTCCAACCTGGCCAGAATAACTCTCCTCAACACCATAACCAGTCCATCCAGCAGGGAGATTGGGTGATACCAATTAGGCTAATTACAATCCCCCTTCTTAAAGATGGGAGCTGTCATTGATTGGGACCAAGTCTCCAGCTTCACAGTTCTACAAGTGGCCTTCAAAACGTTGGTCAACAAGGGGCCCCAATAATATGTGTTAGGATTAAACATGTCTGAAAGTAGCCCATCTGGGTCTGGGCCTCAGAATTGGTGCACTTATTTATGGCAGCAACTATCGCTTCAAGGGTAGGGTCAACTATCCCATCGGTCTGGATATGAGCATTTGTAATAACACGAACAGTGTTCTCAGAGTGAGGCACCTCATCCTTTCGTATGTGCATGATACTGAAATAATTTTTCAATGCTTGCGTTGGTATCACCACTTCTACTTATAAAAAGTGGCCAGTTAATATCCTGCCAGAAAGCACAGCTATCTTTATTCTTACTGGCAGCTTCAAGGGTGGCAAACACAAGGAGATGATGGATGGAGCGCTGAAACTTTTCAGACACTCATCCCCAGTCGCAGATCTGGGTTGAATCTATCATCGTTCTTTAGCCTACTTCGCTACCCCAGTTCAGACCCAACCATATGCAAATCAGTCTTGCCCCTGTTCCTCATGGGAACAGTCCAACCCGAACTGCCAGACCAGGTCTTCCCTGTACTGGAAACAAGTATCCTGGAATCAGTTTCGGGGCAACACCCCTCATCAGCCAGGCTAGCTTGAATCCAGTGGCAAAGTGAGTAAGGGACCCACGTCTGGGCATACCCTGCCAACTTAAGGGGAACAAAGCAAACACAAGGAGATAATGGAAGGAGCACTGAAACTTTTCAGACACTCACCCCAGTCACTGATCTGGGTTGAATCCATCATCGTTCTTTAGCCCACTTCGCCATCCCAGTTCAGACCCAGCCATATGCAAATCAAGGGTGGCCCATGCTTCTTCCATTATGCTTCATTTTCTAGTTAAGTGTGCTTGCTTATTCCATCTTCTACATTCTGTGATCTCTATTGGGGATTGAACTGACCTGCCTATTGTGGCCTTTAGTGCCTTGTGTGCCTTAGTACATACATTGTCATACTAACGTTTTAGTTTTTTTTCCCTACTACTAGGAATTCTAGTGAGCTCCGTTTTAACATTGTTGGAAATATCAGTAAAGGATTCTTTAATTTTGAAATTATCAGCATGTTCATCTAGGCAAACGACGACCAACAATTTGTTGTCCTTTACCAAGTTAGCCAGAAAACCTTCAAGGTTCACCTTCTCCCATTTTACCCAGGGGGTATTTTTGCCTGTAACCTCAATATCTCTTACTTTACTTGTGTTGTAGCACGTGTCCCATAATCGACTTTCAATCTGGAAACTTTGAGGGTAGTGATCACTAAACAAAATTGATATTAGTTTCGAATTTATGAATATAGTGGCTGGTGTTTTCAGATACTAAAATAAAATCTATAATACTTCCCTCCTTCTAGATGTGAATGTAGTAACAAAAGGGGTTGTCTGGTTTGCTTATTTCATTAGCAGACACCAAACCGTGTTTGACAAAAAAATAATCAATCAGAGTACCATAGCACTTGTTTGTGAAGTGTGTTTTACAATCGGCCTTAGTGTCAAAGAAGCCGCACACCTCTCTGGAGGTGAAAGTACATAAATGGGCATTGAAATCCCCACCCAGATTATATAAACCTCAAAAACTCTCAGATTTAGTGCACTTAAATCTTTATCCAACCTTTTAATCACAGCATGTTGTCTTATATTGAAAAGGTTGTTAAAGAAATGAACACACACCATTCGTACCCCCCTTGAGACTTCAATTCCAATAATTTGGTAAAAGGGTTCACCGGTCTGATATTTATAAACATAGCATCCTAATAAGTTAGAAAAATAGATCACCAAACTGCCCTTCGACCTCCCCGTGTTAGAGCAGACCACTGGTACATTGTAAGTCACATAGCCGTTAATATGCAGGGGGTCCACCTGCCATGTCTCCTGGAGGCACAATTTCGAGAATTTCTTAACAAAATATAACCGTTCTTGGGTCCAGTTTATTGCGCAAGACCGCCACATTCCAAAACAAAAGGCTCGGCTGAGAGCAGGTATGATCTAATGGTGAGCCCAAAGGCAATACCGTATGATCAAGTTCCCCTTCAATGTAACAAGGAGCAGCTGGCTGCTATGTCATTGCTCGCATCTCCCCCTGTAAAAAGCTCATCGACCTCCTGTGAACCCCTAAGTCAATCAAGGGTCTCGTAGCCTCTCATTCATTTGTCAATTTCTGTGTGATCAATTCCTTACGTGTTTGCTCAATAGGAATGTAGGGTGAAAACTCTAATTTCATCACCAAATGTAATGATTTTTTTTTGTAATTCCATTTGCTTACCATTCAGCATTTACATTATTGAGCCCACTGGTGCCTATGAAGCTCTCATTCTGAAGCATTTCCTCACAATGAGTGTAAAGAAATATATGAAGCATGTAATGGTACCTAAACAATTTGTCATCTGATATCGACTGTTAGTATGAAGAACTTGTGTCAAATATTCTGCTTCATTAATATTTATTTCTATCCATGTGTTCAAGGTATGTGCATTAATCCACACATTATCGGTTCTTCCACTGACCAATATTGCTGCCCTAAAACGGGTATCAATCCCACTCTAGTATATTGAACATTTTCAGTTAACTATCTAATGCCTTAATAAGGCCAAAGCATTTTTAGGGTTACGTATTGTAGTCCTTTTTGCCATGCAGCTATTTTCTTTTCTTGTTTATCATACATTGCTCTTCACTGCATGGTGTTTGTTGCTCTAGTCCTCTTATCATACTAGAGTCTGCTTCTAGCCCTGCATTGCTGGCTCCTGTCAGATTAGCTTCTTCCCCAGTATCTGGCCAATTTCAAATTCTGAATCAAAGCTTCTTTCTGATTACACTGCTGCTTACATTGGCAGTCTTTTAATATAATGCACTTATTTTCCCTAAATTACGATTCTCTCACAGAGTTTGAACACATATAGAAGTCGTTTTCTCATCACCCGAGAAGGAATTTGAACTTTGCCCCCTACTCATCATTCATCATATCAAGAATCCTGAAGAGTTTCTTAGGTGGTCAATAAAATTGCAATTCAGCGATTACTCCTTAGGGTGAATTCTCAGGATACGCAAAGAAGAAGCTAAACCTCTGACTCATAAAACCTGAAAAATCATCTTTTCTATCTCTAATCTTGAATAATTGATCTGGTCCACTCCCTTGCTTTTGTCCTTATATATCCTCTTCCCCATCTTGCCTCTCTCTACACATTATGTGGAAAAAAATAAAAATAAAAATACAATACAAATAGAGCTATGCTATTTTGTGTATGACAATCTGCTAAAGAATAAATGCAGAAAAGAATTCCATTCGGATTTGATCTATAAAGTAGATCCCATTAGATGTTTCAAACAAGTGACTTTTGCCCTTGATCCATGCTCTATTTCCCATTGTTGACTTATTTTCGTCTATTTCCTCAACTCCTTATTTCACACCCACTTTTGATTCATGTTTTGTTTAGCCAATTACACTGTTTCTCCCAACTCTAGTTTCTGCTCTGATTCTTTCCCCTTTTGTTAACCGTTTTCCCAGTTAAACAAATTTAAAGATGAAAAACTACCAAGTGAAGATTTTTGCAGTGTTACTCCTGCAAATTTACTAAAGGTTCCATTTTTCTCACCCATCAATTCAGTTCTTTATGATTTGATATATTTGTGAAGTGGATGGAATCTCATTTATCAGTAATCAATTTACTTTTTGCCGCACTTTAAAAAAAAAAAAAATTGAAACTTTATTGAGAATAAAGCATGTTACAATTATGAATTCAATTATACAGTTTGACATCTAGACCTTGGCGGAATGTTGTCGGACATCGGCACGTTAAAGATACATGATAACTCAATACTTTTCCCGGCATGTGAGCATTACTTTACGCTGGCATATATATATATAAGGTGTGGTAGCACCCTGTCATACATTTGTAGGTCTGTCACTATCGGGGATTTTGTCCGTGCCCAGGGCCACAGGGCTTAAAGTTTGGTCAGGGAGTTCCTCAGTATCAGCTGATTGACGGAGGTATGTCACCAGGGGAGCCCAAATGTTGTGTGGCCTACTCGCCGGGGCATTAAATTCCAATATTCACTTAAGTGTGTCTGGCAGTGCGCTGCATCTGCTAGCCAGTGTTTGGACAGTGGTGCTGGTTTGTGCCCCCAATGAATCACCACCCTGCACTTGGACAGCACCAACAGCATAGCAACCAGTCTGTGACTGGCGTCTGAGACGTTTTTGACATGTCCCAGTAAACATTTAAGGGGGTCAGGTGTGATAGTTTCAGAGGTTATATCGCTAATGATTTTGCACATGTCTTGCCCATAGTTCGCTACTTTTAGGCATGACCATGCCAGGTGTGTAAATGTTGCATTAGGTGTCGCACAGCGTGCACATCTCGCATCCTCAGCCAGACCGATTTTGTGAAGAAATTTAAAGTGTATCAGTCGCAGCCGGTAGGTGGGGGAGAGTCTTTTAGTTTGATTACATCAGTATTGCCACTGTGCCTTTAAAGGTCCCTCTGCTAAGTCTGCCTCCCATGCACAGTGCGCACGCTCAGTGTCCACAGGGGAGGCTACTAAGGTGAGTGCATACAGCCTAGTGACAAGTTTGCATGGGGACGACGTCATGTGGATTTATTTGAGTGCTGCATTCGGCAATGGAGAGTTCGGAAATATGTCGTTAATGTTTCTGCAGGTTGCTCTGATTTGGTAATATAGCAGGTTGTCAAGTGGAGTTGTGTTTTCGGGGAGAGAGAAAAACTTTCCATTGGGATAAAGGTCAGCGCTGGTTCGAATGCCCAGGGTCGCAGCCAGGCGCGCCATACCACTAGTCTGCAATGGAGGGAAAGAGGGATTGTTCGCAAGTTGCATCGCCGGCGCATGCAGGGCTTTGTCCCCTGTGTGTTTATGGATCCCCTCCCACGCCCAGCGCATACACTCCACTGTGTTAATTTTGCCCCGAGGGGCCTTGTATTGCAGGAACAGTGCCGTTTGTAATGGCCATGGGGAGGAAAGATCCATCTCAACCGCCACATGTGGCTGAAAGGGCGTTGGGTGCAACCAATAATGAAGGAAACTGGCCTGTGCGCATTGTGCATAGAGCTTAAAGTTTGGAGCACCCATCCCGCCACACGAGAAAGGCAGCGTCATGGTTTCATAGGCAATGCGGGGTTGTCGGCCAGCCCATAATAAGGTGATCATGTTGGAGCGTAATCTTTTAAAGAAATGCGAGGTGAGTGGTAGCGGGACATTTAAAGACAGGTATACGAATTTAGGCAAACCTACCATTTTGGCTATCGCGATTCGGCCCGCCAAGGAGAGTGGAAGGTTTTTCCTCATAAGTGTTTTTGTTTCAAGCCACTCCATGGTTTTACCAAAATTTGCTTTCTAGAGCTCTTCCATGTCTCAGCTCCACCGTATACCAAGATACTTAGTCGGTCCCATGGCCCATTTTATCGCGTATTCCGTGGGGAAGGGCAGCGTTGCGTCGGTTAGGGGAAAAAGAATGGATTTACTCCAGTTTATTTGTACCCCAGAGTAACACCCAAATCGTATCACCTCTCTTGTCATCTGTGCCAGATTCTCCTGTGGCTCTCGTATGTACAATGCGACATCGTCCGCATACATGGAGGTTACCAAACTGCCGGTTGAGAACCCAATGCCACGCTGCGTATGGTGCTGTCACAGCTGCGCTGCAAGGGGCTCCATGGCAATAGCGAATAGCATCGGCGATAACAGACAGCCCTGCCTAGTGCCCCTAGTCAGTTAATTTTAATGCGTGCTAATGGCATTGTATAGAGTAGGTTGATTTTTCCAATGAAGGCTGGGCTAAAGCCCAGACGACTAAGCAGTGAAAAGAGGAAGGGCCGCTCTAGTGAATCAAATGCCTGGGTGGCATCCAGCAGGGCCACCACCGCTGGCAAGGAGGGGTTGATCTGGTGCATTATAGAAAAGATGGTGCGCAGGTTGTGCGATGTGGCATGGCCTGGAATAAAGCCAGACTGGTCTGGGTGAGCAATTAGAGACATAAGGGGGAGAAGCCGATTAGCCAGCAGTTTGGCATATATCTTATTATCTGTGTTTATTAATGATAAGGGGCGATACGAATCGCAGCACTCAGGCGCTTTGTCAGGTTTGAGAATGAGAGTGATCAGTGCCTCATGGAGAGTGGGGGGAAATTGGCTGAGCGTGACGGATTCATTGTACATTGCGGCAAGCTGAGGTATATGAATAGGTGCGTATTCTTTATAGAACGCGGGTGTCAGCCAATCCGATCCTCGTGCTTCATCGCCCGGGAAGCCAGCGATAACCTTTGCTATCTCCTCTGTGGTGAATGGCTCATCTAGATATTCACGGTGCTCGTCACTGAGCCACAGAAGCTCGATAGAGTCAAAATATTGCTCTATAGCATTGCGGGGTGTCTCAGCTCCAGCGGTGTGCAATTGGGAATAAAATGCTGAAATTCTGGTGATTATTTCGCATGGGGACGTGGTTTTCCCGCAGTGTCATCAAATAGCCCTGTTATATATGAGGAGACATGCGGCTTCCTTAATAGGTTCGCCAGAGTTTTACCGGGGCGGTCGCCCTCCCCATACCGGCGGGCCTGCGCCTCGCTGCCGAGGTATGCCACCTCTCGCTCAGTTTCCTTATGTTATTCGGTCAGCTTTAATCTGATGTCTGCCAGTGTTGCAGGGGAAGGGTCTGTGGTATGTCATTGGTCGAGCAGCTTAATATCTGCCTCTAGTCGTTCCAGGGTACCTCTAATAGATCTGAGCACCCCAGACTGCCTAGCAATTCCCCCCGGATCACCACCTTAAAGGTCTCCCAGAGGGTCAAGGGCGATTCCACCGAGCCAATGTTTAGTTAAAAAAATTCGATAATGGCGCCGCGCAGTTCCTCTCTGAATGCAGCATCGCGCAGCGCTTGGGGAGGTAGGCACCATGCGAACACGCGGTGGGGGGTCGACGGGATCAGCAGAACCAAACGCACCAGGGAATGATCCAATAGGGTACGCGCCAGGTGCTCAGCGGACGTAGCCCAGCACGCGACATCCCAAGTGCCCAGCCACAGGTCGATGCGGGACCAGGAATCATGTGTGGTGGAGACGCAGGTACCCTTGCACTCTTCAGGGTGAGTGTGTTACCAGGCATCAGTCAGTATATTGTCCTGCATAAGTGTTCACAGTGTAGCGGTGGCCTGAGGGTGCTGTGTACGCATGCCCGAGCGATCCAGTGTGCCAAGAGGTGCAATGTTAAAATCTCTACCGCATAACAGAGGGATGGGGCCGATTGAGGAGATTAGCCTCCACATGTGGGTGTAAAATTCTGGGTCATCTGTATTTGGACGGTAAACAACTGCCAGGATTACCGGCTGGGCGTAAAGAGTTCCGGCCAGTATCACATATCTGCTCTCAGCATCTATGTAAGTTTGCGTAGCGCGCCAAGATAGGCCTATTCTAAATAGCATAGTAATGCCTCTAGCGTAGTTAGAGTAAAACGAAGAATAGGATTCTCCCCAGTGTCTCAAATGCAGTTTAGCAGCATTGGCAGCTGTGAGGTGTGTTTTTTGCAGAAAGCAGACGTCAGCCTTATGTCTATTGAGATATGTATGTATGAGTCGTGCTTTACGATGATCGTTCATGCCTCAGATGTTCCACGTTGAAAAAGTCACCTCAGTCATGCACGAAGTCCAGTGTGGGTGCAATGTTGTGCCGTCCATTGTCCATTGTAGTGCCAAGAGACAGTGTGTCATATAACATAGTGTGATTGTCAATGAATGCAATCGATATCATATTCAAAATCAAACAGGTGAAACAATGTAACAAAGCCTAAGTTACCTGTGCTAAACCCCCAGAGAGCAGCCTGTCCCCTCCCCCCTCCCACTTCAACCCCCCAAATAGGTTGATAATCATGCTGCCCCCCACCCAAGGAACCCCAACTTGGAAAGTGCTAATAGGACACAGGAGCTATCCCTATGGGGTGAGTGGGCTCAGCCAGACTTCCCCCTTGCCAATGAGGCAGGGTGGCCGAACGTTGAAGTTCACAGTGAGGAGGGATGCTTATGATTTTGAGCAACAACAATTAAACAGGAGCAAGACCATATTGTATAGTTGAGACACTATTACATATTGGTTTCGAGGTCCACCATAAGCAGGACAGCGCCTAGAGCGCCGCGTCCCGGCCATCAAGGTCAATCATTGTCACTAGTGTGGCCATCTTCAGACGATGCAGGATGGTCTCGGGGGAGGGATTCCTGCAATTGTTTATCAAATGTCAAAGCGGCCTTCGGGTTAGTAAAGTATCAGGGTTTATCACCAGAGTCAATGCGTAGCTTTGCAGGGTATAATAGGGTATATGTGATACGCAATTGTTGAAGTACCTGCTTAGTGGGAAGAAAGTGTCTCTGAGCTGCCTGAACAGTCAGAGTGAAGTCAGGGTAGAATGAGAGCGCACTGCCTTGGTGCCTGACTTCATCCATTTCTCTGGCTTTCTGAAGAATAGCATTGCGGTTGCAATAGTTTAACAGGCGTGCAATTATTGGTCTTGCAGGGGCCCCTGGTGGAGGCCGTGGGCCAAGAGACCTGTGTGCCTGTTCCACAATAAAGAGATCAGACAAAACTGAGCCAAAAAGTTCACGCAGCAAAGATTCTAAATAGTCCTCCATTTTAACAATTGCGGTAGATTTAGGGATACCAATGATACTGATATTGTTCTTGCGGGAGCGGGATTCAAGATCTTCGTTCTTTGCACGGGTGATTTCTAGGACCGTATCCATCTTCAGAAGTCGTTGTTGGTTCTCTGCACCAATATCATCTGCATCAGAGACCCTGGCCTCTAGCTGCGTGATGCGGGTATCATGTGTGTCGACCTGCTGTTTGACCTGGTCAAGACGAGACGTCAGATGATCAATTTCAGAGTCAATGGTCTTTAGGCTGGATTTAAACTCGAGCAGTAGAGAACAAAATGCTATCATCTTGCATATCGGGTGAGTCCGTCTGTGTGGCCTACACACCGGCCTCATGAGGTGGATTGCCGCATTTGCCAGCCCTGTGACCCTCGAAGGTGAGCTGAGGCTGTTTAGCATCTGCTTTCCCCATTTTGGCCACGTATAGGAGGTCCTGCCTGCCAGGGACATTGTCAACCGTGTCAGTATCTAGTATTCGCAGAACGGAGGCAGGATCGATGAGGTTCACCCAGCAGGCCCTGCACACTTCTACTGCCCACCGGGGGGCTGGGTCTCACAGCACATGCGATCCGCCCAGCGGTCGGTGTTTACACTGCAGGCATACCTGGCAGGGGGCAGCAGGGGTGAGCGCCAACCTGGCGGTCTCTATCAGGGACCTGCTTGGAGCTTTGCCCCGTAGGCCGCCACTCGCTCAGTGTGGGGCCCAGTGTGGTTGATCCATTCGCTAGAGGCTAGCCAGGGCAGGGCCAGCAGTGCCGGGCAGCTTACTGGTCTGCAGACCGGCGCACTCTGGCGAGTTTGGCGCTTGAGGGTCCGAGAGTGCGAAAAAGATAAGGGGGGAGTTCCATCACCGCGCAGGAGACTGTAGAGTGCAAACGGACAGCAGGCACACAACTGCAGGTTTGTGTCCAGGATGTTATTTAGCTGAGTGGTAGTGCACTGTCCAACCGGCCAGCATCTGGGTCTTGGGGTCCTTGTGACGCGGTATTACCAGTGCTGCAGCGCTCAAATTTGAGGGCCTAGTCAACTTGGATGCCTCATCCGCCATGACCTGCGTCTGCTACGGGTGCGAGGCCCAGTCAGGGGGATCGCCGAGGTGTAGTGGTCCGCCTCTCCCCTTCGCCGTCACCTTACTTGTGTGATGGTAGGGCGCTCACCATGCCGCAGTTTTTCTCTTGTGCGGCCGCTCAGCACACAGCAGATCCTCGATGCCGCAACCTCAGCTCGTGTGGGGCCTCCGGGCCTGCACAATCAGGCCGCTCTGCCGGGGGGCCATGTCGGCTGCTCCCCCCAATGCGGGCCACCCCCCGCCATGGACAGCAGCAGCACCCGGGTCCCAGGCAGGGCGGTCGGCTCAGGCCCTGACGGGCAGCGCACTTCGGCCTCCATGGTTCGGTTCGTGTCTTGGGCCGAGACGCCCTGCTACTCTTGTAGGCCTCTGTAGCAGCGTGGTCCCGGCAGCGTCTTCCTGTAGCCTGCGGGCCTCATCGTTCTCATTGTCCCTGAGACCCGAGATCGACAGAAATGGCAGTGTCACTGTAGGTTGTGATTAGCAGCACGGGTCTGCCATCTGTGCAGCTGTACCTCCTCTCTGCTTACGGATGTTGATTTCCTCGTTCGGCTGGCAGAGCTCGCTTAGCACGTAGCCATCTTGCAGCTGGCGAGACCACGCCCCCCACTTTTTGCCACACTTGATTGCATGTTTTACAAATTGATTATCTCAAAACAATTTTTGAATCCCATGGATCGGTTGCTTTTGTCATGACAACAAGTATTTTTTTGCTTTCTTTTGGATGTGGATATGGGGTGAAAATACTTTTACCAATGATCTGTCCATTTTTTTCCTGTGTAAATGGAGTCCTCTAGGAATATTGCTAAACTCGGCATATCCAATGATTCCTGTTCAGTTTCACACCCGGAATCAGACTTTTGTTCTGACTCATGACGTTGCCTTTAGTTTTCTGATTTTTGTGAAATCGGATTGAGTGAAATCAATAGCTCTGAATTTTGGGCTACTGATTTCACTCATTTACAGATACACGGGTGGAACCAGTTTTCCTTTGGTTGATACCCACTTCATTTCGCCCTTAGCTGATTCAATTGATCTAATTCCCGTCTGATGTTGTCATCTACAAAATAACCAAGTATCAATATGCCACCACGCACTCTTAGCCCATGACTAAGTTTGATCCTGATTCATCAAATTTAAAATTCGTTTTTGTCTCAAAATAATGTGTTTTCATTTTTGTTTACAAAAACATAAAAAATAACTCATCAAGATACATATTGGAATGATAATTTAGCAGTAACAAATAAGCCCCTAGGTCCCTTTTTGCGACGTTCCTGTGGCGATAGGGGCTTTGCCATATTTACAAGGCAGCGTTAAGCCAAGGGTGGCGTAAATAGGAGGCATCGCCAAAATTAAGACCAGGAAAAACCTGGTCTTAACTAGGCGAAACGAGGAGAAATGCTTTATTTCTCCTCGTTTTTGCTTTTTCCAAGTGTGCAGCACACATGGAAAAAGCAAAACGCCTTGGATTGTTTATGTTTAGGAAGGTGTCCCTTCCTGCACATAAACAATCTTTTAAAAAAAAGACATTTTGTAACTTCCATGTGTGCTGCATTAAGCAGCACACATAGAAGTGACAAAACGGCATTTAAAGATTGTTTATGTGCAGGAAGGGACACCTTCCTACACATGAACAATCTTCCCCTGTACGCAGACACCCTTGCACTATGGTGCAAGGGTGCCTGCGTTGGCGCTAAGCTGCTAAACTTAGCGCCAGCGCAGGGGAAAATGCAGAGCTGCACCATATTCTTGTAAATATGGTGCAGCTTACGTTTCTGAAGTGGCGGAGTGAGGAGTTAAGCGATAACGGCTAACGCCTCACTTCGCCACTTCTTTGTACATATGGCCCAATGAGTGCAATGCTAGTTTACGCAACAATCAGCACTCCGGTTATATTCACAATGCTGACAAAAATCTGAATTAATTGGCTCTATTGACTGTGACAAATGAACCAACATAGTGATTTACACAAGTTTAAGTGAATTGAAGGGCAATCGTATAACTGTGTCATGATCACAAAGAGACTCTCAATCTATGACCAGTAAGGAATTTGCTACCTTATCACGCTTTATGTCTGCCTAGATGCAGCTGCGTGGTAATGTTTTCAAGGTCATTTCGCCTTTCTAAGAACACATTTTAACAGAAACAGAAAAATAGCAATCCCGCTACATATTTCCAACTCATGGTAATCGTTTGGTCTTTGCACGTTTGTTATGATTCACAGGAAGAAATAATGCAAAGACTGTTGACTTCGCTTTTAATATATGTAGTGAATGATTCACTTATGTGCTGCACTGTTTTTAAACTACTTCAGACCACGTTTCGAATTACTCTAATATGAGTGTATTTCCATTTTTTCTAAATCATGCAGGCCTGCCACTCAATAAGGTAAAGAGGTCTTCAGTGTTCACCCAATGGAAGCCCCCAACGAACCAATAAGTTTCTTTTCTTCCCTGGGCGAAGAGACAAATAGATTACATATTAATATAGCGCTTAAACTTTATTTTGTAGCCTGCCAAACACAGTTAACCAGAGAGTTGCTTTATATTTTCTGAGACAGAGTTTGGCAAAATGTCAAAAGTATAATTGAAATTTCTGTCTCAGTTCGCTTGGATTTGCACCAAGTGGATATCATTATAAGAGAGCAAATAGACAGAAAGCTATATGGGTATTCATTCTATATGTGAGAGTGCACTTCAGTGGCCTTTCTTGCCTGCCCATTACTGCGCCTCCTACAAAACTAGCATGGTGCTCAAAGACAATCTGTTATATTGATTAGGCAGTTTGCAGAGACTTCCAATATCCAACACCATCATTCTAAAATATGTACCTTTGGAAGGTCTTATTTATTGTGACTCCTTTGACCCCAGCGGTACTCTAGTATCTGAAAAGATATAATTTTGAAAAATCCCCTGCATCTTTAGTAATTACTCTGGCTTTCTAATGAGCATCCTCATCATTATACCATTCCTGAGATTCATTTTGAGAATCTATGACGGGATCATTAAGTGTGTCTTAAATAGGCTGCTGTCCACCATAGCATAAATATAAAAATATATTTGATTTAATTGATGAATAATGGTTCAGATTATGAACTGCACTTCCTGGCAACGATCCCATTCAGCAATTATAAGTTATAAAGTGTGCATCTAGAGTCCTCTGGCCAGGTTTTAACATCTGCCTGAATGCTAACATTTTGAGGATGTAAATGGATATAAGTTATCACCGTGATAATGATATTGCTGTCAGCATGTCCAACCTTTTAGTAATGATATTGAAATGGTTCTTATTCGGACACAGCGGAGACTGCAAAATGTGTTAAAGATTACATATTTGCAAAATATGTATTGTATGTTCCCATGCAAACGTTGATGGCTCTAACTCATGTATTTACAGTTGACATTATGGGCCTTATTATCAACAACCGGCGATAAATATCGCTAAGCGCACTTAGCGCTAGGATATTTATCGCCGGCTATCGATGAATTTTATCGCTGAGATAGCGTGCTATTAGCAACCCTTATCTCAGACTCGATAAAATTCCTGGCGCAAGCTGCCAAATGTCCGATTACCGCTTTAAATCCAGCGATAATCGCACAACATTTGGCGATAGCTTGTGGATAGGGCTGGGCATACTTAACCATGATATCCACCTTCCATTGGATATCATGGCTAAGTCGAACTAAAAGCATGCATTAGGAAAGTAGGTTTAACCAAGGTTAGCGCTACTTTTCTTATCGCTATGCTTGTTAGCGATTCCCTTGATAATTGGAGAAATGTCGGTTAACGACATTTCTCCAGTTATTTTGGGACGGAACGCCCACTTTGCATCTCATTAGAGATGCAAAGGTGGGCGTTATGGAAAAAGGGCGATAGGGCAAGGATTCACGCGATAGCGTGACCTGCTAATACAGCGATAACATTATCGCCGCTTTACGTCCGGAAACAGACGCTAAAGCGGCGATAATTTTTATCGCCGGCTTGATAATATGCCCCTATGTGTTTTACTACATGGGATTGATTAACGACTTCAAATGTGTGAGCGATTTTACCCCTCATCCTCTTTGGATATCGACTTATGAATGCCTTTGGCAGCAGAAGGTCTCCAACTGTATTGAAGATAAGATGAGTGTCCAAAGTTTTTAAAACGCACAAAATCTCAAGAGCTGCTTTGGTACCTAACACCACCCAGGAATTTCCAAAGTCCCACTCCTGTGAGAAGAGTTACTGAGGCAGGAAATTCCACCTTCTTTTCTGAACAGTGTTATTATATTGATCGATGTGTCCAATCACAGGCATGCATTTCCATTGGTAAATGATTGTATTTGTGCAAGTGAGTGTTACTTAGCTGCTCAAACACCTGGGTTCAAAGTTTTGTTTTTCATTCTTCTCACGAGAATTGGCCAGGATCCCTGATCCTGCTCCACTGGAAAACAATTGCAAAGCTTCATGGGTTTTCAATAAATTACGGTAACAGAGAAGATTTTTCCAGCACCAACATTTTAGCAGGTTAAATCTCCCACTAACAAAGTTTTTGAAGAAAGTTGTGGCAAGATTAACTTGCAAGGATAAACATTTTTACTTGGAAATACTCAAATCCATAAGACCTATCACTGGTCACAGCAAGCTAATATACGAAAAATTCTTTCTAAGGCCCTCATTACAAGTGGCTTCCAGAATTACAAAACCTAAGGTATCAGTTACTCTGGGAGAGAGGAAAATGCGACCCATTGTGAGTTTGTCCCCTAAGGATCGCTGAGGGGAAGCTGTCATTTTGAGTCCTATTTTCCCAGCAATTCCTATTTTTTCTTTGAATATTCTGATTCAGCAGATATCTCACTGTGAGAGTAGAACTCCATGGTGTTACCAGCCCCATTGGAATTATGAGATCACTCCAAATGAGGGCCTTAGGATTTGTTTATTTATTCATTTATTTGATTTTTTTTAAGTGCACGTACTGATTACCCACAGAAAAGTGTGTCCTACGCTAAACCGATTTCAGTTGCTCCAGCAGGACCCTGGCCTTTATGATCAAGGCTGACCAAGAAGGTACGATTTCAATATGTAAAAAGGAAAGATGAGCTACATTTAAAATGCTCTCAATGAAACTACACTAGTTACTGTTATACAGGACTGGAGGTTTCAAAAGCCATTGAATGAATGTGTTACAGAACACAAGCAATGAGACGCAACATATAAGCACAAAGAGTTAATTAGGCATCAGGTCAAATGTCAAAGTCCCCTCCAAAATTGTTTATAGAGTCCAATATTGTTTAGCTGTTCTTTTTTATGACTCGCGTAGACACCGACATGGTGGGCCGTACGGCGCTGCCGAACCAAGTACCTATTTGACTGGAAAATTGTCTGCTGAACTTAATATCTGAAGGTGCGTACCGAGATACACTTGGCTTGGTTAATGCTGCTGATCGTCTTAAATATTAGTTTGCATATAAACAGTGGGCAGCAAAGGACGTTGGACTTTGGCAAGAGTCCTGCTGCCTACTTACTATATTGTCACCAGAACTTGACTTCTCTTGCCCTGAAGAAGCCCTTGTCTGGGGTGAAATGCGTTGGCTGAGTCTGCTTGTAACACTTTTCTGACTGAAAAAATAAGAAATAAAAAAGAACAGCTTAACAATATTTGATTCTATAAACAGTTTTGGATGGGACTTTGACAATTCACCTGATGCCTAATTAACTCTTTGTGCTTATATGTTGCTTGTGTTCTGTAATATATGTTTCATGACCACTTGGCAGCTGGCCATTTGAGGAGGGCAATATTGGTGTTCTGGAACATAGTTGTGACTACATTGGGTGGTGCAGTAACTGAGTTTACCTAGTTGCCACTATTTTTTCATATTGAATAAATGTGTGCCTTGGAACCAACTAAAAGCACCAATCTCGAGACATTTCATATTTTTATTGGAAACAAAAATATTGAATAAAGAATATTTATTAAAAATGCTACAAGAATAACTTTTCAGAATATTTGTAACTTATTGCCTTTCTCAAACCAGTCTAAAACGATGGCCCGTTGCTGCAGCTTCCTAAAGGTGGAGTGGGAGAACGTTTTTTCCCTCATAGTGCAAAACACGAATCCAAGTCTTGGCTAAAATTGTCATTTAGCACAGGATTTGCATCCGCCTACCACTCTTGAAATAAAAGAAAAAGATGAATTGTAGGCAAAATGTTCCCGCAGTTGCCATTCCTCAGGGGGTTGTGGCTTTGTCTGTAAATATCATTAGGCAGCTACTATGAAAGAGGCCTGAAAGTGGTAACTGTGGACAAATATCCCTTCAGTGCACCTACCCAGTATTTGATAAAGACTATTTTCAGTCATAAACTGAAATAACATAATGATCAATCTGTCTTTTCAACCTTTGGAGTGAAACCTGGACTCAGATTTTGCCTCACAAGGAAAAAAAATCAAAATGGTGGATTTTGCATGCTTTGCTTTTCGCTAGAAATTTTTTCCCAGCATTTCCTATAAGAGAGTGTAATGATGACACATCTTGCCCAGCCCAGCATGAGGTGTGAAAAATGGCAGAGGTTCACATATCTGTAGTTGTCAGGTTCCTGATTAAAGGTCTATGTACACAAAGATCTGAAGAGGTTGTCTGTGCCCTATATTTTGGGAAACACTTAGGGGCATATTCTCAAGGAGCTATCGCCAAGCTAACGGCACTTTATCGCAGCCAAAGTTGCGATAAATACATCACCCCATTCACAAGCTGGTGTGAACAGCCCATAACACCAGTTTACCCGCGATAGCAGCCGCAAAAAACATCGCCACAGATGACCCCGGCAACTATCGCTAATGAAATGCAGAGTAGGCGTACCCGTGCAAAAAGCCATGAAAACACCACTCCGCAACATTCTCAACAACCAGCCAGATCGGCAAAAAGACCACGAAACATGCGATAATGCACGTTAGCAGCAGGAATTTAACACCTGCTCTGACCTGGTGTAAAGTCGGACGGCAGCCTGCACCACAAAAGGGAGCCCAGCCCACAGCCACACCTGAAGAACAACAGATGCCATGGAGCCACTCACCATGCATCCCGGAGCCCCGAGAGGGCAACAACACCCACCGCCACCACCCCCCCACCACCCCGGACACCCACCGCCCCCCCAACACTGAGGCAGCGCAGACAAAGACAGCAACCCTCCGAAAATGCACCAACCTCACAGACCCAACACCAGAGAATGTCATTGCCCACTATATGCCCAAAGGGACAACCCTCCTCCGCATCCTGACCACCATTGCCCACAGGCTGACGGTACCAACACAGCGGACAACCAACATCCCACCGCAGACAAAGCTGCTGGCCGTGCTGCATGTGTTGGCCTCTGGTACCCTCCAACTAACCTCTGCCTGAGACAGAGGAGTCACACAGCCTGGCCAATCCAAGTCCCCCACAACGGTCATGGATGACACCATCAGCTTTTTACCCCACTATCTATACTTCACACACACTGCGCAGGAACAGCCAGAGACCAAGCAAGGCGTATACGCCACAGCTGGCTTCCCGCACGTGTCAGGGGGCAATTGACTGCACACAGGCGACACTGCACACAATAAGCGCAACAGAAAGCGCACGTATCCCACCAATGTGCAGGCAATAGTGGACCACCGTGGAATCTCCGCCAATGCCGCCGCCAACCACCCAGGCAGTGTGCATGATACCTGCACCTCCCGACAGTCCATCATCAACCTGCGCCACCAGGAGGGCACGCACGGAAATGCACTGCTCGTTGGCCAATACCAAATGCACACACCACACACCTCAACTCCACAATCATGCAACACACAACACAGGAAATGCACACGTCACAAGCTCACATACAACATGCACACTCACCAGACACGACAGCACAACTCACTGTGGGAACCTGGGCCAGCCATGTACATGAGCCATCAATGCCATGGCACTTCGGACACACAATAGCCGAATGTTGGAAGAGGTGGGGACCAGGCATGTGCGAAGGAGGCAAGGGACTGATGAATGAGAATGTACGCAATGCCAAGTGTGGCGTGGATGTGCTGGCCAGACTGCAGTATGCAGACCACACACATATCCATGTCGACACACACCGCTGGTGCTTGGAGTGTAGTGGACAGTGGACGCAACCATGTCACCCCAGCCAGTGGGGAAGTCGTGGAAATGTAGCATGTGACATCCCCCCGTATGCGTGAGCGGAGAGGGCTGGCCCGGCGTATGCCAGGCCAGCGTAGGGGTGTGAATAAAAGACACGTAACTCTGGGCGTGGTCCTCTTCCGGAATGCCCAACGTCTCTGCCAGGGCGGCGCCCCTCACTCCGCCACAATGCTGATGCCGTGAGCGGTGTTGCCAGCGATCCTGTCTGCCTGCTGCACCCCGGGACGCTGGTCCCCGAATCAGTCCTGCCCGCCCCTGCGCACCATGGCCTCAATGCCCACCTTCCAACACCGGCGTGTGTCGAAGAGGGCCCACCACGTGCCGGTGCAATCTCCAAGGCCGAGGCCTGCGACCTTGGCAGCCCCCTCAGACCATCACGGCCTCCGCAACACAGGCCCGCAGTACTCCTTTCTCATTGACGTACTCCACCGGCATGCACAGCGGACAAGTAGGTCGCACATTTGGAACTGAGTCTTGATTACACCATGGCAGAGCACATAAATCATGGCTGAGTGTATGTCACTATACACCCTTAGATGTGGTGCCAACAGGTCTTAGTGTTACATCACAGCCGCAAGAGTCTGTGGGCTCACGTGGACTACTGCTCTCGGCCTACGCTGCGCTCGAGTAGGACACAGAATTGAAACTGAACATCGATTATTCAAAGGCAGAGTACGAATCATTGCACACAAGGAGAGGCATAAAAGGATGACGGGTTGCATTTGGGAGGAAAAAGGATCATCGTTACGGAGGTGATCGAACACTACAGACAACTGCCCTGATGTCACTAACTCTGTGCATCGCGAGCCTACGACACGTGGCTGTGGCCCACTGCTGACCGCTGCCTCCGGCCTACACTGCGGTCCAGTAGGTCACAGATTCGTGATTCGTCAATGCCGGAGTTCATATCAGTGTACCGGCATCATCGCAGACTGCATCCCCTCTCAGCCCCGGTGCCACTAAGTCTGTTCCCCGACATTCATGGACACTCTCTGGTCGTACATTGGTGGCGTCTGAGTCTATGGACTAGGGGGTAATTTTCATCCTCATGCAGCTGATACCGAATTGGTGGTGGCAACGAGGCAGTCGCTTTCCACTCCTCCATTTGCTGCTTCCGGATAGCTTCTGCCCTCTGCATCATGCCCAGGAGGACACCTTCCACTGTCCCCCGCAAGCCTCTGCCACATTCACCTTCGACATCGACGAGGACCTGCTCAGTCTGCGTGGCCCTACCTCAGTGGACCGCAAGTCACCGTCCCGTGGCGGTGTGCCTGTGCCTGCCACGCTGCACCCGGGGCCACTAACTCTGTGCAGCTCAGATCAGGGACCCTGTCTGAATGAATATTGGATGACCTCTGTGACGGTGGTCTTGGGGTCATCGACGCCATGTGCATGTGGCCCTGTGCTGTCCGCTGCCTCCGGCCTCAACTGCGGACCACCAGGGCTCACACATCAAATCGAGTCCTGACCGGCCCGGACGTCGCATCACCGCAGGAGCCACATGCCACCATCGCCAGGGCCAACTCCAACCACCATCTGCCAGAGTTGAAACAGTGGTACTGGCAGACTAACGGAGTTGCTCAGACCTGTCGTGGATGCCATCATCTGCCTGATCCCCTGCTCAGCACTCCAGGTGCCACTGACTCAGTGCACCGCAACCAATGGACCGTTACTGATTGAGTTTTGTGCTGTGGAGATGTTGCGCAGCAATGTCACCTCAGGCAGTGTGGGAGACCTGGGACATTGATGAGGAAGTTGATGCAGGTCTAACACACCCCACTGCATCTGCATCAGGAATATCCCGAATGGACACAATCCTAGTCATTTTCATCACATGAGCGCGCTCAGCTCTAGTGCCCCAACCTCAGTGCACTGCAACTCACGGACACTTCTGTTTGTATGTTGGGTGACCTCTGTACTTGCTCCGGCTCCCTCCATGTTGCTCAGCAGTTGACTCTGTTATGCAGGTGTTTTCTGTTTCCATTGCACTGGTGTCCACTGTTCAAGTTGTTGCCAGCACCAAGCACTCCGTGCGGGCTGGCTTATGCTCACCCCACACACATCCAGCACAGGCATCACTGTACATGTGGCCCTGTCAATAAAGGGGCCGGGCGCACATGCCCGTAGCCAGTTCAACATAATATCTGCGTGTGTCTCTATGGCAGTGTGGGCCTCCTTTGTGGGGTGTAGGTGGTCCCTGAAGGGTAATTGACACCCACGTATGTGATCTAGTTCACCTTCCATGGGTTTGGACCACACCTGCACCTGTTTGGCCAGCTCCTTTTGGCGTTCTGACACCTGGCATTGGGGTGCCATGTGTGGGTCGGTGAAGTGTTGTGGGCCAGCCGTGCTTGCGGGTGCTTCATGCTGTGTGGTCTGTTGCAGGGGCTGGGTTCTCCTCTAAGTAGCTTGTCTGCCCTGGTCCTGGTGGTGGGTTGCGTGGATGTCCATGGGCTGTTGTAGGGCATCGGTGTCGAAGGTGTGGTGGTCGTCTCTGGCATCACTGATGGGTTGTCTGGTCTGACCTGCTGGAGGTGTTATTTGTCCCTCTGCAATGTGAAGGGGAGATGCATGTTGACATTGTGTTGACATTTATGTTGGCGCATTGTTCTTGTAGACATGCAGACTGTGTGGCAATGTACATTGTGACTGTTTGGGCGGTGCTGGCAATTTGAGGGGGGGCAGTGGACATTTGGACTACATGACTGATGTGAGGTTGTACCCGTACATATGCCTTTCACAGTTCCCTGCTCTGTCAAATGTGATTGGCCTGTTTCTGCGCATGGGCGGACCCAGTTGTGTCCCCTGTTCTGCAGTGTCGGTGTTGCACTTTGTGCCACATTGTCATGGGATGTGCTGTGATTGCCATGTGTGTGTGTGCTGCAGTGTGCCACGGGGATGGGGGACATGACCCTGGGTAATTGTGGGTGTGCAGTGTGCTACACATCGTTGTGCATGTGTGCCATTGTGCCCATCTCCCCCAGTACCTGTTCGTTACTCACCATGTTGTTGTTGTGTCAGGTCCTCTCGAGCTGTGTCCGTACTCCCATCTCCTTGCACCATCTCCACACTGATGACTGGCCTCCATTTCCTCCAGCTCCTCCTGTGGCGCAGGACTCCCACCTCCTGTCGCCGTTGCTGCCTTCCTGTTGGCAGCGGCTTTGGGCCTGGTTTAGGTTTTCAAGTCATGCCAGCGCCTCTTGGCCTCCTCCATTGGCCTCCTCGGCACTCCGGCTGCATTCAAGGTAGTCTGAATGTGGGTCAGTTGCTGGTAGTGTTCTGTCACATCCGTGTTGCTGGTCTTGTTTTCCTACGGACTGCACCCCTCTTCCTCTCCCTCTTCTCCTTGGCCTTCCCCGACCCTGTTGGTCCTTGCTGGTGGTCTGTGGGGCTTGTGGGGTTCGTGTTGGCCTCTGCGCTGGGTCAGGGTGCATCCATGTTGCTACGCACTTTGGATTGTTTCTGGTGTGTTGTTTTTGTTGCTTCTATGGTGCATTTTCCCACCAGACGCGTGGGATTTGCAGGCCTGCCGCTGGTTTTCGCTGCTTTTTGTATCGCCATTGGCCTCATCGCAGCTTTTTTTGCGTTCGTGTTTCGCATTTTTGCGGCATGGTGTTGATTTTAGCACGGTCAGTTGACGCGTTATCTGGAGACTATCGCATGGTTCCGCCGTGCTGTGAATACTTGGTTGACACGGCGTAAATTTCCCGCGATAGACTGCGATGTTGAAGGTTGCGTTAAGTAACTTTTGCGATGGTTATCACACGTTCTTGAGAATATGCCCCACAGTATCTTTTGAGACGTCTTGAAAAAAACTAGAAAAAAGCATCCTCTTAATATAATCTGACAAGTCTCAGGTCTACCAAAAGAAACTATAAATCACACATATTAAGAGCTAAATCTATCCACATCAAATATTTGCTCCACATCTCCAAAAATCATCTAAAGCTTCTCTTCGACACCATTAAACAATTTAACAGTCAGTCAAATTGCACAGTCTATCCACCGCAATCCAAATATGAAGATTTTGTGAACTTCTTTGCAGAGAAAATAAACTTTATTGAACTTCACTTCTGCCAAGGTCTGACAATCCTGACTGCATACTGAACCGCAAGGCCCAATAGATCTGGTTGCACTTTGATGCACTCTCCAAGGCAAGGCTACAGAAATCATCACTAATGTCAACCTTCCAGCTATCTTTGCAGCGCATTGCCTGGGACCTTGAGCAAGGAAATGCCCAAGTTATTACTATCATACTGGGCGTCCCTGGGGAATTTCTCATTGGAAAAATATGTTTTCCCCGATTGAAAAAAATGGCAGGTCTCCCCCACCCCGAAAAAGCCCTCAGCTGACACCATGACCTGAACAACATATATCATATCATATCAAACCATATGGTTGCTATCCACACTTCCCTTCTTGTGGAGTTAGAAAGCTATGTAACTTCAGAATTTCCTCTTCCTGTCAGACATAGCATCCTTGGCATGCCGCCTTCTTGCCTGGATGAGAAGGACTGGACCTGCATCTGTTGAGCCCAGGACTTCAAAGTGACTCGAAGGGCTAGTTGGCTCGCCTTCTGACTAGAGCCTCAGGGACAGAAAGCTCCGACAAACTTGATCTCAGCACCAGGACTCTGCCTCTGTGAGTGCTACATTTCCAAGTGGTGCCACCCCAGTCCTGGAGCCATGGAAGTGGCCCTGAAGGTGCTCTGCCAGCCCATTTGTGGACCTTGCAGATCCAACACATCTCCTCTGCTTAACGACGCATCCCCGAGCAGGACGGATGCACCCCCTCTGCTGCGTGGACTTCACATCACAGCCTGCAGCCTCATTGGAACTGCAGCTCCACGATGCATCCTCAACGCAGGCCCTTGCATTGCACGCCTCTTATCACCAGCAGCCTCAAGAACAACACAGGACTTTCCCTCGCAAGTCCTGCATCTTCTTCAGAACCAGCGGGGGCACAATGCAGCTTTGACACAGGACTGTGCAACGCAAGCCCTCCTCGTTCATGACATCCTCTGCAATGGCACAGGACCTCACATCGCAGCCTTGCAACTCTTCAGAACCAACTCTGCATGATGCATCTCCGACCCTGACCTGGCATCGCCTAGGCTGCAAAACGCATCCTCTGGGCGCTTTGTGCTTTTTGGCGCTATGTTCATTTGCATTTTTAAACTTGCATATCTCTAGTGCTACTTATTGGGTTTTTGTTGTATTAGAATTGATTTATTTATTAAAATGTACTTGATTTTTCTAAATTGGTGTGGGATTTTTTTTCTGTTGTGTTCTCACTTCATTACTGTTTGAAGTGATGCATAAATACTTTACATATTGCCTCTAAATTAAGCCTGACTGCTCTGTCCCATGCAACGAGAGGGGTGAGCACAGGTTAATTTGGGGTTTGCATGTGCCTCACCCTGACAAGGATTGTGGTTCCTGCTTGAGTAGGGTTTCAACCCCCCCCCCCCCCACAACCAGTAACCCAGTTTCTTACACTTCGTATCCAGGCAAACAACTTTCTTGATGTCGTCTAATCTGGTTTCAGACAAGACTACAGCAATGAAAATGTTTTTCATCAAATTAAGGATTATTCTCTTTACTTCCTAGATTCAAGTAACTCCTGCCTTCTTGTGCTTTTTGACCTCTTGGCTGCTTTTCAGACAGTTAGCCACTGTGCTCTGATTAACATCATTTAACATAATGAAGGAACACATGGGCATTGATGGTGCTGTCCTAAACTGGTTTGATTCCTAGCAAGACTAACTTAACACAAAGCATCCCACAGGGCTCGAACCTATCTCCATTCTTGCTGCTTGGAGACATTCTAAATAACTCTGGAATTCTTCATAACTAATATAGAGTTCATACCGAGATCTACGTGAAACTTTCTTGTCCGATAAACATTCTCCTACTCTTCAAAACCCTCAACAGGATTCAAAAGTGGATGGCCAATCACCACCTCAAACTCAAACCAACAATAACTGAATTTCCTCTAATCTCACTAAAAAAACAAAGCAACCTCCTTGTCCAAGAGTGCCTCAGTTCATTCTGAATTGTAAACTGGGCAATGTGGAGAATGCTAAATCTTTGGAACTTATCCTGAACAATCGCCTTAGGCAAATGTAATCAATGGCCCAAAGCCCTTGCAACCAACTTAGCCTGCTCTGGAACATCAGGAGAATTCAGTCCTGAGTAGGACATGGAAACTATAGTCCAATCACTAGTATTCTCTAGACTGGACTATGAGAACTCTCTCCTCTCCGGTCTCCCTGAGGCACATTTGGCATGCCTGAGAGCATTTAATAATGCAGCTACCTGCTTTGCAACAGGTCACAAACAATGTTATTACATTTCTCCCATTGTTTGCACCTTACAAGGACTTTCCATTGAAGCAAGAGCTCGATTTCAGATTCCATGCATCACCCGCAAAGCCCTCCACAACACAACACTTCATATTTGGTTAGAAAGCTGAAAATCGCTGGCATTCAGAAGGGATCGAGAAAGGCTGAAGCCCTCCTGCTGGAACCTTACGCATTCAGAAAAAAATGGTTTATGAAAAATGCATTCTCTAGCAGTGCTGCAAGGATCTGGCACGCCATACCAGTAGCTCTTTGCACAACCTTGAGTCTTGCCACACTCTTAAAAATTATCTCAGAATCCTCCTGTTTGAGATACTCTTTGGTTGAAGCCATGATCACTTCTACCAACCTCTTTTTTTGACTTATCCAATTTATCCAGATAGAATCTACCTAATTCGAACTGCTGAGTTTGTTTCCTCTGTAATCTTACCTGATGATTGCTGTACATATTCTTCTTCCCGCTCTCTTGTAAAGTGCTCTGATGCAACTGGGCCAAGTTCACACTATATAAAACCACAAATGTAAAATAGGAGGAATATTTAAAAGGAGGAAGATTTGTAAGGAAAGCAGAAAAAACAGTGAGCACAAGAGTTTGGTAGCCCCTTTAGCAGGAGAGAAGTTTGATCCCTTGTTAATTCAGCATTGACTGTCAGAAGAATGGTACTCTTCATAGCATGTGGCTGACTATGTGGAGTTCTGGGTTCGGTAACAGGTTCCCAAAGCAAATGACATCTCAGTACCATAGATCATCTTGGCTGAATAAGGTGGCCGAAAATCCAGAATTTGATGTGAAAGTATTAACGTTTCTTAATAAGAAAGCAAACAATGCAAGTAAGTGTCTGGCTAAAGGTTTAACAACCATAGGCATTGCATATTAAACATTTTGGGTCCAAAGACGAAAAGAATCTGGTAGAGGAGGCATAGCTTTCTCGGGAGATAGTGGGTGTCTTAGAGTTCTGACAATTGGTACAAAGTGCAGTGTTTTTGTTGTGAAATATCAGTTCAGCTTTGTCTATTGAGAAAGAACAATTTAGATTCTAAGAGATCCTAAATTAGTTGAAGTTTCCACTGCAGAAGGTGGTCCATTACAAGGCATGTTGTTTGGCAAACTTTCTATAAGATGATTATGAGATATGTTGGTGCTTTCAATATGATACAAAAAGGACAATAAGACGTAAGATGATTTCAGTGACTAGGATTTTACAGCCCCCGGGTGAATGCAGGGTCAGTTTCTTTGCTGTGTACAGGAAATTACATCTGCATCATTCACATGGGAAAGTAGACATTTTGGTGGACAACAAGGTCCCCCCTTTCTGTTCCCACAACGATCAAGAGGTTGAAGCTGAAACACAAGAGGACAGTGAAGTGCTATATTTGGGATAGAACCTTCAAATATTACAATTATAAACTTATGAAGACGATGGTAACAATAGAAATAAAGGTGAGTGTATATTTGGCAGTATTATTTGTTCACAGTGCCTGGCAAATCCTCCTATTGCAAGAATTATAGAAGGAAGAGAGTCATGGACTTAATGTTCTGATTACTTACAAGTAATCTTCATTACTCCCAGTCCCAATTCCGTCCTCTCCCTTCTCATTAACTTCTATGATTTGTTTGGAAATACATGAAGGGCATTGTCGAAGTATGGGTATTGAACATTACCAGTAGGTAATCATGAGATACCTAAAGGCACCTTAGATCAGCCCACAGCCGTAATTTAGTCTCAACTAGTTTCTTTTGGCTGTTTGGTGGTATTCTTCAGCCTCCCTTGGAATGGAAAAATGGATGCTACAGAAAATAAGGCAAGCTTTAGCATGCAGTTTTCAGAGGCTCTTGACTGTGCTTTATTACAATAGGTTTGACGTTTGTACGGCGTCGTCGTATGCCCATACTGCACACCTTTGGCATTGCCAATGCCTGTTATTAATAGTTCACTCCATTGTCTTTGCTAATAATCAGATTTCTAATAGTAGGTTGACCTATATTTAAAACGAGACGAGGTTCATGCTTTTGAATGCTTGACCGGGTGAAAATCTTAATTTTTTAGTCAAATGAAAACCATTTTAGTCGCAGTTCTCCAATGTACAAAAAAATAACACCAGACCATTTTGAAATACCAATTACATTTCTATTCAGCATAGAAAAACTGTTCAGATGTCTGACTTTAGTCTATAAAAATGAAGTAAAACACTGCGAAATGGCTATTTTCCTTTGGCTTTAGGAGGTGGTGAAGAATAAAGCTAATCTTTGCAAAAAATAAAAAAAAACTCATATAAAAGTCGTTCTCCAGATGTTGAGAAATGGCGATGCGCCATAAAATATGTATGAAACGTAATTAATAGATTGTGATTTTCCACTGGCTCTGAATCAAAAAATAAAGTTCACTGGGGTCATAAATGGCAGATCATTTTCTTGGTTAATTATACAATTTCAAACACTTTATTTCTCCTGCTCAGATTTTTCTCTGTGAAATGGCCCTTTGAGGACGGTGAGGTAATTTGTTATGGTTGTGCATGAGACATTAAAAAGTAGCCACCTGTATATTGCGTTGTTGAAGAGATCAGCATTTAAGTGCCATCATTAGTAAAAGAAATCTGTACTCTGCGCTATGAATTGCGTTTGTGGATCTTAATTGTTAGCAACAATAAGATGCTTTTCTTTGCTACTTTAAAAAAATACGCTGTTACAGAAGTTAATTAAATGTTTAAGCAATTCCTTGTATAACATTTGAGACTAAGTCCCCTTTATTTAAAGAAGTTTTTTACAAATGCTTACCTAAAATGAAATGCAGTTATGTCATGGGTTTTACAGTCAGGGTTGATATACACTCATTTTATAAAGTCGTTTGTTCTGCTAACAGCAATGCCTCACAACAATTATTGCAGCAAAATTATATTTTTACTTTGACATAAAGGCTTAAATCATGCCTACTAAATTTACAAGGGCTTCATTCATAGAGAATTTTTGTTCGCTCGCTGTGTAGTTCCGCAAAGATACTAATGGCATTTTAGAAGTTAGTAACGTGTTTTCAACTCCCTAAAACTCGTTTACAACTCCATACCTAATCGTTATTTGGAATAGGTGTCTTTCCCAATTGCAGTTCTATAACCCAGGCTTACAGATTACGGATTTGGTGTGGTAAGCTCTTCACAAAAGCGAAAGGGTCCCTTTTTGCGACCCCTTCCCCTTTGTGAGTGTAAAAGAAAAGGTCTGTTGGGGAGTAGACAGTGATATAAGACTGAAACAAACTTTTCACCAAGAGAAAACTGTTCTTTTTCAATGCGGCACTGTTTCCTTTAAGGAAATGAGCTTTATTTTGTTTTTAAATGTTAATTTTCTTGAAAGGCAATCGCAGACACGGTGGTCTGCTGACCCTAGCAACCCAATGTCCCAGTGGTGTCTCATGATATTCATGAGGTAGGCCGGATTGTGAACCACTCTGAATTGGAACCTAGTGAACCAACCTATTAGTACATAGATCAGTTTGTTAAATTCTTTACTCGTCACAAATTGTGACCTGATTTTTGCAACCAAATAATTAGTGCATCAGGCCCAAAGTACTTGTGATCATTAAAGTCCTGATTATGAGTTTGGCGGTCCGTGGACCACCAAACTCACTGTCGCGCGGCGGGGGCGTACCGGCCACTGCCGCACCGGTGGTCCGGCTGCCATATTCCAACTTTGGCGGACGGACCACCATTGAACTGCCGCACCACCAGGGAACTGAATTCCATGGCGGTGGACTGGTAGTCAGGGGCTCACAATATGCTAGCGGTGCCGCTGCTGCACCACCATGCATATTACGAGTTTCCTGACCGCCAGTGGTCTCACGGAGGTTCTTACTCCATGAAACTGCTGGTGGTAAGGAAACAAAGGGGGGCACATGCTGTGTCCCTCTCTGTGCATGCACCCCCACTTCCTGCACGGCATGGACTGCACCAGTCCATGCCATGAAGGAATTGCCTTTTTCATAGGCACTGCCATGGGACCACCAAAGAACCGCCGGCCAAGAACTAAAAAGTCGTAATTTTGGTGGGAGGTGCTCACATGGCTTTGGCGGTCTTGGAGCGGGGCGGCGGGGCGGCAGTGTGGCGGCCCCACTCCAAGACCACCAAAGTCGTAATTAGGCCCTAAATGTATTCCACAACCCTATTAAGGGCACCATGAAGATTACTAACCAATATTAACAATAAATGTTGACCGATGAGATACCCTAATGTCCTCACCTCTCTAAAGAGAGTGTCTTTTCATTGCAGTCAGAGCAAGGAAACCACAGAATATAATAAAAAAGGTATGACTAATATATATGCCCAATGAGTGGGACGCCCGGCTGCCTTAATACAATATATCACATTTTCCATGCACCATTGTGACACTATTACCAAACAAACTAACATCAAGAAATAAGTGCACCGTCATTCTGTTTCCGAAGCAGTGGGTTTATAAGCCTGCACTCATCCAATTCTGGTATGATGAAATGCACCAGGATCATTTAACATCCCTCTGCATTCTGGTCAGCCCTCCATCTTCATTGACAACGTTGCTCATCTATGCTCATGGCTTGTTTTGTTCGACTTATGCTCTCCTTTCTAATTATCTATTATTCCTTGTTTCCTTCACTCTTTTTTGCAATGAGCTCCTAGTTCTGATTCATTCTTCTTCTTCATTGTTTTAAGAGTTCACGGAACGCCTGAAGTCTATCTTTTCTTTATTCCACAACCTTTATCAAATACCTGAACCCGTTCTCATTTCTGGCTTTTCTCTCAGTCCCATTGTTTGCTTTACTTTTGTTTTTCCAATCATTTCTGCTATCCTCATGGATCACTGACATAATATTGATGCATACAATATCGAAACACATAAATATCATAAAATAAACACTGTTAACAAAAATATCGCCTTCCTATACTTAACTAATAAAACCACAAATATCGAGAACACAAATATCGGTGTTATAAATATTGATTTTTACTTATGTCGAAAACACAAATATCTGAAACAAAAATGTAGTCACCTTTAAATAAAAATATATATCAAAAATATTGATTCGCACAATATCGATTCCAATAATATCGCCAAAATAATTATATTATCATTAATAAATATAAAAAAGTTTTACATAAAACAAATATTTAAAATAAACATAACACATTTTATACACATATAAATTGAAAATAAATATATTACATTGCAAAAATATGTATAATTCACCGCAATAATATATATAATTAAATTCATAACAATATAACCCCAAAAATATTTTCATTAATTACAAACATTTATATAACAACATAAATATTAAGTTCGGACAGGTTGAGTCTTTCGGAGCCGAATCGTACAACTCTATGGACACGATTTCCGAGCGAGCGATTACGATGACCGATTCAGACAGCCGTTCCGATTCGGTCTACTCGAAACAAAACGGCTGTCGGAATCTGTCTTTGGGGGCCCGTAAGCCGGCCCCCCTTCACCCGGGGCCCTCCTAATCAGGACTGTGGGGTACCCAAGGGATCCCCCTTCCCATGCATGCACAGTGTGGCAGGCACCATGGGGTGCCCGCCACAGGGTTCAAGGCTTTCCCTAACCACCCCTTTTTTCAATGGGAGCCTGTGTTCTAAAGTCCCCGAACACATCACAGGCCATCTACCACCTATACCCATTTTAAAACGGTTAATTGCATGAACTAAAAAAGCCACCAGCTATGCTCATTATGCACAACACCAAGACATAGAAATACCTGAATATTTGACAATGACACATAATGAAGAACCTTTCCTTTTATGTGACAACCTAAACAATAATAAACAAATCCTAATAATCTATACCTTACTAAAACTAAGCCATTGTCAAACTTGGATGATGGGTGAGACCTTAAAATGTGTCCCAAATAATTTACTCAGATATACTCCATACATAGTGAATATCAAACCACAAATATCCTTTTTATATATGCCCTGCTGCCAAATAAACAACTACTACATCTTAAACCACATTAAACATAAAACAAATAATCATTACCCACAAAAAATTATCATAGACTTTGAACAAGCCATGATTCAAACCATTTTAAATATGTACCCCCACACAGCCATACAAGGCTGTTATCATTTCAATCAAAACCTATGGAGACACCTCCAACAATCTAAACTAAGGGCCTGATTGCAAGTTTGTCGGTCATGCAACCACCATCGAAAAGGTGTCGAATTCACCACCACCCAGTTGGCTGTCCGACCGCCCTAATACGATGCATGCAGTTTCATAGACGAAAGACAACCATGGTACCGCCGCTAATGCCAGGAAATCCTGACTGCGGTGAGATAGGCCAATGCAGCTGTCAGAGGGCGGACCACCAGTGTTACCGCCAGCCCAATCACGATGTACCTTCCCGCCAACATGACTGTGGCGGTCAAGCCGCAACACCTGAGCTGACAGAAAGGGACAATATGAGGCTGAAACTCACCATTACTCAGCTTTACACGTCCTGTGCCGCCATGGAGCCGATCCTACACATCCTGCTTCTGCTGCTGCTTGATAACGTCCAAAAGCCACACCGTTGTAGATGCAACTGCCGGTAAGTAACAATCTACCCTGTTTTCATTGACATCCATTTAACAGATGCACAGGCAGGGACATCTGAAGGTGTATGAGGGCCTAAGCCCAAAGCTATTTTGTGGGTCCCTGGTCAGCACAATTTTGAATGCATGATCTAAATTCACCTCATTGATGCCCTCTCTGGCCATGTCACTAACACTGTAGAGGCACACCCTTCCAAATAGCAAATGTGTCCACATCTAATATTCATGGATAGTGATGTGAGTTTTTCATATTGCAACACAATAGCAGCTCTCCACTAACATTACATCAAATAAGCTTAGTGACACCCTCCCATTTCTCACATGGTAGGTCCTGCTCCTAATATGAAATGCAATTAAGTATGAATGTTTTATGCAACAGAAGCACACCTTCACTGCAAAATGTCTGTAATCGACTCTCACACATCACCCACATTATAAAGTAGTTTGTGTAAAATGTAAATTAAACCAATCTGTTGAAGAAGTATTTCAAGGTCATCATGGTAGCGCTCTCTGTAAAGCAGGGTTGGCTCAATCAAGGGGCATTATGGAAGTCTGGCTCCCTGGTCCAGAACCCACTTTGCCCATGCTTCTAAATGTCTCTGTGCACAGGCCCCCTTGCTCCAAGTATATCAGGGATAATCAATAGCATCACCAAGTGCCAATGCCATGCATATGTCTCTAATGTTGACGTTAACGAAATTTAAAGTAACACACCTGTGCAACCACATTGCGTCCATAACTTTGGTGCTAGCTGGCAATAAACAATACACACTTGCACAAAAAGGAAAGGAAATCTAAAAGGTAAAAGTCAGTATATAGGTGTTTTGCAAAATAATTAAGAACATATTCACAGTTCAAAAATATGCATCACACATCATTGGGCTAAGTGCAATGTAAGAACAATTGTAAAGGGGTAACGTCAGCCATACATTACCTTTAAAAAAATGGCTGTTCCATTTATTAGCCATACTCTACAACATCATAGAGGTACTATTGCCCTTGTCTACAGCAAGTCCTGAATTGTATGCTACTTCAATGGTCACATCAAATTATAAGTTGCAATGCATATATGCACATACTTATCAGTAAACAAGCTGAATCAATCACACCTTTAGTAAACTATCCTTAAAGTAATTGTCAACCACTAATGTTTGGAGGAAGTGTCCATTACTATGTAGAATGGTTGCACCTAAATTCTAACGACAATCCCATACCATGCTTACCAGTGTATGCGCTTAACTTAGTAGACATTGTAAAAGTAAGCAGTAGTTCCTGCCATCATTGTAAACAAACATATGTACTACACATCTGTAAATGAAACATTGAGACTATGTAAATGATTGCAAAGCAAGAATAATGCTAGGACTAACTTGGTAAAAATCGAAATCATGATTTATTCTCTTAATAGAGATACCTCTCTCTATGAGTCCAAAATAAAAAGGAAAAAAACCAAAGCCAAATGGCAATCCATTGAAACAATACAAATTCTGTGGATTGCTGTGCTGCAGCATGCTTGCCTCCAAAAACACTGCCAGGGGAACCTCGCCAGGAGGGGGCATCTAGTGGGCATTCCAGTCACCTCAATGATGTCACTTGGGAGTAGTCAGCTTGGATTTGGGAGGGGTGGGTTTGGTTTTGGGAGGGGTGGTTCTTAATTTGGGAGGGGTGTCTTTGCTTTTGGGAGGGGTTCTGGTTTTCTTCTCAGGGGTACAGTTGGTTTTAGGGGTGGGGGTCAGTTTTTTCAGGGGTGGATAGGGATGTGGAAGGGATGGTTTGAGGTTTGGAAGGAGATATTTTGCCTTTGGGAGGGATATCAGCTGTGACTGGGTTAAGAGCAAGGGCAAATAAGAAGCTTTCATGGGGAACATTCATAGGATGTTCAGGAGAGAGTAGGAGTTGGGAGGTACAGGGAGTTGAAGTGTTTGCGTTTTTTGTTGTGTGTTATGTGGACATGCTGGATATGATGGGTGTTGTGGATGTGTCTGGTGGTACCTGTGTGGTTTCAGGGGAATGCTGGGTGTTCTTGATGGGTCTGCGGGTGTGGGTGTGGTGTTTGTGGGGATGCTGGGTGTGGTGGATGTGTCTGGTGGTACGGGTGTGGTCTTGGGGGAATGCTGGCTGTTGTTGATGGGTTTGTGTGTAGGGGTGTGGTGTCTGGGGGATGCTAGAGTTGGTGGTGGTAGTGAGAGGGGTGACTGTCAGGTGAGTGGCTGCATTCTTCTGTTTTTCTTTTGTGTGAGTATCTGTGCTGCTTGGGGCTGTTGAAGTGGGTGCATGCTTATGTGTGAGTGTGCTTTGGACAGGCATGGGAATAGGGAATTTAGATGGGGAAAAGACAGGAGGTGGGGCGGAAGTTGGGGATGGATGGAAGGCTGCCGTGTGTGAGGAGGCCAGAGCCTGAAAAGTTCTCTGTAGTCCAGACATAGCACTGTGGATGCCTTCTAGGTAGGCCACAATCTGTTGCAGATGGCTGCCTTGCCCCTGGATGGCATTCAGCAGTGCTGTCTACCCTACAGAGATGTGTCCCAGGAGGTCAATAGTCCCCTCACTCAGGGCAGCGGGAGGACAGGGGCAGGGACTGAGGTGTCTGGAGTGAAGGAGATGGCTCCCCTCTTAGGGGAGAGTGTCCAGCCTACTGGGTGGGGAGCAACAGGGAGGGTGAATATAGAAGGGGGGTGATGGACAAGGATGGTGTGGGTACTGTTCCTGTGTGTTTCACCACCAGTAGGGAGTGTCCACTGGAGGTTGACTTTGAAGATGATTAGATTGAATCTGTGTCCTCCGTGGCACTCCCCTCACCCTCTGGACCACTGGCTCCCTTGGTGTCTGTTGTGTCATGACCAGAGCCACTGTGGCCAGCTGGTTCCCCAACAATATTGGCCCTGTCTCCTCCTCTTGGCTGGGATGATGCTGAAATTACAATTAAAATAGGTTTATTGCATGTGCCAGAACACACTGGACCAAGAGCTTTTACCACAGAACATTACTAAAGTGCACAGAAGACTCCAGCTACAAGGTCCACTATACTGGCTTCAACATTCATTAGGATCAGCACATGCATGCTATGCTACATGACCTGTAAACAGTTGCACACAGTCAAGTCACAGCAACAGACAGCTCCAATTGCATAAGTGAAGTTGTCTCAACTCAATCTTTATGTATCTGGTAGGATACTTGAACACCCTGTATACATTGACCCTTGTAGTATACCATACTGACCTGAAGCCATCAAATAGGATGGTAATGACAAACTCATTCTTACAGATTCCACATCAGGCCCTGCAATCAGCCAATGGTCATATACCTAATACCACATCAGGATTAAATGATGGTCAAGTAATACAGCTCTGTTGCAGTAACATGTGCAGTAGCAGGAAGAAGGTGATATGGAAATGCTCATTTCACAGTGTTGACACTTCCTAATAGAAACTTCCTCATACGACCACTGTCACAATAGTCTCATGAAAGCTGTACTTAAGTAGCTTTGCTAAGCATCACATGTAGCACAGCGAAGTAGACTGGAGACAATCTGGACCAAATTTCTGGGAGATTTGTATACAAATATCCACTTCATAATGTTACACCTAGGCCTAGGGACATCACCAATCCAGCTTGGTACTGGTGATAACACCATTCTTACATTGCATACATAAAAGGCAATAGACCATTAAAGGTTGTTGAGGCTCCAGGAATCTCCATTACATGAAGAGGTGGTTTCACTTTTGTGCTAATGGAAAGGCACATCACAGAACCTTTTTGTGTTGCAAACACTAATTCCATTGTAATACTTAGTGTTGACACTCACATATGATCCCTACATTTCTGCATGTCACTCCCTAATGCATGTCACCAGTCAGTGAATGAACCTTGCCAAATCAACATGTGCGTTTCACATAACTGAATACTCCCACATCAATACATGGAAATTCACATTGTGACAAATTACTGTGTCTACCTGTCATGTCCTTCATTGCTTCATCAATTGGATGTGACTTATGACATTGATTAATGGTTTAGGGTATGTGTCACCTACCCTCCAATGCGTACATACTCATGTCTGTGGTATCACATATACCCATCACAAAAAACTATTTTCAAATACAGATTGGCCTACACACTCATTAGTGATGGAATCAGACATCAACCTATGAAGACACGTATATCATGAATGAAACTGTAGTGCAGATGATACTACAACAGGGAAAGGTACACATGCCGACATGTAGGCACTAATAGTGATGGCACCAGTGATGTTTGCTTAACAAGGGGAAGTATTGCTCTTTGACTGCATCCAAAGTGCACTGTATGCTAAGTCATATGTAAGAGGGCCACCATCACATGAGACACACTAGTAAGGGAGCATCACTCCAGGCACAATGAAGAAAAGTGGTCTGTTTGGGGCAACTGTCACCCAGCACATCAAACAACTTTAGGTGATTTATTACTTTAGTCAGCCATGTGTCTGCTCAAGACAGTAATTTGGTAGTGGACTGGATTCTGCTGAGTTCCTGATCATAAAGACAATAGTCCAAGCACATCAGCATGCACCTACTACCAGACCTATACAAACAGCAACTCTTCTTGTGTGTTTTACACATGGGCCACCCCCAGATTTGCTGGGGAAATGCCTGCTTGTAACACACAAAGTTGGCAATGTAACATGAATGACTCTGACCAGGACTCACCCCCTTGTAGCTGCTGTTGGGCCCTCAACTGCCCATCAAGCTCAGGGTAGTCCACCACCAGTAGGCGGGCCATTAGGGGGGGTCAGGAGATTATCTCAGTCACCATTCCAAATGTAGTCCATGTAAAAGCAATCAGGGATACTATTGGCTCTGAAAAATAATTTTCGGAACATCCAAGGATCTGTAGGTCTACAGGTAGATTACTTTGTGCATCAGTTGTATTGCCACAGAAACTCTTACCCAGCCTGGGCCATGGCCCAGACTGGGCACAACCCATTGTCAGGCCTTGCTCTCTGCAGGCTGAGCATACTGATCCCACATAAACATCACATTTCCACCACTTCAATACATAAAAGTACATCTTGTGGCCATCCAATACGTGGCCTCAAGATTTTGTGCCACTCTGAAGTGGTCTGTGAGGTATAGCTAACTCCCAGACAACAGGTTGCCAAGCCCTGATCTGGGCTGAGCTATATGTGGGACTCTACACAAAGCTAACATCATCCTCAACTGCTTCTTACAGTATGCATACACAGGTCATGCTGTAAAGCCTATACATTTCTTTGGACATTTACCATGATCTGATTAGGAAATATATAATAGGCCTCATAAAATGTATACATGCATACATGATATGTGCATGCTACCCAAGTAGAATCTGAGGCTTACCACACAACACATATCACAATGATGGTGTTAGGTACACAATGTACAGTGCTCCACAATCCATTAAATGATTGTCCTATGTAGGCTCACAAAATGTTACAGCAGTAATCAGAATTCACTCTGGGACTCAGAGGCACATTGTAGCCTGTGGAAATGGAAAGGATGGAGTTAAACAGAGTAAAATATACATGTAACATACTTACCTGTTCCTCTGGTGAGCCATAGAGCCGGCCATACAGGGGAAGCACCTCTTCAACCAGTTACTCAAGCTCCTTTGGCAAGAAGGCAGGGGCCCTCTCACCTGCTTGGCCTGGCATGATTGCTCCCAGAGGTGGCAAACAACAGCTAAAGTGGAGGAGATCGCATTGCAGCAGTGTCAGGAGGCAAGTGAGTTATTTTTCAAACTACAGTGTACATGTATGCCACGTATGCGGTCATCAGCATAGACGAACACATCCATTGGGCCGCTACCATCACAATTACCAATGTTAGGCCATGGTTGTGTCCTCTGTGGATGAAAACGCCCACCACGCAGTCGACTTCCGCCAGTGGCGGCAGGTTCTCAATGTCCAATATGAAAGGTCAGGCATCCGCCATTTTAGCGGTTGGAATTACAGTATCGGTGACTGTTAAGAGCATCACCACCACTCCAAATGAGGGCTAACATGTTTACATATGGACAACTGCATTGCTGTGCATAAAAGCTAAATGTGCGCTGTGCAGTGTACAATGGGAATAATAGGTGGATGTTGGTCAGTAGACAATTATTATGTTATAATGTGTAATGCTTTCTGAACCAGTTATGTTTTGTCATATGACTTCTGTCTTACTCTTCATATATGTTACTCTGGACACTGTGACCGATGTTCAAAATTGTTTTCACTCCACACACAGGAACCCTGGGAGAGGGAGGAGACAACAGCCTCCAGTGTACCGCCAATTTCCAGACCTTTACATCATGGAAGAGAGGGATGTCATCAAGAAGTTTAGTTTGAATAGGCAAACAATACAGGATTTATGTCTTCAGTTGGAGCCTGATCTCCTTCCTCAAAACACAAATCCCTCATGTATCCCACCAATTGTGAAACTTATGTCAGTATTGCAGTTTCTGGCCACAGGTTCCATTCAATACACTGTGGCTATATCTGGTGGTATGTCACAACCAGTGTTTAGTGGTGTACTACAAGATATGCATTCAGCAATGATGAGACATATTGACAGCTACATCCAGTTCCTCAGATGTGAGGATATAGCCAATGTGAAAGTTGACTTCTATCAATTTGCTGTCATCCCACATGTGGTTGGAGCCATTAATGGCACCCATATTGCCTCAAATCCCACCTACCCACCACCACCGAAGACACAGAACAAGCAGCAGATAACTTCACAAACTGGATCACATTAAGCGTGACGAAGTTGCACCAAGGAAACTCACAAACCCCAAGAAACGAACACAAAAGCCCAACTGGTTCATGGCAGAACTGAAAACCCTGAAACGTGACTGCAGACAGCATGAAAGAAGATGGCGTGCCAGTAAAACCCTCGAGGACTGGATATGCTTCAAAGCTGCCCCCAACCGCTGCCACCACCACCACCTGAACAACACCAGGAAGACCGCCCTAGCCACCTGCATCAACGATAGCTCCAACAACTGCAAGGAACGTTTCAACATAGGCAAGGAATTCACCAACCCCTTGGAAACCAAAAACATCATCACACCATCGCAAGCCCTCTGCGACAGACCAATAGGTACAGGCTGTTGCCGTCTGCCCAGGCTGAACAGATAGACTAGCATCGACCGTCCTTGACGTCTACATTTCCAGGAGTATTGTCATCACTGTTGGCTTTATCTGGGTGTGGACGGTGACTCTCTTCACTGGCCAAGCTCTGCCCAGGTGCTGTGCCAGATCAACCTGTTGTGAAATGGAGAACAGTGTTGGTAGCAGAAGTGTGGTATCTACATCCAAATGTTTTGTGACAAAGTAAGTAGAGACCTAGGGAAAACAAAATAGGTAGATATTAGTATTGTGAAATAATTATGTGCTATTGAACTTGTTAATAATACATTTGGAGACATTCAATACATGTACTTAAATTAAGCAGCTCATTACATGTCCTGAGATGTCACATTTTGGATTAAGGAATGAACATGACATCGCACGAACATTTAAGGCAACACAGTGGAGAGGTAACATGTGTATTTGACCATTCCATGGTCTAGTTGTGTACAAAACAGGCGATCACACAACTTGGTTGTATATTTAGCATCAGTCATCATGTGAGCAGTGCAGAGTCAATGGATCACCTGCCACTTCTAATCAGCTGAGTTACATTCATGCCTTACAAATATTTGAGCTACACACTTGGTATGTTTTCACTCATGCCATCCATAATTTCGGTTGAGGAGACCAGGACAACATAAAGCTAAGTAGGCAAAATGACTCTGAGTAGAGCAATGTATGAAAATTACCTAGTCCATGAGGATTGAACATCATTTGTAACATGTCAGACAGTGAGAATGTGCAAAATCACAATTGCATCTTGTTTTCTGTTACAGAAACATGGCCTTATGGTAGTTGTTGTCATTTTAATCTGTACTTCACAACACTTGCAAATTGGATAATCTTACATACCTGCTGCCAAAATGCAGTTGGGCTGGACCATACATTTTCACATTGGCACATATCATGGGCTTGGGATTATATTTTTATAGTAATACACTTACAGACACCATTCCATCATATGGCATGCACATGAGATGTTATATGCAACAATATACATTGACACAGACAAACCCACATCTCTGATACTTTCAAGATTACATGTTAGGAAACTAGGTACACAACACAATGGCAAAAGCTGAGTTGAGAGCCAACAGCATATTGAGGTATTGTGGCAGTTAGTGAGGTGTAACTTTCCAGACTCCACTTCCCAGGTATTCCTATCAAGCCCTCAGAATGTTGGATGGCCAAGACCTCTCTTCCCAGGAAAACAGATGTAGTGGTGCAGTGGGAGGACCACTGCCAGTGTTCTGGTCCTCCAGGTGTTGCTTGGAGGCTGGGAACACACCTTACCCCTCTGGAAATTCCACCTCGTCCTAATTTCCTCCTGTGTGCCCAGGGTGGTACCTAAAGCATTCACTCTGTTGACTATCCTGGACCACACTTCCCTTTTCCTACTGAAAGGAGTATGTTGGACTTGGGCTACAAACACTTGTGGCTCTACTCTTTTGATTACATTCCCCATGACTGACAACTCAGCCTCTGAAAAACATAGATTATTTTGGAGTAACATAATTATAAATTAAAGTGATTGACAATGTAAAAAACAAAAAACACCAAGGGATGTGAGAAATATTTTCAAGAAAAGTGATTGGTAGTTGCTGCTGATCTAGAGGCCCGACTTAAAGACTCTGAGGGCTGCTCGAGACAGAATATCATCCGAATACTGGGGGTTCCCAAGCGGGCAGAAGGGCTGACCACAGACCTATTTGTAGAGGTCCTCATATTGAAACACCTCCAGCCTCGTGGTCTGTCAAAGTTCTTTTTGGTGGAAAGAACTCATAGAATCCCTGGCACCCCCAGAGAAAGATCATAGTGCATCTATTTAACTATCGGGATCGAGACACCATCCTGCAACGGCTCGTAGTGCTCCGCCACTCGTCTATGACAATGCAACAATTATATTTTTTCCCAATTTCACCTTAAAAGTGCAAAAGATGCGCTGTAGCTTCTTGGAAGTTAAGAAAGCCATTAAATACTCCATGATGTTTCCGACCCGCTTGAGAGTTGCGGCAGAAGGCAACACTTAGTTCTTCTCCTCGGCGGAGGAGGCCTGGGACTGGTTGGAGGACAGTCCCGGATCCCGGATCTCGGAGACACCCAGAGCGGCAGAGGTGGGAGAATGCTGCCCAGGGTCCATGACAGTAGATGATTAATCAAAGAAGCAAGAACGATTCCCCCCCTCAGTTCTGAGACTTGATGACTGGTCGGGGCACTATTTATCTGTTATATCTGAATTGCTGGAGACAGTAAGACGCTCAATCTATAGGGACTGAGGGGAGGGGGGTCGGTGGCCAAATCCCTCTTTAGTGATTGTTGAGATGTTCTTTGGGGTAACAGGTGTTCTGAATAGTTGGGGACGTGGGCAGTTTAGGGCCTGCTTTGCAGGGAGGCAGGGAGGGGGGAATATGTTGGGATCAAGTTAATGTTCGTTCCACACCACTATGTGCTATGTTGACTTATCTTCTAGTCTTGATGCTCATCACTATCCACTAATGATACATATTGGAAGGGGGTACCCCCCAGACTGCCCCGAGGGGAGGGGGGACCCGGTCTTGGACATATACTCAGGCACCCTGCATGACGCTACCCACAGATAAGGCCCAACTGCACCTCATGTCTTGGAACGTAAATCAATCAATCAATCAGGGTTTTGTAGAGCGCACTACTCACCCGTTAGGGTCTCAAGGTGCTGACAGATGGGTGTGAGCAGCTCCGTAGGGGTCAGTCGAAGAGCCAGGTCTTGAGGTCTTTCCTGAAGTGGTGCAATGTCAGGCTTTGCTGGAGGTGAAGGGGGAGATCGCTCCAGGTCTTGGCTGTGAGGTAGGAGAAGGACCTTCCGCCTGCTCTAGTCCTGTAGAAGCATGGGACGGTGGCTAGGGAGAGGTCGGCTGAGCGGAGGTTTCTCTTGGAGGCATGGAAGGAGAGGTGGTCTTTGAGGTATTGAGGTCTGATGTTGTGGAGGGCCTTGTAGGCGTGCATGAGCAGCTTGAAAGTTATTCTTCCGACTGGGAGCCAGTGGAGGTCGCAGAGGTGTTGGATGTGGTTGTGCCATGGGATATCGAGGACTAATCTGGCTGCGGCGTTCTGGACAGTCTGGAGTTTGTGGAAGAGATTTTTGTTGATTCCGGCATAGAGGGCATTGCCGTAGTGGAGTCTGCTGGTGACGAGTGCGTGAGTGACTGTTTTCCTGGAGCCGGGGGGGGGGTTTCATTCGAATGTTTTACGTCGTATGCGGAGGGTGTTGAAGCATGCGGAGGAGACGGCGTTGATCTGGTGATTCATACTGAGCAATGAGTCCAGTATGATGCTGAGGTTACGTGCATGGTCCTTCAGGGTGGGTGGGTTTCTGAGGGCGGGGGGCCACCAGGTGTAGTCCCAAGCGGAGCTGGTGGGGTAAATGGCCTGGGTGACAAGGTCAAGAGAGGAATTATCCTGCAATACATAAAAAGACACTCACCCAATGTCATTCTCCTTTAGGCGACACATTTGCTTGGCACCAAGAATAAAGCTCTAGACAGATGGGGCTACAAAATGTTGGCCCATGCAGGATATTCAACGGGGTCTAGAGGTGTGGGCATAGTAGTCAAAAAGTCTTTGGCCATGCAGTTGTATAACTCCTGGGTGGATAAGGGTGGAAGGTATGTGGCAGTTCTGGGTACATGGGAAGGGACTGCCCATTAATATTGTAAGTGTTTACGGTCCACCAAGACTCCATGAGACCACACTGGCTGACTTGAGTACACTGCTTCTCAATCTCCCAGACAGAGAGTTATTCTTGGGTGACGACTTTAACCTAACACTCAAAGACTCCAGTGATCGTTGGTCTCCCACACAGGTGCCCACGGGCCGAGCCCTTCTGGCAGATGTTCTAAATGCCATGGGTCTGGAAGACATGTGGCGGTCTCACAACCCCACGATGCAACACTTCACTTTTCACTCCGGGGCCCATGGCTTCCTCTCTAGAATTGATTATGTGCTGACCTTGGGCCATCTCTTTCTCCATTTCTGAGAAGTCCTCCACCTGGCTAGGGGCATATCCGTTCACTCACCACTATGGGCGGTGTATGGATTTGTAGACCCAAGGGCCTACCGCACTTACAGAGGTCAGATATTTAATATTTTAAATTCAGATAGGAACAATACAGACAAAACAATTTTGTAAGTGGGACACAAGCCTGCATCCTACTAAACCAAGAGGGACAAACAATAGAAAACACAGAAGGCTCAGGCAAAGCTATAGGTTTAGTTAAACACAAAATTTCTCAATGTAAGAAACAAATCGCTAGGAACCACCTTTACACATTAAATAACAATTTAGAGCAGTGTATAAGGTGTATCGGATGTCGACGGCGTTTCGATCCATATAAATAATAAATGGATCATCATCAGGACATTTAGAATAAGCATGCCTGTGTGTAATTGCCTGTAATGAGTGTTGGCAATTCCCGCATGGAAAATAACCAATATATAGCTGAAGGCACAGATGGCGAGCAGCCAAAACCAAGAAAGATAAAATCAGAGGTATGGGGGAGCCGGACCGGCTAGGGCATCAAAGGCAAGGTATAAATGTAGAGTGACCCATCCAGTGATGGGAAGGGGAAGGCACGATGGCTTATGTATCCAGATGGAGGAGGGAGCCGCAGACGCGTGCTACTGATTCCAGATAAGGGGTTATTCTAGGTCCGTGTTCCTGGGTGGCAGACAGTGTGTGCTTCTGAAATGCGCATTTCGGAAGCCGGCACACACTGTCTGCCACCCAGGAACACGGACCTAGAATAACCCCTTATCTGGAATCAGGAGCACGCGGCTGCGGCTCCCTCCTCCATCTGGATACATAAGCCATCGTGCCTTCCCTTCCCATCACTGGATGGGTCACTCTACATTTATACCTTGCCTTTGACGCCCTAGCCGGTCCGGCTCCCCATACCTCTGATTTTATCTTTTGGTTTTGGCTGCTCGCCATCTGTGCCTTCAGCTATATATTGGTTATTTTCCATGCTGGAATTGCCAACACTCATTATAGGCAATTACACACAGGCATGCTTATTCTAAATGTCCTGATGATGATCCATTTATTATTTATATGGATTGAAACGCCGTCGACACTCGATACACCTTATACACTGCTCTAAATTGTTATTTAATGTGTAAAGGTGGTTCCTTGCGATTTGTTTCTTACATTGAGAAATTTTGTGTTTAACAAACCTATAGCTTTGCCTGAGCCTTCTGTGTTTTCTATTGTTTGTCCCTCTTGGTTTAGTAGGATGCAGGCTTGTGTCCCACTTACAAAATTGTTTTGTCTGTATTGTTCCTATCTGAATTTAAAATATTAAATATCTGACCTCTGTCCGGCTGGACAAGTTATACAAATATAGTACTGACTGGGTCTATATTCATTCCCCCCTCTTTATTGTCGTTTTCCTAGGGACCACTGTTCTTAAAAATAGAAGTTAAAATACTAGCTAAACTATTGGCGTCCTGGCTGACACAGGAAATTGCCAGGCTAGTACATCCAGACCAATCCGGATTTATGCCGGGTCACAGCACTGCGCTCAATCTACAGAGGGTACAAGGGGTGTTGAGCAGGGCAAGGTACATCCAAGAGGATGTGGTTATCCTATCACTTGATGCCCTCATGGTGTTTGATTCCATTGAATGTCCTTATGTTTTTTAGGTGCTGATGAAATTGGCCTTTGTCCCTAGATTCCTGGGCTGTATTTGACTCCTCTACACTAAACCCCTGGCGCAGGTGGTGATCAACTGAGAAATATTGGAAGTTTTCTCTCCCTAAAACGTGGCACCCGTCAGGGATTCCCGCTCTCCCCCCTCCTGTTCGCTCTGATGTTAGACACCCTGGCTGCATGGAACCGTATGGATCCCCTGCTCTGGGGTCCCCACTGGTCAGAGCAGTGGGAAGACCGAATATCATTATACGACGATGACGTTCGTCTATACATGGCAGATCCCAAGCACTCCCTGACCAGATTAATGCACATACTGACTATATTTGGCAGTTATTCTGGTTATACGGTCAACTGGGTGAAATTCTTAATATATGTTCTGCACGGCCAACCTCCTGCGCTACCTCGGGCTGTGAGATTCAGAAGGCCATGGAGGGCTTTACATACTTGGGAATATTTGCCACCGTGGACCCCACTCTCTTCTATGAGCAAAAACCTCCTTCCTCCACTAGATAGGCTAAAGAAAGATGTTCAGCATTGGAGATCTCTGCCCCTGCTTGGGAGAGAAGCACTCTTTAAGATTATGGCATTGCCCCGATATTTGTATGCTCTCCACAACACTCCATACCCTGTCTCACCGCAATACTTCAAATCAATAAACTCCACACTACGCACACTTTTATGGAATGGGGGCCAGCAAAAATCACACTCTGTAAGCTTACGAGGGGGGGGGGGTACAATGGCGGTATTGCACTACCAGATGTACAAAAGTACTAATGGGCAGCACAACTGGCCACGATTAATGGATGCACCTACCGGCCAATGAACCATCCATCCGTATGGATCATCTGATGATGCGGCCCGGGGGGGGGGTATCTACAAGCCTTATACTCTGTTCTGCCCCGGCCATCACTGCAGGGCCAGGAGGCCCTGACAGTCGGTCTCTGGCACGCATCCCATGAGGTTTTGGATAGAAGAGCAGATTGACAAGTTCCACACACTGTGGGACTTAGCGGCTTTAGGCACACTGGGAGCATTACCGTGTTTTGGCAAATGGTACCTCATAGGACTGTCCAAAATTGGGGATTTGTAAACACAGGGAGCAGTCATTCCCTTCGCTGACCTATAGAGGGACTACAACCTGGCCCGCACTCAGATATACTGCTACCTGAAAGTTAGGCACGTCCTCCAATTGGCATTGCCCAGGGGTGAGACACTGCCTGATTCCTCCGCTTTGGAGGATCAATTACTAGACGATTGCATGGAACATAAAGTGATTTCACTCACATACCCCAAAATCATTAACAACACCCCTGACACCCTGCTCTGTCTGCGTGAGAAGTGGGCTGTGGACTTGGGCGGTATGGAGGATGATGAATGACCAGAGGCACTAGCTTCCCTGAAGGAAATAGCAATTAGGACGGGATTCCGATTGGTACAACTAAAAATATTACATAGAGGCTACTTCGCTTGTACCACGCAAGTGAAAATGGGAAGGATAACGGATGATTCATGCTGTAGAAACTGTGCACAGAAGGGTACCTTTTTTCATATCATTTGGGAGTGTCTGGTCACACAGTGTTATTAGGAGGCAATCGTTAACCCCTTCGCTGTTAGGCCTTTCCCCCCCCTGTGCTAAGCCTTTTTTTGGCTATTTGGGGTAGTTCGCGCTTAGGCCCCTGTAACTTTTTGACCACATAAGGTATCCGCGCCAAATTTGCGTCCTTTTCTTCCAACATCCTGGGGATTCTAAAGGTACCCAGGGTTTGTGGATTCCCCTGGAGGGGACCCAGAAATTAGCCAAAATACAGCTAAATTTTGGGGTTTTTGGGAAAAATGGGAAAAAAGTGCTGCAAATGAAAGCGTCTGGGTTTTTCCCTGCAAATGGTATCAAAAAAGGGTTTGTGGGGCTGAAATCACCATTTTCCCAGATTTTAGAGAATGACAGACTTTTGTCAGAAAACCAACATTTGTTACACAGTTTTGGCATTTTTCTGGGACATAGCCTATTTTTGCTATTTTTTGTGCTTTCAACCTCCTTCCAGTTAATGGTAGAAATGGGTATGAAAGCAATAATGGATCCTGGAAAGCTATACATTTTAGAAAAGTAGATAACATTATGAATTCAGCAAGGGGTCATTTGTGTAGATCCTTCAAGGTTTCTTTATAGAAACTAACAGTTAAATATAGGAAAAATTGAAAATTAGTTGAAAAAAACAGCCTTTTGTGTCAACGTTTTCACCTGTAATTTCTTCTAATTATGACAGCTCTTTGAAAGCAATATACCGTTACATCCGCTGGACCTTACTGGTTGTGGGGATATATAGGACTTTTAGGTTCACCAAGAACACGACGAACCCAGAGCCAAAAACTGAGCAGCGACTTGCAATGGTTTTTTATTATGTACCGGGTATATAGCAATTATTCTGGGAAAATGTATACATGGAAAAATTGGTATGAAAGATACCTATGTATTTATGAAATGGGAACAAAATGTAGAGTTTAGAACCAGTAGATATTTGCACATTTCCAAAATTTGGAATACTCATACTAGCATGAGAATTATCGGTCATTTTTCAAAATTACTTCTTTTTTACACATTGTCTTTCATTTGGAAGGCAGAAATGCATTGAAAGTCAATAGGTAATAACAGTTGCTTTACAAATCTGAATTACCCTAAGTCTCCCGATAAAAATGGTAACTCACTTGTGAGGGTAGGCATAGTGCCCACGACAGGAAACGGCTCACAACGCAATGTGAACACACCACATTTTCACAATGAAAAATTACCCTTTTTTTGCAAAGTGCCTAGCTGTAGTTTTTGAACCCTAGCTCTGCCGGCACCTAGGGAAACCTAGCAAACCTATACATTTTAGAAAAGTAGACACCCAGGAGAATCCAGGATGGGGTGACTTGACTGGCTCTCACCAGGTTCTGTTACCCAGAATCCCTTGCAAACCTAAAAAATTGTCAAAAAAAACACATTTTCCTCACATTCCTGTGGTGAAAAGTTCTGGAATCTGCGTGGATCGACAAATTTCCACCCACCCGGCGTTCCCCAAAGTCTTATGAGAAAAATGATACCTCACTTGTGTGGGTAGGTCTAGTGCCCGCGACAAAAAACGACGCAAAACGCAATGTGGACACACCACAATTTCACAGTGAAAAATGACCCTTTTTTGGCAAAGTGCCTAGCTGTAGTTTTTGAACCCTAGCTCTGCCGGCACCTAGGGAAACCTAGCAAACCTATACATTTTTGAAAACTAGACACCCAGGGGAATCCAGGATGGGGTGACTTGACTGCCTCTCACCAGGTTCTGTAACCCAGAATCCCTTGCAAACCTAACAAATTGTCAAAAAACCCACATTTTCCTCACATTTCTGTGGTGGAAAGTTCTGGAATCTGTGTGGATCTACAAATTTCCACCCACCCTGCGTTCCCCAAAGTCTTCCCAGAAAAATGGTACCTCACTTGTGTGGGTAGGCCTATTGCCCGCGACAGGAAACGGCGCAAAACGCAACGTGGACACACCACAATTTCACAGTGAAAAATGACCCTTTTTTGGCAAAGTGCCTAGCTGTAGTTTTTGAACCCTAGCTCTGCCGACACCTAGGGAAACCTAGCAAACCTATACATTTTTGAAAACTAGACACCCATGGGAATCCAGGATGGGGTGACTTGACTGTCTCCCACCAGGTTCGGTTACCCAGAATCCCTTGCAAACCTAAAGAATTGTCAAAAAAAACAAATTTTCCTCACATTTCTGTGGTGGAAAGTTCTGGAATCTGCGTGGATCCACAAATTTCCACCCACCCCGCGATCCCCAAAGTCTTCCAAGAAAAATGGTACCTCACTTGTGTGGGTAGGCCTAGTGCCCGCGACAGGAAATGGCGCAAAACGCAACGTGGACACACCACAATTTCACAGTGAAAAATGACCCTTTTTTGGCAAAGTGCATAGCTGTAGTTTTTGAACCCTAGCTCTGCCGGCACCTAGGCAAACCTAGAAAACCTATACATTTTTGAAAACTAGACACCCAGGGGAATCCAGGATGGGGTGACTTGACTGCCTCTCACCAGTTTCTGTTACCCAAAATCCCTTGCAAACCTAAAAATTGTCAAAAAAAACACATTTTCCTCTCATTTCTGCGGTGGAAAGTTCTGGAATCTGCGTGGATGCACAAATTTCCACCCACCCCGCATTCCCCAAAGTCTTCCGAGAAAAACAGTACCTCACTTGTGTGGGTAGGCCTAGTGCCCGCGACAGGAAACGGCGCAAAACACAACGTGGACACTCCACAATTTCACAGTGAAAAATGACCATTTTTTGGCAAAGTGCCTAGCTGTAGTTTTTGAACCCTAGCTCTGCCGGCACCTAGGGAAACCTAGAAAACCTATACATTTTTGAAAACTTGACACCCAGGGGAATCCAGGATGGGGTGACTTGACTTCCTCTCACCAGGTTCTGTTACCCAGAATCCCTTGCAAACCTAAAAAATTGTCAAAAACAACACATTTTCCTCACATTTCTGTGGTGGAAAGTTCTGGAATCTGCATGGATCCACAAATTTCCACCCACCCCGCGTTCCCCAAAGTCTTCCGAGAAAAATGGTACCTCACTTGTGTGGGTAGGCCTAGTGCCCACGACAGGAAACGGCGCAAAACGCAACGAGGACACACCACAATTTCACAGTGAAAAATTACCCTTTTTTGGCAAAGTGCCTAGCTGTAGTTTTTGAATCCTAGCTCTGCCGGCACCTAGGGAAACCTAGCAAACCTATATATTTTTGAAAACTAGACACCCAGGGGAATCCAGGATGGGGTGACTTGACTGCCTCTCACCAAGTTCTGTTACCCAGAATCCCTTGCAAACCTAAAAAATTGTCAAAAAAACCACATTTTCCTCACATTTCTGTGGTAAAAAGTTCTGGAATCTGCATGGATCCACAAATTTCCACCCACCCCGCATTCCCCAAAGTCTTCCGAGAAAAATGGTACCTCACTTGTGTGGGTGGGTCAAGGACCCGCGACAGGCAAGGGCCAAAAACCTATTGAGGCGACATCAAAATTACCTATCACAAACCAACCTGGTTTTGCAAGGGCGTCCCATGAGTTTTGGCCCTGGGCTCGACGGCCATCTAGGAAACCTACCAAACCCACACATTTCTGGAAACTAGACACCCGGGGAGTCCAGCGAGGTATGGCTTGCGTGGGTCCCCAAAATTCTCCTACCCAGAATCCCTGCAAACCTCAAATTTTGCTGAAAAAAATCACTTTTTTCTCAAATTTCTGTGTGGGAAAGTTCTGAAATCTGCGTGGATCCACAAATTTCCTACCACCCAGCGTTTCCCGAGGTCTCCCGATAAAAATGTGTGGGTAGGCATAGTGGCTGCAACAGGAAATGGCCCAAATCGTACTGTGGAGACTTCAAAATTACCTACAGCAAAACTACCTAGTTTTGGGGGGGGCACCTGAGATTTTGGCCCCGGGCTCGGCGGCCATCTTGGAAAAGTATGAAACCCAAACGTTTCTGAAAACTAGACACCCGGCGGAGTCCAATGAGGTATGGCTTGCGTGGATCCCCCAACGTTTTCCTACCCAGAATGCCAGGCAAACCTCAAATTTAGCTGGGAAAAACACATTTTCCACATATTTTTGTGTGGAATCACTGTGCCGGCACAAATGTCCTACCCCACAGCGTTCCCCTGAGTCTCCCAAGTAAAATGATACCTCACTTGTGTGGGTGGGGCAAGGGCCTGTGACTGGGAAGAGCCCAAAACATAGGGAATAAGGGTATAACACCGAGAATTCTAAGTGCTACATTTTTTTAAAAATACGTTTTTAGCCAATTCTGTATTGGACAGCCACACAAGTGAGGTATCATTTTACTTGGGACACTAGGGAGAACGCTGTGGGGTAGGACATTAGTGCTGGCACGGTGATTCCACACAAAAATATGTGGAAAATGTGTTTTTTTCAGCTAAATTTGAGGTTTGCATGGCATTCTGGGTAGGAAAACGTTGGGGGATTCACGCAAGCCATACCTCATTGGACTCCCCCGGGTGTCTAGTTTTCAGAAATGTTTGGGTTTGGTACTTTCCCAAGATGGCCGCCGAGCCCAGGGCCAAAATCTCAGGTGCCCCCCCAAAACCAGGTAGTTTTCCTATAGGTAATTTTGAAGTCTCCACAGTACGATTTGGGCCATTTCCTGTTGCAGCCACTATGCCTACCCACGCAAGTGAGGTACCCTTTTTATCGGGAGACCTGGTGGAACGCTGGGTGGGAGGAAATTTGTGGATCCACGCAGATTCCAGAACTTTCCCACACAGAAAGTTGAGAAAAAAGTGATTTTTTCAGCGAAATTTGAGGTTTGCAGGGGATTCTGGGTAGGAGAATGTTGGGAGACCCACGCAAGCCATACCTCGCTGGACTCCCCGGGTGTCTAGTTTCCAGAAATGTGTGGGTTTGGTAGGTTTCCCTAGATGGCCGCCGAGCCCAGGGGCAAAACTCATGGGACCCCCCTTGCAAAACCAGGTTGGTTTGTGATAGGTAATTTTGATGTTGCCTCAATAGGTTTTGGGCCCTTGCCTGTCACGGGTGCTTGACCAACCCACGCAAGTGAGGTACCATTTTTATCGGGAGACCTGGGGGAACGCTGGGTGGGAGGAAATTTGTGGATCCACGCAGATTCCAGAACTTTCCCACACAGAAAGTTGAGAAAAAAGTGATTTTTTCAGCGAAATTTGAGGTTTTCAGGGGATTCTGGGTAGGAGAATGTTGGGGGACCCACGCAAGCCATACCTCACTGGACTCCCCTGGGTGTCTAGTTTCCAGAAATGTGTGGGTTTGGTAGGTTTCCCTAGATGGCCGCCGAGCCCCGGGCCAAAAACTCATGGGACCCCCCTTGCAAAACCAGGTTGGTTTGTGATAGGTATTTTGATGTCGCATCAATAGGTTTTGGGCCCTTCCCTGCCGCGGGTACTTGGCCCACCCATACAAGTAAGGTACCATTTCTATTGGGATACTTGGAGAAATGCTGGGGGGTCGGAAATTTGTTGTTACTTTCTGCAACGTGAAAATTTGAGCACAATAGTGCGAGGAAAATGTCACAGTCACATTTTGAGGTTTGCAGGACATTGTGGGTAAGATAACTTGCTGGGATCCACAAGAGAGACATCACCATGTACTCCCATGGGTGTTTAGTTTACGAAAAAATCTACAGTTGGTAGGTTATTCTTAGATGAAATGTACACCTTGGCAGAGAGACAAAAAAGACAAAGATTACTGCACATCCATCTATTCCTCAAGCACACACACATACTGGTTGGATTTGGCACGAGGGCGAGTGATGGTTCAGTATATAAAATTTTATTAACAAGAGATTTCACAAAAATTAAATGCACTGTCAATAATTGAAAGGACAAAAAACTGAACCAGTGACTCGCAGCTCGTGAGCTGTAAAGCCACGTCAAGGCACCAACCGCTTTACAGGCCATTCACACACCTTTCATACATGATACACACAAGACCATTCACACCACCAGGCACAAAACCAACACATTACAACATTCACAAAAAGGGACAAGGTACACCCTGCTTGCCAAAAACAGAAAAAGACAAATATTTCTGCACAACCACCTATTCCTCAAGCACACATACATACTGGTTGGATTTGGCACGAGGGTGAGTGATGGTTCAGTATATACAGTTGTATTAACCAGAGATTTCACAAAAATGAAATGCACTGTTAATAATTGAAATGACGAGAAACTGAACCATTGACACAGAGCTCGTGAGCTGTAAAGCCACGACAAGGCACCAACCTCTTTACAGGCCATTCATACACCTTTCATACTTGTGACACATGCAAAACCATTCACACCGCCAGCCACGGGCCCAGCACATTACAACACTCACACCCGCAGACAGCGCCATTCAAGGGCCCATCACTTTCACACGCCCACATTCCTGACACAGCAACCACACCACACCAGCTCACGGATTGCGTGGAGTGGCGTTTGGCTAGCAGTGTGTGCAGTGACCAGCAGCTAGTCACTACTCACACACCGCCAGCCAAGCGCCAGTCCACGCACACCACCAGCCAAGCACCAGTCCAAACACACCGCCAGCCAAGCGCCAGTCCAAACACACCTCCAGCCAAGCGCCAGTCCACGCACACCGCCAGCCAAGCGCCACTCCAGGTACACCGTCATCACATTTAGGATTTTGTTATACAAATAAGAAAACACAAACAAATTGCAAATAGATACAAATCTACTAACACAAAATCTGAAACTAAATACACTACACAAATGCCAACCTTGAAACTGAACAAAAAATATTAAACAATAGAGGCCAGGCAGTTCACTTTACCACTCATGGATGCTCCCAAAAATTATTTTGCGTGTGGTACATTCTAAAACAAGCCGGCACACACAGCCCAGGGTTTGAAGGACACTCGGGGCAGTACATACGAGTCTCCTTCCGCGTACCTCTTCGCCAACAGACTCTACATCTCCTACTGGGAAAGTCTTTTGAGGGTGTGGGAGGAATGTGATCAGGAAAGTGGCGATCTTTCAATCTAGCCACATCCTCCACCACTCCAACTCTAGGAACACTTGCCTGTTCCACAAAAACAAGGCTGCCTATTACAGACTCCTGAAACTTAGCAAAAGTCATCTTTGACTCAGGACAAGAATCCTTGAATACAACAAAAGCATTAAAGGTTGCCAAGTGGAAAAGATGGATAGTCAACTTCTTATACCTAAGGTAAGCCTTACGAAGAGCAGTGTAAGGTTCCAGCCTCTGATCTACTCTGTCAACACCACCCATGTGCCTTTTATAGTCTAAAATGCACACAGGTTTGCGCGCTTCAGCAACCTGACCCCAAACAGTCACAGGTGAAGTGCTTTCATCATGGATGGTAGTCAGCATGTAGACATCTCTCCTGTCTGAAAACTTCACAGCTAGAAGTTCCTCACAACGCAACGCACTGCACTGTCCTCGCACAAGCTTTTGACAAAATAGTTCTTTAGGGAAACCTTTACGGTTAGAGTGGATTGTGCCACAAGCAACATTGTCCACTTTGGCCAATTCCCTGAACAACCGCACACCAGTGTAGAAGTTATCTACATATAAATGGTGACCTTTGTTAAAAAGTCCTCTACCAAGTTCCCACACAATTTTCTCAGTCACTCCAAAAGTGGACGGACAACCAGGGGGTTAATCCTGGATTCCTTACCGGTGTACACCCTGAAATTAGAGACATATCCAGTCCTACTGTCACACAGCATATACAGCTTAATTCCATAGCGTGCCCTCTTACTAGGAATGTATTGCCTAAAAACCAAGCGGCCCTTGAACAAGACCAAAGACTCATCCACTGCTATTTCTTTCCCTGGAGCATTGATCTCAGAAAATCGATCTACAAAGTGATCAATGACAGGCCGAATCTTAAAAAGACGGTCACACTCAGGGTGATCTCGTGGCAACGCTAAACCATTATCGACAAAATGCAGCATCCGAAGCAGAAGCAAATACCTATCACGACTCATGACTGCCGGAAATATAGCCGTTGCCATCAAGGGACTAGTAGACGAATATGAAGACATTGATGGCTTCCTTAGCAAGCCCATCAAAAAAGTTAAACCCAAGAACTTCTTCATCTCTTCCAGATTTGTGGGAGTCCACTGGCTAGCTCTAGAATGGGGCTTAAGGCTGGCACTGTTGTCCCTCAAAAACTGTACCAAATAAATTGATGCTGCCCAGGTTGACTTTAGCACTGCCCAGCTGCACAGCCTAAGTCCAATTTATTTCGCCTGAAGAAACCCATCTGGCTGTTTAAAATATACTGCCTACGGGGAGCCCTCGACTCCTGTCCTGAAGTACTGACCCCAGGAACTACTCAGCCATACACATGGTTAAACTCAACTAGCTCACCGTTGTCCTGAAGATGAACCCCAATACTTGGGTTCGAAACGTCGTCGACCATTTCACAACATGAACTCCTAAAAACTTGTATAAATCATTTAGGGAGTTCTACCATATTGTTGTCAATGCGATGTCTTTTTAAAAATTCACTACCACTTTTTCACAGCACGTTTTCTTTCACTTATTGTGTGAGCACCATAAAAAACTGAAACTGCTACGAATACATTTCTGTCATCTTGTGACCTACATGACCCTTTACAGACTCTTTTTTCCTGCTCCCTAGTGAATTAATTTATTTGCTGGAAATAATAAGTGCCCCACTCTGGGTCGCGCTTTTTGCTTTTGGACCTTTTTAGGCCACACCTGAACCATTGTTTTTTATAAATCCATTATCACCCCAGGTTCATATATCGGGGTACCCTTGTCTCCCATCAACCTCAAAAACTGTTCAGCATACAAATTAGTCTGCTCAAAAATCTCTGCCAAAAACACATCGTCCATAAACAACTGAAAAAAATTTATCGTCAAAACGTTTTCTGTATTCACTCTACACCCTGGAACACCAGTAAAGTCTGGCAATGCCGGCTGCAACATGCCTGGGGCAACCCAGAGGTCATCACTTCCAACTGGAAGCCTTGCAGCCCCAGGCTGCAACCCAGATGCCTCTTGGCGCACTATCGGCACATCAATGTCCTCCTCTAACACAGGCACTTCATCCGCACTAAGAGTAGCTTCATCCTCACTGAGAGTAGCTTCATCATCCGATGATTCCATGTGGAGAGAAAACTCACTGCTGAATCTTCCCCTCCCACCTCTGCCTCAGATGCAGAGTCAGTCTCTGAACCATGGTCAGAGGAAGACTCAAAAAGCATACCAACAACCTGCTGAGCAGTAATCCTGCGGCTAGCCATTATCCTTACTAAGAAAGGAGACTGCACAAACAAGTCAACAACAACCAACACTGTGCAAAATAAGTAAGTAAAAAAATGTGTGCCTTTATCACAAAGATCTATATACTCAAAAACTATACGATTCACTTGCAAGAGACAGCTACACTCACCAGCACCTACTCTGCAGAGAGACAGCAAAAACGATATCCCACTAGAAAGAAAAAAACAAAACCAATTACTCACAAGACAACAAAATACACATCGAGCACAAATGCAAAAAGTTTTTGACACTCAAAAAACAGAAGCCAAACATACTGCTATTATTACACCATTTGCAAAAAACACATTCATGCAGAGAAATGAAAAACATTAACATTGTACAAAAAAAAGTCTCTTACCAAACACATGCAACTACACAAACAGCAGAACCACCAGTAACGAAACCGCAACCTGGAACAGTCTAAGGAGCAAAAGCCTTGAACTAGAACAAAAAGGGAGAAATAAAACATTACAATTGCAATTCACAAGAAATAAAACAATTAACATTATAACACGCTATGTCACTACCCAAATGGGGGCAGAAAGGCCAAATAAATGGGCAGATCTGCCCCCGGGGGGGCAGAATACACATAAAAAAATATATGTCCCCTGGAAGCGACCCTTGCCCAAGGGGTCGCTTCCGATTTATTTATTTTTAAATCCCTGGCTCTAGTGGGCTTTTCCGCATCCCCCCCCCTGGGGCCAGAAACACCAAAAAATGCAGGTGATCTGTCCCCAGGGGGCAGAAAAGTCTTAAAAATTATTTAGGCCCATAAGGAAGCGACCCTTGCCCAAGGGGTCGCTTCCATTTAAAATTTAAAACACACCCTGGTGTCTAGTGGGGTTTTATGCCCCCCCTGGGGGCAGAAATGCCAAGTAAACAAGCCGATCTGCCCCCAGGGGGGGCAGAATATACTTTTTTTTAAAATATGGCCCCTGGAAGCAACCCTTGCCCAAGGGGTCGCTTCCAATGTAATAAAAACAAATTCTCTGGCTCTAGTGGGCTTTTCTGCCCCCCCTGGGGCCAGAAACGCCAAAAAAAAACGGGCGACCTGTCCCCAGGGGGGGCAGAAAAGTCTTAAAAATTATTATCCCCCATGGGCAAGGGTCGCTTCCATTTAAAAATTAAGAAACTCCCTGGTGTCTAGTGGGGTTTTCTGCCCCCCCTGGGGGCAGAAAGGCCAAATAAAAAAAACGATCTGCCCCCAGGGGGGGCAGAATATACTTTTTAAATAAATGTGGCCCCTGGAAGCGACCCTTGCCCAAGGGGTCGCTTCCAATTTAATAAAAAAACAATTCCCTGGCTTTAGTGGGCTTTTCTGCCCCCCCTGGGGCCAGAAACGGCCAAAAACCGGCCAATCTGTCTTAAATTAAATTTGCCCCCATAGGAAGCGACCCTTGCCCAAGGGGTCGCTTCCTTTTTGCAAAAAAGACATCCCTGGTGTCTAGTGGGGGCATTCCTGCAGCACGATCGCAACGCTGTGCGCGATCGTGCAGCAGGAATGCCCTGCTTTGAGACATCAGGGGAGAGGAAACGCTGTTTCCTCTCCCCCGATGCCTCAATGCGTGAGGATCTGGCCCCACCGGAGCACCAAAACTCACCCCTCGCTCGTCTGGACACCTGGAAACAAATAGTTTCCAGGCATCCAGCGCTTCCTGATGACGTCGGCGCGCGTGGTTGCGCTGATGTCACAGGATTGCCGAGGCGGGGGTCAGGGGTGGCAGCGGAAACTCTTCCGCTGCCATCCCTGCCTGGGGGTGTTGATGGGCTGCCCATGGGGGGAGCGCCAGCGCTTCCCCCATGGGTGGGTGCCATGACGGAGCAGTTCCGTCATGAGCACAGCCCAACCGATGCTCATGACGGAACCGCTCCATCATGAGTATCGAAGGGGTTAACTGTATGAACACTCTATGGAGTGCAGCAGTCCCTCTTACTGCCAAGTGGTGCCTACTTAATATCTGGGATGATTCAGACATCAATTGCATGGGACAGGCTTGAATGACCCTAGGTTTTGCAGTGGCTAAGATCAATATAGCCCGATGTTGGGGAGCTGAAATAGCACCAAGCCTTAGAGAGTGGCAAAAAGATATGGACATGAATATGATTGTCAAAAAGACACTCTACAAGCCCCTTTGATGATCATGTTTCCCCCAAATTGATTGTGATTGACAAGTGGGTCAAGACTCAAGAGTGAGTATTTTATGGATGCACGAGGCAATTTGAGAATCATCTTATAATGTAACAACAAAGTTATTGTGGTGTTTTCATGTTGTATTGAATTGAATAAAGAGAATAACACAAAAAAGAAAAGTGATTGGAGAGTGCTAAAAGGGATAGGGGGAAAATAGGGCTGCCTTATCTGAACAAAATAGTTTTGTCTCTCTATTGCTGTGCTGCAGTGGAGAGGCAAAGGATCATGGCCTGGATTGGGGAGTGTTTTGCAGTGTGATTTGCAGGTGTGTCCACTTGGCCAATGGACGTCAGCTGTGTTGTTTTGTATCCATCCAATGGCCACTGTTCTGGTGCTTTGCTGAGAGTGAAACACGATGGCCTACCACTGTTGGGGAACCTCTGTAAGGGGCCCTCCAATACAACTGTATTTTTGTAATAGTCTCGGCAGTAAGCCGGGCCCTGACAGCGACAGAGTACACATCACAAACATAGCAGTTTGTTGCGCCACAAGCAGGATCCACTCCATTGCTGGAAATGCTGCATGCATTGTAATATGGTGGGTGGGAGACCGTCAACCTGACGGTCTTCTTGGGACCACCGCCAAAGCAGTACAGTGGGGAGACCGCCAAACTCGTAATGAGGCCCTAAGTGTAGAATATACACTACACTACAAGTAATTAATAGAAAGTCCTTTCTACCAAAAAAACAAAGCCCTCGTGTTATGTTCCATATAGGTACCCCAATATAGGCTCAGGTAGTCACCTAACCTTTCACCTATATTCTCCCCTACCATTACACTGCATAACGGTTCTTAGTACTGACCTTTTACCTAGTTACGGTAATGTCCAGAGATGACATGGGGTTTTCTCCAAAAAGTTTAAGCTTTATTCATTATGCATGAGGATTCTTGGAATCACAGCAGGACAGCGGGCCTACCATCTCCTGCATAATAACTATGTATAAGGGTCATTCCTTCCATCATCCCAGTCCGACATGACACAGCAAGGGATTTCCCCAGGGGGTACCACTTTGGGTATATATACATCATCTCTTGCTGAGCTAGTCAGAGGAGAAAAGGACTTCCATGCCGACACACCGACGTGAGACGCTGAGGCTCCTACATACAGACACTCCAGCTAGCAGTGGTCTGACATCCCTTGCGGGGTGTCCATCTCGAGACCAAGACGGGGTCCCACAGTCTCTCACTTCAGGTAATGTGGTTGACTTTATCCTAGAGGGATTCTTGGCTTTACACCCACATACATTCTAGGTACATTCAGATACATCTAGTTAGGGACGCATCATGGGTGTACGCATTTATTACTGTCATGTAGTTTATATACTTGCCAGTATTCATTGTTTTAGCACAATGGTAGAAATCTACCATCCTTTTACTTTGTTAGTGCTTATAATCATTTATATCTGTTACTGTCTAATGGTTGTTTCAGCACACTTATTTTACACTAGAATGACGCTGGTTCAATAAATACTTATTGAGAAACGTCCCCACCGTTTATTCTGTGTATCTCTCTGAGACAAAGTGAGCACGGGTGACTGAGCGAAAAGTGGCACTATTTCCACGATCCCTGATGGGACAGGGTTGTCATGTTCGATAGTTGCCAAGAACTATTCTCTCCTTGGTAAGAGGAGTTTCTAGTGGCACTGTGAGCTAGCTGGTATACAGGCTAACATATGCGGTAGGGGTGTCTAGAATCAGTCTGACTCCAATCCTACAGTGTATATTGTCTAAACGTGCAGATTCTATATAGGTTTATAGGAACTACACAACATGGCGCCCAACGTTGGTTTGGTACTTATTTAACAGTCACATCTGAGTAGTTCAGTCGTGCTATTCTCAGAGACCCCTACTCACATTTCCCCAGAGACGTCTGGAATGGGACGGGAATTATCCGGCCACAGCTGAGTAGGCCAAATTCCTATTTATTGGCTGTAGGTTTATCAAGCTTGAAGGTCAAACAGTTCCTATAGTGCATAAAACCTTATCTCAGTTTCCTTGAAACTCTTCCTTGAAAGTTTTAACTTTTGTCAAACAATGGCTGACGAAGACGCTGCTGGGCGAGCACAGACTGCTGCAGTCAGGGAAGAAGAAATAGAAGGGGAAATAAACATTTCAGAAAATGTCATTTATGCCCTTACTTCAAAGCTAACAGACTATGAATTCACAGCAAGGGGTGGGACAGTAACCTTCGTGATTGAGGCTCATGAATCATATAGAACAGAGGTATTCTATTCATGGGTTAAATTCCCACAAGCAGATGCACAATCAAATACATTTCATTCTTACACTGAAGATGAAACACCAAATGAATACTGTCCGTATGAGGACATTGAAATTCCGCTCACCTACCAGGAGCACATAAACTGGTTTAAAGGCGCCCTTCCCCATACAAAAGACAAAGCAAGACTAGGTCCACTCGGAAGAGATGGAGCCACTTGGCCAGTCCTTGCGGCTTACACACCGCATCCAGAGATTGACACAATGCCAGTAGCAGACCTACGTCTTCTTCATAAAGAAATAATAAAACTTTACAGAAACCTGACACAGTTCGTGATGAGAACACTCACACTTCAGCCAACAAGAGCTACACAAGCAGCACAAATTCAGGGTTCTACAACTAAAATTACACCACAAATGCTATACGCAGTTATGGGTAGAATGCCCACTAAACGTGAGCAAATGCCATTCTGGATAGCTCAAAAAATAACTCAGCTAGAGGCAGTATTTCCACACACAAGCCTTCAAGAAAATCACAGAATGTTAACAATCTGCTTGCCAATGGGGAAAGCTCCCCAGATAGAGGATTGTAACACTTGGGGTACAGTTTTTGCTGTCATATATACCCGAACTCATGGTATCCCGTCATTAGCAGTAATACCAGATGTATTAAGACAAATACAGACTGAGTATGGAGCAGAAACTGCTCTGAACTTAGGGATGAAATTATTAGGTAATTTTGCCAAGGTATCAGCTATAATATTAGCAAATATAAAAGGGGAGGCAGTGGCAATACGCCAACGCCTGAGGGATTTCACTCCTTTACAACAGGAAAGTGAATTACCTAAAATTATCACAGACACCTATGCTGAATTAGGTAGAGATAGTTTGGGAGCTAGAGCAACTAAACCTCAACTCACGGGTGATCCTGAAAAGGATAACACCAAGCAAGCACCTGATTCTTCCAAGAAGAAATGGGATAATAACAATAAAAAACTAAAGAATAGATCATTCTCAATCCAGGAGTGGGTCTCCTCAACAGGAGCCCTCTGAAAGAAAATATAACCTTAGGAATAGGGATAACATTAAAAAACCTGACAGGTATCAGGATACTGATACACGTTCCTCTCGTTCCTTTCAGGGTTCACCAAGAAACTCCGAGAGAGAAGGACGGTCAGAACACAGACAAGAAGAGCGTACGAAGTCCAGAGACATGCCACACGCTTCAAGCTACACTTCTAAAAAAGAAGACAAGCCACAATATAAACCTCAATTTAAAAGGAAGAAAGTAGCAGGTCTCAAAGTTAGACATGCCCAGAATTCTGAGGACTCAACTACTGAACGGGGAATGGGCTCTGACGATGCTAGACAGTGCAGCAGAAGTAACAATAGCTCACCGGAACCTGATGGAATTTCTGGTGACAGCGGAGTTGAATGAGCACATCACGGTGGAAACACCTGATACGAGGGTAAGTGTCCCGCAAAGGTTACATGAGATAACACTCCAAATGGAGGGGGACAAACCCAGAAAAGTTAAAGGTCTCTTTTGGGAGAACTTGACTTATGGCTATGACATCCTTTTAGCTGAAAAGGATTGGCCGCCTCCAATTGTTATGGATTGTCCAAAGGGAGAAACAGTAATTTTACCAGCTTTTTCTAACCACGTTCCAATATACTTAAAACATACATACGCGCGGGAGTGGGCGGTAGCCCTTGCTCCAGCACTTTATCGCAACCATGTTGGGTGGGATGCTGAGTCACCGCACCATGTAATCCCAGTAAAAACTACTCCAACTCCACAGAGACAATACCCAATAAAACAAGAAGCGAAAAAACAGGTCAGGGAGATCTTAGATCAATTTGAATACCAGGGTGTAATAGAACATTGCACCTCTCCAATGAATAATCCTTTGTTTCCCGTAATGAAACCCGATAATTCATATTGTGTTGTTTTAGACTATCGACATCTGAACACATGCACTAAAACATTTGCAGTACAGAATGAACACAGTGTCGCATTGATGAATAACATTGTGCGGAAAAAATACAAATCAACACTAGATATCTCATATGGATTCTTCTGTCAAAATATAGCGCCAGAAAGCAGGTATTTGACAGCATTCTCAGCGCTAGGTTCCCAGCGTCAATTTTGTCGCCTCCCCCAAGGATATAGGAATAGCCCTGTGTTGGGGGCGCTAGAGGGCGCCAAGCAAGATGGCCGCACCTCTGTGAGGCTCCTGCTGCTCGGGACAAGCTCCGTTAATAATCCTTATCTGTTTCAGCCCCACAACCTTGGAAACGTACTGATGTGCTAGCTACAACCCTTTGCCGCACTCCATTGCCGCTATTTCACCAGAGATCGCCTGGGGAGTCCAAAAAACGGCTTCAAACCCTGCCGGGCTACATCAAAATGGCGGCCGCGACAGTAGCAGCCGCTTAAACAGCTTACCAGTGTGCTGTGATTTCCCAGCTCCTACAATCCACCGAACTGGAAGGGCCGAGCCTCATGTATCACCCCGACGGCTAGAAAGAACAGTTTGTACGGTCCATCGCAGCGAGTGGAGGCCCCCCTGCTGCCGGTGCTCTACTTGACTCCCGCTGCGACCAAAAAGACCGGGACTGTTGTGGCCCGAGTAGAAGCCTTCGCACCATCTCACTGTCATGGCGCCTTCCTGCCTCGGTGGTCCCGGACAGCGGACCTACTGGCGGAGGGGGCGCGGCGGGTGCCGGAGCTGCTCCTGAGTCTGGGAGAGTGCGCTCGCTAACGAATTCGGCGCGGCCCTGCCTTGGCCTTGCGGGGATACGCCACGCACCTGAGCACCCTGGACCAGCGGTGTTGTCCGCCGGAGAAGGGGAGCTCCACCTATGAAGGCCAGGTGAGTCTGCCGCATTCTTCTGTTGTCCCTGCTTGCTGCCCGTGTTCCTCTGCCATTCCCCGCGGGAGCGGAGATTCCTGACAAAGAATAATCACCGGGGTAAACTACATTTTTTTACAAATCCGCAGCACGTCTATGACTTTTTAAAAACTCTACCAGGACTGTCAACAGACCGATCCTCCCCAGCCAGACGTGCCCGAGAAGAAGGAGACACATCAGATGTGGAATGACAACCTAGCCCCAATCCATGGCACACGTGACTACCCCAATGTGGCGCAATCTCAAACGGCGAGTCCCTCCCCCAGTCATACTCCACACTAACGGAGGACCCTCACACCCAAAATTGAACTGCGGCACATTCTCCACTATTCGCGGAGGCACTCGCTATGGACTGGAGGGGATCACCACTACTACCCCCCGAACACCCTTGTTGACGCAAGGGGTGCTGCCCTCTCTCTACCACCCACTCAGGTGAACCCTAAATTGACTTGGTTTGACATGGTTACTATGTTGGTCTTAATCTCCCCTGTTGGGAGCAAGGCTCATGGGGATTTTGGGATGAGGGGAGGGGTATACCACAGCAGGATTGGGCTGCTGATGTGGGAGGAGGGAGGTTACTGGGAATGTTTTATACCACTTACTGTCGCACTATTCTGCCCATATATGCCCCTGAGGTTTATCCAGCATAGACTACACACGCTATCCATTAGTATCATTATACACAACCATCGTGGAGACCCGACCTAGTCCCCCCAGATATAATTTCCTGACCTGGAATGTGCGTGGCCTGGGAGACCCCCGCAAGCATAGACATATCCTGGCTTATCTAGACCGCCACAACATTCACTGTGCTATGCTCCAGGAAACGCATCTTGCCTCCACCTCACCCGCAACATTCGCATCCCGTTGGGCGGCCTACAGATGCTTTTCATCCTACTCCTCCTATGCCAGAGGCACGGTTACCCTGGTAAAGCGCACGATTCCCTATACCCCCATAGGATCTTACGGAGACCCACAAGGCCGATACAGCATCCTGTGGGGACGACTATCCGCCCAATCGATAACCCTTGTCTCTTGCTATGGGCCTAACACGGACGACCCGGAATTCCTTTGGGGCAAAATCATTGACATAGGGTCCACACACCTTGTATGGGGGGGAGATTTTAACGTCACCTTGGATCCAAAAACAGACAGATCGCACCCACAACCCCATCACTATTCTAATGCACACTACACCCTCAACAGCATCATGGAAGACCATGATCTAATTGACGCCTGGCACACCCTTCATCCACAAACTGGTGAGGGCTCCTGCTTCTCCACAGCTCACTCCTCCTGGTCGCGAATAGATGGATGGATACTTACCAAAGGGCTAGCACCCTGGCTGACGCATGCCTCACACCTCTCACGCACATATTCCGATCACTCTCCTGTCCTACTCATCCTCCCGCTGCCTCAGGAAGAGTCCCCTTATATCTCCTGGCTTCTTACCCCGCAGGCCCTCTTAGATCCTGTTTTTAGAGAAGAACTAGAACAAGAAATTTCAGATTTTTTCCCCCGTAATGATAACTCTGTCCCACAATACTCCACGGTATGGGAGGCCTTTAAGGTCACCATTCGCGGAATTTGCATCGCTAAAAGTGGTGGAGTCCTGAAGGATATCCGTGCTACACTTCGGAAATTAGAGCTTGAGCTTAAACAAACGGAATCGATGGTGCAAGCTAAGCCCACCACAGAACTAAAGGCACGCTTGCGGGACCTCCTAACAGATTATCAGGAGACGGCTGAGCGGGAATGTAAATTTAGGGGAAAATACCACCAGGCACGCCGCTATGGCGAGGGAGAGAGACCGGGTAAAGCACTGGCATCCGTGATTCGCCCCCTCGCTTTTCCAACACTGTTCTGGAAATTGAGGATGATGATGGCCAGATCCACAGAAATACCTCAGACATAGTAAATATTTTTAAACATTTTTATAAAACCCTATATAAGACGCCCAGAACGCAGCCAGTAGATTTCGCCCCTTTCTTCGAAGACACTGCCATTGCATGGCTGGGAGACAACCAAAGAGAATATCTCCTTGCGCACCATGAAGACGAGGAGATCATATCTGCTATTATGCAGCTACAATCTGGCAAGGCTCCTGGGCCTGACGGCCTTCCGGCCGAATTTTATAAAACATACCGTCACCTCCTTATCCCTGTACTACGGCATGTCTTCGAAGAATCCCGCGAGACAGGCATACTGCCCCAAAATTATCTCCCTACCAAAACCAGGTAAACCACCATCACAGTGCGACTCGTACAGACCCCTATCCCTTATTAATGTCGACGCCAAGATCCTAGCCAAACTGATTGCGAATCGCATCAGTCCCCTCATGCCCGTATTGGTCCTCCCCGACCAGTCGGGATTTGGACCGAGCCGTGGCACGTCTCACAACTTGCGCACCCTGTTTGTGGTCCTCCATGATATTGACCCTGACACGAATGCAGCAGCCATTTTTCTGGACGCCACCAAGGCGTTCGATTCCTTGGAATGGGACTACCTCGCCTTTGTCCTCCACCGCATTGGATTCCCTACTCCTTTTTTGGCCTGGATAAACCTGTTATACACTGACCTGCGAGCCACTGTGATGATCAATGGAGCTAGATCCTCCCCCTTCACGATAGCCAGGGGCACCCATCAGGGGTGCCCCCTCTCACCCCTTCTATTTGCCCTGGCTATTGAACCCCTGGCCGCTAAGGTCCAACAACACTTCCGTGACCACGCCCTCATATATCCAGAGAGACAAATACTAATCTCCCTATATGCGGACGACTTCACTCTCTATTTACGGAACCCGGACGAAAGTCTTAACCCCATTCTAAGGCTACTTATTCTATTTGGTCATCTCTCCGGGGTCAACATTAATTGGGGGAAATCCCTGATATATCCCCTCACCAGCACAACTCTGCGGTTTACGCCTGACTAAACCCCTTAGGTGGTGCAACGACACACTCACCTACCTTGGTGTTGTCATCTCTCGCGACCGGGAGGAACTGATGAGAGCCAATTATGGCCAGGCACTTGACCTAATCACTGAGAAAATCACCAGATGGATAGCGCTACACCTCTCCCTGGCTGGGAGAGCCGCCCTTATAAAAATGGTTGTCCTTCCCAAGCTACTCTACCTATTCATCAATATCTCCTATGCCCCCAGCCGACACTTTTTCAAAGCTATCAAAACCCAACTCATACGTCTCATCTGGGGTGGGAAACAAGCAAGACTAAGCTGGGACACTCTCACACGGCCCTTTGAAGCTGGCGGCTTCGAAGTACCGGACCTGGAATTATATTTCATGTGCGCTCAAGCTTACTTTGCATCATATTGGATTAACCCTCCCCCCTACCTGCCACATCTGGCGATAGAGGACGGATACATGACTCCGACCCCGCGCACTGTCTATCTGAGCACCCCTGCGGTCCCGCGGCACTCTGCCTCCACCACTGTAGAATGCACTACCAGCGCCTGACATGATCTAGCTAAACTGCTGGAATGCACCCTGCTTTACTCCCCCCTCCTTCCTATTCTCGGTAGACACGATCTCCTGGTCACACCAAAAGGAGGCTGTCGTCGGCTCCTTCGAAAACTATCCGTCCAGACCTGGGGGCAACTTTACATTGGGGGAAAGTTCTGCACCAGCGGAGAATTTTTTGGCCCCACATCCCCTACCCCATTGGAGCGATTTTACTATATCAGACTGTGTCAAGACATGAAGGCCCTCCCTCCCTGCTTTCCACAGGAGCCCCTCGTTCTGCCTCCTCTACATGCCCTCCTACAGCAAACCACTCCCACGCACGTGGTGTCACTATTATATCGCACCGTACAGAGGGATAGGACGTACGGTCCCCCCTTGGCCAGAAGCAGATGGGAGGGGGAACTGGGCTCTCCCCTCACCGATGACCAATGGTCCTTCTGCTGCAGGCAAACTGGAAGCATCTCTGCTTGTAGCAGATTACGTATAATCCACTACAAATACATTCATCGTCTTTATTACACACCTGCGCACTTACACCGCCTGCGCCTCCATGATAGCGACCGATGTGATCGCTGCGGGAGCGAGGGAGCAGACCTCAGACACTTGGCATGGGACTGCCCACCCATTCGTGGTTTCTGGGCGGAGGTGCTGACAGCGCTGGACCACATGACAGGGCTACATGTCCCTGACGACCCCTGACAACGCTTTTAGGATATACTGAGACACTGGCCATCAAGGCACGGAGATACGCCTCTCTTGCACTCGCCAAAAGACGGATAGCTTGCAGATGGGGTAGAGGGAGGGCACCCAAATTCAAAGAGTGGCTACAAGATCTTATATATTGTCAAGAACAATTACACATCTACGCAGAACTTCTGCCCCCCTCCTCCCGCCCACAGGACATATGGGCCCCCCTCCAAATGTATCTATTGGAACACACTACCGACACAGACCCAGCTGCTGCCGTCCCTGCAGATGACCCATGAAAAAAAAAGAATAGCCCCGTGTTGTTCAGCGCTAGGGTAACCAAATTACTTCAGAATTTGGATGAAGAGGCATTGTCCTATGTAGATGATATTTATCTGACAGATGATGATTTATAGGATCACTTGACCAGGGTGAGCAACATAATTTTGGGGTTTGCCTCTGAGGGCTACAAATTCAACTTTAAAAAATCAAAAATGGCCCACCTCAATGTCCTATTTTTAGGATACGAGCTATCAAGTGAAGGAAAAAGCCTGGCAGTTAACTTTTTAGAAAAGTGTGTGCTGCTCCAACCACCCAAATCTTTAAAAAACTTACAATCCATATTTGGATTTTTAAATTTCGGCAGAACATACATTTTGGATTACGCAGAAAGAGTAAAACCTTTCTACGACTTAATAAGACCTGATTTTTCAGTTAGGCATTGGACACAGGAACACACAGATATCCTTCGTTCCCTACAAGCTGACATGATAGCTTCAAAACACTTGCAGACACGCGTAAACGTACGCAATCTGGTGATCCGTGTTATAGCTGTCAATCTGGGTATGCTTACCTTACCTTCAATGAAGGCGAAAAGGTACCCATAGCTTACAAATCACATTTGTACACGAACGCTAAAATGCACTTTGCTTCTACAGAAAAAATACTGACAGCAGTAAAGACCGCTGTAGTGAGAGAAAGGGCACTGGCTCAGGGGAAACAAATAATTGTTGTAACTCCAGTACTATCCTTAGAGGCTGCTACAAAGGCAAGCGTTCCTAATGCTAAAGCATTACATCCGAGATGGATACAATGGGCTAATTCTCTCACTGCAACAGATGTAGAATACAGGTATGACCCAAGGCTAAAAACACAAGCATTCCTGCAATATTAACAAGAATATCCTCTACCAAATGAAATAATGCCTCTAGATCAATATGAATACATTATTTACACTGACGGATCTGCTCAGCTGGCCATAGGGAGTAAACAGCAATACAGCGCCGCTTGTGCGATTGTAAAAGGTCGTATGCGGGAAGGCAAGTTCCATCCCAGAGATACGAAGACACAATCTCTAGGAGAATGCACGGCTCAGCTGGCAGAACTAAAAGCCCTATTACTGGCACTATTAAATACGGATCGAGAATTCCCCACACTTCTAGTGTGCGATTCTTTTTACTGTGTCCAGTCATTTAACAAATATCTTCACTACTGGCATCAAAATGGGTTTAAGGACTCAAAAGGTGGTACAATTAATCACAAAATGCTTTGGGAAGAGGTAGCTGAGTTTAAAAACGAACTACAGAGAGCTCACGTGATACACACGCTGAGTCATCAACGTGATGGCGTTCACGTTGAAGGGAAATCATTGGCTGATGAAGGTGCAAAGGGGGCAGTACGAACTGCTGCCGTAGCTGCAATCACTCATTCAAAAACGAGAAAAGACGGACAGATAATGGTAGCTGTCATTGCTTCACGCAAAAACAGCACAGCCTTACCTAAAGGTTTTCCACTCAAATACTCCTACAAGTTAGATGCAAACAACATTCCGTATGCTCAGATTCCTGGAGTGGGGGATAGAGTAGTACCAAACATTGATCGCAGATTGGGTTTAATACTAGCTGCTCACGAGGGTCTAGGTTCTGCACACGCAGGGATTACCGTGACAGTTTCTTTATTGAAACAACGCTATTGGTGGCCTGGTTAAACAAACCAGACAAAGAATTTTGTCTTAAAATGCGACATCTGTCAGCAGAGGAAGGGTTCCACTGTAGCACGTCCGGCGCAGACACCTTTACTAATATCAGACAGACCACTAGCGTGTGTCTATCTGGACCACTGTGGAGCCCCTACATTCGAATGGGGCTTACAAGTATATCTTGGTGGCGGTGGATTCATGCTCAAGATTCCTATGGGTATGGCCTCAGCGCTCGGCTGACGCTCGAACTGTTATAAAAGATTTGCGAGTCTTCATAGGGACATACGCAGTTGGCACATTACATTCTGACCATGGCCCCATGTTTAGCTCTAGGGCTTACAAGGAAGCAGTGGAAGGTTTGGGTGCAGCATTGCAGTACGCCTCTCTGTACCATCCTGAGGGAAATTTGGTCGTGGAGAGAAAAAACCGGGACTTAAAGCAGTCTTTAACAGCAAGAGTATTAGGTTCGGGTGGTAGTTGGGTCAATCACCTATATGGGGTACAGCGTGTCCTCAATAACATGCCAAGACGTTCTCTAGGGGGTGTCACTCCTTATGAAGTCCTATTTGGGACGAGAATGTGGGTACCTGATCTCGATTGTGAAGGCACAGTGGCGGATGAAAAACCATTTGTCATCAATAAACATTTGGCTGTTTTACAGGATCTGAATGAATCCAGAGCACTATTAAGCAACGTGCAAGTAAAACGGACCGCCAATGGGGAAGTGAAATCAGTCACGGCAAGACCTGTCTGGATCCCAAAAGACGTGGATCTGGTCAGAGAAAAGATCGAGGACAAGAAAGAATTTGAACCATCCTACAGAAAGCCTGTACCTGTCCTGGCTGTCGAAGGAACAAGAGCAGTACTTCTTCCGCCTCTTGCCGGCAAAAAAGAAAAGAGATTCGTCTCCATTGACCTGATCAAACCACACTATGTAGCCAATACTGAATAGTAGGCCTCATGGACTCCTGGGTAGCCAAAGCTCTCCTCTCGCTACCATAGAGGAAGTTCAGACAGAAAGACTCATAACATTTGAAGAATCAACAATACGATGTGATGGAATTTCCAACAATGAAATGGAACTCGTTACTAAGCCTGGGCGGTGAACTACGCTACGCTCGCGGAGCTTGCGAAGTTGCGGTAACTTCGCGATTCGCGTAGAACGCGAAGTTACCGTGCACTATGCAATTTGCGGCGTAGCGTAGCTGTTTTTCTTCTTCGCGCGCTCAATATACATTCTCGCGCGCGCGGTAACAACCTACCGTGATTCTGCGTTCGCCGACGCGACTTCCTATCCGTTCGCGGGCGCCACGAGATTTGGAATCCGGCCGCACGATCCCGCGAGAGTGTGCGAACGCGAACACGTCATTCGGACGCGCGATCTGACTTCCGGCGGCAGTGTTGGTAAGATCGCGATCCCGAACATGAAGAAACTACAATCTGGCGAAGAATATATCTCGAGCATCATAAAACCTTTTCGAAAATGATGAATTAGTTCATTTTGCACAAAAACTCCTCAGGTTGTCATTTAGAGATGTAGTTTGGTGAGCAAGGAGTCCTTTTTCTTTTTTTCCAAGAGGAAGGAAGTGCCCCTGATTCTCAAACTTCCTGTTCCTGTCCAGCAGGCTCCTCCCAGTGTTTTGTCCATGTGCTGTTCACTTTCATTTGGATTTGGAGCTGGAAGGATCACTTTTTGTGTCTGTCTGCTGCATCATATCATTGGATTGGATTTGAGGACTCTTGGATTTGAGATTTTACAAGTAAGTTGGAGAATTGGTGTACTTGTTTGTTTGATTGGGGCTTGTTTGTACCTACATTTTTTGGGGGATTTCCATATTTTTAAAATGTATTGTTGTGGCCTGTAGTTTCGGCAGGGGCCTAGTTGTTTTTCTTTGATTGGAATTTCAGCCAGTAGGCCCAGACTAGAGCCAGAGGTACCCATGGGTGCATGTTTCTGTGGTGTCTGTTGAATTTAAAGTTTAAACATCATGTAGGCCGGGCATCCATGGATGGCATTGTTTTGAATTGGTAAAAGTGGTTTTTGGGGCGTATTTTATTTTTTTGGGTGTTTGCTAAATAAATAGGACTTTTCAGCAGTAGGTAACCCTGGGCGTTCAGCTCGCGGACTTTGGGCAAGTCCGCACTGCGCGACAACGCGGACTTACACTTTTTATCTTCTTCGCGCGCTCAATGTACGTTTTCGCGCGCGAGAACGACAATTTGTGACGATCGCGATGCCGAACACGCAGAATTTACAATCTGGCGAACAATATCTCTCGAGCATCATTAAACCTTCTCGAAAATGTTGATTTAGTTAATTTTGCACAAAAAACTCCTCAGGTTGTCATTTAGATGTAGTTTGGTGATCAGGGAGTCATTTTTTTTTGTTTTACAATTTTTTCCAAGAGGTAGCAAGTTTCCCAGAGTCTCCAACTGCCTGGTCCTGTCCTTTGTCTTCACTTTTTGTTATTTTGGGTGGCCTGGCCATGTGGGTGGCGGCCATTTTGTAAAGCCAGGCATTGTGCTTTTGCCATAGGCCTGCATTGTCTGTCTTGTGTTCCTTTTCTTGTTGTTCTGGGTGGCCTGGCCATGTGTTGGCGGCCATTTTGTGTGAACAGCCACTGTGCTTTTGCCATAGGCCTCAAAGCTTGCGGCCTAGTGTGCCAGTAGGCCCGGCGGTAGTCATCCTCATGGGTGCATAAAAACTGTTTCTGTGTTGTCTGTTGAATTGTAACATAATTTAGGCCATGGATGGCATTGGATTGATTTGCAAAATGTGGCTTTTGGGGCGTATTTTATTTTTTTGGGTGTTTGTTAAATAAATAGGCCTTTTCAGCCAGTAGGTAACCCTGGGCGTTCAGCTCGCGGACTTTGGGCAAGTCCGCACTGCGCGACAACGCGGACTTACACTTTTTATCTTCTTCGCGCGCTCAATGTACGTTTCCGCGCGCGATAACGACAATTTGTGACGATCGCGATGCCGAACACGCAGAATTTACAATCTGGCGAACAATATCTCTCGAGCATCATTAAACCTTCTTGAAAATGTTGATTTAGTTCATTTTGCACAAAAACTCCTCAGGTTGTCATTTAGATGTAGTTTGGTGATCAAGGAGTCATTTTTTTTGTTTTACAATTTTTTCCAAGAGGTAGCAAGTTTCTCAGAGTCTCCAACTGCCTGGTCCTGTCCTTTGTCTTCACTTTTTTGTTATTTTGGGTGGCCTGGCCATGTGGGTGGCGGCCATTTTGTAAAGCCAGGCATTGTGCTTTTGCCATAGGCCTGCATTGTCTGTCTTGTGTTCCTTTTCTTGTTGTTCTGGGTGGCCTGGCCATATGTTGGCGGCCATTTTGTGTGAACAGCCACTGTGCTTTTGCCATAGGCCTCCAAGCTTGCAGCCTAGTGTGCCAGTAGGCCCAGAGGTAGTCATCCTCATGGGTGCATAAAAACTGTTTCTGTGTTGTCTGTTGAATTGTAACATAATTTAGGCCATGGATGGCATTGGATTGATTTGCAAAATGTGGCTTTTGGGGCGTATTTTATTTTTTTGGGTGTTTGTTAAATAAATAGGCCTTTTCAGCCAGTAAGTAACCCTGGGCGTTCAGCTCGCGGACTTTGGGCAAGTCCGCACTGCGCGACAACGCGGACTTACACTTTTATCTTCTTCGCGCGCTCAATGTACGTTTCGCGCACGCGATAACGACATTTTGTGACGATCGCGATGCCGAACACGCAGAATTTACAATCTGGTGAACAATATCTCTCGAGCATCATTAAACCTTCTCGAAAATGTTGATTTAGTTCATTTTGCACAAAAAACTCCTCAGGTTGTCATTTAGATGTAGTTTGGTGAGCAAGGACTCATTTTTTTTTGTTTTACAATTTTTTCCAAGAGGTAGCAAGTTGCCCAGAGTCTCCAACTGCCTGGTCCTGTCCTTTGTCTTCACTTTTTGTTATTTTTGGTGGCCTGGCCATGTGGGCGGCGGCCATTGTGTTAAACCAGCCACTGTGCTTTTGCCATAGGCCTCCAAGCTTGCGGCCCAGTATGCCAGTAGGCCCAGAGGTAGTCACCATGGGTGCATAAAACTGTTTCTGTGTAGTCTGTGGAATTTTGCCATCATTTAGGCCATGGATGGCATTGAATTGATTCAATTGAATTGCGAAATTTGTTTTTTTTTTGGAGGGTCTGACTATTTCACTTTTTTGGTGTGTTAAATAAATGCCTTTTTTGCGTGTGTACTGTGTAATTATAATTGTGTTGTTGTAGTGGTTGTCTAACTTTCCAAAGTGTTTTTAGCCATGTGGATTTTAGTTTTTGCATTAAAGCTGTGTGTGTTTTATAAGGCATCCTTTGTCTGCCCATATATAGGCCTGCTTGAGTTCATTGTTTGCCGTGCCTTGTGCCTGTGAGTCACCATGTTTCTGGGGGCCATTTTGTTGTGGTAGTTATTAGTGTGCTGTTTTTGCCACATAGGCCTGCGTGTCTTTCCATTTTTCCTCTTGTCTTACTGCTTCCAAATCCATCCCCATTGCCAGCTGCAGCTCCCTGATGCTGCTATATAATACATCCCACGTGATGCACAAATTTAGGCCAAACATGCTCCAGTACATTTTAGTTTTTGTTCTTTACTATTCTTATTCTTCCAGAGTGTACACTAGCACTACACAGTAGCCAGGAAAGCCCTGGCCTTGTTGTCAACGTCTCATAAATGGCTACACTGTGTGTTGTTGTTCACAGAGTTTCTGAAATTTAATAATTGAGGCCACCACACACTAAGTTCTATATTCTATTTGTTTGATTTGTGCTATGTTTGACTGATGTTCTGGCTTTTTGCTTTTAGGTGCACAAAGACTGAGGAGGAGGTGTGTCTCTCATCATTGCCTGTTGCACTTCCAGACAGACATCCTGCTGCTGTACACACAACACAACGTGACGTGTGACCTGACCAGACATCTCTGCAACTGAGTGCTGCTGACATCTGAAGAAGATGGGCCCAAAGAAAGCAGGTACCAGGTCCTCCAGTACCAAGAAAGTTGCTATTGAGAAGAAGAAGGAACAGAAGAAGCAAGTGACACTGAAGTCTGGTGTGCCTGCCAATACCTTTTTGGGAAAAAAATTGCGCCTGCAGCAGCGGTGTCCGGGGGCAAGCTGGGGGCAGCACCTCCGCATCAGTGGACTCAACCCACCAACCCAGGCCCAAGCACATGAGTGGGGAAGAGGTAGCCAGCCTAATGGTGGAAAGCAGTGATGCTGAGCCGGAGATAAACTTATCGCTATCTCAAAGTAGTACCCAATCAACGCAGGAGGAAACACAGCAGATAAGTGGTCAACAACAACAGCCGCAACCACCGCCCGCAATAGTAGTTGTTGTTCCTCCTGAAGTAGGGGCAGTTCAGGAAATTGAGCCTCATGCAGAGGTAGAAGAAGAAACCACTCATTCAGAAGATCCATTGTCTTCCAAATCCCCAGCAAGGAAAAGGAGGGGTAGTCCATCAAGTTCTTCGCCAAGCCCCCCTTCTGATGATCCAGATGCCACTTGGAAGCCACAAACTGAGTCTGAGAGGGAGCCACGTTCCAAGACCAAGCTAGGGAAAAGGAAGGTTCCAGAAAGCCTTACACTTATGGAGGTCGATGTAGAACAGCAAGATGATGATGATGATGACGACGAGCCAGTCATCACGAACATCACTCCCGGCCCCGAGGAGATGGAGACCAACATTCTTACTCTATCCAAAATCGCTGCGAGGGATGTAGCACGCATACCTCCACAGGTAACACCAACACAACCTACAGCTTCCATATTTGCATTAGCAAAGGCCCGGCAGTGACCTACATCCAGCACAACCACCACCTCTGTAGGAGTAGGTAGTGGTACAGCAGCACAGAGTCAAATTCAACACACACCCTACAGATCATCCGGCATTGGAAGTGGCACCTCCAGCAGGAGGCCAAAGTTAAGCTCCCCAGTTTGGGACTTCTTTACGGTTAGCGAAAAGGAGGAGAACATTGCTATATGCTCCATTTGTAATACCTCTGTTAGTCGTGGTAAGCTTGGTACAAACTATGGTACCGGAGGCCAAAAGACCCATCTGAAAAAACACCACTTGATCAGCTGGGAGGACCACCTTCGCGCCATAAAAAAAACTGCAACCATTGGTGTTGGTGGGGATAAAGGAGTAGAAGAAGAAGATCCGATCACGGTGGAAGAGGAAGGACAGGGAGACATTCTCTCTGGTAGTGGTACACAAGGTGTCCCTGACCCCAGCAGTGCAGTCTTAACGTTGCACACATCTTCAGCAACATCTCAGTGGCACAAGAGTAAGAGTCAGCCGGAGACACCAAGAAGTACCAGGTCCGCACTACCAAAAAGTGCGTTGAGCCTAAGAGAAAGGAAAACCATGCAGCCTACCATTATCAGCATGTTTGGGGGTGAGGGGCAGTACGAACGCAACCACCCAATAGCACGTTTGTACAATGCGAAGCTGGCTAAAATGTTAGCACTGGACCTTCTCCCTTTTTCTTTTGTTGAAGGGTTGGGTTTTGTGGAATTTGTGTCAACCATCTGCCCAAAATGGCATGTTCCCAGCCGCTACTATTTTGCCAGAGTTGCAGTTCCAGCACTACATCACGACATGCTGGAATTGCTAGGAAAGGCCTTGAAGCAGAGTGCTGTTCACAGTATCCACCTGACTACAGACATGTGGACCAGTTGCCAAGCCACAGATTACATGTGCATCACTGCACACTGGATCAGTTTTGTGGGGGTTAGAGAACAGGTATCTGCTGGTGTTGATACTGCAGAGATTTTTCATGCCACTCGCAAACATGCAACTGTAGCCATGTTTGCCATGGAGAAATCTCATACTGCTGCAAACATTTTGGAAGAGTTTAACACCAAGGTCTTTGAGTGGCTGCGCCCAAGAGGGCTTACGATTGGTTTTGTTGCCACGGACAACGGCAGTAATGTAGTTTTGGCCATGCGCAATGCTGGCTATTTCAGGGTTTCGTGTTTGGCACACTGCATTAACATTGTTGTTCAAGACTTTTTGAAAAATGAATCAAAAGTCAGCAACTTACTGGTCACCTGCAGAAGAATATGCACACATTTCAGCCATTCTTTTAAAGCCCGGAAGCAGCTGAGGGTCATTCAACGTGAGCATAAACAGCCAGTCAAAGCGCTCATCCAGGAGGTGCCAACACGTTGGAACTCAACTTATTACATGCTTGATCGTCTGTTTGAACTGTACATACCACTCAATGCTTATGTCATGCAAAGATTAGGGGAACCTACTGTGAGAGGCATGACCGTTGAGATGGCTCAATGGGACCTCATTAAATGCCTGACTGAGATGCTACTTCCTTTTGAGATCTTCACACGTGAAGTCAGCAGGGAGGACTGTACTATGGGCCAAGCTATCCCATTGTTGCACATGCTAGAGCAACAGCTGAAGGATGTGTCTGAAACGTACGCAGGTGTGGATGACAAACAAGACGCATATCATTTGGCGGAGACCTTAGCCGCTCGCTTATCGGAAAATACAAGGATTAAAAATAAAATTTTGTCACAACCACATTACATTAGTGCCACAATTTTGGATCCACGGTACAAAGTATTTCTGAACAGCAAGGCAGTAATTCCTTTTCGGAAGTGGATGTTGCCAACTACAAAACTTTGATAGCTAAGGAAGCAACTATTTTCGAAAGCGAACGGCTGTTAATTACAGGCCCCCACCCCAGGCCATAACCAGCACTATAGGGCATCCAGAGTCAAGTTCTACTTCGGAGCCTGAGGGCAGTGCATTTGCCTCCCAGCAGTCACCTACACCAACAATAACATCAAGAACAGGATCATCCACAGCACAATGTGCAACTGATTGGTTTCTACAGCAGGGGTATGGTAAGTCCAGTGCTGATGCAAAGGCAAAACAGGCCGAGCACATCCGAGCACCCCTTAACATTGAGCGGATGGTCCAGGCCTATCTGGATGACCCAACAGAGGTCTTCATGGATGGAAACCCATTGGTGTATTGGTATGGGAAAAGAAGCCAATGGACAGTGCTCAGCAGGCTGGCGATAAAGTATCTCGCTTCCCCTGTCGCAAGTGTCTCTTCTGAGCGTGTTTTCAGTGCTGCTGGTGCCATTGTAACTTCAAAAGGACCAGTCTCTCGGCCCAAAGCGTGGAGAGGTTAACCATGATCAAAATGAATCAGCACTTTATACCACCAGATTACAAAATACGTGAATCACAGCAGGAAGAGGAGAGCGACTTGGATGACGTAAATAGTGCGTTACAGGACCTACTTCTGTCCGAACCACCAGAGTTTGAGGACGAGCTCCTCTTCCCTGACAACTAGGCTTTCAAATTGTTGCTTTCTTCCTTCCTTTATGTGTCTGTGTATCTGTCTTTCTGGTTCAAATCAAATCACAACAAAACCATCACCACCGTCTTCTTTTTATTTCCCTATTGGAGTTGCACGTCTGTGCATGTAACTGTCCACTCTTCAGAGTCCTGCTTCATCTTCCTGTCTCGCACAAGTACATTTCCATCAAGCCAGACATTAGTACAAGAAATGTTTCCTTTACCAGTCCCGCCTACATTAGAAGTGAAACGTGACTACTATAGCTATCCTCCGTTTTGTTTTCGAGCCGAAACTCATCAGTGTCCGAAGGCTACAGCCTCAGCAGGCATCCAAAGGTCCTCACTGTCAGGACAGAAGGTACTTGGCAGAGAAAGACAAGCGACTCTTCGAAGAAACTTGCTGACATTTGTGCAAACTCAAATGACCAGCAATGAGCACTACACAGGCCGCGGCCCATCATCACAGTGCTGACCATGGGAAGCAACTTAAACTGTGACAAAGTGCCACAGATGAATAAGACGAAAACCGAAACAGTGCCTAACACTCAAAATGAATGTGGACACACTCAAAATGAATGTGGACTGGAGTAATGATGAGGCCTCTGCCCCGTAAAAAAAAAAAAAAATGTCAGAACTAGGCATCTGATGATCTGACAGCCAAAGAGAAGAGCAAGACAGGTAATGATGGAATGCATTGGATGTTTGCAGACTCTGAGCGATTGCTGTTGTTTGTTGTTGATGTTGTGCATGAAGTCGAACTCTACTCTACTAGTTAATCTACAAAGTGACTCAAGTAAGTCAGTGACAGTCAATGTTTCCCTTCTTGTTGTTTAATAACCAAATTGTACTCCTACTACTGCAGGTGCAGGCCAATATCTGTTGCAATTTTTTAATATGGAATATGGACTTAATCGGAGTCAATACAGACTGAGTTGTAGTTGGACAACACGTACCACACCATGATGATGACCATACTATCTTTTGCGCGCAGTCATTCAGTTGGATCGGAGATGATTCAAGGACTAACTGCATTTCATGAAGTGGCATAAGGTAAACATAAACACAACAATTCAACAAGAAAGTAGTAAACACAGCAGACCTACATGTCCATGTAGTGGTCTAGTCGAGTGTAGTGATGACTGACAGCGGCGCATTGATTTTGTCACTTAATTAGGAAAATGCTAAGTTGCTGTGTATGCCTTTTGTCTGGCTATGTCAAAAATTAAGGTAAATGGAGGTTGGGTCACGGGCTGGTGCTGTGGTGGGCCTGTTCTGTCCTGTTGTTGTTGTAGCTTAATGCTGTAAACAGAATCTACACGATATATCCAAGCCGCCTCACTCTGAAAGTGTTCTCTCTTCTCTTCTTGGACTCCACCGTAAATGATGTTTTTTTTATTCATTGATTTCTCAATACCCCTTTTGTTTTTCCATCTAGACGTTACAGGCCGGCCTTTACCCTGTGCTTGCTATACTGGGAGACACAACTCACATTTACCTTACCAATCGGCATCAGGAAGGCCACCAAGATTGATGTGCGGAGCGTCCATGGAAGATAGGACCAAGAGGAAGGACGAGATTCAACTCCACAATTTTAGCATGATAATACAGTAACTTTAGTATCATTCATCATTCATCTTTTAATTAATTTGAATCCTTTTTTCTCTGCAATCATTAGGACTGTGTGTTGTGTGTTTGTTTGCTAATTGATCCCTACAAATGTTTTTTAATTGTCTTTGCTATCTTTACAAGTAAGCCCAGTACAACATGGAATTTGGGTCTCTGAGGGCATATTACAGGCAAGGCAAATTGCATAGAATATACTGGTGCCCTGTACTGTCTAATTGTCTAGTAGGAGTTATTAAGTACTACTCATTAACCATCAAGTTATCTAATCTTCATCATCATTAACGCATGCATTTCCCTTTTCTCCCTTTATTGATTTTTTGGATAAGATCATGGTCGTCTGCCAAGATTGCGCTTTGCTTTTGTTGTCCATGCGTACTGTTTTTCATTTTCAAACCTTTCCCCAAACCCCCTTCCCATCCATTCATCAAACCCTAACCCTCTTCCCCCGGGCTGTGATTTATATTGAGGTGTGATGTGACTACATAAAATGTACACCAATTGATCACACGCTTGCTGGGGCAGATGTGGTGAAAGCAACACTAATTCAATTGCAAGGCAGGGCGAGGAGCTTCTTCTGCTTGCCCACCCATGCTCAGTCTATGTGCATTGTGCAAGCCGTCACCGGCTAATAGTAGTACATCATAATTAATTGCCGTCATTGATTGGATTAATCATCAAACTCCTACCACACAGCAGTAAAGGTTACGAATTACGATTGTGTTAAGTTAAGTGACTCACTCGACAGCACAACTGCAGTTTATAACTTCTTGTACTAGGCTGTCCCCGCCACCATTATGTTTAATTTGACTTTAGCAGTTGCAACTGCAATATTGTTTGTTTGGCAGTCGTCTTCTGTACTGTATTTTACTTCGTTCGACTACTCCTCCCACAGTTTTTCTCAGGCAAGTGACTGTCTCTTTTTATTTTTTAGCAAATGCTACTGCCAGTGTCTACTCTACTACTACCACCACAACCATGGCATCTTCTACATTCTCTATGGAAACCATGCAGCCATCGCTGTGCCGAACGTAGTCATCATCAATCACAGGTAAGATAAGTTTGGTGGGAGGTAGAATACTAGTAGGACAAATAACTCAGTGAGGGGTACCGCATCTATCTGTTTGTTATACATCATCGGCAGATTATTTAAATCAAACACTGGCTGCGGCCCTGCAGCAGCAAGGAAACCAATGTGACGTTAATTCGTAAAACAGTAACCCCCACAAAACATTAACATTGTATGTTTAAGTATAAATATAATTTATTACCCTAACAAAAATAAACTATCCCACACCTGACCCACCCTCTCTCCTAACCCCAACCAATGTCCAAAACGAAAAAGTCCAAAGAATGTCCCGAAACCCCAACGCCCAATTCCCACCCACCAAAACAAGGAATAAAAAGGGCAAAGCAACAGGGTCCTCGATGTTATAATCGGCGGGCTTTGAGGTGTTTGTCCACCAGGATTTTCACCCGCTCCTCCATTTGCTCCTCTTGCCGTGCCATCCGGAGGAGAATCTTCCTGCGGAATGCCCTGCAGTGGCATCCACAATGGGGGACAGCAGTGCTGGCTGCTAATGAATTGCGGCGGGTGGCTATCAGACCGCGGCGCCGTACCGCTGGAGTTGGGGCCTGGCTGGGGCCCGGGGCATCGGACGAGGCTGCAGCTGCTGCCGCCTCCTCCTCCTCCTCCGCCTGAGCCACCAGCCGCCGGTACTCCCGGCATATGGCCTCCAGTTTCCGGCGCCGGGCCCTGACTGCCAACTCCTTCCGCGATGGTTTGTCTTGGGAAAAGAAAGAACAAAAATATTGTTGTAACCAGTACTCTTACCTAAACAGTAACACAAAATTAATTCAACACATAATGGCACAGTAGCACTAGCAAGAAGCACAGTACATAACATTTGTGGTAATAATCTATCTATCCTCCCACTTCCTCGGCCTCTAACATTTGTGGGAGTTTCAGGCATTATACTAGCCCTATGGACTCCAACCAGTACACAGTACACCAGTGTTCTTCTTATCTCTAGTTTAGAGAAATGACATAACCTGGTTGTAGCCGGCATTGCCAGCTCGGTCATCTATGCTTGAACCCAAGACAAACATACGAGTCATGACGCAGAGTCACATTAGTTTGATTTACTACTGTTTGCAGGTGGGGAAGCTCGTATTTTTCTATTACGGGTGGCACTGGCCATACTCTCTCTGTTACATGGATGGCAATTGCTCAATTTCACAGTGCCTTGGCTACTACAAAAAGGCAGATTATATATCTGATCCAATGATCGTTGCTTTTATATGGGACAACGACATAAGGTCAGTAGCGGTCGGTGGTGGGACTCGGGGAGTTTGGCCGGGCGGTGACGTGGGTAGGGGAAGGATGGGGGTAGTAAACTATGGATTACGGCCAATTACAGGTAAGTAAACATATAAATAAATGAAACTAATTTTGTTGCGCACACTGCATCGCATTTGGCGGTGCAGTGCGCACAATGAAATTCACTTTATTTATTTGTATGTTACAGTAAAGTTACCTGTATTTGCCCGCGTAATACATTGTTTACTACTACCCCCACCCTGCCCCTCCCCACATCGGCTTTGGTACGCTGGCGCGGTTTCTTTAACATTCCCTAAAACTGTGCATCCCGTGACAGTCTCCACCTATGCTGTCTATGATGAATACATACAGGCATCCATCCATTCTAAGTAAATGTCAATCATTCTTCTTAATCTCTCCACAAACGTTACTTTGTTTCACCAACAACAACGCATGCGTCCACTCACTCCGTTGCTTGCCTTGGCTTTGAGTTTCACCCAAACACCGCTGATGATTCTTGCTATCCACAGTATCCACCCATACTGTGTCTTCCACCCAGGCAGGCATCCATTCTTCTTTCACCTCCCACCCATCCTTCAACAACACATGCATCTGATTCCTATCAGCCACCTATCCATGCTTCCAACGTATCCTTCTCTGCCAGTCGTCATATTAAATCTCGCCCGCCCTGCCTCCTTCCACCCTTCTTTCCCTTTTTGTTCAACACATCAATCAAGGTCATCTGATCTGACTTTTAGTCTCCTCCATAAAACTTTCACAGCTGAGTTGGAGTCAGATATAAGAGGCCATTGGTTAATGAAGTCACGCTGGTAATGCTATTGCTACTGCATTGCTCATGCTAAGTAAAGGGTGTCTTCTTTATTAACCGTTGTATAATGTTCACTACAACTTCATACCTAATAAGTCTCAACAACAGTACAGTGAGTGAAGTCCACTCCACACACCCTTCCAGCTAGTGCAATGTCAATAAGTCATGAATATAACTTACCACCGCCCGCCACTGCTGCTGGCTCACCCCCTGTATCTCCTGCAGGTGCTGCATCTCCTGCCCCCTCCGGAATGGCCGCAACGCCATCGCCGCTGGCCCCACCGGCACTGGTGTCGGTAGTACGCCTAGAAAAAACATGACACATTTTTAGATGCCTGTACACCTCCCCCTATTTATTCTTTTTCACTAGCAAGATTGAAAAAAAGTTAATACATACATATTATTATTATAAATCACATTCAATAGTCCAAATCGGGTACTAGAGTACAGTCAGTAGACAGACACTAGTAGTGTTATTATGGTCCCTAGGGTCATTATTATACTATACTCTACTCTTTGCAAAGTTAGCCTGAGCCATGCAACCATTTTTCGCTTCATGTCTTTTGCGCATGTTACCTCGCAGCTTGTTGTGCAGTAACAGTAAGACGCCTTTTGAGCCCACATGAGCACATACAGCTACTGTCTGAGCGTTGCGTACAAGAGGTCGAAAAACAAGCCACTTTGTTATGGAGTTCCGTTAGTCCGTATTACTTAGCCATAGGTAACATGTTACAGTTTTTTGGCAGGACTGACAAATAACACGCACCATTTTTCTCAGGCAGAGGATTCCCTTCTACGAACCAGAGATTTGCAGAGCTTATGAATGATGCATGTAACCAGTAATTCTACGTTCTACGGTGAGGAGTCGCCCAGAATTCACACAGATCTTTTGTCTTATATCATCATGCACTTGTTGCAACAATTTTTATTGTTTTAATCTTATGCATTTTGCTGTTGGAGCTGGCTGGAGTACACTGAATTTTATAGAACAACAACATACTGAGGTTGTTATTTGAAAATAAACCTTTTGAACTTACACATAGACTCTGTGGTATTTGGTGGGGTGGTGGTGGTGGACTTACACGAGTGAGTGAGCGAAAGTGTGTTATGTTCTGGGTTGTGGAATCATAATCATTGGGTATCTTCGGGTGGGGGTTCGGGGACCTAATGAGACACTAGCTAGTCGTTCAGGGGATTGTGGGTTCACTTCTGACTGAGGTGTGAGGAACGTCCAAGTTCCAAACTCGCATCACCAACATCCTATTTCATTGTGCATAGTTCTGCAGGGGCTGTGCAGAATCCAAGTAGTATGTACTATATCCTATCAAAAATAGTCAAATATCTGGTTGTGCATTTTGTTTGTGGTAATTGTCAAAGCCTCAAGATTATGAAGCCTAGAAGAGGACAACCGAAAGGACTGGACTCAGTGGCTAGAGCTATTAGTATTGGTCAATCTGAGTTTTATTCAAAACCGTACAATAAAGAGTGGCAATGCAAACTGGGCAAGCTTAGCGACAGACTAATAGTAGTTGTACAGAGTACAGACATTCATAGCAGAGGCAGTTACAACTTAGAGACAGGGATAACCAGAATTTAGAAACAGATAGTCAAGTCAAGATCAAAGAATCTTTTGTAAAAAATATAATTAGGGAGTGGAGCCAGAATTAATAGTTCTGAAAAAATAAGGTCCAGTAAAAGTTAGGGCAATATAATTGTTAATATAACCACTGGAGGACTTACTGGGACCAGCAGCAGGGCCCTCGGTAGAGGAGCGGTCCTCTGGTGGTTGTCCCGCCGACTCGGACCCCGTCTTCTTGCCCCTGGGTGCTGCAGATCAGTGATCATGTAAGATATAATAAAGAAAAAGAAAGACACAAACATTAATGATTGCTGTGAAACAAATAAATTATCTAAAAAAACGCTCAAAAAACGTTTTAGGAAACAAAAATTGCAATAAAATTGACCTATCTAATCCGATCGACTACTGGCTTGCGGGATTCACGGACAGTCTACTTATTTGGGAACACTAATTCAGTGTTCCATTCTGATTGATTCAAATAAAATCCAGAACACTAACTAAGCCTAAGTACCACCTGACCTAGCCCACCTATTCCAGGTGGGCCAATTGTTCATTAAGCCTGCATTTCCATTTTTTTCCCATCAAAAATACATAGATGAGAAGGAGGACACATGCATAAAGTCAGTGCATAATGCATACACCAAATTGTTGGTTGGTTGCGTCTGATGTTCTGCAGCTGACTGACACTGCTAAGCTAAGCTTACCAGTACCACTCACTAAACAAACTACAAAAGGTTCTACTAAGGACTGGGGTAAGCAGCACTCGGTGACAGAGGATGCGTCACGCAGACCGCTCAAAATTATCAACTAATAGTAACTAAACCTAGTATCAAATCCATCCACCACTATTTGACAGGAGGACAAAGGAAGGACTACAGTCTCTCTAGCAATAGCATTACCTAACTGAAGTTCTCTAAAGTAAACTCTTACATAATAATGACAAGCGAGCGCAAAGTTGCAAAAAGTAAGAGTACCGCCCAGCACCTGTGTCCTACAATCACAGAAGATTTTGAAACGTAATTTACCTGCAATGTAAGCAGCATTATTCTTGTTATTTGTAAAAAATGTATACACAAATCACAATACTTATACTACTATATATATTGGCTACTCACCAAGCCCCACGACCTCGACACCTAGCAGGTCCAACAGGTCCTGCTCCCGGTCAAGAATGTCTGACCACCGGTGGGCCAGCTGGTTATGGGTGCGCCGGACCGCGGATCAGCGAAACACTGCCCGACGCACCTTCGCCCACCGGCGGTGACGCTCCTGGGTCGGGTAACCGGAGCCTGGCCTGCCGCCTGCTGCCAAGGTCAAGGGGAGGTGGCGCTGAATAAAAAAAACAAGGGCGGCCACCTCCTCCTCCGTAAACAGCTGGCGGGCTTGCACCCCTGCGGGGCGCAGTCTGCCGCAAGGCAGGCGGCGATTGGGCGCACGCGCCTTGCCCTTTGACCCGCTGCTGCTACCCTTCGCCATGGTTCTGGGATGGGAGGAGGTGAAAAAGAAAAGTTAGAAGGGAAAAATAAAGTTAGGGGAAGAAGTAGGAGCTTAAAGAAGAAAGTTATATAAAACAGTTGAAAAGTAAAAAAACACAGTAAAAAGTAGAAAAAAATGCAAAATATAGACTTAGGCAGAGAGAGAGATAGGTAAGAAATAAAGAAAAATTGAAAAACAGTGTAAAAAACTAAGGATTGCAAAGATTGAGGGAGGATAGAAAAGCAGGCCCAGAACCATAGCATAGAGTGGTAAAACAAGATGGCCGCGCCCATCGCGACCGCATGGGTAAGTTCGCGCGATATTTCTCCCCGAGCACGCAAAACGTCGCGAACACGTACAACGCGTTCCCGAACATGGAATGCGCATCGCGAGCACGCTATACGCGACCCGGAACAGGAAATAAGGGATCGCGAACGGGCGGGACAAGTGAAAACCAAAATGGCCGTGCCCGTAGGCGACCGCATGGGTAAGTTCGCGCCCCCGAGCACGCAAACAGCGTCCCGAACACGAACAACGCGTTCCCGAGCAAGAAAAACACATCACGAACGGGCGCACCAAGCAGCTACGCATGCTCGTGAAGCTACGCGAAGCTCGCGTAGCGCTCCGACGTCTTCGCGTAGCTTCGCGTAGCTTCGCGTAGCGCGACTACGCGAACTATGCCCAGGGTTACTCGTTACTCTAGAAACAGAACTTCAAACTACAAATGAAAGACAAATATCAATTCGGCCTAACACCGATGTCTACATCAATATGCCTCAACAAGAGACACCTGCTGGTTCAACACAACCTGCCGAGCTACCAAAGATAGATCGAACTGCATCTGGCTACTTCATCGGTTTTGATACCTTCTCTCTTGATCCCAGTGAACCTGAGACAACGCCAGCCCCAGGTTCCCCTAAGCAACAAATTTGTGAATTCTACACTTTTCTGAAAAAGACCTACTTAGTTTCACCTTGGCTCCAGCTCTGGATCATAACTGGTATATTGTTTTTTCTGGTCTAGATTTGCCTAGTAACTGTGTTTTGCTTAGTCATAAATGGAAAATATCTCCCAGAACGCTCTGCAGTATCAAATGTGAACTTGGTCTTGAAACCTCATACATCATCTCATCGTGAACAAAGAGACTTGTTTTCTGTGAACATTAAAGCTGTTCCAATTCCTGATGGTATAGTTGGGGACAGGGTTGATTATGATGTATTTGGCCCTACTGAACTTTTGAAAATACCACATTTATTTAAAATATCTCTAAATGATATAATTACCTCCAGTACATTTTCCGATGATTGGGACTTTGAAACTGTAAATAATATGTTGTCTGATTTTGAAAAATCTGCTGCATTTTCAAACAATGAAATGTTAGAAGACAAATACCTACTTTGATAGTATGTACTGTTACCATCATTATGGTCATCACTTTTTACACAAATCGAGTATCCCTCGTAATGTTTTCACATACCACCAATGGGAACATTGCCCAACACCACCAAAGTTCGTTCGAAAACTTTTGCACAGACATTTTCATATTTTTCAGGGTTTAACACTTCTGACCCGACCTCATTTTACTATAAGGTTACACCTACACCTGCACTGAAAAATATGCTGACTAACACCAAACAGATATATTCTGCATCCTTTATTTCCCAACTGTCTGAACAGGGTTTCGACTTGTGGAAGGACACTATAGACACAAAATCAGTCTGGGGTTCTAAGGAATGGCAATTTCAGGGAACGGAAGCACTATTTAGAGTGTGCCTCATTCCACAACAAATTATATTTCTGAATGAAACTGTGCAACAGACTTCCTGTCTTGGACTAGCCAAGAACAAGGATTTGAACACACCATGGTTTCCCACACCTTCACACATCAATTTTACATCACGCGGAGGGGATACAATTGATGACATCATGCAGTACAATACATCAGACCCCAATTGGAAGGGATGGTTAGCTTGGCCCACAGACACAAACAGATGTCAATCAAGTATCAGGGGTACAACCGAAGGGTTCAGTATCCATTGGCCAGAACCACAATATGTACAAAGAGAACATCCGGGGGTATTGACATCATACAGTGTTGGGAAGTTGTGCCTCGATTGGCTAAAAACATCGACACTGTCTCAGGTGAAACAGCCCTTATCCTTACTCTCAGATGAGGTGGATTTAAGGGATTTTTTACTAGGTCCCCGAAAGCCACGTCAGAAACGTTTCTATTACGCTGTCTATAATGAAATATGGAAAATCTCTCAACAAGAAGCCACAGAGAGCCACAGAGAGACTCCGTGAGATAGATAGAATTAACCTAGAAAATGTGTTAGCTGTAGTTGACAATGGTATGACTACATTAACATCCAGGATTTATTCACTGGGCAGCATTGTATCTTCTGCTATTGATATACTGGAACAGGACTTGTCCATACTACAACACGGACAATCTCAACTATGTTCTATTATGTTATTAACCTGGACGCTGCACTCATTGTGCGCTGGTTATGTGCCTTGGCGATTTATCAAAAGTACGTCTCTATTTTCAGCACACAATCTAACTGAAAAACAGACTACAATGGCACAAAGAGGAGCAAAATATACAATGCTGTGTATTGAAAAACTTGACAAGTTACCTTTTACTGTGGCAGAGTCACCGTCCACAGAATTAATGTTAATTCATGGCACATAACACTACCGGTCACATCTTTCCAGTTTCAATATTGCCTAGAACATCAACAGGCAGGCAGATATGAAGCGATGGGTAGGGAATTCATCAAGGAGTCTTGGGAATTGCTGTACAGAGTTCGATGCAGGAATGGGGACATGGAAGTGCTTCTTAGCGGTACCAACTGCGAGAATTCCTTAAGTGGATCTTTCATATGCCAGGATATCATGCTTCATGGGGCCTGTAATGGTTCAGTTGCTATCTTATCCTGCCACTTGAAAGGTTCCCCCGCTGCCATGATTAATCCGGTATTCGAGTTACTTTAAAATGAGAGTTACTTGATTCCGAATGATCAAGGTTGTTGTTGGATGCTCCCGGGCATCGCATATCTTGTCACTGTAAGCTCCAGGGTTACTTGCTTTATGCAAGTATTGTTTCCAACGACCCACACAATCAGGGAGGCGCCGTTATGGTCTTCGTTGTATGTTTACTTTATACGGTTTGATACTCTGAGCCGAATGAAAGCCATGCTTTTACAGCAAAGCGTGCCCTTAACCTCCGCCCGAGAAACTTATGATCATCAGGTTGCAAGGTCCTCGGCTGAGATACAGGCACTGATATGAACAAACTGCCCTTTCAATTTCACAGAAATGGTACAAAGTATCTTTAACATGTCTGATACAACGGGTATTGTCCACTTATTTAAGACCATAGGTTCTGGACTGTTAAGCACCTTTCAGACAATCCTCGGAGTTGTTCCCAACTTTATACACTCCGTATTTGGAAGCATTTTTGGAGGGTTTCCGCTGATCCTGTTTCTAATAACAGGTATCCTGGTTGTCCTTTTTCTGCTACGCAATGGACGTCCCAGTCACCAAGGAGATGGAACGTCTCCTCAACAAATACTCAGGCCTCGGATGACACAGCAACGGCTGTGGTGAATACGGAGGAACATCTGTGCTCGATTGACCTGATCTGCGAGGTGTTGCAGGGACCGTCGTCTGTGATTGCAGGCAACAGTAATGTTGCATCTCCCAGCCAGGACACATAAACATTTGGCTCATCGTGTACTGGGAAAATTCGACCTTTTTAAAAAAAAAACCAAATTTGGAATTTTAAACAAAAACTTTTTCTAAAAACTGCATGGCTTTCAGTCTCTCATTGTTCGGACTATATATACAAACGTATTTAGTACAGACTTCTATCGCATGCACTATTTTTCCTTTTTAGCATTTTTTAGAAATGTTACATTTTTAAGTACTATTTTTAATGGACTTATTAATAGTTGCGTACCTCGTTAAGCAGCACTTAGAATTTTTAGTATGTCGTCCAGTCGGATGAGGAGTGGGTGTTATGTTCCATATAGGTACCCCAATATAGGCTCAGGTAGTCACCTAACCTTTCACCTATATTCTCCCCTACCATTACACTGCATAACGGTTCTTAGTACTGACCTTTTACCTAGTTACGGTAATGTCCAGAGATGACATGGGGTTTTCTCCCAAAAGTTTAAGCTTCATTCATTATGCATGAGGATTCTTGGAATCACAGCAGGACAGCGGGCCTACCATCTCCTGCATAATAACTATGTATAAGGGTCATTCCTTCCGTCATCCCAGTCCGACATGACACAGCAAGGTATTTCCCCAGGGGGTACCACTTTGGGTATAAATACATCATCTCTTGCTGAGATAGTCAGAGGAGAAAAGGACTTCCATGCCGACACACCGACGTGAGACGCTGAGGCTCCTGCACACAGACACTCCAGCTAGTAGTGGTCTGACATCCCTTGCGGGGTGTCCATCTCGAGACCAAGATGGGGTCCCACAGTCTCTCACTTCAGGTAATGAGGTTGACTTTATCCTAGAGGGATTCTTGGCTTTACACCCACATACATTCTAGGTACATTCAGATACATCTAGTTAGGGACGCATCATAGGTGTACGCATTTATTACTGTCATGTAGTTTATATACTTGCCAGTATTCATTGTTTTAGCACGATGGTAGAAATCTACCATCCTTTTTACTTTGTTAGTGCTTATAATCATTTATATCTGTTACTGTCTAATGGTTGTTTCAGCACACCTATTTTACACTAGAATGACGCTGGTTCATTAAATACTTATTGAGAAACGTCCCCACCGTTTATTCTGTGTATCTCTCTGAGACAAAGTGAGCACGGGTGACTGAGCGAAAAGTGGCACTATTTCCACGATCCCTGATGGGACAGGGTTGTCATGTTCGATAGTTGCCAAGAACTATTCTCTCCTTGGTAAGAGGAGTTTCTAGTGGCACTGTGAGCTAGCTGGTATACAGGCTAACATATTCGGTAGGGGTGTCTAGAATCAGTCTGACTCCAATCCTACAGTATATGTTGTCTAAACGCGCAGATTCTATATAGGTTTATAGGAACTACACAACACTCTAATGAATTATCTCGAAGACGCTTGGGTTGGCAGACTGCATCGCACTGGACACAGAGGCCAACCCAAATTCCAAACACCATGGTAGAATGCGTGTGACAGCACCTTGGCACAGGAAGCAAAAAGAAACAATGCAGTGGAATTATGGCAGTCTGCCTTCCAATCCACACTATGCAGAACCCAGCCTACACTCTATAAATGTATAGAAGCATTAAAAAAAGAGCAAAGCTACCAACAACTATGAATAGGGCAATCTGTAACCCAAATTACACCTAAACGTAGCAAACAAACCAACAGAATGTACAACAAGCTACATTGTGAATAAAATAAACCATAAACTCCAAAAGTTCCAAACAAACTGCCACAAATTCTAAACCAGCATGACAAATCATTTTCTTATAAATAATCAACACTATATTTTATTAAATCAGTCCAAACATTAACTAAAACTCCAATATTCAGTAAGACTGAGATAATAAAATAATATATACATTATTTACATGAAAAATGTAACCCCGACCAAAAGCTTAAAGAACATATTCACTCCAACACATAAAATAAATACAACACCTAAGCCACACATTTCCAAATAAAAATCACAAAATATGTATACAAACAATAAAATATAACATTTCCCACCCAAAGAAATAAAATAAATATGACTTACTGTTCTGTAGCTTCAGATCTTTCTCTGAATCAACATAGTCAAAAATAATAATCCACCAAAAATCTGAAAAATCGGAAAAAGATTTTCCACAAAGCCCAGAAAAATGCAAAAATAAAACGAATCAAATAGACATCCCACAAAGCAATCCAAAGATCTAGGAATCATAAAAAAAACAAAAATGTGGAAATCATAGTTAAAAATATTGGTTTATTATAAACCAAAAGTGATGTCCTTAAAAAAAAAAAAGGTAACTCCCAATGCCCATAGGACAGGTTCATTGACAGAAACCTGTAAAGTAAACAAGAAAACTCACCTGCAAAACACATTACAATTCCAAAAACACATTTGACTTAATTATCATAAAATAAGTAACATAAAACAATGTAACATAACATAACAATACATTACTAAAACAGTGCACAAAATCCCAAGAATACAAACTGTTGAAGAATAAAATATAAAGGAAACAATAGTACAAAAAATATACAATTATTTAATATATTCTTCAAAAACCTATGTTAAAATGATGCTGAAAATATA